>OX454525.1:335250251-336461903 GCA_949715645.1 Portevinia maculata | reverse complement strand
TATTTTTTCTCTTCGCCTGTGATAAGAATACAATGCTCCACGAAGCATTCTTATCCCACCCTACGCTGTGATCTTTTTGCTCTGTTTGTCTTTTTGTAGGGCGAGGATTTTGGAGGTTGAAGGCATTCGGTGGTGGTACAAAAGTTATCCTTGCGCTGCTGTATGAATGGCACACACCATGGCCTCGCCAGATGCTTGTTCAATGCAGGGTTACCTCTGACAAAAAAACAAAAAAATCTCAAATCGCAAAAAAATGTGACCCCGAAGTTCAAAAATGTATATTTAAACATTTCTACGCAAGCGTTCGGCGGTCGCCTTCCTTATTTCTCCAAATGCTTCTGGGAAACAATGGTGGTAATATGTACGGTTTTTCAGAAGAAACAGGTGACAATGTGCTTCAAAATGCTCGAGCGGGAATAACTTTTGTTAGATTTTGCTCCTCTTGAAAGACCCATACAGTCGTCTGCTATTTTGTATTGGGCTCATTATGCATAGATCCAGGGTTCGTCGCCTGTTATTTTGAAGCACCGCGATAGAATGTTTCAACCATTTCTTTGGACCAATCTACAAGATCCATCATTCCTCGCCTGTCACGATCTTATAGACGTCTTTTAAAGCATCGCGATAGAATGTTCCCCCTAATTCTTTGAACCAATCGTCACGAGACTTTTTAAAGCGCTTGTCAAATTACTTTCGACGGCCAAATGTACATGCACTGTTATCGAAAATCATAAAAAAGAATCATTGCACAAAAATTTTCACGATTTAATTCCATTCCTCGACTAAAATTAATTTTTCAAATCTTTGTTAAAATCAAAAACAAAAACATCACTACATATCACTACAGCGCACCCCGAGAAGCAGCGCTTGTTGGAAAAGGTGACTAAGGTGAAAATCACATCTAGGCAATTAATTATCCAGTTCGGCTTAGCGATATTTCTGAGTTCTATCCCGGGTTTGTTTCACGGAGATCTACGGTTTCCAATCTCGTCTGTTTTACAGCGGGGCTCTAACTTTATTCAAACAATCATACATATATTGACGACCTTTCTTTTTAGTGCGAAGTAAGTTTTATTTTCCATAATATAAAGAAATGCTACTACACTTTGGAGATCTGCAAGCCCTTTTAAACATAGGTATATATATGTTCTCACGAGACATCATTTGTTACCATATAAAAAGCTCACGGTTACTGGCCTTAATTCCAATTTGTGCTCAAGAGAAGGTCTAGGCAAAGAGAGTTTCTTCTTCCTTCTATGCATCGTACAAATTGTAGTTTGAATGCGCCTAAGTCTCGCGCTATCACAAATTTCAACTCAGTTTGGTCTTCAATCTACTGAAGTTTATCTAGAATTGTTTTTAAAAAATCATACGCTGTTTAAATAAATGAACGGTTGTTTAATTTAATATAAAGTTATTCCTTTAATGATTTTATTTTTGTTCAGTAGATAATCTGTTCAGTTATAAATAAATAATAATTAAATAATAAAAAAAGCTGTGATTTTTGATTTAATTATTTTTTTTACGATAAATTTAAATACGTTACCACCGATTTTTAATTTCAGTTCAAACTGCTGTGACTGTTCGTTTGGCAATATTTAGGCAGGAATGTGAATAAAATAAAAAAAAAATAGGTTTTATAGTTGAAAAATCATCCGATTTATTTGTTTAGATAATATGCACACAATGAAAACAAATATCGTTCACAACTTTATAATTGAAATAAAAATAGAACGCAGGACGAGTTCGAGGAAGTGTCTAAATGGTGTCACGATAAAAGGCTTGTACTTAATGGCAAAAAAACTAAATTTATGCACATTCGAAGCCCGACGTCAGAAATCGTTCTATTATTTTTTTAAATGTGCTAGTGTGTCTGACTCCGAGCGAATTGAAGTCGTGGTTACTTACTAGTATCTTCGTATTATCATTGTCTGCCACCTTCGTTGGGAGCAACTCATAAATCATCTACGAAACAAGCTGAGAAAGTCTCTGCTTGCGCTTGCTTGTCTTCAGTACAAAGCCTGGATAAGTGTACAAAAACAAATGCAACGTGCAGTTATAGAGTCGACGCAACGTTATGGTGTACTGGCATGGGGAGGCACATGGCACATCGAGAAACTGCAAAATATTCAACACACCCACCACGAAGCAGGCTTCCGCACTGCAATAAGTCATCAGTTTTTTGCAAGAAGGCAAGTCGAAAGGATCTATTAACTACCATCATTTGTCAATGAGTATGGCAGAAGAAAGGCGTGGCGACGGTGGAGATTAGTGTGTTGGATTGTGACCCATGCGGTGCAGTTTCAATCCCCAAGAACACCAACATACGCGATTCAATTAATTGAGTGAAACGAATGACACCTTGTTTTCTAAAACCTCTATACCAATTGGGCGAACTGTTGGATGCCTATCCTTCATTAAGTGGGCGAGAAAATTAAAAGTATGGGAGAATCGCTCAGAATGATCTTCATAATTTTGTTATACAACATCTAAAGGATTTAATTGAAAAAACAAAGTTTTTTGTAAAATAATATGCATAGCAGAACATTTTATGTAAAACGACTTTCTCATTTTTTAAAAAGTGCGGATTTTAAAAATATTAACACTATTAACTCATAAGCATTTCCCCGGGTTTACCACGAAATCTAGAAAGCAATAATCCAGAAATCAAAAATATTGATAGTAAAAATCTCGAAAACAAAAATCTTGAATTAAAAAAATCTCTAAAAAAAAAATTCGAAAGCATAATCTCGAAATACAAAAATTTAGAAAAAAAAAATATCGAATGCAAAAATCTCGAATGAATATATTAATTTTTGAGACAATGTTTACAATTCGCGCGAATATATTCATTCGAGATTATTAACTTCTCTTTATCATCCACGATTGGCTAGCAAACTGCCCATACAACTGTAAAAAAGGTACCTGAAGTTAGTGTTGTTTGGGATCGTGTGTTATCACAACGTGAGTGCAAATAAAAACAATTAAAATGAAAGTAAATGAAATTATTACAAACAAAGGAAATATTCAAATCAAAATCGATGGATTTATTTACCGGTGCCGTGAAATAAAGTAGATGGAAATAATGTCGATCGACTTTATTTGCATAAGAAATCGGAAGTAATTTCGAAATTCACCATTTTCTATTCTCGACTTTATTTTCCAATTTTGTAGTAGTACAAAAGAGTAATAATATCGAATAAGAATTCGGAGATCGACTATTCTACTTGAGATTTCGCAACTCATCCCATAAACAGTGCAATGCCTATGGGGGGCCAGGCTGCCCCCCTGCACCCACCCTGGTTGGGGTCACTGTTTGATTTGGAGTAGGTGTGAGGTTTTCAGGGGTTAGGAATCTTTATCTGATTGTGTAAATAAATTAAAAGCGAAACAAGGCCTATTCGGCTTTATTTCACTTTGGCAAAGTGAAATGGAAATTCGGCGTTATTTCGCTTTCATAATTCGTCGTTATTTTACTCGACGTTATTTCGCGGCACCTTATTTACTATTGGAATTTTTACAATTTTTTATAATGTTTTTTTTTGTTAAATATTGATTTGTTGTTGTTAATTTACCGAAAAAAATAAATTGCTGAATAAACTGAATATGAAATGCATTTTCTTTAAGTTTAAACTCATTAAATAGGTAAGAAAAAAATCTCGAATTAACTTTTTTTTTGAGATTTTTTTCGAGATATCGTCTTTCGAGATTTTTGTCCATTCGAGATTTTTGTGCATTCGAGATTTTTGCTTTCTAGATTAAAAATTTGTTTTTTCGAGATTTTTTGCATTCCAGATTTTTGTCATTCGGGATTACATCATGATCCCCATTTCCCCTAGAGAGTGTATGTATAATTCAAATTTCAGCTTCCTAGCTAAAACTTAGATTTTTGGATAAAACTATTACATTTATATATTTTATAGTGAGCCGATTTCAACAAATTTTCCCTCCCAACCTTTTTGGGGGCCTAAAGATAATATATAAAAAAGCTCTCTATTTCAAAACTCGATTTTTTCGATAAATTTGTTTTTTTTTAGGTTATGGGCAGTGGCTAGATTTTTTAAAAAAATTCTTTAACTTGATTATTTGGAGACCCCATAGAGAGAGTGTATGGTTAAAATTTCAGTTTTCTAGCTCGGGTTATACCTTAAAATAGTGTATACAAAGAGGACTAATCAATGGTTGTACAATGGACCGTTACCGAGTCTGAGTGCTCTGTGATTTGGTTTTCCTTTTATAAAAAAAAATGCCTGAAGAAGGCTGATGTATACCTTGCCGAATGTGCTGCACCTTCTTCAACACTTGAGAAACCTCAACATAATGTGAGGAACCAAAGATTGAAGCAATTTTTCCTTTAATCTATAACTTAATTTTAAACTTAAATTAAATGAACAATTTTAAATCTAATTCAAAATTAACAGTATTTATTTGTCTATATTTAAAAATTTAAATTTGAATTACTAAAATGTAAGAAAACTTTTTTTAGTGGCAATGAGACATTTATAAATTCTGACATAATAAGATATCTTTCGTTAAAATTAAATCTTAAAAATAATCTCCATGTAAACATGTATAATATGTATATTATTGTATTTTAAGATTGAATACTTACATAAATAATTTATAATAAAACAAGTAGGGTCAGTGCTCTCAGGAGGTCCAAACGTTCAACTTACCAGCGTGATATGAATATGGTATCAATAATAAAAATTAGGTGCAAGGGATGAATAGGTTTCAAATAAAACATAATGGATGCATCAGCGAGTCTGCTAGTAATAATATAAATAGAAAGCAATGAAAGTGAGTTACCGAAAACTCAATAAAATCAATATTATTCGATTCATCTATTCATTTATTATTAATATTGATTATTTATTGTTTTTGTTTTTACTATTTTTTTACTTACCTATATAAAAAATTATTAGCTGCTCTTTGATAAAAACTGAATGCAAATATCTGATATTTTGAAGTATAGGTTGCCAGTAGATCAAATTGAATAAATCTTTCTCCAGAAATTTAAACAAAAAAAAAGCTAAACTGAATTCGTAATAATTTCGTTTAGATCATATTGATCCCTTATCTATAATTACTCGGTGAGAATTCCGAACGTATCAGCATGTAGCTCCAACTTCCTCAAGTCTTCTTCTGTTCCTGTCCTCTTTACCGCGTGAATCCAACAAAACTTTGAAAATGCATCTACAGTCAAAAACAGAAACTTATAGCTTTTTGCTGTGGAAGGTCCAACATCATCCAGATGAAACGTGTGGAGAGACATACCTCTCAATTTGTCCAATGGATTGAAAAATCCCTCTTTCTTGTCATATTTCTTGCATGTAAGACACGCAAGAATGCAGCTAATACAGCTTTCTGCTTCAGCTCTAATCAGCTTTGACGGCTTCGCTATAAACTAGTCGCGCTGAAGTAATACCTCAATTTTTCGAGTGTAGTGACTTGTCCATAGGCCTTCCTTACAATCTTCCCCTACATTAAAGTTGCACTACCCCCGGATAATCCCCATTGATATATTTGTTCAGTATTAAGCATTGATGAACATTGTCATCAAACTCAGAAAATTCTAAGATTTTACAAATAATCCTCACAAAACTTGTAGTTTTCCGGTCATTTCTTAACTCAGTGTAATGTGCCGTCTTCTCGGACCACTTCTGAAACCATGTTGTTTAAAAAAAAACGTGATTTCTTCCATTCATGATTATTTAATGCAGTTTTTATAAAAAAATATTAATTCAAATTCAAAAACAAAACTAGCGTAACGGATACAATTATTGGCACCCCCTTTTTTTGCACCAACTATTGGCACCCCTTCATTCATAAGCCATTTTTCAAAAAATTATTTATCTAAGCAAGTCAATTTATTTTTTTTCTTAAATTGTAGCTTATTCCGCACAATTGTGCATCTTTGTTTTGACGAATGCGTATTCAGTCAGTGAGTGGTAGTGAAAGTATTAACAAGATTTAAAAAAGTCAAAAATTAGCAAAATTCTGTGTGTTCCTGTTAAGGACCTTAGATTTGGTAAGCCCTATTTAGTTATTAATATATATTTGTTTTATTAAAAATTTATGTTTTTTGATATGAGAATATAGTAAATTATTCGTTTTTAACTTTTTTTTGTTAAATTAATTGATTATTAAAAAAAAATGGATGCCAATAGTTGGTTCCGAAAAAAGTAGGTGTTGAATTATTGGCACTGCCAATAAATATACTTTTAGGACTGCCAATAATTATTATAGAATTAAATCGTTACTTTTTAAAGATTGAAAAAATGCCGAAAACAAGAAAGACTTGTCAAGAAAAGGATGTTCAAGAAGCTCTACTGGCCATACAAAATGGACAAATTTCTAAAAAGGCAGCTTTTAAAATCTACAAAATACCGCGTTCTACTCTGCAGTTCCGATTGAGTGAAATTTTTTTTTATTTATTTCCAAATCACACTTATTTATTGTTAACTTAATATTTATTTGTTTTTGTCCTTTATAAACTAGAAGAAGCGGTAAATGTATGTTCCTTTTTATGTTTTTTTTCTTATTATAAATAAATTAACCAGCCAGCTAGTTTATTAATAAAAATCAAAAAAAGGAAATATGGTTTTCTTTAAATTCAAGGGTGCCAATAATTGTATAATTTGGGGTGCCGACAATTGTGGTCCGGGTGCCAATAATTGTGGTTTTTGGTAAGCTTTTTTAATATCCCATTTTTATCCCTTTTTATACCCTATTCTAGGGGTATATTAATTTTGACGCATAGTTTGTAACATACCTTAATATTGCCCGTAGACCCCTAAAAGTTACTATATTTATGATCAGCATCGATAGTAATGTCGATCTAGCCATGTCCGTCCGTCCGTCCGTCCGTCCGTCCGTCGGCAAAAATTAGGCCTTTAAACTGGACCTAGAGAGCTGAAATTTTAACCATATACTCTCTAGGGTCCCGAAATAATCAAGTTTAAGAATTTTTGAAATCCGCCCACAGACACGCCCACAAACTCAAAAAAACAAAATTTTGGAAAAAATCGAATTTTGAGTTAGAGAGCTGAAATTTTTTATATATGATCTATGGCCCATAAAACTGATTGGGACATAAAATTTTCAAAATCCGCCCACTGACACGCCCACAATTAAATAAAACAAATTTTGGGAAAAATTGAATTTTGAGCTAGAAAGCTGAAATTTTTTATATATGATCTTTGGCCCATAAAACTGCTTGTAACATAAAATTTTCAAAATCCGCCCACTGACACGCCCACAATTAAATAAAATATTTTTTTTGAAAAACCAAAATTTGAGCTAGGGAGCTGAAATTTTTAATATATACTCTCTAGGGGCCCTTTATGCTCATGTGTAAATATTTTCAAAATCCGCCTACTGACACGCCCACAATTATTATACCCTATTCTAGGGGTATATTAATTTTGACGCATAGTTTGTAACATACCTTAATATTGCCCGTAGACCCCTAAAAGTTACTATATTTATGATCAGCATCGATAGTAATGTCGATCTAGCCATGTCCGTCCGTCCGTCCGTCCGTCCGTCCGTCCGTCCGTCCGTCCGTCGGCAAAAATTAGGCCTTTAAACTGGACCTAGAGAGCTGAAATTTTAACCATATACTCTCTAGGGTCCCGAAATAATCAAGTTTAAGAATTTTTGAAATCCGCCCACAGACACGCCCACAAACTCAAAAAAACAAAATTTTGGAAAAAATCGAATTTTGAGCTAGAGAGCTGAAATTTTTTATATATGATCTATGGCCCATAAAACTGATTGGGACATAAAATTTTCAAAATCCGCCCACTGACACGCCCACAATTAAATAAAACAAATTTTGGGAAAAATTGAATTTTGAGCTAGAAAGCTGAAATTTTTTATATATGATCTTTGGCCCATAAAACTGCTTGGAACATAAAATTTTCAAAATCCGCCCACTGACACGCCCACAATTAAATAAAATATTTTTTTTGAAAAACCAAAATTTGAGCTAGGGAGCTGAAATTTTTAATATATACTCTCTAGGGGCCCTTTATGCTCATGTGTAAATATTTTCAAAATCCGCCTACTGACACGCCCACAATTATTTTTATTTTATTTTTGAAAGTCCAAAGTTTGAGCTAGGGAGTTGAAATTTATAGTATATACTCTCTAGGTGCCCTTTATGCTCATACTTAAATTTTTTTTAAATCCGCCTACTGACACGCCCACAATTAAATAAAACAATTTTATTGAAAAACCAAAGTTTGAGCTAGGGAGCGTTTTTATTTACAAAAGCTTAGTTTTTTCGATAAAATCCTTTAAATTTTTGTCACGCCCACTTATGAGATATAGGAATAAGAATAGGGTATCCAACAGTTCGCCCAAGCGGACTGTAGCCCGCCCCTATGTTTTAATAATAAAATACAAATTAAAAAAATATTTCTAAATAAAAAATGTTCCAAATTTTAATTTGGTTTATTTACCTATTCTTAGTTCTATCAATGCGAAATTTACACGCATTTGAATTCAAAATTTTCTTAGGGGTGCCAACCATTGTGTCCGTTACGCTATATAAACAAAAGAATTTGAGGGTGGCAAAAACTGATCCCAACTTGGTTAATAAATTGGTTAAATAATCGGTTATTATAATTGCGCGTTGTTAAGGCGAGTAAAAACTTTACCCCAAAATATTCTACACTTTCTGTTCCATGAAGTTGTGCAGATCAGTTTATCACAAGATTTTTTACACCCAGCTTTGAGGTAGGCCAAGTGATTGAAATGTGTCAAGTTTGAACACTCAAACTGTACTGATGTCAACTGATTTATTTAATTGGCTTTGTATTTTTTTGTTTAATGTTACAAAAATATTCGCATATTTATAAGCAAAATTAAAAGAATAATATGGAACAGTTCATATTGTGATCAAATCGACATCAGGCCAAACATTGACGGTAAAATGCTCATTCAAAACCCGGAGATCAATAAAAAACACTGAGGATCTTCTATACTTTTATGTTCTGATTTGATTCGACAGCAAGTTTGCTACAAAGTTAAGGGCTCAGAAACTGATTAACCCTAGAAAGATAATCATATTTTTTATGACGTAAAATAAAATCATGCGTCTCAGAGACGTATTGCGCTTTTTCAGTGTATTTTGAAACCAATGAACTCTTTACAAAATATTAATGTTTTATTTTTTTAATGCAATTCATACTTAGAAAAATAAATCAATGCTATAGTAAAAATAAATATAAATTAAAACAATAAAAACAAAAAACTTAAACTCCATAGCAAATCAACAAAAAACATAATCTATTTCTTAAAGTAACCTTTAAATTGACTTTAAGTCTTAATGGTTGCCAAATTTGCATTGGTTGGTTTAAAATAAGTAATTTTAAATCAACTACGATTAAATTAAATGCAATAATGACACACGTCACACTCGTCCCCCAGACGTACGGCATAGCTATAATTTGTTACCATAGCTCCTAACCATCGCCTGCATTTGAACTATAAAAAACTTCGAACTATGTCTTCTGTACGAACTGCATAGCTAATAAATCTGTACCATAGAATTCTGGAAGAGTTTAATAGCGTTGTTGTTGTGACTGGTATGAGGCACAAAACCAGAAGTAGGTTAAACGAAATGTAGACTATGTAGTTTATTGTTCATTGTCAAAAGATCACATAAAGTCTGACAAGTCTTGCAAAAGTCTGACCAACTTTCAAGAGAATCAGTTGCCATGAGAAGCTTCTCAAATTTGCTGTTTGGAGTCGGCGTAAAATCGTAGGTCCCTTTCACCTCGCACACACAATCTTGTCAAAAGATCACATAAAGTCTGACAAGTCTTGCAAAAGTCTGACCAACTTTCAAGAGAATCAGTTGCCATGAGAAGCTTCTCAAATTTGCTGTTTGGAGTCGGCGTAAAATCGTAGGTCCCTTTCACCTCGCACACACAATTCATTTGGAATGCTAGGTTTAAGGTCCTGTAACCGCAAGTTGGGTCCTGATGACCTACCGGCTCAAAAAGGGGCAAAATGCCACTAAACTGGCACAAGGTGGGTAACCCTGTAATATATGAAACCATTCAAAAAGCTGTATTTCGCACTACACTATACAATAGTTGATGCCCCTTTTGTTTTTGTTGGGTCACTAAGAATAGCCAAGGATGGTGGTGATGTGGTTCCTTGTGTTTCTCGAGGGGTTTTTTTGTTGCTGTCGTTGCCCCGGTTAAAACTTTTCAAATAGAGTTAAAAGATAAAACGGAACTTTTTACTGCATGAAGGGCGACCAAAAGGATGTGTGTTTGACTGTGCATAACTTTCTATATGTATAACTGTGTGTGTTTGTGTGTAATTTAGTTTCCTTGCACGTAATCCTTCATGACCGACGAACCTCAACCCGATAGGCGGCAACAGACACACTGAAGGAAGACGAGTCCTTATTGTCATTCTTTAGCCGGCATTATGTTGCCGAAAGGAATTTGTTTTCTGTACTGAATTCTTTGATTATTCGACTTTGGCGTTTGGACTCGACCAACTTGGCAGGACTATAGGAAACGCCAAAAATAGCAAATAGCAAAACATTAAATAACAAGACGAGAAAGGAAATTCTTGGCCAGCGGAATTATTTAGTAAATATTGTTGTAAGTCATTGTTAGCAAGTCGGGATTAGGATGTGAATATGAGGATACGGATGCGGATGCGGGTTCTGTTAGTAGGAAGGTATGCACGTTTCATTTGCTTCTTCCAAGGGATGTCAGCAAATTTCAAAATGATTTTCGTATGGGTCTTCCCCAATTTTCCAATGAACTTCGTGAACGAGGAAGGAAATTGAATTTTTCCAAATGAGATTGTTGGATTTTTCAATTTCCAGTATTAGTTATAGGTATACTAGTACGTTTGCTCGTAGTGTAGGAACCTACCAATCGACCAGAGCATGATTGTCCTCAATGAGAGGATAAAATTGATTGATATTTTCCGAAAGTAATGTTGTCCAATGTAAGTTGAGGGGAGCACAGAGCATACTTTCGTTTTTATTTTTTTTTTGGTTTGATAGCGACTGATTAGCCTAGCATGTTGTGTCATTAAGGACTAGGTTTTCATATATTTCAAAGATGCCTGATGGTATTTCAATATCACCCAGTGTGGTGATAAAAAGCGAAATTTTTGACATGTCAGGTGCTTCATCGACAGTGCACTTTGGTTCTGCTTCCATATGTTCCTCTGCGGTTTGAGCACCAAATTGTGGTAAATGAGATTCGGCGTCAAGAACATAAGATGACCTTTTTCGGGTTGCTGGCTAAATCTTGCGTCAATGTTTCTCCTCGAATGCATCCGAAATTTTCCGGCGAATGAGCGTCCTCTCCTAAAATAGTGGATTCCTCTTCCAGGATACTGCATTATTCTTCGCTAGATTTTTGTTCGGTAGTGGAAGACGATTCATTTGGTATGATCGTTTGGTCAGTATCTAATCACTTTAAATATGTCATTTAGCCCGCATTCGCGAAATTTCATTACTTCAGCTGCACTTTTGTATCTATTACAGATATTTATTTCAGGCTGAGTACTACTATAGACGTTGCTAGCAGTGGTCCTAGCCCACTTGGTATGATCCACACAGGATCTAATAAGTAAATACCAAACTTACGAAATCCGTTCTTAATGTTCTCATGTACATTATGTTTACTATCAAGAAGCGCCGTTTTCAACAGTGGACAAAATTGTTTCTTAGTAGGAATTACACAAGGATAGTCCTTTGCCAGAAATTAACTGTTTGTTTCCTAAATGCCCTTCAAGGCTTGAAATGCCTAAAATCGGCTTGTCGGATGATATGCGTGGTATTAGGTGGCAAGGCAAGGAATTGGTATGATGTTCTTGTCATTGCAAAATTAACACAACATTGTTAGAAGGGATTTATGCCCATCTAGAAATAATATAACCGGCTTTTTGACATTTTGCTATTCAGCTCTTCATCCATCCGCTTTCGGTTTGACTTAAAAATCAATATTCTGGCATGCTGTTGACAATATATTTTGATGGTCTAAGATATGGAAAATTACCATGGCGAGAAGCCTCTTTCTATCCGCAGGAAATATATAACAACAGTGCCCATATACTTTTCAGGAGCAGTACTTCATCAATACACTTTTTTACATCCTTTCGGTGCAGTTACTTTGCCAGTTTTTAGACGCAGAAAAAAGCTTCTGTCTGTTAATTTTTAATACACGGGACCGATCAAGCATCATAATCTTCGTGTCTTGCATTCTTTGTGAGCTCCAAGAACCACATTCGTATATATTCGTTTAACGGGACAATAGATACCTATTTTTTTTTTATTTTGTTATAATGTATTCGCACTAAAGTGATTAATACCCTTATAATGTAATAGCTACATAGTGCGGGCGTTACGGAAATTAAGGCTAGGTGATAGGGAGAGTATATAGTGTATTTCTTTAGTGCTTGGCTACGGTTAGTCCTGGCGCTTTCACTCGTCAGCAAATTCACACTAACTGATGGGTGTCTATCTACCACCTAAAATATTTGCGTTGTAATAACAAATTTTCTGGGTAGATGTTAAGGACATGTTCCTGCATGAATCGGCGTTTTTACGCTTCGAAAATTCCTAACGCTTTGCTTTTGGCCTTTATTCTGCTTGCACAGCGGGTTAACGAAAACAGCAATTACCAATTATAAAGTTGTAATATAAATTTGTCATTTCGTGAATGCCTTTGTAAAACGTTCTAATTTCCCACATGAGTCCACAATCAAATTGACTTATGTATATATAGTCACGACCGGCCCTTACAACTTTCAGTAAAAAAAACTATCAATCGCACGACTCGGAGACAAATTTACATCCTTCATTAAGATGTAACGGAAGCCATCCTATAGCAAAAAGGACACTGAGAAACTGACATTCGTTTACTGTTACCATTACAAATATTAATAGGACAATTCATCTAAAAATCCACTCACACACCTTCTGTTAAAAAGGGATACAAATAAGGAATAAAGTAACACACGAATATTATTGCAGCAATCTTCATGTCCCCTATCAATCAATACGTAGGAACGATGCCGAAAACTAGAAAGGTTTCTACAGCATGGTTCGCATTTCCAATGTCCATTACACATCGTCCTCGTTATGTAATGTCCCTCTAATATCTATTTCACACGAGCACCAATCATTTATCATAAAGTCCGTTTCCTCTCATTGCCATCGGCTACCCCATCCAACTAGATACAACCTACCTAATGGAGGGTGGCAGTGAGCCATCAATCAGTTTGATTTGAACCGGAACTCCTTCGACCCTAAAAAAAAACAAAAAAATGTAAGAACTAGATTTATACCAATTTTTATGACATCAATATATTTCCAAATGTGATTTATTGCGAAAAGGTTTGCTATTTTTCTACTCCTGTTTGGCTTATGTCCTGACGGAAGACAGGAGCTGAAATATTCCCCATCCAATTAAATTGAAGTTGTAAAATCATAAGTAAACATGTTGTTCTTTGTTTTACACCCAAAGAAGAAAAATCGACAACGATCAATGAGGAGGTGATAGCTAGTACCGACATTTTGTACATAACAACCTATGTTGCTGGGTTTGTCCGCTGTTCCCGAAAATGGCAACGTAACCCTCGCATATAAGCTTTTATGTGCTAAGCTGAATTGTAAAAAGCACGTCCTTATGCCAATCCGAACAAATGTGACTGCGGGGGAAATAAAGAACGCCAAGTGTGCGCGAATGCATGCCGCAACCATTCGGTGTCTTGCTATTGCCGCCACCCATCATACTCTATTCTCTAACCGCCACTTGAACCTCATTCATTACTTCAAATGTTTGACTCCGGGACGTACGTGCACAATTTGACATTCGATTGGCGTGAATAATTTCCACATCAATCCGCTATGCATACGGTTTTCGGGGCTAATAACTTAATTATGTTCCATGTTCCGTGTCTGAAACTGCCTCTACCCCTTCAACCCCTAACTGTACTGCTGATGATGATGTTGATGAAGGTGACGATGAGGTGGAGAAGGAGGAGGTGTTGTGAACAAAACGTGGGGTCGATGAGCGAATTTTGAAAGGATAGCAAAAATGCACGAGGATCGCGTGTCCAAAGCAGCTGCCTAGTGCTGAAGTGCAAAAAAAGAATTCGTTTTACTTTTTACATCGGATGAGGAATACTCTATTGCACCATTAACATCATGCTTTTGGAAAATTATGGTTTCAGCTGGGGACTTCCTTGATGTGCCATAACAAATTATTAATAAAGACAGAGGGAGAACTACAACCATGGAACAAGTTTGAAAAAGTGGCTGCTCTTGTCGTTCGCCAGTCATCAACTGGGACACGAAATGCCATTAAGTTGAAGTAATATGCCGGTAGTTGTTAATGGTGATTTTCTATGTGAAGGCAGCAATAAAAGGCAAGGGAAATTGGTACACAACACCAATTTGCAGGGAGCGAAACGAAAAGGAAATAATTATTTGTTCTTGCATGCATTCAAATATCGCGGGCAGTTAGGATGCGGATGAGGTACGTATGTAAACAGAATCAGGACAAGTCTAATGTTGGAATTCAAAAGAATATGAAGTGGCTGGTTCGAGTGAAAAGTTGAATGCATACGTCAGATAAAATGTTGCACGCAATCAAATTCAGAATAAATGGGTTAATTAGGTAAAAGAACTTCTCTTTAAGTTGTGTTCAGTGTCGGGACTTCAACCTCAATCTGGAAGAGCTACCACAACTTCTGAATATTTTAACTACCTAGCACATCTACTTACCACCGTACGCAAAAATGCCACCAATTTTGATCATTCAGCTGTTAAACGGTTATTTGTTACCTGCATCCCATCCATAAAGGTCTTTATATATCATAAGCATGAACATTTTTTTATATACAAATAAAATACACTATCAGATCTGTTCCGTGGAGTGCTTAACGCAAGCAACTATCACACAAGCTCATAATTAAGGGTATATGTTGGTAAGGACATACACATAGTAAAACATTTGCAGAAAAACCTTGAAAAAAGGCCTCGGTTTCATATGAATGAATTTTGTAGAAAAGGTGTCTAAATTTGTGAAGTTTACTCTAGATTTGGACGAACAAAACAATTGGAAACTGACATAGAAACGTAAGGGTCCTTAAAATATTTTAGACCACCTTTTTATGAAGGCATTAGATTTATTAACAATGAAATTGATATACTTTGTAAAATCCAGTTTGGGATTGAAATAAACCCCAATATCCTTAAAACTAACAACGTAACAAAAAGTATGTTGAGACAGTAATTATTGAAAGGTGGATGAGATATAGTTTGTAGAGAAAGTTATATTTTGACATTTAGAGGAACAAACCGTTTTTAACAGACCAAGTGGCGAAGCTATTGATGTCGGTTTGAAGAAGAATTCCGCCATGCTGTGAATTTAAAAAAAAAATACTTCATTGGGAAAGTCCAGACAGAGCTATGAAAGATTCTGATAGCGATCCGCTAAATTTAACTTGATAAACCCTTGAGGTAAAAACAAATTTTATTGAAACCTTGTCAGAAACCAAAATCTCTAAGCCTTAATTACATTATTTCATGAGGTTGAAAGCCTCTATCAGTCAGTCAGTCAAAGTCAGTATATATGCAATCCACTTCCTTCCCATTTTATAAGGCATTCGAACATGCACGCAAGAGACATTGAAGATTTGTGACAGTAGATTAATTGTTTCTTTCAAATCCATGCTGTTCATTACAAATCATATAACGGCAGAGAAATGTCTACTTCTCGCACATAATTTGCTCTGCTCAAACTGTTTAGGAATACAGGAGAGTTTTCAAATAGGCCAATAGTTCGTGATATCACCACGTTCACATTTTTTAGGCACAGGTGTGATAAATGCACTTTTCCAAATGTTAGGGAATTTTCCAGTTCTAATGGACAATTCAAATAGATATTTAAGGTAGGCAGCAATGGCATGACTACATTTGTTAAGAACAATTGATGCAATGCCATCTTGACCTGATGAATAGTTGGTATTTTTTTTTAAATAAATTTTAATATCTGAATTACAGACGCCCTTTAAATAGTTCTTCTAAGCCCTAAAAGAGTAAACGATCCTACTACATAATCAATATAAGATACAATGGTAAGATTTAAATATAAATTATTAATTTCATCAGAAAGTTTCTATAGATACATTTAAAGGTGGGTGATTTTTGTCTATGTTAGTTATACTGGAGTGCGATTCCAGAAGTACAATACCAACAGAGTCAGTTTTTTGCACAGCTTGTTTGTTGTAATTCAAAAGATAAAATAGATAAATACATCTCTTTATAATATATATTGAGACATAAATTTGGAGGAACAACTATAGATAAAAAACTCCATGTAATGAAACTACATTTTGTTATTTTATGAAGTACCTAATTAAAAACTATACTACAGCAAGGAAAAACACGATAAAAGTTATAAGTAAATAAATGTGGTTTATATAAATGAGTAATAATAAATCAAAAAAGAAAGAGATATAAATAAATAAATAAATTAACATGTAAGTAAATAAGTTAACTGTTGACTTTCAAAAGAAAAGAAACGATTCAACTTCAGATTTATTTTATTAAGTATAAATACGATTAAATGTTAGATTAAATAAGGAACAAGTTAGTGTATCGGATGACGAGTAGAAGAAGAATAAATCATTGTAGCTGATATACGTATAAAGACTGCTTAACTATATTTGATTTTATTATTGTTTTACATGATTCATATAAATATAAAAGGCTAGTTTATACATCCCAAATGGTACACATTTCTAACACTCCTCCTCTCAACTAAGTCTCAACAAAATATACATTAAAAAAAAGTTTGATTCCAAAAAAAAAATTAATAATGAACTGCAAAAAAATTCAAATAATTTTTAACATTTGCAAAATTGCGATGCATTTGTCGTTTTTATTTTTCGGCAATCCCTTCGTTAAAATATCGGCTGCCATATCACCGGTTTCCTTTACTGAATTTTGATATCGCCTCTTTCTTTTGCCTCTCGAGAAAAATGGTAACGGATGTCTACGTGTTTGCTTTTACCGTGATGACTAATGCTGTTTGATAGTTGAAGGGCACTTTGATTATCGAAGTAAATAACTGTAGGCTTCGTCACAAATTCACCCAATCCAATATCTGAAAATATTTTTCTCGAAAATAAAGTTTCTTTAGTTATTTCTGAAAGCGCCATATATTCTGCTTTCATGGTCGAAAGAGCAACCGATTTTTGTTTTTTTTCGACTGCCAACTGATCGGTCCTCAGGACATCTAGATTATGAACCCTGAATACGATTTTCTGTCATCAAGGTCTCCTGCCCAATCCGAGTCAACATATCCCATAATATGAGATTTCTGTTGTCGATATCGAACACAAGACTCCCGAGTCCCCTTCAGATACCGAAGCACTCGCTTTGCTGCCATCCAGTGATCTCTCCCGGGATTTTCCAAAAATTGACTTAAACAACTTACAGCAAACGAGATGTCGGGCCTTGTTCCATTGGCTAAATATATTAAACTTCCGATAAGTTCGCGATAAGGTATGGCTTCCATGTCTTTAATAACTTCAGGAGTTTTCGGGCTCATATCCTTGCTGATCTTAGTTTTGTGATCGAATGGTGTTATAGCCAGCTTACTCTCATCCATTCGAAACTTCCGCAAAAGTTGTATGAACTTCTTTTGATAGAGTTTTATTTCCTTTATAGAGCTATAGAGCTATCAATTGTGACGTTTATTCTCAAAATGTTGTTAACTTGGCCCAAGCATCTTAAACTTATTATTCATAAGTTGTTTGACACGTTTCAGTTCATTTACATCAGCAACTGCAATTAATAAGTCGTCAACATTATATTACCACAATTACCTCCGCTTTATTTCTGCCTGATATGTAAATGCACGGTTCGACCTCCAATTTTTTCATATGCATTGATTCCAGATGGTTTGTTAGCTTTTGGTACCATTGTCTGCCAGATTGTTTAAAATCATAAAGAGGTTTTAAGAGCTTACATACTGCTCCAGCAGTGTTTGCTCGTTCGGGATCCGTATGTACAGGTCACACGCAGTAGTCACTATCGTGTTCGAACGCACGCAAAAAGTTCGTCAAGCTTTGACTTGCAGTCGTCAATTCAATATCTAGATCTGAAGCTCTTATTCAATGTGAATGAGCTGCCAAGTTTCGTCTGACACCATATTCAATTAATCGAAATCACACGATCAGCGATTTGAAGGGGATAAGTTAAGCTGCATTAAAAGTTAAGACAAAATGTAATCAAAAAACTATGTTTTATGTTTCAGACTTACTTCGATTGGCTGTTGTTTTGGTTTGAGTGTCATTTTATTGATAACAATTTGTTGTAGATCATATAAGACCAAAACAATGTGCTAAAGTTGTCAAAACGAGTAAAAGCTATGAATTTATTGTGAATACTTACTGGAATAAAGCGATTTTTGTGGTGTTAATTCAGCGTGTAATAAATATTTTTGAAAATACTGGGAAATAAAGACAAGTCTTTTTCAACTGACAATATAGGAAAATGACGATAAACAGAAAATCCTGCACCGTTTAAGCATTATTACAGTTTGGTTTTTATTTTCAGCTTGACTTCACACATACATAGATACATAACAGAGACGATAAAAAAACAGAAAAGTAACTTTAAATATCACGATCAACACGATTCTGTGGCGCAGTACTCTTCGCGTCGGCTGGCTAACAGTCACTGCCAGCCCAGCACTCACAGATCTCGCTTATTGTCAATTCGCCTTAAAATGGTCATGTACGCCACTCAATTCGTCCTTTTTGTATATGGTCACGTACACCACTTATTCAAGAGAAAAGGAAGAGAACATCTCTCCCTTACATGTAGTCAAAAAATACACTGCATCACCACAGTGCAGAGCACAGCGGTGTTTGTTACGCAGAACGCTCTAACACGGCCTTCCTGCTCATTCATCGCTCTCGATGAATTAACACATAACATCCACTTTAAACCATGGCAATCAATTTATGCAGTATGTAATAATAATAATAATAATAATAATAATATTTAATTAGGGTATATTACACTGCGACCTATTGGTCTATTGTGTCCCCTTGCTTGTGCCTCGGAGAGGTTCATGCCCTCTTTCAGAGCCCTCCCTAGATACTTCTTAGTGGAGCGTGTCGAGGCATTGCTCTGTTTTATCCTTGGCAGGTCACACTCCTTAGAGCACAGCGTCCAGTCCAATTTTTCTAATGAATCTGAGAATGAGCTGTGGGTCCATGGTTTGTATGTCCTTGTCTGTTTTTTGGTGCCTGCCCAAATATTTCATCCTTTTGTGGGCCAGTGCCCCACAGGATTCCAGTATGTGGTCTGGAGTTTCGGCCGTTTCACTGCATAATCTGCAGAGCCCGTCCTCCGATATACCCATTTTCCTCAGGTACTCCTTGAGTCTGCAGTGCCCCGTGAGGAGGCCTGTTAGGATTCTTAGGTTGTTCTTGTTAAGGCCGATACAAGCTTTAAATCTCTTTTGGTTGTAATTTCCTAAGAGTTTCTTTGCTTGCCTTAGACCTTGGAGGTTGAGAAAGGTTTTGGCCCTTGTTTCTTCCTCCAGTCTCCTGAACTCTTCGCGTATAGTGTGTTCTCCTATCCCGCAGAACGGTTCAGGTCCTATAGAGGGTTCCTCTGCGCCTTTTCTTGCCAGAGAGTCCGCTGCCTCATTGCCTGTAATGCCAACATGGCCAGGTACCCAGCAGATGGAAATTTTGTTATTCTTGCCTAATCTGTTCAGTCCGTGTAGGCATTCCCACACGAGTTTTGACTTGATAACGTAGGCGTCAAGAGCCTTTATAGCTGCTTGGCTGTCAGACATTATTGCTATGTTGCAATTTCTGTAGTTTTTCTCGAGGTTGATTCGAACGCAACTGTCTATGGCACATATTTCTGCCTGGAAGATGCTGGTACATTTGCCCATGGATTCGTGGTGCTTAGTTCCTGGCCCAAACACTTCTGCACCAGTTCCCTCCTCGGTCCTCGAGCCGTCCGTGTACCACTTTGTTGTGTGGTTGCTCAGTCCATAAGTTATGGATTCATTGCTCCAGTTCTCCTTATTGCTGAGCTTTATCTGGAAATTCTTCTCGAAGTTGAATTTGCTGATGCTGTCGTCCCTAGGTTTGCCAAGAAGTGGGAGTTTTTTGAGTAAGTCTCCGTGTTCTTTCGAACCGATTCCCAATTCCCTCCTATTCAGTATGTAACAATTGTCGTTTTGATTACAAAAATAACGCATGAAGCAGTAATATTCAAGTTTTTCTTTTAAATTCACCATCTTCTTTCTGCTAGTTTACATCCTTCATACTTGGAATTCTTCTTACCAATCTTGAGAACCTGTAAACACAGACCTGATCAATTTTGACTCATCAAAAACATTGCTGTAACGTTTCTCAACGATAAAACTGTACTTGTCCCCTTTAGCTCGATTTAAACCAGGATGCTGTAGCTCAGGGGCAATATTAAGCTTATCTACACTCCTTCATCGGACAAAATTGTTCATACAGAACAAAACACAATAGCTCAGAGGCAATATTACGCTTGTATATGAAAATAATTCATCGAACAAAACTGTTTATATACAAAACAAAACACCATAGCTCAGAGGCAATATTAAGCTTCTCTACACTCCTTCATCGGACAAAAATGTTCATACAGAACAAAACACAATAGCTCAGAGGCAATATTACGCTTGTCTATGAAAATAATTCATCGAACAAAACTGTTTATATACAAAATAAAACACCATAGCTCAGATGCAATATTAAGCTTGTCTACACTCCTTCATCGGACAAAAATGTTCATACAGAACAAAACACCATAGCTCAGAGGCAATATTACTCTTGTCTATGAAAATAATCTCTTATATTTTGTTTACAGTAGATACTAACCTTCTGCTGTATCTACAGCCACATCATTTTCCTCAGCAATTAAACGAATTGCCTCTCTGGCAGCTATTATGAAGACTCTGCTTCCCTTTCGTTTAAGTTTGTATCGATCATTCTTAAGTTTTCCTATGACTTCGTATGGTCCACGAAAATGCACCTCTAGTTAGATTTACGGATCTGAGGGCTCTTGTAAACTTCCTTCGACCCAATCTCTAACCGAGTCGGATTACATTTTCCCTTAACAAACCTAACCTTCATTCTTGTGGCATTTTCATAAATGCGTTCTTCTGCCAAAGCGCGTATCTGCTCAACGTCTTCATAATGTGGTTCAATGTTAAGTTGTGAGAGTAAAGCACCAATTTCTGGAGTTCTGCCCTCTACGCCGGTGAGTATCTTTAATGGTAACAATCCGGTTGTTTTATTTTTGCTGGTGTTCAACGCCAACTGAACACGTCCAACAAATCTCGTCCAATCCATATTTACGTCCAAATTCGTCCTCATCAAATTAGCAACGTTATCAACATATTTTTCGACTTGTACGTTAGCGCGACTTGTACCAGGTGCGATGGGATGTTCTATACCATATAATTTGCAAATGTTCCGAAACTCCTGACTTGTAAAATTCGTTCCTTTGTCACTTATAATCCTAGATGGTGTTCCAAACAGCGTTATAAAATTATTTAAGTGGCTTACCGTTTCGGCTGCTTTAAGTGTTTTGCAGGTCAGCAATAGAACAAATTTTGTAAACGCATCCGCTAGGATTAAAAGATATCGATTTTCGCCCTTCGTTCCTTCGTGAAATGGTCCCATGCAGTCAGCGTGGATGGTATGGAAAGGAATTGGTTTCTTTTCAATAGGATGAAGTTTGAATTGCTTCCGTCCCGACGGTCTTTTGGCAACTAAGCAAATCAAACAAGCCCCAATGAATTTCCTGACATTCCTTGGGCATCCAGAACTGTGTACCTACGTATTTTTGACAGGGTTTTGTCCCACCCAATGTGGCAGTTGTCCTCATGATAACGTCTCATAAGGGCTAATCGACACTTTTGTGGAACAAACAGTTTTTCACCTTCGTTCGTTTTGCGATACAATAAATTGATTTTAATTATATAATTTTCTGTCGTCTGCTCGTCTTTCTCGTTCAGTTTTTCAGTGATTTCGGTAACCTCGGGATCAAGTGATTGCCCAATTTCAAGCCAGTTGCTTTTGCAAAAACTTGCACTTCTTGATATTGAGAGAAAATCCATTGTCATTAAATGCCTTAAGAACCATATCTAGTCGTTCGATACCCTCCTCAACTGTCTTTGAGGGCACCAATACGTCGTCTATATACACCAGACATACTTTATCTTTAAGACCCCCTAGAGCTCTGTTTATGGCGCGTTAAAAAACTGTAGGGGCATTGGCCAGCCCTACGGCATTCTCAGGTACTCAAATTGCCCGTCAGGGGTGACAAATACTGTTTTCTCAA
Source organism: Portevinia maculata (assembly GCA_949715645.1). NCBI lineage: Eukaryota > Metazoa > Arthropoda > Insecta > Diptera > Syrphidae > Portevinia > Portevinia maculata. The sequence continues at coordinate 336,439,492 of OX454525.1, read as the reverse complement.
CTCCTCCTATTTTCTCAACTCCTCCTATTGGGATTTGGTGAAAACCCGAAGCCATGTCCAAGGACGAGAAGAATCTATTTCCCGATAACTGGTCGAGTTGATCATCTATACGAGGTAGAGGATAGCGATCTTTAACGGTAATTCGGTTCAAGGCCCTATAGTCTACACACATCCTATGCTGACCACTTTTCTTTTTTACCAATATAATTGGGCTGGCAAATGGTGAGCTACTCTCACGAATAATGTTTTTTTCTTTAACTCGACCACTATCTCCTTCACAACGTTTCTCTCCGACAGAGCCATACGATATGGCCGGTAGTTGACAACACCGTCTTTGGTCAAACGAATTTCTAAGGCACCTGTCTTCACCTGTTTTGTTGGCATTCCACTTACAATGAACTCTGAATAGTTACCAAGCAGCAACTCTAGCTTTAGCTGATCTTCAGAAGATTTTCCCTGCTCAAGGACGTCAACATTAGTGTTTGCTAGAAGGCAATTTGTCATTTTTCTTCGTAATTTCGTTCCGTCTTTGTCCATAAATACCTCTAATGAAGTATCTTCTAACACATCGCGCCCAACCAATATCTCACACTGAAGGTATATGGGGTCAATTATATAGAGGGATACTTTGGCAATAACTAGTTCAAAACGGGCTTCGACATTTATTTTGTAGTCAAATAGAATCGAGTCCTTTGCAATTCCCCTAACAGCAATTGGTTTTTTGATTTTTTCAAAGGGCAACTCTTTTACAACATCTGCTCTAATAAGCGAACAGTCTGACCCAGTGTCCACGAGGCAATGATATTTATTCCCCGCAATAGATACCTCTGTGGTATTTTTAGGTATTCCCACATTGCCGAAAATACCAACGTTTTTACGCTCTGTTCGTTGTTTAGTCCATCATGCGTCCTCTGCATGTCCTCTTTTTTTACAAAATGAACAGGTTACTATTGCTTTGTTAGACAGTTGTTCCATTGGCAATGTCGGACCAGAGGCAAACAACTTGGGGCAATTAAATTTCAAATGACCGGTCAAACCACAACCATAGCAACGCCTATTATTCTCAAATCGCGAGCGCTTGCTTGGAATTGGGTTGGATTCCATTTTGCGAGGAGTATGAGGTCTCCCTAAATCTCTTTCGTGGACGTTCGCGAATCGATGAAAGGTGTTCAGTAAGGTCCTGAACTAATTTCGGCATTACGAAAGTAAGGGAGTTGCGTAAGCTTATGTTCGAAATACAACCTATGATTATCCTAACTGTCGTTTCTTCTGGCAAATCGAAAGATAATTGATTGACTTGTGCCACTTTTTCCATAACGAAATCCGCATAAGGGAAACTTTCGCTTTATATGTTTGCAACACTTCTCAACAGCTGTATAATATTTGACGCACTTGAAAATGTGTGTATTAACGATGCCGACAAATCAGCCCAGGCATAAAGCTGGTAACCATGTTTTTCGTACCACGTTTTACCCCTTCCCAATAACGCCACTTTAACTCTCGGAATAATATCATAGTCGGCCATTTTATCCCGGATTGCCCTCTCCTGAACATCATCGCACCATTTGTTTATGTCTACCCTGGAATGCTCTGGGTCAAAACAAGGAAACCCCACCGAGTCGTCCCGCTCCTGACGTTGCGTTGCCTTTAAAATCTGGTTGATCGCATCAACCGTTATGACAAGTTGCTCAGGCTCTTTACTCTGCCCTCCCTTTTTTTTCTTTTTCTCCCGGCATTTCAATACCTACAATAATAACAACAATGTATAGTCCGTACCAAAACAGTTGGCCAACGGTCGATTGAGCAGAGAGAGGATTTAAGAGAACAAAAATGACGTGAAAGAGATTTAATCACTAAGCGTTTTTGCCTGTAATTTACAATGCGTAACCCAACTTTACAGTGCTTAGAACTAAAATGCTGTTGAATATCTAAATAAACTTAATTTTTTATTATGAGGTCGACTTTTATACATTTCTACCTAGAAGTCCGATTGTATTTGAAAGGGTTCCCAACCCTTTTTATGGTTGAACATTTCGTGGTTTAGCGCTAGGTACCTGTATGGGTGGTGTGCTTGGTTAGCATTAATTTTATGATGTTTGATTTTACCTGTTTGACTTAAGTGTAAAAGTTTTACGACATGATTAGTGTTTGCATTTGGTTACCTGTAGGGGCAAGGAATAAATTTGTTGCTTGGTTTTTAGAGTTTTTTTTATTTTAAGATAACGCATATATATTATGGATTTCCTATTCGGAATTCACTTTCACGAAAACAAAAGCATTGCTAGGACATAAGTTTATTAAAATAAAATAAATTGTCATGGATCTTTCAAGAAAAGGAAAACCAATAGGAAGTCTAGGACGTAAGATCGTTGTTAGGATATATTACAAAAAAATTGAAGAAGCTAGGAATTTATGTATAGATAATCCCATCACATACGCAAATTCACAGACAGAGGAGTTTACGGGAATTTCGGCCCGAACAATAAGAAGGATAATTAAAGAATATGAGAAGAAAGGCGCTATTGAATCTCCAACTAAAAGAGTACCACATACAAAATGGAAAACTGGATTGGACGAATTTGGTATCACAGCTGTTCGGCGAATTATATACAACTTCCACATTGAAGAAAAAATGATGATAACATTAAAAATGTTAAGACAACGGCTGCAGGAAGATTTGGAGCTGAACCTAAGCAATATGTCGCTACATAGGATTTTAAAAAGAAATGGATTTTCTTATAGGAAAACGGAGAACAACCGTAAATTTCTTTGCGAAAGAAATGAAATCAAACTTTTACGAGTGAAATATCTGAGGAAGGTGCGGGAGTACAGGTCAGAAGGATATGAGATTATTTATTTGGACGAGAGCTATATTCACAGCTCTCACACAAGGCCAAGGGCATGGACTGACGGCACCAGTCAAGGTTTAAAGGCGCCAATTTCAAAAGGCCAAAGGCTGATAATGGCGCATGCAGGTGGAGCGAAGGGCTTCGTGAATAATGCCTTGCTTTTATTTAAATCTGGGTCGAAAACAGGAGATTATCACGATGAGATGAATTTTGAAAATTTCTCCAAATGGATGAAGGATCAAGTTTTAAATAACCTAGAGGAACCATCGGTTATTGTAATGGACAACGCATCATATCACAACAAATGGGAACACAAGCAAATCACTTCTGCTTCCGTTAAATCGGAGATGTTAGAATGGCTTTCCGTCAACAATATACCGCATTCTTCAAAAATGCTCAAAGTCGAACTTTATGACCTTATAAAGCGACATCGGACTAATCGCCACCCCAAGCATAAGATTGACGATATGATTCACGGCGCGGGACACGAAGTACTACGATTGCCACCCTATCATCCAGATCTCAACCCTATTGAAAAGATCTGGGCAACAGTCAAGGGAAGAGTCGGAAGCCGAAATACAACGTTTAGATTATCGGATGTTCAGAAACTAGCTGAAGAAGAATTTTCAAAAATAACAGTTGAAGATTGGCGCAAAGTTTGTGAAAAAATTATAAGGACAGAGGAGGAATACTTTTCACACGAGCAGATGTGGGACACAATGTCGGATGCAATAATTATCAATCCAGGAGATGATTCTTCAACCGATTATGAAACTGACAGTTCTTCGAATTCAATTTAATATACATTAATATTAACTATTTCATATATAGGTAGCAAAATCAATAAATATTTTTATCTTAGTACTAAAACGTGTGTGTTTTTACTTCTTAATTCAAACCAAACCGAACCACCCATTTGGTATACTGGTGTTTTGTTTTGCTGCTCGCTGTAAATCTGTTTTATATTTGCAATTCATCGTCAATTTTATCTCGCTATAATTTACACTTTTAATCAAGGTTACAAATTTAAAAGTGGTGGGTAGTTCAATAAGTTTTAAAAACTGCATTTCTTAAAAAAAATTATTGAAGAATCAAGAACGTTCACCATTTTGTCTTTAACGAACCGTTTAATACCCCATCCTCTTTTTTGTGACAGAAAATCGTGCCTATTGTTATTGGGCATAAAATCGTTTACGTTTCCAAAAAATTCCCAAATCGTAAATTTTTTATTAAATTTACCTACCTCGCCCAAATTCAATGATATAAACAAAAAAAATTTGGTGTGACACTGCAATTTACTTTACTTTGCGTGCCAATATCAGTACCTACATGATCAATATGCACGACACAATTAATAATGATCAACGAAAGCATAATGAGCAAATAGGGTTTAAATCTAAAACCGTACACCTTCATACAGACACAGTCACACAATCAATTCATGTGCAATGTTTTGCTTAATCTATCCGACCGTGATCACATCATACTCCTACAAAGAACCGACAAGACAAAAAACGAAACAATATATTTGCCTCCAAGTAAAGTTGACATATAATGGTCTATATTTTTCCTCCGCTCCTAATTTCAGTATAAAAGAAGGAAAATGAAGAAACCACCCTCAGTGAGATCGCGACAGCGATCTTGAACACAAGGCAGGGTATACGCCGTTTTTTATTATGGCTCCGCCCATTTTCGTCTCTTTATGCTTGTTTTTGCAATTTAAGAGATTGTAAAACACATTTTAAGAGACCTGCGCAGTAGAATGGCCAACTGTTTTGGTACGCACTATAACGAACTCACCAAAGCAACAAAGCTATCGATTTATCGACACAAACAAAGTTCACAGCAAAAACTGCTTTCTTTCCTAGTTTGTATCCTTTTTGTTTGTTCTTCTTTTCTTGTATCTGTTATGTCTACACGAGCCAAACATTATACAGGAGTAGGTAATGCCAGATAGCACGGCAAACAACAACGGTACACTTTATTTGTTTCTTTTCACATTCACAATAGCGATAATACGACAAAAGCAACACCAACAAGTCGTGGCGAACCATCCTTTAATATTGTATACGCTACTGCGACACCAAATTATAACGGATTTCTATTAATTTGTTTTTGTTTTCACTGAAAGCACACACAGACAATAACGCAACAATTCACGACGGAAAAAAACAGAAAAGTAACTTTAACTATCACGATCAACACGATTCTGTGGCGCAGTACTCTTCGCGTCGGCTGGCTAACAGTCACTGCCAGACCAGCACTCACAGATCTCGCTTATTGTCAATTTGCCTTAATATGGTCACGTACGCCACTCAATTCGTCCTTTTGTATATGGTCACGTACGCCTCTTATTCAAGAGAAAAGAAAGAGAACATCTCTCCCTTACATGAAGTCAAAAAATACACTGCATCACCACAGTGCAGAGCACAGCGGTGTTTGTTACGCAGAACGGTCTAACATACATATTAGGCCTTAACGGCCCATACAGGACCTGAACCTATCTTCTCCACTTCATGAGAAGTGAAAATTTGAGAAGCTTTCTCATGAAAATTTGATACTCTTAGATGTTTGTCAGACTACGTCGTTTTATTCCGGTGATCAAACGAGAACCGATTGATTCGACGTTGTAAGGTCGTTGGCTTAACTTCGTTGAATCTAAATCTCTTCTCCTTCTTCTTATTCCTTATCGTGTCACTAGGGTTACATAAATGATAAAATTGTTTTGATGGATTTCTCCCCTTAGTCCCCTTGTACGAAAAGCGCTGATTTTTGGAGAGCGCTACAGTGATAATCTTAGCCCGTCCATTCACGGGCTCAAATCTAAATCTTTTCATTTTTATCAAAAATAATGTTTGTTCAAATCCAAACAATAATTATGTATATCTAAAATGGTTTTGTTACATCCCTTAATAAATAAGGCGTGTTTACTTACGCCAGGCGAACCTTTGATTCCTGTACCTAACTGAGTAGTTACAGAAGAGCTATTGTTATTATTGATTCAATTACCCAATTAAATGATTTCTATTGTACTGCAACCATTTCTCGACTATTCTTTACTTACCTATTCCTGTACAATGCTGCCTATAGCAGTAATTTGTCATTTCGAGCAAAAACCACACTGCGCAAACAGTAGTCGATAGCTTACCCAACAGTGGCGGGGGTGGGCATTGAAAACAGCTTCAAGTGAAAGGTCTGTACGCAAACGTTTTATTGGAGTTTATGCAAATGGGTAGTCGGCTTGAGACGAAAGATCCGCAGCTATTCGCATAGAAAACTTCCTTAACTCCTCGCATTCAAATTGATATTGGGAGTAAACCATGTACGATGCAATTCATCACTACCCATTCCAATAATACAACTGACCTGCAATGTTACTAAGGCTTGGCAAAATCTGCATTTTTCCACCCGCCCCTGTAATGGCAACTTTCATCGTATGTACACAATACACCCACACACTTGTACAATTAATGGTCTCTGCAGGTCAGGGGCGGGCATGGGCAATGAAGCCAATTCAAAGCCGCCTACCACGGAAATTACCACCTGTCTAGTGATAAGAGAAATTACCTTACATAGAGCAATTTAAATGGGCGAATGCCAATGGAAATTAATATAATAGATTTTTATTTTGCCTCGCATTTGGTGGTAGCTTAGTCAAAGGAGGGAGCTTTAAGGAGGTAGGAGGAACAAAAGGCTATAATTAGGTCGAGACAAAAGTGTGAACATTAGAATTTATTGTTTCTAAGAATTAAAATCTAGAGGGTTGGTTAATGAATTTATGAACATGAATTTAATTTCAATGGCTCTAATTTATAGTTAACCTCGCTTTAAGAGTTTAACTTCACACTAATTAAAGGCAACTTTAAAAAAGCATGCTTTAACTTTAGCCAGTTTAGACTGTTTTTAACCTTCTGCTTACTAGCTTTCGCTTAACAAGGGGTCTTTAAGAAATTTCGGCCAAACACTTACAGAAGTCGGAGTTCGGATAGACACAATATACAAAACTTAAATTTTGTATATAGTTATATATATACATATGTTCTTATTTGGTCCTGTGTGCGAGCAGGCCGAATGGGGGAGAACCGTGAACTCTATGAGCTGTACCAAGATGTGGATGTAGTCCAAAAGGCTAAATTAAGTCGACTACATTGGCTCGGCCACATTGAGCGAATGGACAATAATGTTCCAGCCAAGTGGATCTTCGACTCCCAGCCCCCAGGTTCGATCAATTTTAATGATGAAGCGATCGCGGATGCCAGAGCGGTCGGTCTGGGCAACTGGAAGCAGCGAGCCCTTGATCGCAGAGGATGGAAGGCTGCAGTGTCTCAGGTAGAGACTCTTCGCGGGTCAGAAGCCCGCTTAGTAAGTAAGTAGTTTTTATATATATTCTTTCCGGGAAGGTACGATTGGGGAGAACGATAAAGACGACTACTAAAAATATCATGAATCTAATTTGGATTTTTTTCAAGTGTTAATATCATTATTGAAAGTGAACTTTATTTAGGCAGGCACCCAGAAACTCCTTACATTTTTTCTACTGCCCCACTTCTTCCAAAAGTGTGACAAATATCCAATAGTATAAACTGTCATAAAAATCTTCTCAAAATTTGCCGTTAAGAATTGAAGTTAAATTGAAGGGCCCATCTATATGTGTCAAAAATATAGCATCGAACACGCAAATAATTGATAGACCTAGGTCTTAGGCCCTATATGAGCTGTTAATCTAGTAGTAGTAATATTTTATTGACTTCTTTCTTAAACAATTTGTATGTACCTACAAGATGTATAAGGTCTATTGGATGCCTAGTAGTTATTTTTTTACTGAATGTAAACTTCTTTTTTCGCATTGATTGTAGATACAGTTTTAATTACTGCATTGTAGCGGGAGCAATCGGATATCGGAACCCACTTAGCAACTATCGGATTTCGGAAGCGAAATGCTTCGTTGCTCCTTCCCGGATTTTTGAATTTTCGAATTTCTGCTATTTCAAAATGGCTTAGTCAACACGGCGAAGAAACGTGGTGACTTACAGATCAAGCTAAAACACTGATAAGTGACTAAAGTGGGATTCAAGGCTTGGTTAAAGTGCCAGGTGAAAACCTCGCCTCGAATTGGATTTTGCGAGAGACTTGGACAAAAAAATTGCGCCGAAATTCAAGCAAGGTCTTTGGAGGGTTTGTATCAGGAGTTGGAAGGAATTTGTCCTTCGGCTGCGGATACGAACGAATCAGTCTATTCACGAACTGAGACAAACCAGCTCGAACGGGGGCACTACCATTTGCTAAGTAGCTGCTTAGAGAATGAGAAATGCTCTGGGAATACTCAAGGACAGCTTCTTATGGATGTCACAAAAATACCAACGAAAATCAAATGTTAATGAACGAAAATTATTTTGCATTGAGAATATAGGTGATATTTGCGATTCAGTGATCAACTTTCAGCTTACAGAATTTCACTTCTTGATTAATAACAAATAGAGAAAATTTATGAACACATTTCTTTACACTTTCCTTACTCTATTTTGGTCTCCAACTCAAGTTGGCCAACATCCCAACTAGCCCTGCAGTAAACTATTTTCCAAAGGTACTGGGTGAAGGTTGTATAAATAATATCCTCTGATAACAGACGTACGACATTATTCCAATGATTCTTAATTTTGGATTTATTCTGATTTCTTCTTATTTTGCGGACGAAGATCTTCGAAGTGATTTGCTAGGTACCGACAAATATACAAAGTTAACTATCAATAAATAATATCCATAACTAATATCTAGAACGTAAGAGAAATTGTAACAATATTAAAGCTTCGATTTGAAAAAAACACAAATCTTTATCAACTCTTAGTATGAGACGACTAAAGCCGCTGAAATTATCTGTATGAAATAATCAGTCCCAATTAACAAAGTAATCTCTGATTTTGAACGGTTCGGACATTTAGTGGACGAATTTTACCATAAGTATTGCATAGCAATGACTTGCGGAACTCACCGACTGCTAATATTAACAAAGGAGCTTCATATGCTCTTATTTGATCATGCTCTTTTTTGGCTAACTTAAATGAAAATACTTGGTAAGCCTTAGCATTATGCTTTAGCTATTAACCCTGATACACTTTTGTAGTATAATCTTGGACGGTACATCACCGTAAAGAGAGATTTTCAAATTCCTTTGCGACTTTATTCCAGCCCAGACAATGAATCAATGCTTGTATCTCATTTAAACAAAAGCGGTAACCCCCTTAGAAGGATAAACATCAATTTGAATGCAATGTAAATTTATATAGTTCAACATCGCGTTTGTGATAGGAGAACTAGATCAAAATAGATAAGTCACCCGCTGCATTATTTGGTTTTATTTGTGTATACAGAGTTGCAAAGCAGTCTCTTTGCTAGCATATAAAAAGTTATTTTACCTCGATTCTTATACGGTCGACCAGGTCTTCCTTAAGAATAATTAGTCGGTGATTAAAAGTTTGCCAGTGCAAGGCAATTAAAATAAGAAATGATGGGAACGATTTTTAACGAACCTTCGTTTCAGTGAAGACAACGCTCGCTCTTTCACAAAAGATACGCAACTTTGAAACTGTGTATGGCGCGAGGTGAAAGGACAGTTCAAAGCGGAAAAAAAACCTTAAACACTCCCTAGTTGAAAAGAAATTATACTTATACCCAAGTGAAGAAAAAATCACACCGATTCTGTTCCATCCATTGCGCTCTATTTTATAAGTTCTTGATTTTCCATTTTTTCACTTTTTTCCGGTTAAAGATTTTTTTTTACTTTATGTTTTGGCTTAGAGCAAGGTATTGTTTTCTTTATAATTTTGAAAATGGGGGTTTTATTAAAGCTGAATAGACTAAGGGTTTTTGTCGATGCTACACTCATCTTCAACTCCATTCGGTTCTATTTGGATTCCAGTTTTACCAACGATTTGGTGCAGATCCATTGTCCTATTTGACATCAGGTAAACATAGTCATCATTTTTCAAAAGCTTCGGACAACACGTCCAACGTATGCCGTCAAAGCTGCAAGTAGAATATCTTAGGCACAGGGTGGAGCACGAATCATGCTACAAAAACAAAACGTAATAACTTTTTTTCTGAGTAATGGGCTTATTTTTTTGTATTTGGTAGGTTTCTATTTAGATTTATTAAAATGAATGCTTGGGATACCGAAAAGAGGATTTGGATAGTGCAGCGGTACCATGCTTTGCAGTCCTTCATTTCCGTCCCAAGGGTATTAAGGCTGGAGTTTGGCGGCACTCCCCCGAATAGATGAACCATCATGACGCTGGTTAACATGTCTGCCGAATCTGGAAGCATCGCACGAAGAGCGTACTATCGCGATCCCTGTGTTCGGGTTCAAGACACAATCGCGGCTGTAGCATCGTCAATTCAGGCAAATCCAAGCGTTTCGATTCGAAACTTATCGGCGCAAATTGTAGTTATCAGACCGTCATTACGACGGATAATTCATGATGACTTAGACTTGTTTCCATACAAAGTCCAAATTGTAAGCAAGTTAAACCCTCTGGATTTGCCTATTCGCCTGGAATTTGAATTACCGAAGAAGACAACAGCTTGATCTAAACGGCAATGTAAATAAGCGAAATTGCCGTAAATGGAGTAAATCTAATCCAGAAATACTCCATGAGGTGGTACTGCACCCAGAACGAATGACTGTGTGGTGCACAATTTCATCAAGGTGATTGTTGGGCCATACCTCTTTGAAGATATCGGAGTAACAGTAACTGTCAATGGGGACCAAGAACTGGCAGAAGAAGTATCCGTTTCAACAGCATTTGGTTCCAGCAAGATGGAGCAACTGCACACATAGAGGTGTTGGGTAACTACTAAGAACTTTACTTTGCCATTGTGAGACAGACCCGTTTGAAAATATTATTTGAATTTCCTGCCAAGCTTGGTTAAAATCATTACAAAACTGCATCTATTTATACCTATGTTATCTTATACATACATATAAATTGGTGTTTGGGTGTTTGTCTTCTATTGAGTTGAAACTTTGTATACTTGTTGTTGGCACTTGCAAAAATCACATCAGCGTACAAAAGGAGGCGCGCTAATCATCATGTGTTTGTACATAGGAGCGTTCTCCCATCGTTATTCCGATCGAGATGAAAAATGCCCCCACTACTGTTGGCAATCGCGTTAAAGTTTCTGACATAGTACGTACAAAAGGTGGCGTGCCTGTCGTATCGAAAAATTTATCGTCTTCTTTGTTTTGATTTGATAAAGTAAGAATGTGGTGTATCAACCTAGCAGACATGTAACACTTTCCCTTAGTTGAGAAACGAAGTCCCGTGAAAGGGCAAATCCATCCAGACAAAAGTGTTGGATCCCTTTAACCACCGAACCGACCGAGCCACAAAATGAGGAAATTTTTGGTATCCGACCGTGAGTGGTTTTGTGCAGTTTGATCAAAATCGGTCCAGAGAATTGGCCACAACTGCATTTTCAAAGAGAACATTATTTCGTTCTTCAAAAGCACACTATCAACACAGCAAAGAATCATGGCGGTGGACAGATGAAGCAAATGCAGTGATGAGTGACAAGAAAGCGGCATTCATAACTTGGCCAAATTGCTCCACTAGTAATGGAGATGAAAAAGCTAGCCTCGAATTGGAATACAGACTTTGCAACAGGCCCGCGAAGAGAAAGTGCGCTTAAATTCAAGCAAAGTGTGTGGAGAGCCTGAATCGGGAGTTAGAAGAATTCTCTTCTTCGGCTGTTTATAGAAATCAAACTATCCACGACTAACGCCGACAAACCAGCTTGAACAAGGTCACAATCATTTTCAAAACAGCCGCACTCGAGAGTTTTCAAATTCTTCAGAAGGGATTTCAATCTCCGAAGCTGCAAATTGTACGACACATCTTTAAATTGGCGATGTATTTGATTTATCTGAGTGACAATGAAGCTCTTATGTGTTTGAAGTGTTTTTATGTCACGCTATAGATAACTTCCCATGTTATTTTGTGAATTTATTTTGAAACGGATGAGCTTGTAAGGCCACGATATTTAAGCTCCTTAAATAAGAATCGCACTGATCGTTAAAAACGTTCATATTGTTAGGGATAATACAAGAGATAGTGTAGCTCCTATCAGTCTGCCTAAAATTCAATTTAGGGTTATCTTGCCATGTTTCGAGGCTAACAGCCGAGTCACCAGTAAATTTCACTAGCATTTCTATTGCAAAATGATTGCTATCGTACGGAAGTAACTGATTATGGAGTAACTGGGCCATATAATTTTAGTCCCTACTCGGACTGGTTGTCTTCGAAAAAGCGATGAAAATATCTGCCTCTTCTGGTCGTCGTCGTGTCTAAGCAGGCGGGTTTTTCGCGCTCCAATCCCCAGCTTATTCGAAGTAGCTGTATAAACTATTTAATCTTAGTTTATCGAACAATTATTCGATTTCCATGTTAAATTGACTCCGCGAAGTTGGCGGAGCTTACACCAATATTATATACATACAACCATTATCCCTTAAATGGTTGATGGTTGTATTAAGCCAACCAAAGTTTCGAATATCACTTTTGTCGATGTGTAAGTATTGAAGGGGCTTCTCCGATAAATCTGAAAGAGTTTGGGCAAGACTGTTAACTTGTTGCGCTTGTAGTCGTTGTTCTAGTAATTGGTCCAATTATTTATCTCCTATTATCATTCCCATTACTTCCATCTAGCACGTTTGCGAAGGATATATCCCATAAAAATAATTTTGTATCTTGTTCACCTTTTGGGAAGCGTTAAGTTGCACACCTCTTTTCTGGATCTTAAGTTGCTCTAGCATTGCTCTATACTTTCGCAGCCTTTCCAGGACGCCGGATGACCACTCATTTGGCAAAGCATACAATATAACTGGGTTTTGTTTCCTTCTTTTGCGATTGGCAACTACCAGGCTCCTGCGTATTCAAGCTTTTGACCCATATATATGGCATGCTGCAGTTGAAAGCAGCATACTCTAATCTTTGGTAATGGCGGCATTGTAATATGTCATTTTTTCGAAATTTTTCAGGATATGCCTGCTTATGTGTCTTTTTGCTCGAAGGTGTTCGGCTTTAGTATCTGTCGATAACTGTACCGCTAAAATAGGCAAGGTACTTTATTGACTAATCAAACGCGCCAATGCATATCCGAAAGCGGTTTGGAAGTTTGCATCTTTTATTACCATCCATATTTTAGAGTTATTCGGGGACTTCTCCTGGGCTGACCATGGTCATGCCCCTCCGAAGCCATGGTCTGGTCATGCCACACTTTTTTTGTAGCACTTATTAATGATTTATACTTAATTATTTTTAGAAATTTATATTTTTAAATATATTAAATATTATGGTTTGCACTTTATTTGTTTTTTCTGTTTGCACTTTACGGATCTTATTAAGATAAACTCCACTAACAGTTGAAAGTCGACCTCAGTCCATGCAATACTTTATTTTCAATAAGTTAAGTTTTAATTCGATTAATGAAAAAATTAATTAATATTTTCTTGACTGAAAAAACAAAAGCCTGTTTTTCCGTTCAAGCGAGTTTCCTCATCATATCTTATCATCGTCATCATCATCATATAAAAACGTTGGTGCTATTCACCTCATATTCAGACCATGTAATATAATATTCGTGTATATTATAAAAAAAAAAAAAAAAAATATATAATATTCGTGTGGTGCTCCGGGTTGTTTTTTTATTTTAGACCCCCATAGGTAGCGCTGGGATCACTTTTTCAAAAATTCTTATTTATGGACCGATTCGGCTCAAATTCACACCATATAACCTCCAAATTTAATTTTTAACCAAGTTTTTGGCAAAATTTGGACCCGATAGATGGCGCTGGATGGGAGATATTTACGAAAATGGTGGCGTTTTTTATCAAGACTATTTATACATTTACAAACAGTTGACATTTCGGTATTTTATACTTCAAATCCATGGCAGTGCGTGTGTCTTTTTAACACTCGAGAACGGGTCCACAGATTTGAATGTTTTGTTCATGTCAATACTGGAATGGACAAAATTCGCAAAAATACATAGGAAATGCCGGAAAAACAAAAAATTAAAATTTGCGTTTTTAATAGGCATTTTATAGGCAGAATGATTAGAATGATAAAGCATTGATTTAATTGCGTTGCCAGATAAAATTATCAACAGGTTCGTTTGTTTATTAGGTACCTACTCATCGTTTTCTCTCTGCGGTTGTTGGAAAGTTCTTTTTCTCACCACGAATTGGTCATTTCGATAAAAATTGTTATAAAAGTGAATGAAAAGTGACTTCTTTCCGAATTTATTTAAAAATGTTTGTTCCGCGTACAGGCGCCTAAAACTCAAGAACCGGTGGACCGATTTACACCAAACTTAGACAATGCGTTAATTTAGTCTACAGAAATAGGTCGTGATATTTTAATTTTGCGTGTTTATTGTACTATTTGGATCAAATTCAACAAATCTATTCCTTAAATAAAAATAAGTTCGTTGATAAAATTTGTACGCGTTTAGTGACCGCAGAATCGAGATATTTACTTTCAAACTACATTAAGGATATTTGCTCATATCAGAATGGATAATTATGTTGAATTCTGATAGGTGGCACTGTATTTCCACTTTTGTATTTGTCGGTCGATTTCGTTGTTGACATTTGAGTAGAATTGTTAGATGTAGCTAAACCGTGCACATAACCAAATTGATTGAATGAAAATAAAAATCAAAGTTTCTTTCCTTCGTGTTGCTGCTTGATTCAAAAAAGTAAGCCTGCCAGGCAACTAGCAACAAAGCTTTTCGAAACAATGAATCTGTGCAATCGGGTTAAGCTAGGCGGAGAAAAGTTTGAATTCTCTTAAGCCCGTGAAACGGTTGAGCTCAAATTAGGCAATCTTGTGTATCGACCTGAAAGTGTTTCTGTGAATGTTTTTCAAAATATGTCTACCAAGTTTCCCATGCAATTTTGTTTCTAACTAAAATAGACATGTATTTTGTTTTATGGCCCAGCAAAGCACGCTGGGTAGGTACCTGCTTGGGCACGGGCCGGGCAAGGCCGAGTAGGCACAGCTAGTACATTATATTTTAATAGAAATCAAATTAAAGTATAATTTTTTGTTGCAGTTATAATAGACTTAAATGTATAAAACGATGTTTTTTTGAACGAAAGGAGGTTTTTACAAAAAAAAAATCGACTCCTTATACATACAACAAATCACTGTTAAGCACTTGGTCGAGGAATTTTGCTCCCAATGAAGGATTGCAAACCACCCACACGATTGCACAACTAATGACTTGGAATTTACCTATTAAAACATATATTTATATATCTAACACTTCCTACTACTAAATTCATTGAGTATTGTAAAAAGACAAGTTCGCAATGAACAATAAACAAATATCATTCGATTGGACAGCTCTCAATTTTCTGAATGTTAAACCGGTGACCAGTTTTGTGTTAAGTATAACGAGCAAAAAAAACTTGTTTGTACAGAAAAGTTTAACAATTGAAAAATGTAGCACGTATGACTATACTAGACGCAGTAGCGAGCAATGGAACCCTTAGTGATGGGTTCATATAATTTCGCAAAATTCGCTTGGCTTTTCCTTTTTTTTTTTTGCTTTGATCGTTAAATATTTTGTTTATTTCGCAGTCCTTATTTGACAAGCTACATTTTGTTTTTTGTTCATTATATTTTTCAATCATTGCGCAAATTTTGTAATCTTTCGATTTTGTATAGTTTTTGATGATTTCGCAAAATATATTTTTTGTTTCTTTTTAATAGTTGAATGAACAACAGTATCTTGTGATTGCAACCACGTGAAGTGACGGCTGGAGTAACAGCGCTGTTTCAAGGTTATTTGGTCACTTTTAGTTTGGCCATTTCATTGTTTCGAATATCGATCGGTTCGCCGTTAGAATTTTTTCTTTGTGTTAATTGATCGTGTCACCATTGTTATCCATTGACTTAAGTAAGGAACTATCGTTGTTTTCTAGTCCGGTACTCCAAACTATGTACTTAGTAAAAGATTTCCACATTCCTGCGAACGAAATTCAAAAACAAATGAATATTTAAATAATCACAATGTCAATCTTGTTCTGGAGAACATAGTGTCAAGGGCAGGTGTCAACACGGAAGGCACGATATTCGATAGATCTGTCCAGCTAGTGTGGTATGCGGACGATATCGGCATCATTCGAGTTTCCGTATAAGAGGCTTTACGGCGATTGAAGAACAGCCAAAAATAGTAATATGGTACATTCTATCAATAAAAACGTAGGGACGGGCTACAGTCCGCTTGGGCGAACTGTTGGATACCCTATTCTTATTCCTATCAGACACCTAGAGAGCCTATATTATAAATTTAAGTTTCCTAGCTCAAACTTTGACTTTTCAATAACATTCTTTTATTAAATTGTGGAGGTTTCTAGCTCAAAATTCGATTTTTTCGAAAAATTTGTTTTATTTTGAATTTATGGGCGTGTCTGTGGGCGGATATCAAAAATTATGACACTTGGTTATTTCGGGCCCCGAGAGAGTATATGGTTAAAATTTCAGCTCTCTAGGTTCAGTTTAAATGCCTAATTTTTGCCGACAGACGGACGGATCGACATTACTATCGATTCTGATCATAAATATAGTAACATTTAGGGGTCTACGGGGAATATTAAGGTATGTTACAAGTCAAAATTAATATACCCCTAGAATAGAATAGGGTATAAAAACAATCATTTGTCCTCCGCCGAGAACAAAACGTCAATGTTGATAGCAATAACATCGAGGTAGTTCAAGAGTTCATAAACCTTGGAGTAAACATCAACTCCACGAATGACACCTTAGTGAAGATCGGACGGAGAATTACCATAGGTAATCGCTGAATGAAGAAAAGCATGCTCTATCGTGATATTAAACGCAGATATACCGTGCTGTTTAGAAGGTCATTTTTGGAAAATATCCTTTTTCGGGTTCAAAGGACCTGTTTTGTGGCTCCAATGACCTCTTTGTTAAATAACCTAACCTATAATAAAAGGGCCGATCAATCAATTTTTATTTTACACGCAAAATGCATAACTAATCCCAATAAATGATCACCATAATAGCAAAATAAAAAAGAAAAAAAAAGAAAAGTTATAACCTGGATAGCTAAAAAGCTACTGCTAAAAAACTAACCAATTTTTAGTTGTCATTCGCAACTAACTATTGCAACCTAACAAGCTTAGTAACACAACCTGCAACTGATAGCTAATAGCTAAAATTAGTTGGCATTATGATAGCTAACAACTAAATCGATTGTCTTTTTAGCGCAGCTAATTCAACTACGTTAGTTACTTAGTTATGTCGTTAGCTAGATAACAAATTAGGTAGCTAACGCGCAACTTTGCCCGGTACATAACTGGGAATACCGATAGATGAATTCTTTGGCATATTTAAATTTATTTTGGTTCAAAAACATAACTACTTGATTTATTTGATAAATACCCAGAGGAATAACTTTTGCAAACGGTTGATTGTATCCGGCAATCCGTCAATTCAAATTGCCAAAGAATTTTATTAGTCGAACACGGTGAGAAAAGTGTAACCAATTATTGCGTAGGTTTTAGTTTCACACTTTCCATTTCCATGTCCTTACTATTAATATATATCCGCAAAAAACCTCAAGAAGCTTCGTACGACACTGTCGTACACTTTATTGATTTTTTTAATTCTTTATTTTACAATTGAAAAGTAAAGGCTAATATAACTTTTTAATCAGAAGAAGCGCATAACTTTATATATTTATAGTTTATGCATTGAATATGGCATAGAAAGAGTTTGTGTTCAAGTCCGGGTCAAATTTTCCGAAATCAGGATGTACGCTCGGATAAATTTATCTCTCTTTTGCGGGAAGTTTTGCGTTAGTTCGCTTTGTTGTTTTGAACGTAGGGTCGCCCTCTTGTTGAAGTTCTGGTCATTGTTTTCAAATATTACAGCAATTTTAACTTGCACTTTGAACGATTCAAAGAAAAAGAATCAAAAGAAATACTTGAAAGTTTGCGCTTTTGTTTGGAAGCGTTGGAGTGACAAAAATGCGAATACGATGGAGAGACTAAAAAATTGGTCTTGCAAAAGTTGGTGTCATCAAAAAACTATTTAAATGCTCTGTGACGTAGAATCATTTTTATGTTCACCCTTGTAGAAACTTCATATTGCATGACCAGTGATTTTTTCGTTATCATCAATCCTAAATGACTCATGTCCAATTCTAGGTGGGCGGTTTTTGGAATAAAATGACTTTTTGCCCTTTTAAAGTAGTAGTATAGTATTAAAAACTTAGCTGTTAATAAAGCCCTGATGTTCTTAGATCTTTGTTCAAGAAAAGATACTCTCTGAGTTGTGGGAAAAGATGAGAGACATCGGGTCCAAATGGCCAGTGTAAGAAAAGTTTTATATTTCCCCTGTACAAAGGAAAGTACCAGTAGGGATGCAGTTTAGTGGGAGGGTATGATCCCTTTAATCCTGATCATAGCCTCACCGACAATAAACAAATCATGCAAACTTCAGATACACACATCGAATCTCTACTTTGGCAGGAATTACATCTACATACGAAAAAAGCGAGAGTTGGAGTTTAAACGATCCCGAAACAGTGGTAGACTGAGCGTTGGAGCTCGAAAAGCAATGGAAGATGTACGACCAGGGCCGGATCAAATAATATCCAAAACAGATCAACTTCATCGGCTTGACGGTAGCCATCTCTGTTTATCCCTTGAGAAATGATAAAAACAGCTATCATACAAACGATGTTTTTCGATGGTTTTCATGTCCCATGATCTATCCCCAGGCTGATCAGTTATGTGACCGAGTAAAATACTGCGTTACCCAGATTCTGATGGGGCACTTTCCTTTATAAATAAGCATCAGTGTCATCACTTCAGATAACGTTGCCGAACCAATGGTGACGAGTGATCAGACCTAGATTCAAATCTGGGGCCAGATCACGTAAATTGAAAATGACCGAAGGACATCGCTTCGGCAATAGCGATCTCTATCTAATGCCACAGGTATGAAAGAGACAGCTATCGTGAAAACGAAATCGTTCGATCGTTTTCATTTTACATGAATTGACCCCCGTTCTTTTGAGGAATATATCTCCATAACAAAGAAATGCGATCACAGAGATAGACCGGCATGTTTCAGAGGCACATCCGTCTTAAGCCAAGGAAGACTGAAAAGAGAGAGACCTTTTATGTACTTATAAAATGGCTTCAGCTCCACCTTTATATCATAGAAAGTGGTTTAAGGTTGTTATGGAGGCCCGAAATGTGGAGATTTAAATCCTCCGGATTGGGGCACACCAAGATAAATTAATTTTCTTTGACATTAAAAAATTGAGAGTGAATAGCAAGGAAATAGAGTTTCCAATAGCCCCTCTCGGCTCCGCTTGGAAAATCCAATATTCAGTATTCCCTTTTCTAGTATACTTCTGCAAAACTTTCTTATTAAGAACGTTTGTCGCTGTTTTTTTTTCTAATTTACAGTTTGTAAATTAAGTTGTGAGCAAATCCATAAAATATGGTTAAGAATTATTTAATATTAAAAAAATGCTCTTTAATATTGTTCATGAAAATTAAATGTTGTTGTTGCAGATTTAAAATAAGAAAATAATTTCATTTATTTTCTAAACATTTATTATCCATTATGTAACTACAAGGTGGCGCAAAAATAACCTTCCGATGTTTTTTGGCTGTAATTAAAAAAAAAAATCAAATAAATAGTTACCAATATTCCGCGTTCTGGAGCAGTGTAGCGTAACATTGTTTATTAACGTGTATTTCGCATGTGTTAACTACACAAATGTCAAAACAGAACTGACATTAGGGGCCCAATCGCAAAATTTATAGCATTTTCTGATAGGAGGATTACTTTTGCGCCACCTTGTACTACAAAATTGTTCTATATTTGCATTAAAGGCTTACGGGTACGAAACCCATATTTATTGTTCGTTTGACAGATTCAAAATTTGTATGTATATAATGTCTTTTGCCCTATATATATAAGGAACAGTTTAAATTAAGACAATTATCCATTATAACGTGGTCAGAAACGGTGCGTTTTATTATACCCTATTCTAAGGGTATATTAATTTTGACGCATAGTTTGTAACATACTTTAATATTGCCCGTAGGCCCCTAAAAGTTACTATATTTATGATCAGCATCGATAGTAATGTCGATCTAGCCATGTGCGTGCGTCCGTTCGTCCGTCCGTCCGTCGGCAAAAATTAGGCCTTTAAACTGGGCCTAGAGAGCTGAAATTTTAACCATATACTCTCTAGGGTCCCGAAATAATCAAGTTTACGAATTTTTGAAATCCGCCCACAGACACGCCCACAAACTCAAAAAAACAAAATTTTGTAAAAAATCGAATTTTGAGCTAGAAAGCTGAAATTTTGTATATATGATCTATGACTTCTAAAACTGCCCGGGATAAAAATCCGCCCACTGACACGCCCACAATTAAATAAAACAATTTTATTGAAAAACCAAAATTTGAGCTAGGGAGCTGAAATTTATAATATATACTCTCTAGGGGCCCTTTAAGCTGATGTGTAAATATTTTCAAAATCCGCCTACTGACACGCCCACAATTTAAAAAAAAACTTTTTTGAAAATCCAAAGCTTGAGCTAGGGAGCTGAAATTTATAATATATACTCTCTAGGGGCCCTTTATGCTCATGTGTTAATTTTTTTTAAATCCGCCTACTGACACACCCACAATTAAATAAAACAATTTCATTGAAACACACAAGTTTGAGCTAGGGAGCGTTTTTTTCGATAAAATCCTTTACATGTTATATAACAAAATATGTAGAGCGTTCTTAATACGTAATTCAACCATACTTATACTTTTGTCACGCCCACTTATGAGGGATAGGAATAAGAATAGGGTATCCAACAGTTCGCCTAAGCGGACTGTAGCCCGTCCCTATGTTTTTTCACTGCTTTAATCCGTTTTGTTGAATTTTTTTTTAGTAAATAACCGGAAGTAATTCGAGCGTACAGTTGCCCCTGGTACAATTGCATTTTTTTGCGTTCGATTTTACAGACTCCACAGTTGTTAATAACAGCGAAGTGTAATATATACGAGTATTAATGCAACCATTGTTATCAACCCGGAGATCTGTAAATTTACATTTATACGAAATAACGGAGCACAATGTAATAATGATTTGCTCAATGACAAATGACAAGAAATAGAACAAATACAGGCAAATTATTATTAGTTATTTATTAACTAACAAAAAACGGCTGTGCCGATTTCGCTGGAAACTTAATCAGTTCTGAGTTAGGTAATTACGCTTCGAATAAACCGGGTCCCATGTCAATATCTTCTTTGGCTCTCGAGATAATCGTGACGAAAGATAATTCCGAACGCACATACGCACATACGTACATACACACACACAGTCATCTCTATAAAAACGCTGGATTTGTATTCTGGTGACTTTGAAACGTGGAGATATGTCAAAATCCGCGAATCACAAAATCGACCCCATTACAAGAACTTCCACTGGGAAGTTAAATATTATAAATTTTATATAAATAGATTATAATTATAGGTGCCTCCCTTCTTCTTCTTAAACAAAGAGCTATATGATGTGGACTAAAGGGATCATTATCCTCCCACTTCACCATTGATCCGCCTGTGGAGTTCGGTTCGACTTCAAAAAGTATTGGCTGACCTCAAGAATTCGAATCACTTCGGTATAGGTACCTTCATTGTAATAAGACATGCGGAAAAAAATTTTCGAAATCTTTTCGGCAACCATTGAGAATGGCGCTGGGTCATAGGTCCACAGGCTAAAGGTCCATAATAGACTTTTGACCCAGTTGGGTGAGTTATAAACCCACAACTTGTTGTACGAGGGCCTCATATCCCTAAGGACCGTATCGAGAGATACTTACGATCCCTAAATACCGATCAGCTGAGCCACGCTTGGGAAGTGATCGAGATGGGAGAATACCACGAATCAGGCACGGAAGTGATAGTGTTGCTTAGTCACAAATCCATTCCGATGTTGAAGAAGATCGACTTTAAAGTACGCGTCGGCATAAACCGATGCAAGCTTAGGCTTATCGCGAACAAAGTCAACAAAACCAACAAGGATGGGGAGCCAAAAAACCGTGATGAAGGTAATACAAATAAACCTTCATAACAGTAAGGCGGCCAGCGCCAACCTAATCTACCTCATGGAGGATAGAAAAATAGACCTAGCCCTTATACAAGAACCCTGGGTAGCAGGAGGCAGAATAAGGGGTTTAAACTCGAAGGGACTTGTCCTGTTTAAAACAGTGCAGACAGATCCAAATAGTAAGATCAGAACTTGTATAGTAGCTAGGAAACAGATTAACCTCTTTCTTCTATCTACCTACAGTGATAACGACCACGTGACGGTAAAACTTGAGCGCAACGGGCTCCCTCCGCTGATTCTAACATCATGCTATATGCCCTATGATGCAACGGAAGGACCACCGTCAGATCTGACCCACCTTCTTGTTTAACGTGCTACACGGGAAAAATGGACCTGGTGATGGGATGTGATGCTAATTCCCACCATGCCCTATGGGGTAGCTCAAATACAAATACAAGGGGTGAGTCACTTTTTGAATTTCTTATAGATCATAGCTAATAGGGGTTCAGAACCAACTTTTGTTATTAGAAATAGGCAAGAAGTAATCGATGTCTCAATATTAAGTAACTCGAATACAATCACAATAGATCAGTGGAAGGTATTAAAGGAGGAAACATTCTCTGACCTCAAAATCATTGAATTCCTGATACCAGACACGAACGATCCCCCAATATCATATAGGAACCATAGAAAAACTAACTGGGACCTTTTCAATATGGAAGTGGGAAAGAACTTAAGAACTCTCCAGACAGATGCTGCGTATGCACCAGAGAGTACAGACACGAATGCCGAGAATCTAGGAAAAATCCTAGGTAAAGCGCTCGAAAAATCATGTCCCCAACAAACGAGGAGTAAAAGAAAATCGACTCCTCCATGGTGGACAAAAGAACTGTACGACATTAAGAAAGAAACTAGAAAACTTTTTAATGTAGCAAAACGTACAAGATCCGACCATGACTGGGAAACCTACAAATCCAGTCAAAGAAAATTCAAAGCAGTAACGCAACAAGCAAAGCGATCTTCGTGGAAATCCTTCTGTAGTAAAATGGAAAGCACCGCGGAATCAGCTAGGCTCAGGAAACTACTTGCTAAGGAACCAGTAGCCTTGGGATCTCTCAAGGGCCCCAACGGCAACTGGACAGAATCCTGCAATGAAACACTCAAGCTCCTCCTTGAGACTCACTTTCCAGGATGCATTAATGAGCATAGCAACCCGGAAGAAGAGCACTACACGGAGCACATAACAACAGCGGAGATTATAACGGAAGAAAGGATAAAATGGCCCATTAATTCCTTCTCTCCATAAAAAATCTCCGGGTATTGACGGAATTTTCCCTATGATGCTACAAAGATGTGAAGAACATATAACCCCACATCTGAGGAACCTCTTCCTAAGTAGCCTAAAATGGGGATATGTACCCAAAGTTTGTCGAGAATTTAAGGTGGTTTTCATACTCAAAGCTGGGAAACCTAGTCACACTACCGCCAAAGACTTTAGGCCAATCAGTTTAACCTCTTTTGTTTTAAAAACTTTTGAGAGACTGATGGACATTTATATTCTTAGTAAACTGAGTCCAGAGGTCTTATCCCCAACTCAGCATGCGTATACGAAATGCAAAGATGTAGAGACAGCACTCCACAGTGTCGTCAGTACCATAGAAAAGACACTAAGGGACAAGGAATATACTCCAGCCGCCTTCTTGGACATTGAAGGTGCCTTCAACAACGTCCAAGGGGAAGCGGTAGAAAGAGCCCTAGTAAACCTAAATGTGGAGAATACGATAATTAAATGGATAATGTGCATGCTTAAAAGAAGATGCATCTACTCAGAGTTAGGTGGTGAAATAATTAAGGTGTCAGCATCTAGAGGAACCCCTCAAGGCGGAGTCCTATCACCCCTTCTTTGGGTACTCGTTTTAAACGAGATTCTGATTGAACTTAGACTTAGTGGAGTCAAGGCAGTAGCATATGCTGACGACTTAGCACTGCTACCGACAGGAAAATTCCCATCCATTCTTAGTGAACAAATACAGAACGCCTTATCTATGGTTGGTAACTGGAGCAGAAGCTGCGGACTTGCGGTTAACCCACAAAAGACAGAACTGGTCCTCCTCACCAATGAAAGGATTATACCGCAATTTAATCCGCCAACTATTGAGGGTACTCCACTACAAACATCAGAATACGCAAAGTATCTTGGCGTGGTTCTGGATAGAAAATTAAACTGGAGCCTAAATATAAAAGAAAGAGCAAAGAAGGCAACGATAGCCTTATACGCCTGCAATAGAATCTTCGGCAAAACCTGGGGACCTAGTCCCAAAATTATCATGTGGTTGTATACGGCGGTAGTTAGACCGATACTCACATACGGTAATTTAGTCTGGTGGCAGGGGTTGTGAAAGGCCACCAACCTTAAGACTATGACTAGAGTCCAAAGAATTGCCTGTATTGGCACTAATGGGGCTATGAGAACCACCCCTACAGCGGGGTTGGAGGTAATTCTCAATCTTAAACCCCTAGATCTTTTCGTACAAGAATCTGCAGCAAACAGTGCCTTGCGGCTAAGACAAACAAAAAACTGGAAACCCAGTACAACAGGGCATGCACAGATTCTAGAGAAATTTACGGGTAGAAATGTATGCACAGACTACATTACTCCCAAACTAAATTTTATAAGACAATTTACTGTCTCTTTTCCCTGTAGGGAATGGCAGGATAACCAAGTACCAATCCATGCAACAACGATCAACATCTATACAGATGGCTCCAAGATGGATACCGGCGTTGGTGCAGGTTTCTACTCAGAATCGCTCGGAATATCTGGCTCGATCAAACTCCCCGACTACAGCAGCGTCTTCCAAGCTGAGGTTCTGGCGGTGACAACAGCCACAGGCTGATATTACCTTCTTCATTGACAGCCAAGCGGCAATAAAATCGATTTCCGCCACAGAAATAAAATCGAGGCTTGTAAGAAGCTGTCGCGAAGAGCTGCGGGCTCTTGGCGCGCAGCACACTGTAAGACTCTGCTGGGTCCCCGGACACAGTGGTGTCCCAGGAAATGAAAGAGCCGATGAACTGGCAAGAAAAGGATCTTCCCTTGAATCAAGGGATGCTGACACCACAGTAAAAACCCCACCCTGTTACCTTAAACAGGTGATTGGAAATAAAATACTGATGGCAGCAAACGAAATATGGAGTGCCCTTGATTTCTGTGTTATTACAAGGAAAATATGGCCACTATATGACAAACAAAAGACCAAGAGAATCCTTCAAATGAACAAGAATTCGTTGTCCTCTCTCACAGGTGTTATCACCGGACACAACATGCTGGGCTACCATGCAAAGAAATTAAAACTCAGCACAGATGAACTCTGCAGAGGATGTGGGGACAAGGAGGTGAATGAGGATACCCCGCATTTCCTCTGTCACTGCCCTGCACTCTGTCATATCAGAAACAATATCCTGGGCAGATATTTCTTCCAGGATTTAGAAGAACTCTCCGGCAAGTCTGTGAATGACTTGCGCAAGTTCATCAACGCATCGGGATGGTTTGTAAACCCGCTAAGTTTTTCATAGGTTTTTCATTGGTTCCTGATAAGGGAAGCGTAACCTCCAGGGTATCACAAAGGGTCTACATTGGCCAAAGTGTGACGGGCGCAGGATTCTCTTGCCCCGTCAGCCCAGTAACCTAACCTAACCTAACCTAAACCCACAACTGGTTTGTGAGAGAAATTTCTGTGGACTGCTGACCCATCGATTGATGAAAGCAACCTAATTTCACTGCAGGTAAGTGAAATAAGCATGCATATGATTTATTTTGCTAGTTTTCGAGGAGTGTCCAGAATTTTAATTTTTGTGAGTCGAAGGGGTGTGCAGAGTTTTAAACCGTTTTACCCGCGAAGCGGGACACCCAGGTACTGTTATGGGATCTACTTGTGATATTAATGGTAGATTCCATAAATGATGCAATGTGCAGTACTTAAACAGCTGCAACGGATTCCGGCGAGGAGATGCGCCATCATGCGACTTCTTCAATCTTGTTCTGAAGCCGATCTCAGCGTGCAGTGTTAGAGGCTTTCATGGCGATTAAAGCACAGCCGAAATTGGCTGGCCTTGAAGTCAACGAGCACAAAGCAAGTACTTGCTTTCAACAAAATAAACATCTATCTACCGACTAGGTCAAAACGTCACTGTTGATAGCAGGAACTTTGAGGTGGTAAAGGACATCAACTTCGCGAGTAACACCTTATATGAGATTCGACGAAGAATAATCCACCCTAGGAAACCGTTACTACTTCGGTTTGGCAAAGCAAATTCGCTCAAAACTCTTAACCCGGAAGACCAAGTGTAAGGTAAACAAAACTCTAATACTGCCAGTGCTGGAAGATAAGCAGGAAAGGAGAGCGAATATTGGGTTTCTTCAAAAGGGTATGGACAATGTCATACTCTAACGAAAAGAATCTTAGACTCCCAGCTCCCAGGTTCGAGACGACAAGGAAGACCGAACCTCCGTTTTGAAGACCACGCCATTGCTGATGGGAGAGCGGTTGGTCTAGACAAATGGCAGCAACCTGCCCGGGATCGCGGGGGATGGAAGGCTGCAGTATCTCAGGCAGAGACTCTCCACGGGTCGGGAGCAAATTAAGTAAGTAAGTTATAATAACGTAATGTATTTTACTTTATTGAACAAAAAGGAATTATCCTTATCACCAGATCTGTTTTCTTGCAGCAAAGCATTTTCACACCACGACGGTTTTTACATTATCTCCCCTCATAATGAACGAAACAATAACACATACCTACACAATAGCCGTGTTTCATTATCGCCATGGCTCTATCCAGATCATCAATTTATATGCTTTACAACAAATAAACAAAATCTTGACCTTACGTCACGCATCACCCATCTGTGTCGGACATAAGGGCCATGCGCCGGGCATAGGGACATGTGGATCAAGCGTCTAGGTTAAACATCAGGATCGGGCGCCTCTCATCTAGACATCTGTGTCCCACTTCTTGATCGGACGTCTGAATTAAGACCTGACGTTATATTTTTCCAGGTATTATGACGGGCATATATTTTGTTTTTGCAACGTTTTAAAAAAAAATCTGTTTTGAGATGTGTGTAAGGTAGAGATTTGATAACTTTGACTTCTAATATATTAAGATGTGTTTTGAAATTGCTTATCAGCGCGTTCAGATGTTGGAAGATATTCATATTTGGAGGGCTAAAGGTTACATCATTACGGTTTGTAATTTCAGTAACCTTCAAGGGCAAAATAAAACAAGGAATTAAGAGAATAAGGCAGTGTACACAAAGCACGCTTACTCGTTTTACTCTCTATATGTATGTGTAGGAATCTAAATGAAATATTTGAAGACATGATAAAATCGAATTTAAATCAAATTGAATTGAAAAAATTATGAGGTGAAAGCTTTGATGTATTTAATTTGAACTGGTAACTGAGATCTTTTGTCTCGAATTATTGATATTTGTTGACGACTTTGAGAAAGATGTTCTCGCTTGTGGTCGATGTCATTGTTCTTCAAGGGATTTAAGTTTTGAGATTTCATCGGGTTCAAGTTTTTTTTTCTTATTTAACACTAATGACCATCAAGCAATGTCAAGTCCATGTCGTATATGCTTCTAAATTCAATGAAACTCTTCCACTCCACAATGGAGTTCGTCAGTTTGACCTCAAAAAATATCGGCAGACCTCACGATTTTGAATCACTTCTTCACTGAGGCCCATCAAATGCTTGTGTGCATTGATGTGATCCCGGAAATTTTAGGCCTGCCTCTTCCTTCTCTTCCCTTACGGCAAGGTGGAAAAACATTCTTAAAGGATTTGTGTATGGTGTTGGTTGATGTTGAAGAGTCCTTTGTAATGGGTGGCGCTAAGACGACGAGGAGTACCAGAAACCAGCATACAGATGATGATGGACATGTATCAGAGAGTAATCACAAGAGTAAGTTGGAGGCACCGAGGAGTTTGCAAACAAAGTTGGTGTACACCAGTGGCGTGGCGTAGATAATTTTAAAAGGGAAGACGTTGAAAAATTTAGTCACCTATAAAAATAAAAATCTTTAAAACCTGAAATAAAATAATTTTTAATGGGGATATTGTATCTACATAATATGCATTCCACATTGACTTAGCAAAAATATTCTAGCCACATTTTTTATACTTCAAGACATTAATATTTCAATCAACAATGAGCTTAAAGCATAACAAAAGTGGCTTCAAAAGAAGCCGGTCTTGACAGACGCATGATACAATAACTTAAAAAAATTCAGCATAATGTGGATAGTAATTTTAAAATAAGAAAATTCAGAAGAATTATATGGATAATTCTTTATATTTGTTAAAATATAAAAACGATACAAATAATAATGTCAGCAATAAAAATAAATCAAAATTAAAAACAGCTAAAATTCACACACTTAAAAAAAAAAAAGTGAAAAGTTTTGTTAAAATATTAGTTCTTTATAATTATTTGTATTCTAATGCTATTCGACGATCTTTTTTGATAAACTCTGCCAATACCCTTTCATAGAAGTTTGGTCTATTTTTAATTTTAAGAAGAAGTCTTCTTTCTATCGATATGAGGGCTAAATCAGAGAGCCTATCCTCGCCCTGTGAGTTTCTTAAATATGTATGAATTCTTTTTAAAGCAGAAAAAGACCTCTCAACGGAGGCGACGGAAATGGGAAGTGTTAAAAGTAAACTACTTAAGTTTAAGACTTGAGGGAACACTTCTTTCAATGCTTCACTATTCAAATGGTTGTGAAGGTCGAGAACCTCAAACTGCCGAAGTGACGACGAAGAATATAAAACATTAAGTTCATTTTTTAATGCCGTGAAGTCAAAAATTCTAGGAAAAAACTTAATTAGGGAAGATATTTTTACATCTGGACTGGAACGAGAAAAAGTGTCATACTTCAAATTATTTAGTAAATCCAAAAATGTAAGATTACTAAATGATTTATATCTGGCATTTATTTGGCTAACTATATTGTCTTTAATTTCAACAAAAAGGCGCTTATAATTCGTCTTCAAATCGAAGTCAAGCAACCTGCGTTTACGTGGAGGTTCGATGCAATCATTTACGCTGTCATAAATAACTTCAAACATATTTAAAAAGTCAGAGCTTATCCATGACTCAAAACGTTCGATTTCTTGCTTGGCATAACTAACGTCTGTTTGTTTTTTTTGAATTAAATTAAATAATACATCGGTCTTTGCAAATATTTCAGAAAGGGTATGAAGCAAAAAACAGAATTCCTTGCTCTCTAATTTATTTAATAAACTTTCTGCCATCGAAAGTGTGTCAGTATCCCATTCCCTAGAGTCATTAATTATTTTACTAAAAGTTTCAATTATATTTATTCTACAGTTAAAGATTACGTTTATTATTCTTGAATGATAATGCCATCGAGTTTCCGATACTCCTGGCATGCGTCGATTGGAAATTTGTTTTAAAAGATTGGACCGCTTTGTGGATTTATTAAAAAATCGAACGATGCTATTAGTATAGCCAAAAAATAGTTTAAGTTCTGCTATGTTTTCTAGAGATCGGGATAGTACTAAATTTAAAACATGTGCATAACAAGGAATAAAATTTGCCATCGGGCATTCATCAAGGACCTTCTTTTGAACACCACCCCCCTCGCCGGACATAACTGCGGCACCATCGTAGGATTGTCCTATTAACTTTTCCTTGCAGTCGTATGTTTCAAGAATTTTAAATATATGATTGGATAACTCATTTGCATTACGACTTGCGCTAACGTCAAAAAATCCAAGAAATCTTTCTTGTATACCATCCTCTGACAAGTACCGAAATATGGCACTCAGTTGTTCCCTATGACTCAAATCTGGTGTTTCGTCGATCATAATCGACACGAACCGAGCATCCTTGATTTCCGTTTTAATTTCGGATTTAATAACCGCCGCGATACTATGTATCAAATCGTTTTGAATATCGTTGGATAAACCTGAAAAAATTGGATTGTGTGTACTTGAACACTGCTCTAAATGGGATTCCAATAAAGTGTCATATTTAGATAAAAAATAAACCGCTTCGACATAATTGCCACGATTATCTGAATTAGACCTTTCATCATGACCGCGAAATGCTAACTCCTGTCTGCCTAATAAAATGACCGTGTCAATAAAACGTTCCATTAGTTTCCGATTTTTATCTACTTTTTTATTATGAACAACGAAAGAATTTCCTAAAGAAGTTTCAATGCGATTCGTTCCGAATTCGTGTAGGGATAAACAACAACGAATATGTTTTTCTGTCTTAATATGTTTTTTCGAAGAATTAACTAAATTATTTATATCAGTGAAACCCGTTCGGCTCCAAACACTGGCGGAGTTTGAAAAAAGAAGACAAGGAAAACAAAACATTTTATTAAGCTTGCAACTCCCAGTTAGCCACTTATATTTTTGGTATAAGGAAACATTAAAATGTGTCACAAAACCATCTCTCCTTTGGTAATTAATATTTATAAAAGGCATAGAGCGCCCTACGTCTATAACTTTTTTTTTATCAAGAAAAGATAGCTTACTAAAACTATTTGAATCCTCCAGGAGGAAATCAGTTAAACAGCAATCTACACTAATCAAAGACATTTCCAAAAAAAAATCTAAAACTGCACTAAAATTAAGAAGCTAAAATGTTTTTATCAGTAAGTTGGTAATAAAAGAAACTAAAAAATTACACATTAACCTTCACTTTCACTTTCACATCTAACTTTTCACTATTTTAATTTAAGATTTTATCAAATTGGCTTTACAAAACACTAGATTTTTTCAAGTTATTGCACTTGTGCAACGCAGTCTGTCAATAAATTCCAACTGATTCTAAATTAAAATTTGAATTCCTGCTTAAAAAAAAAACAAGTGTCGGTATTTTATTTGACATCAACTTCTCTTAAGCGATATGCTGAATTTACTCTGCTGACAAATTGCCATAATATTCTACCATATTTTATTTCACAAGACAAAAGTATAACAATAAATTTGTAAAAACATCGAAGCATTAACTATCACAAGAGAGAAAAATGAAAGCTCAACTTCTTACATCAACACGCATATCAATATCAACATCAAATTCAAAATCAAGAATCAACCCACATAACACATTCAGATATTATGTCATAAGAAAAAAGAAATAAGTCAAAGAACACCGTGTTATTAGACACAATGTTGCAAAAAAAACGAGTCAAACGTAGCTCCTGCATTCCTGCAACATGTTGATATCTTCCGATTGAAACGCAATAGGCGTTTTTCTTTTTTAGCTCCGAGCGGGGCACTGAGCTGTCAAAAAAAGAACTGTGTTACTTTTTTAACTCGGAGCGCTCTGAGCACAAAATTTGTATTTCTTTTTTATCTCTGAGCTAGCTCAGGGCTCGCTCGATGAGCTCGATTGAAAATGACCGAGCACATCGAGCGAAAAGCTGAGCGCGGCTGACTTCATTCATTATTTGTGCTTTTTCCATAGTTTATTTACTAGAAATTATAATTTAAATAGAACAATCCTTGACAAACACCAATTTCAGAAGCAAACCTGACTATTTTGAAAATTAATAAAAAAAAATATCTAATGACAGTTCAGTGCTCAATTCTGTTTCTTAACTAGCTCGGAGCGCTCAGGTTACGTTCAGCTCGGAGCGAGCTCTGATCGCTCGGGTCCCGCTCTGTTCCCCGCTCGGGGCTAAAAAAGAAAAACGCCTAATGCTAATCGCAAAAGGGAGAATGAAATGAAACAATTCCAAGTATTCAGCGTGAGATTTGGTTTATAAGACGAAATGTAGCGTCTTTTTCTTTGAATATAAAAGCGGGTGTTGAACAAAGAGGATCGGAACCGCAATGCTTGTAGAAAAAAGGGATATAAAACAAGTAAATAAGACGGAAAAATATTTTTTATTCTATTATAGAGAGCAGCGGTAGTTGAAAACTTTTTACTAAGAGTATTTTTGTGACTCTTCGTTGGTTTGTTGTTTGTGATTTGTGGATTGTGGAATGTGGTTGAATCTTGATTCTTGAATGAAGTATGAAGATACAGACGAGAGGTAGAATGAAAATATTAAACTTATTCGATAGCTTATGCGTGAGTGTGTGTGTAGATTTTATTTTATAATTAAAATACGGGACGGGTTTCATTTTTCATATATTTATTTGGCAGATAGTGCTTACTTTTGGTGGATTTTTAAAAGGGAAGACGGTAGGAATCGTGTTATATGGACGCCACGCCACTGGTGTACACCAAGGAAGTGTCTTAAGTCCCTTGATATATAGTTATTTCAATCCTTGATTATCTGCTTGAAAGGTGACGCACTCCAAAGTGACCTGATTTCCCAAAAAGGTTCTCGCAGTTCTAAAAGAATTTTTTTTTGTAGTTAGAAGAAGGCCTAAAAACAACCTTTGCACAAACTATAGCACCTCCTACCTTTCACCGTACTGTACAGTACATAGAACATAAGAAATAAAAATCTCTGGTGGGAGTATCTGCTACAATATCAAAATGTTTTACTGCTAACGCCATCCGTTTTGATATTATATAAAAGTGCCTTCGTAGTGTGTGAGCTGTCCTTTTGTGTACAATGGCGGCGGAAGATGGACGTGTGCCTAAGCGTGGTAGGAGGGGTAAGTTAATCTAATTTTATTGTTGCAATCCTGTGTAGATTCGGTGATTTTTTGCTTGTACCTTAAAAATAACATAAAAAACGATTACCTACTGAAATTAGTTTATGAAAAACTTACGAAACCTTATAAATACAGAACATAAAATGTTTATGTCCTTCTTAAAGTACAACTATTGTTAGCGTCACTTTTTTGTATTTTTAATGTCCACCATACAGTACTTCGGTTTTCAATTGAGCTTAACTTTCTCAATTTCAGTACTGTCACAAAATGAAATAACTGCGGCTTTAAATGTATCCGAAGTGGACGATTGTGCTGATGATCCCATGTATATTTTCAATTTCAATTTAATTTCAATTTAATTTATTTACAAATATTAAGTACATGTAAGACTTTGTCTTTAAAGAGTACTAACAAAATTAACATTTAGAGTTCCCTTACTGTAAAAATTATATAATAAAACAGTTAATGAAATTACATGAATATTTAATATAAAATAAAGATAATAGAAAAAATAGAAAAAAAAATATAAAGAATAGTGAAATAGATGAAGTAATAGTTAAAGACAGAAAGATAAAGAGAAGAAAAATATTAAAAAGACAATCTACTGCCGTTGAGAAAAATATTCAAAAATAGCTGTCCTGAATTCAGATTCTCTCGATGCTCGTTTTATTACTTCGGGTAAAGAGTTCCATAGCCGAATGGCGTGAGCAAAGAACAGGCGCGATGAGTTAGTGTAATTACAAGGCTGTATTATTACATTGAATACTCTTGACGACTGTGTGAATTGCAGTTTTTCGAATAGATGCAATGGTGATTTTAAATAGATAATTTTATGCAAAAATATACAATTTCTGGCTTTCAAATACTGTGTGAGAGAGCAACCA
Source organism: Portevinia maculata (assembly GCA_949715645.1). NCBI lineage: Eukaryota > Metazoa > Arthropoda > Insecta > Diptera > Syrphidae > Portevinia > Portevinia maculata. The sequence goes on along the minus strand of OX454525.1, from coordinate 336,405,940 downwards.
AGAATGTTATTCCGGTAAGCCGAAACTTTTCCCTTATCCCTTAAAGAATTCGTATTTTAGGGTCGAAAAGCAGTAGTTGCTGCTGTTTTGCATTTAACAGAGTCTTTGGTTCCCGGGCATATGATTTTCTTTGATCAATACTTTACAACTGTTAAGTTATGTGAGGAGCTGCTGCGGCGAGAAAGAGTTTAGAAAGAAAAAACGGGGGACTTCTGAAGTAAAAATTAGGGATGACGGCAAACTTGCTGCTACAATGTGACTAGATAATAAGCCAGTATTAATGCTGTCCACCTGCTATTACGACAGAAACCACGATGACTGCGAAAGGTGGTCGAAACTTAATAAATTTTACGAAAAAGTAAAGAGGCCTGAAGTCATAAAATTATATACCTAATCAGAACATGGGTGGTGTCGATCTTACCGATCGTATGCTCTCTGTTTGCCCATCACGCAATCGAACAAAAAAATGGACAATCAGAGCCATTGCACACCTTTTTGATCTGGCTTTTGTCAACGCATGGTTAGAATATAGGGAAACCGAGATTCGGAAAGGCAAGCTGAAGCGACACATAGAGCAATTGTGATAATATAAACTTAATTTGGAAACAAAGTTAGTGGCTGATAATGACACCGAAAGCGATGACGAGAGCGATCCTGAGCAATTAGAAGAACTTTTGCCGAAACACAAAAAGAGGAAGGTAATGATAGTGCCGATACCTTCAAAAGAGAGGCGACAACAAAAAGCTGCACACCTGCCTGCGTATGGTACCAAGCAAAATCGCTGTAGAAGAGATGGCTGTGACAAAAAAACAACCGTTTATTGCCAAAAGTGTCAGATTTATTTATGATTTACACCAAACAGAAATTGTTTTTCCAATTTTCATGAAATGGATATTTAAAAAAACAGAATTTCAACTGTGAACTATTTTCTAAGTTTTTTTTTATTGCATTTTTAATTCAATCAACAGGAAAGTTGATTTTTTATTTTATTTTATTTGATATCCTACATACCTACTTATTTCTATTCGGATGGATTTAATATGAGTCTTTGTTTAACACTTGAAAGAAAATAGTTTTCCTCTTTTCATGAGTTTGATATCTTAGAAAAAGCATTGTTACAACGTTTAGTTGTTCTTTTTAAAATATTTTTAGTTTTTTTTAGTTTTAATTGCTTCATTGTCCCAATATGTAATTTGAGACTGATAAAGTGATAACAATAAAATTTAATGTATTCCCAATTGTTTTATTTTCTTTTTGCTACTACGTTCACAACGAGAGACCTTCATCTAGTACATACAAAATCGTAGCGGTGCTTTATTGAGTACCGTTGTGCTTCATAAAGTACGTAGTCAAAAGCCAAATTTTCCGGAATTTTTTTTTCCTATATTATTTGAACCTATAGCAATGACCCTTCAAAGTTTCATTAAGTTCCGAAATAAAATTGATGCTGGTAGGCAGGAGGAAAACGCGTAAAAATCCGGAAAAAATGTTTAAAGTATGTATTCGTTTTTATCCTCAATCTGTCAATAAATTCCATTAAGAAGACATTCAGAAAATAGCAGCATTCAGTGCTATTAATTGTGGGTTGATGTATTAACTAGACTATGAAAGATTGAATGCGGATTCAATTCGAATCGAAACAGGATTGACTTAATTGTAAAACTATGTTGTGAACGTTAGAATGAGCATTAAGGATACTATCCTTTAGAGGCAATCGTGTTTCTTTTGGGTTTTTCTTTTCTAGATTGAGAATTCGTTTATTTACGTTTTGAAATCGCAAGTAAATCCCATAAACAGTACAAAGTGTTTGGTGGGATATGCTGCCCCCTACAACCCCCCTGCTTGGGTTCACTATTAGATTTGGGATAGGTGCGAGGTACGTTGTGAAATCACAAGTAGATATCATAAACAGTACAATGTGCTTGGGTTCACTGTTTACATTTTTTTATCAATTATATATATATATATATATATATACATAATATATATAATTATAAATATATGTATGTAATAAACAAAACATTTTCATGCTCAAGTGTGAACGCTTCCACTCAATTAGTTTGTTATCAACTTCACCTATCATATACACCCACCCGGCACCCATGCAACCATTTTGACATTATTAGCCGTCTTTTATTTTGCCCATGATCTGATCCAGATTACCAATTAACATTAATTTACAAAAAAAAAACAAATGATCCAGCTTTCTATCTGGATCAATTTTCATGATCTAATCATTTAAGTCGTGTATGTTGGTAGTTCATTGTAACTTGTCACTGTCAGCCACTGTCAAATGTAAAAAGCAGATATTTTCAAAATTTTCAACATATACATATATATAGCAGATATTTTCAAAGGATAACAATGGATAACGACCAAAAATCGTAAGTTCTGATTGAAAAATTCATATTTTCTATATTAAAACATATGTACCTACATACATGTATTTTCAGGCCAAGGAGAAACTGGACGAATGAGGAAACTATTGCCTTCCTGAGTGCATATTCCGAGAGGAAGGAAGAGTTCCAGCATGCAAAGAAGAGAAAATATGCAATGGGTAATGTGCTGGAAGACTTGATTTACCAAGGAATTTTGGTAAATTAACGTTTTGTAAAGTTTTCTTTACGTATACGAGACAGTTAGTTCTATTTCAGACACAAACAACTACTGTTGATATGCTCAACGCAAAAATTAAAAATTTGCTGAGGGCGTACAAAAGTACCAAGGACAATAACCGAAGGACTGGAGCATCGGCGAGTAAAGCTCCATATGAAGACTTAATGGAAGAAATTTTTGGAAGTCGTCCAAAAATAACAAACTCCAATACAATAAATTTGTTTTGCGAACGATCTAGTGGATTACCAGTGTCGTTTGAGAATGTCCCTCCAGCTTCATCATTGCCGTCTTCATCCGGAACCAACGCTCTTTCTGATGTGCAGATATCTTCAGCCCGAAAGAGAAAATCTGGAAGAGAAAGGCAGTTCGAGAAAAGGCTCGAGCTGAAAGAGAAAAATGCCGCTGATAGAATTGAATTACTGAAGGAATACACACAGGCAAAACTCCAAAAAATGGCGGATGCAGAAGAGGGCCTGGAAAGAAGGCATACAGAAAAAAAGGACTTAATAAAGTCCTTATTTCAGTGATAAAAAACTCTTTTTTTTGCGTGCAAAATTGTTTAATGTGCAAACTTTTATTTTATAATTAGAATTCATTGTATTTATTTTGTTATGTTTATGTAAAGTGTTATTTTTTTTAAATTAAATAAGTCTACCAAATCAAACTCTATGCAGTACGTTTTTACTTAAAAGTTCTTCTACTAACGCCTGTCTTCTATCGGTATTCGAAATCACTTCATAGGATTCATGATTTTCAACCTGCAATTCATAATCAGCTGGTTCTTCGTTTTCTATTACATCATTGTGGTCGACACACAAATTGTGTAAAATACAGCCACAGACGACTAAATTTACCACAAGGTTTATATGCACTTGTTCCGTAAAATGCAGCAATCTCCGAAAGCGTGTTTTCAGCAAACCAAATGCATGCTCTACAATAACCCGGCCTGAAGAGTGCAGTATATTAAACTGCCTTTGCAAAGTTGTTAAATGTCCATTGTCTTTAAAAGATGAAACAAGCCAACTTAAGGAAGGATATGCGGAGTCACCAAGCAAAAATGTGTTGTTTGGAAAAGTTGCTGCTTGATTTTCGGAAGCCTTTTGGTAAAGCGCTGATCTCCGAAGAACTCGGCTATCATGCAAGCTTCCTGCCTCACCACAAAAAATGTTCACAAACTTTTTTTTAGCGTCGACTACAGCTTGCACTGAAATACTATAATAGCGTTTTCGATTGAAGTAGCTTTGTTTATTGATTTTAGGGGCTTTGATTCGAATATGTGAACCATCAATGCAGCCCAAAATGCCAGGAACTTTCGTCTTTCTTTCGAAAACAGATGTATTTCGGACGACTTCATTTGCACCTGGCCATTTTAAGAAATCTTGTCCAATTGAAATAAGCCACAACGAAACTCTATTTACGATGTTCCAAGCTGTTGACGAACAAATTCCAAATATATTTGCTACTTCCCGAAATGTATTTGTGTTACCCATGTACCATAAAAATACATGAATTTCCCTGTCGGGTGATATTTTTAGCAATCCTTTTGATGTGGTGGAAATGTAACGATCCGTTGTCTTGTAGCGATCTGCAAATTAACTATAATTTTAGCACTATCTTCGTGTATGTAAATAAAATTAACTTTTACCTATTAAAACCTGGGCAGTAGAACGCTGAAGTCTAAAATGTCGTTTGAAGTCCATTTCACTATATTTTCCAATGACTTCTTCGAAATTCTTCACATTTTCATGCTTCTCCTCAGATTCAGTTGAGGAATCGGATGAGGAATCGGCCATAACTTCCTCCAAAAATGAGCAGTCAGACGACTCACCATTGTAGCTTTCGTCTTCAACCAAAAACTGTAAATAAAAATGTATTTAAACAACAATTAATACAATTGCCAACCAAAGTGTTTTTACCTCAAACACAGCTTGCTCCATTTCGGTTTTGTTTACATTAGAGAAAGAAACTTCAAATTTTGAAGGATTTCACGTCAAGTTCTTTCAGTAATGCCACACGTCAAGAGAAAAATTGCAATTGATCCTGTTTGTTTTATTATGCTGATCTGATCCGGTTCAGATCATGGGCATAATAAAACACGGCTATTGTCAGTGATAAATTAAATAAATTTGTATGGAAAAACCTAAAATTTGCAAATATTAGTTTTCTTAAGTAAAAATTGATGCAGAACATATTCTAAAATTATAATAAAGATTTCCACATCAACAGTGTTTCGAACTGTGAGAACCTTTTTGCGAAACCATAACCCTCCAAAGTTCATCGTTTATTCTGACGATGGAGCTAGCATAAGCGAGGATTAAACATCCTTATTACAACGAGTAGTTGCTTTACCCCAACGATCTTCATGGTCAGACATCAGTCGTTCGACAGTCTCACTGGTTAGGCATTGGATCGCCTCCATCAGTTGGAAATAAGAATCATGAGCCATTTGAACTCGATGTCGTCCATCTTTTTCCAGAACTCAGAGGGTATATCGTCCGTCCCAACCGCTATTCAATTTTGGAAGTCCTTGACCGCCTTCCCAACTTCTTCTTCCAGCCTTTTTGATGAATTTTTGATGAACGGATATCTGAATATTTCTCCTTCTGAACAGCTTCAGGAACCGAAGTAACAATTTCTTCTAACTCCCGACAGGCCCCTCACATACTTTGCTTGAATTTGAGTTTACTTTCTCTTTCGTGAGTCTCTTGCAAAGTCTGAATTCCAAATCGAAACATAAATTCAATACATATCTCACAATATAATCAAAAATAAAAAGTCATCTGCATAAAGCGAATATAAAACATAGGGACGGGCTACAGTCCGCTTGGGCGAACTGTTAGATACCCTATTCTTATTCCTATCCCTCATAAGTGGGCGTGACGAAAGTCTAAGTATGGTTGAATTGTTAACAACGCTCTATACATATTTTGTTATATAACATTTAAAGGATTTTATACAAAAAAACGCTCCCTAGCTCAAACTTGGGTGTTTCAATAAAATTGTTTTATTTAATTGTGTGCGTATTAGTAGGCGGATTTAAAAAAAATTAAAACATAAGAATAAAGGGCCCCTAGAGAGTATATATTATAAATTTCAGCTCCCTAGCTCAAACTTTGAATTTTCAAGAAAAAAAAAAAATAATTGTGGGCGTGTCAGTGGGCGGATTTTGAAAATATTTACACATGAGCATAAAGGGCCCATAGAGAGTATATGAGCCCATTCATAAATGCAATATTGCGCAAGATGTGCTAAGCAGGGAGTTCACAAATGCATCAATTTTCATCACTGCTAAGCAGAGAATAGTAGAGTTTTATTTATTGCGCAATTCTGAGCGCAATCGTGCAGATTTCAGAATCGTATTGCTTTTTAATTTCTTTTTGTGGAAAATGGGTGAAAATACGGTGCAGGGACATAAGTCATAACTTTTTCTTTTGGGACTTATGTCCCATTTAAGTGGGACATAACTCCGAAAATTGATTTGGGACTTATGTCCCACACCATCGGGACATACATATTTTGTCGGAGATGGGACATAAATCCCAAACAATAAGACCAAGTGCATAAATAAAACCTCGCACCTACTCCAAATCAAACAGTGACCCCAAGCATGCCTAACCCGTGGAGGGAGAGTTTTCTTCTTATTTTGTACAAAGAAAAAGGCGATACGCGAGACTGATAAGTACCGTTCAATCAAGCTGATGTCACACACCATGAAGATCCTTCAGGGGGTATTAAATAGCCGAATGCGAAAAATAGTACGGCTATTTGATAAATCAACCATAGATGCAATCCAAAGTATAAGGATCATGATGGAAAAACATCGTGATGCATTGAATGATTTGCATATGGTTTTGGTTGATTTTGGAAAGTCTTGCAATGGACAACCAACGGATCTGTTATGGGTAGCGCTAAGACAACGAAGAGTTCCAGAAATCTACGTACGGGTGGTCATGGACATGTATACATGTTTGAGGGATTAAAGACAAGAGTAAGATGTATCGTTGGCGTCACCGAGGATTTCGCAAACAAAGGGGTGTACACCAGGTAAGCGTCTTAAGTCCAATCATATTGCCCTTGATTATCTGCTTAAAGGAAGAGTGACGGATCCTAATTGGTATCAGTTATTCTTTGCTGGCGATGGATTAGCGAGGTTCAAACGTCCCTGCAACCAGCAAGATGTTAAATGTGTCGCTGGGCTCAGCTGTATGTTTAAATTGCATAGATGTGATGTGATTGGTGATGCATAAGTCCCAACTTTTACTTCTAGGAATCAATTTTGGGAGTTATGTCCCACTTAAGTGAGACATAAGTCCCAACTAAAAAAGTTGGGACTTATGTCCCTGCCCCGCAAATACTACAGATAAGTAATGGCTGAGAACAATCTATCATATCACTTATTAAAATGACAGCGATCGACGTAAATTCCATTTTTACGCAGTTGTTCGTTCATAAACATCTGAAATGTGCTTTGCAAGCGAATGATTTGCAGGAAACTCTGAATTTCAATTTGCGCAATACTTCCTGCTTTGCATTGCTATTGCTTTGCAAACGTTGCATTTATGAATGGCCCTATATTATAAATTTCAGCTCCCTAGCTCAAACTTTGGATTTTCAAAAAAAATGTTTTATTTATTTGTGGGCGTGTCAGTGTGCGGATTTTGAAAATTTTTTATCCCGAGCAGTTTTAGGATCATATATAAAAAAATTTCAGCGTTCTAGCTCAAAATTCGATTTTTTCCAAAATTTTGTTTTTTTTTGAGTTTGTGGGCGTGTCTGTGGGCGGATTTCAAAAATTCGTAAACTTGATTATTTCGGGACCCTAGAGAGTATATGGTTAAAATTTCAGCTCTCTAGGTCCAGTTTAAAGGCCTAATTTTTGCCGACAGACGGACGGACGGACGGACGGACGGACGGACATGGCTAGATCGACATTAATATTGATGCTGATCATAAATATAGTAACTTTTAGGGGTCTACGGGCAATATTAAGGTATGTTACAAACTATGCGTCAAAATTAATATACCCTTAGAATAAGGTATAATAACAGAGGAATGAAAACTCCTGTTTGATAATAATTTTTTGCAAGTGATATATTGGGAGAGTGAGGGCGTTGTAGCACTCGACTCTATTGTTTTAATACTTACGTATATATAACGTATACATATTTGTATAGGAAGAGTACACTGAACCTTTTATCCTGCGTCGTAAAACAGGGAAATGTCTTAATTTCTTTGTTGACCCGCGTTTGTTTTTCTGCGTTATGGGTTAAAATTGAAAACATTGCAACTAAAAATGTACAAAGGCATCCATAGTTCGTTCGCATAAAATAAAGATCCGTAACGAAAAACTGTGTTCTCTGAAACATTCATAAAATTGTTGTGTATAACAAAAGCAAACAAAATCCAGAGACGATGGGCGGCGGAAACGGTATCGTTGGTATACTGAAAGCACTCGCAAAAGTGCAAGGATAACAGCACAATGAAAATGCAGTAAAAATATCATCACTCAGCGGTGGTGTGAGCAGGAACACCAGCAACAAAAAATCATTTACGACCAAGTTGTAAATTGGCTTTTATGAGTGTTTTGTGTAAGTTTGCGATTGTCGTCGGATACGTTCTCTGGTCCATATGAGTGTAATGAAAGGTTCTTTCCAGTACGCTACTTTATTAATGTGATGGTTAGGTGCGACAAGGGGAGATAGAATGGAGTTTTACAATCATAACTTCCGCCGAAATCAATTCAAGCGTACACTTAGTCATTCATCTGTAGCGTAAATACACTACTTGAGTGCACATCTTGTTTCCTCGTGGGAACTCTTATCTTGCATGTACAATGGAGTAAAAGCTCTGAGCAGTCATCAAAGAAAGAGGGTATATCTGAAACCAATAAAATCGAAAGCAGCCAAAGGAAGATATCTAGCTGCAGCTGGTGTACATAGGTGTCTACATATTGTATGGTATCCTTGAACTGGTTCACATAAGTTCCTCTGTTTCTTGTCGCTATAGCATCTATGGGTGGCTGACGAAGGTCCATTCTCTCATTACCTTGCTGCAATATTATGATGATTGAAGGAATCTTGCACCAGTCCATTCTTTGACAGACTTCAAAAACTTGCTTACAGTTTCTCTAAATCGTGCCTTTTTTTGTTTGCAATCATCATTCACAACATGATACTGAGGATACTCATGTGACAGCCAAATGGCAATAATGTTGCCTTGGTTCTAAAAAGATGGGCGTTGAGAAGCAAGTCAAATTCTTCCTACCCACCTAAGCACGCTGCCTGCCCCTCATTCGTTTATGGCTCATCTGTATTCAATAGTCGAACTTCACTACCTATTTCCAAATCACTAAAAATAACGAGGCGAAATTGGATTCGATATACAATTTTATCCTTTAACATTTTGGTACATGTACGACGGGGATAATATAAACAGCTAACGAGCTCCATGGAAAAAGTGATAGGAAACCTGCACTTTGAACAAAGTCAAACAAATTGACGGAGGATAATGGTGTTCCAACCATTCAATTGTACGCACAAGATTTGGTATAGATAATAACGGAACATAGGTACATTATGTGTGTATATACTGACAGTTGTTTTCTTTCAAATTAGTAATAAATTAAAATCTTGTACTATTGCGAGGTATAAATACTGTCCTTGAATACCTAATTTATTCTTGGTGTACCCAATTCATTTTAGATGAGCCTTTAATAGATACGCAAGATATCTGTCATCGAAAGTAACTGGGTGTTTGGCTTAAACCGCAGAGGTAATTTAACAACTTTCAAAATAACTGCCGACTGTGCATCCCTATATACAAAAAAGTTTGCATTCTAAAACCCTACCCTTGGGACCACTTCGATAAGCTGTGGACATAGCATTTAAAATGACTAGATCTTTTGTTTACACACGATCTAGTGAATTCTAACACAAACACAAGAAACTGTTAACCCTTTAAACCAAAAGATGTTTTCCGTTCATATTCTGTATGGGAATGCTCCACATCCCATGATCTTTCGAATGCCAACGTAGAACTCAAATTGAATATATTCATAATTGATAATTATAGTCTTAAACAATAAATAAAGCATAAAACTTCATAAGCAAAACATATAAAAAAAAAGTAATAGGGTAAAGTGGGATACACTTAACTTTCAAATACCTGAATTTCCGAAAATTATTAATAAATTTCAAATTATTTTATTGTCTTTTATATGTACATGAATGTGATTAAAAGTTAAACAAATTATTGATTTATAAAAATTGCTTGATTTTTATTTTAACTTTTGCCAAAAAAAAACATATTGTCAAAAGTGAAACATGTACTTCACCTTTGACTTTGTGAGGGGTACATTTGACAAAGATAATTATCTCTATTTCATCCGAGTTCTAAAGAGTCATGTGTTTTTCATTTTCAAAAAAATATTAGGCTAACTAACTTGGCCGTTGGTTGAATTGAAAATTATTGAATGGCTTTAAAACCCTTAATTAAACAAGTTTTAATATTAATGCAATTTGTAATTCCTATCTTAGTACTAATAACTTACAATATTTTGCTTATATGTTTCAATAGTTTTAGTTTGTCAGCGTCAAATATGCCGTTAGAATATAACTCAAGTGATTCAATTACGAAATTCAGGATACAATTTTAAATGGCGTATATGACTCATAGCCCAACAAATTAAAAAAAAATCAAAATATAGGGTAAGGCTACAGTCCGCTTCTGAGAACTGTTGGATTTCCTATTTCTATTCCTATCCCTCATTAAGTGGGCGTGTGAAAAATCTAAGTATGGGTGTATTGTTAAGAACGATCTGCTATTTTGTTTTACAACTTTTTCGTTTCTTCAATAACACGTTTTTTTTTTAATCGTGAGCGTGGTAGTGGGCAAATTTCAAAAATATTTAAACATGAGAATAGGGGCCCGTAGAGAGTATGTATTCCAAATTTCAGCTTCGTAGTTCAAACTTTGATTTTCTATATGAATTCGATTTTCGACATATTTGTTTTCCGATTTTAAAAATGCTAGCACTTGAATATTTTGGGACCCTAGTCAAATTTCAGCAATTTAGCGCGAGTGTTAGGGCCTGCTTTTTGTAGACGGACGGACGAGCATGGCAAGATCGACATTACTATCGATGCTGATCACGAATATAGTAACTTTTAGGGCCCAATATGATGGTATGTTGCAAACTATGAGTCAAAATTAATATACCCTTAGAATTGGCTATAAAACAGGATGGTTAGGTTCGGCGGACTGACACGATGACGGAAATATTGACATTTAGCCACTCGCCGTTAGGAAGGTACTAGAAATGTTTTGTGCAGGGTTGTCAGCAGATACGGTAGATAGATTTTATTAAGTCTCAAACGACGACAATGCTGTGCAATGATTCTGAAAGTAGATAATAACACCAAAAGGAGGATTTCTGTCTGGTAGTACAATGGACCGTTACCGAGTGTCAGTGCTCTGGGATTTGGATTTCCTTTTTTTAAAAAGAAAAAAAAAAGAAGATAATAACAGACCAAATATATTCCTTTATGCAAAACCTTAAGTTTCCAAATATTACCAGTACATTTTTATAAAGTTGCTTTTTAACTCTGTACTCGCAAGTTCTGCAAACATATTTAGTGTGTTTCTTTATTTTTTCCGGATAAGGGATAGAAAAGACAGAATTTTTAAATTTTGTATCCGGAATATCCAGAATGGAATGAATAAAGAAACAAAAATGGACCGAATAGAATGACAGCCATTTATTTCTTGACCAGCGTTGCCACTTAGTTCAAGAACAAGTACAACATTTAGTACTTACAATTAATATATTTTTTCTATTACTGATATTACAATATGAGAAACATTAGGAAAATATAATTTCAGGTCACAAAAACAATAATAATAACGATGACTTAGTAATACAAATCACATTAAACTTTTTCTAATCGGAAATCTTGCAACCTTATGATGGTTGTCAAAAATCAATTGATAAACGACAAAATTTATTAATCGATCGACATTTTGATACTATGAATGTCAATTAACAAATTATTCATCCATTGTGAACACTGACAAGCAAAATGCGATAGAGCACTTCGTAAGGCTATCTCTATCTGAAGTGCCGAATTTCTTTCTTAAACGTCAAGAAAAAATTGAAGCATTCAATTTCAGTAATTTGCAGAAATTGTATGAAAAATTATTGGGAGTGTTAATAAAGTGTATAGTTAGGTGAAATCAAAGGAAATTTTTCTACTTTATTGAGGAAAAACCTGAAAAAGTATGTCAAAGCAAAAAAAAAAATATAAAAACAGTGAACATGTTGACCAAAAGGGCTTGTGCAGCTGCTGATGAAGCAATTTAAAGGCATTTTCATTTTTTGTACAATTTTGTTATTAATTAATCGTTTTTGCTCGTTTATACTTAGTAGTATTAATCATATGTATACCTACCTATAGGAAATTTTTTCAACCTAATTTGTTTCAAAAAAAAAAAATATATTTTTGCCAAAAGTTCATTTTTATTTCTCGTACACAATTATATAATATTTTTCACGTTTTACTGTTCTAAAATAGTGTTTAGATACTCCTTCTTAATTCTGGAGCGCAAACAATTTGATTATTCAATTAATAATTTGATTATTCAATTGTAGGTGGAAAGCGATGGTAGTGTATTCACTAAGTGATTGGCAGGTCGTGCGTTCGAATCCCGACCAGGGCCATGATTTTTATAAATTGAATACACACAACAAAAACAGATCTCCCTAAAGCAATTTAGGCGCCACCTGTGGAGAACAAAAATCCCATCGCACCAAATTTCTTTCCTATCCTTCTTTTCTTTCATACAGTAAGTAGCGCCCAAAAATAGGCAATGAATCATTTGCTGAGAGCTACTTACAGCAACAAACAAAAATGCCTGCGCTGTGGTTTCCACTATAAGAAATCTGCTGAGTACCTACTACTATTGGGAAAACGTATTTTATCGGATATGTTATTCAAATCTGTTATCTCTGGTTTGTTCGATTAGCTTAAGTCCAAATTTAATTTTAATTTTGTTATTAGTTGTTATGTTTAAGCTCATGCATTTTGTGACTGCTTTTCGTTCATAAGATTTTTGGAAGTGAAGTTCCAGTATCTATTCAATACATATTATTTTATTTTCCCAAAAAGCAATTCTACTCACATTTCGTTTTAAAAATGTTGTTTTACAAACAAAAACAGCGAATGAATTCTCTAAATTTATTTGTTAGTGACGAATTTGTAATTGACTGACCATTTTAAAGCTATCAATATTTTCGACAACCAAAACAATATCTACATAGCGGAAAACGACTTGTCCTTATTTAAGTCTCCACAGCTGCGTTTCTTAACTAAGTACCCAATACAGTAATATACAACTTTCGCTCAGAAAAGCATAATATATTTTTTATTACTAAGATATTGTTTTTATTTTTATGAATAACATTATATTCTCGTGTTGTTATTATTTTAAATATGTTGAATTGAAGGAAAAAAAAACATTAAATATGTTTTCCTTTCGAGTAAAAATTTAGTACAAGTTCAAAAAACATGCACCTTTTTATGTACGAGTAGCATAAGTGGCAACGCTGCTCATGAAATCGTCTTGTCACAAACATCTACGCGGCATTTCATGCCCACAGAAGAACATTTTAAAAATGTACATATGTATTTGGTTCTGGAAGGAAATTTGAAATATATAATAAAAAAAATAATTAACTTAAAACAACACACATAAAAATATAAAAAAAGACAACGAATTTGCAATAAATGCTCACCCATTTGATTGTTTGTTGTTGCTTCTATTTTTTTTTATCAAGTGCATCTGTCAAACGAGAGAATATTCCTTTTATTCCACCTTTCTCTAGAAATAAAAAGAATGCATTCCTTTTATTCCAGAATGAGTAAAGAAACACCGAAATGGATTAATCGGAATATTCCATTGAATAAAGAAACGTAAATGGCTTATTGGGAATATTCCGAATATTCCGAATGAATAAAGAAACACACGGATTGTATTGCAAGTTTTGGGGGTTGTTTGATTTGTTGTACAGACGAAGTATTTAAGCAGCATTTCAAGCAGCTGTTCAATAGGCATCATGTAGAGAAAGAGATGCATGAAGAGAACGCACGTCCAGTCAATAAATAGCTGCTTCCACCACGCAGTGAAAAGGTTTTATTACAAATGTAACCTTATCAAGGTGATCGAAGAAAAATTATGATTGGATTTGTTTTCTTTCTAATATTTTTTTTAAATTCAATTTGATACTCTTGGATGTTTGCCAGACTTGTTAGAGGTAGGGTAATGATGAAAACAGCTTAGATGCTAGAGGGCCCGGCGTGATTTGAACCTGATACCTCTCGACCAGTAGTCCTACGCAACAACCACTGTACCACTGCCTCTACAACCCTCCCGCTTTACTGCCTCCCTATTCAACTCACAGATTTGCATGTATACCTACTTTCGGAACTGTTTCCATATATTAAATGGTCGCTAGAGTCAATTTAATGATAAAATTGTTTAGATCAGATTTTTTCCCTTAGTACCGGTGCCCACGAGGATCTTTTCAATGCACCGGACCGATTTGGAGTGTTGCATTACTCAGAACTATATTGGGCGGTGCGCACCCACTCGCGGTACCGCGCGTTATAAAGAAACACTTGTGCATCGGGACTTATTCGACTTTCATGTGACTGCACGGAGTTAAATCCTTAACTATCATTACGTGAAAGAAAGTATCATGCCCATATGGATTCCCCACATTACAATATCTATAATACAATTAAAAGATTACCACAGAATGCATCCTCAAATTTTTAAAAATATATTCGACACAATTTGTCTGTTATCCCGCACGGGGTACCTTAAACATAATAACCAAATCGTAACCATTATTCCATTCTGCCTACAGACGTTTGCTATTGCCGCCGTCCTCGACCGCAGTACATCGCTTCCAAATGAAACTTACAGCCAACAGGAAGGATATGCATGCCCATTTCCTGCTCCATTAAATACTCTGCAAACAGATCATTGTCTAATGTTTCCCATGCTCTCCAAGAAATGGTTCCATTTATGGAAGTAGAAAACTTGTCCGAATCGTAAAAACTTTAAATTAAAAAGGGAAACAAAATAAGTTCTGGGGGTGCAAATACTGACGCGCATGAGTTAAGAAAAACGAACCGTATCCTCATTCTTACTCTTGGAGTCAATCTAATCACAATTTTGTGACAGCGCATCCGTTCGTTAGTCGGTGGATGCCAGCTAGTTTCTTCAATTAAGCAAACGAAATTAAAGGGGCCGACGTTCTCCGGTATGTAGCTAATTGCCCAAAATCAGTGGAGGTAAACCTCCGATTTTGTAAAACATTTTATTTACTTTTTTCAATTGACCGATCATGGATTTGTAATTTACCGGTCTTAGGCGGGCTGGCGGTCGGAGAAATAGGAAAAACTTCCATTATAATGGCAATGATTGAAAACGCTTTCTCCACCGCCATTTTATGAAGAGTTGAAAGTGAGAGAGTCATTTTTTTTCTTCCCTTTATAAAGTCAGCATAAACGAAAGGGAATATTGCAGTTGCAGGTAGAAGACTGCACTCCACTCACCCGTTTAAGTGTTATTAGTCCAGTCAAATTAGCCCTTAAATTAGAGGTAAGGTTACATTAATTCCCATAGAGCTAAAAATTGGAATGAATGTTCAGAATACTATTATAAATGAATTGTGAAAAGTCCCCATCAATCCCCCTTCGGCAAAAAATGTTATTAACGGTAAAAGTTAGCAAAAATAGGTATTTCGCGGTTTTCAGCTAAACGGTGAGCTTTACAGCAAAATAGTACAGCCAAAAATTGTAGATCATCCGATTCTCTACAAAAAATGTATTTACACTTTTTTTCATAAGTATTGCCATTTCCGTGATATAGCGGCTGAAAGAATTGAAAAACAAATTTTATTCGTGATATACACGTTAATGTACTTTTATATACATTTTTGAACCGTTATACGAGTAAACATTTGAGTCCGTATGTCTTATAAATACAAATTATAAAATTCTTAGAATATAAATGAACGTCAAAAACTCCGCCCCTAATTCCATTTAGGCCCGCCATTCACTACACAAAATAACTGCGCAAACAGAAATAGAAACGCCAATTTGGAGCTGTTATTTTGTACAGTGAATGGCCGGTCTCAGGGTTACCTTTAGGACACCAAAGTGTCCCATAGACACCTTTTCAACGCTGGGACACCAGGACGCCACTTTTTGAAAATCAGTACAATTTTACACCTTTTAGAAATGCGGGACACTTTTTTTAAATTCAGTTATAAAAAATTAAAAACTCCTTGAAATCAGCATAAGTGTCGTTGAAAACGTTCCTTTCACTCAAAACAATAAATTGTAGCCAGTTTTCGCTGAATTCATTCAATTCGTATACATCATAGCTCTCAAATCCATATCAGCGATGTGCGACATAAACATCGTGTGTGTTTTGTGAATGCGTTTGTGTATAAAAGTGTTTTTTCCCGAATCTATATACTGTTGTGTGTGTGTGAAATGTTTTTCCCCGGATTCTTATTCTGTGTTTTATCGTTGCGTTAGCATATTAGATTGGACAATTGGAGTATTTTGTATGGGACACTTTTTTGCTCTTGGGACACCTTTCTGGGACACCATACAAAATTTCTCAGAGGTAACCCGGGTCTTAGGCCACAAAATAACTGCGCAAATAGATTTGAGCAAAACTCAAAATTGTTTACTGTTAGTCGTAAGCATTCCTTCGTAGTGACAACTCGTGGCTATATATATATTAGTATTACTTACTGCTCGAACTCCAACAGAAAAAAATATTTATTCATCAAAATGCCAAAATCATATACTTTTTCTACACGCAATAACTGGCTGCGATACAACATCAGCATTTTTTAAGAGGGGCAAAACAACGGTTTTGAAATTGTTCGAGAAACAAAATTTAATTAATTGTGCTGAAGTTTTTAAAGATAGTAACTCTACTCATGAAGTTATAATCACTAATTGAATTCGCTTTCTTCTTTCTATGTACGGAGCTCCAAAAAAAGTTATCTGCTTGGATAAACTCCGATACTTATCTTTTGCAAAAAAAACTTATAATAAAAAACAAGTGCAATTAGCTTGTCTTCCCCCAACCTCTGCTGCTGCTTAACAACATCTTACTTACTTACTTAGATGGCGCTACAGTCCGGGGTGGACCTGGGCCTCAACCAATACGCCTCTCCAGTTAGCACCATCTTTGACTAACTGCCTCCAGTTGCGCACTCCAAGTTGGTTGCGATCCTCTTCCACTTGCGCGCGCCACCTAAGGCGAGGTCTTCCTCTACTGCGTTGTCCCTCCGGGTTGGAATCGAAGACTCTTTGGGCCGGAGCGTTGGTGTCCATTCGCGCTACATGTCCTAGCCATCTTAGTCGACTAATTCACACTTTTTTGACCAGGTCGATGTCGCTGTACAGCTCGTAGAGTTCGGTGTTAAATCTCCTCCTCCCAAGCCCGTCAACGCAAACGGGACTGAAAACTACTCGAAAAATTTTGCGTTCGAAACGACCAAGGAGATTTTTATCCGCTTTTGCTAATGTCCACGCTTCTGCGCCGTGGACATGGACTGGGATGATGAGGGTCTTATACAAAGTCTCCTTAGTGTTTCAGGATAAGGCCTTACTAGTCAATTGCTTCTTAGGCCAAAGACACAGCGGTTGGCAAGTGTAATTCTTCGTTTGATTTCTGATGTGATGTCGTTTTCAGAATTTATAGCGGAGCCAAGGTAGACAAAGTCCCTAACTACCTCAAAGTTGTAGCTGTCTATCGTGACGTTATGTCGTTCTGTCCGATTCGTCGATGTTGTGTGTCCCTTCTTGTTGACAGCATATACTTGGTTTTGCCGTCATTCACCTCAACAACATCTATTCCGGGTATATTATCAAGTTCAAGTGTGGCTTGGTAATAAAATGGATCCAGAAGACTGGGGTTGGAAGTTAGTTGACAATGCATTGGAACCAATTCATACGTTATTCCCACCTGCGCCAGAAAAACTCCTTAACACCATCTTTTGCAATTGCAAAAAAGGTTGCAATGCTAAATGCGGCTGTAAAAAGGTTGGACTGTTTTGTTCTTTAGCATGTACCAATTGTCAAGGACAGTCGTGCTCCAAAATCAATACTAGATGAGAATAATTACGATCTCAGTGATGAGACATATGATGCATCACTTTTAGAACATATTTGTATCCAGCAGGAAGATGAAGAAAAAGAAGAAGAAGACAACGAAGACAGTACACTAGAAGTTCTATTGGATTATTATGAATCCGACGAATAATTTTTCCAAATTATTTTTTCATTTATATATTACCTACATAATTTACACAGCTTTCATCATTTTCAATACTCAATTTGAATTCAATAGGATCACAATGGATCGTGGAATAACCCTACCGGGGAAACCACGGTAAAAAAAAGCGCCAAGCACACTACCTCATAGGTGGTGTGGAAACTTGTGCATATTACGAATACATTTTTTTTCAATTCTTTCAACCGCTATATCACGGAAATGGCAATACTTATGAAAAAAAGTGTAAATACATTTTTTGTAGAGAATCGGATGGTCTACAATTTTTGTCTGTACTAATTTGCTGTAAAGCTCACCGTTTAGCTGAAAAACGCGAAAAACCTATTTTTGCAAACTTTTTCCGTTAATAACATTTTTTGCCGAAGGGGGATTGATGGGGATTTTTCACAATTCATCTATAATAGTATTCTGAACATTCATTCTAATTTTTAGCTCTATGGGAATTAATGTAACCTTCAAAGTCTAAATTGACTGGACTATATGAGAAGGTTAACATTCACAGGTTCAATAGTTTTCCGTTTCTGGGTTTGTCATCAATATCACTGCTGTGGTATTTTCATGGAGTGAAGCTTATAGTTTTGTTTGTACTCTCCCAGAAAGTATGAAGGTCTAGGGGTTTTCCTGGAAGCCAACCGATGTCACCCTCAAAGCAACGTGCAGTTGCAATTATATGGTATTTTCGTTATAAGTGATTATGATGGCCTCATAGTTCTGAGTAGATCTCATTGCAGAAAGCTTCGTTAGGACTCTAGGCCCTCACTAAAGGATGTGTTTAGTGCATGCATGGCACTAACAGAGGGCAGTAAACCCCCTGCTGCGCTACATGCACAGCATACATATGGGAGCCTGGTGGGTAGGGGTGGGGGATCTTTATAGTGTTCGCATTGTCATGCCTTATTTGGGGTGTCAGCATTTGGTGTCTATTGGATTGCATGTGGCATGTTGCTTGAATTGGAATGCTGTGGTCAAACTATCTATGTCGTGAGTATGAGTATAGCGCTGTTAAGTGAATAGGTACTTGATTGTCGGATATTTTGACGCGTGTACGTTCTGCTAGCACTGTCATTGATGATAGTGGTTTTGGTAGAGCTGCCTGGAGGGCTGATATTTGAAAGGACCATTTTATACAGAACAATACATCCCGTGTTGCAGGGTTAAAGCTTCAGTGATGCAGTGCAATGAAGGGCACAATCAGAGGGGTCAGCATGGTGTGTGCAGTTTTAAATTCATTTCAGTGGCAAATACAACAACACTGGAATTTTAAATTTGAAATAAGAAGGTAAAATAGGTAGGAAGGTTATTTCGAAATTTCGCAAAGAAGTCATTCTTATAATTCTTTGCTGTTATTGCCATTAATGTTCAAAAAGTCACGAAGTCATCATATTCACGTCAATTGGGGTCATAGGGGTTTCATTTGAAGGGATAAGCTGAGCTATTGGAATAGAAGAATACCCTTTGCACACCTCTGTAAAGTCACCAAATCAAGCGTAAAAGTGTGCCAGTTGTAACATACCAAAGAGATTTATTTATTTTCTTTAAAAATAAAAAAAGGAGATTTTGTAATGAAATTCGCTCTACCTACTGTTGAGAAATAGCAAAACAAATTAATACCTTTTTCAATTAATTTTAAAAAATTTCATAGCAAGAATAAAGTTGGTGAAACTCTCATTCGTGATTACTTAATCTTGTGCAAACAAATAAATTAAAACAAACTCATCGCTCCCATGCACAAATAGGTAGGTACCTACTGGGAAAAAATAATCCTCCTTAAAAAATCATCTTACTCTCCTTCACAATTTATTGCTGGCAAAAAATTACCCACCGATTAAGAACGTTGTGGGTACCTTAACCTACTCGAAGAAAGGAAAATGTTTAACTCTCAGAATCGTTTTGGGATTATCACTTTATAAATAGCGTGATGACTTCAAGAAAAGAAGATCCTATGAACTCGTTTTTAAATTAACCCAATTTTGCAGGGCCAGCGAGAGCCGCCAGTGAGTAAGGAAAATAATTAAATAACTATTTTTTACGCTAATCATCATCATCATAAAAAGGGCGAGTTTTGCTCTCAAGTTCTTAGAAGAACGAGAATGCGGAGATGACCGACGTTCTTAATCTGGTCTTCATAAGGCGATTTGATGCTTTAGAGCATTTTGGTGAAATGTTTTTTACAGTTGTAAACAAGAACCGTTAATCCTTGGAGGAGAGTAAAAAAAAGAATACCCAACAAAAAAACCAATTTGAATTTTGATAAGCATCATTTCCCCTTACTCTCAAAGCGTTAAAATAATTTTCCGCCCAACAACAAACGCATCAGCCAAATAACTTTATTGCTTACCCGCCTTTTGCCCGACAAGATTTCATCAAAATTGTTACTTATTCTTCTTCTTATACTTTTCGATGATAGGAGTAAGCCTTTCACTCTTGATAGTTGAGTCGACCAACTTTTGTTATTGTGTTAATGAATTGCACACTAATCATGTTTTGTAAGATCATTATACCCTATTCTAAGGGTATATTAATTTTGACGTATAGTTTGTAACATACCTTAATATTGCCCGTAGACCCCTAAAAGTTACTATATTTATGATCAGCATCGATAGTAATGTCGATCTAGCCATGTCCGTCCGTCCGTCCGTCTGACGGCAAAAATTAGGCCTTTAAACTGGACCTAGAGAGCTGAAATTTTAACCATATACTCTCTAGGGTCCCGAAATAATCAAGTTTACGAATTTTTGAAATCCGCCCACAGACACGCCCACAAACTCAAAAAAACTAAATTTTGGAAAAAATCGAATTTTGAGCTAGAAATCTGAAATTTTTTATATATGATCTATGACTCCTAAAACTGCTCGGAATAAAAAATTTTCAAAATCCGCCCACTGACACGCCCACAAATAAATAAAATTTTTTTTATACCCTATTCTAAGGGTATATTAATTTTTGAAAATCCAAAGTTTGAGCTAGGGAGCTGAAATTTATAATATATACTCTCTATGGGCCCTTTATGCTCATGTGTAAATATTTTCAAAATCCGCATACTGACACGCCCACAATCAATTTTTTTTTTTTTTTGAAAATTCAAAGTTTGGGCTAGGGAGCTGAAATTTATAATATGTACTCTCTAGGGGCCCTTTTTCTCATATGTTAATTTTTTGTAAATCCGCCTACTGACACGCCCACAATTAAATAAAACAATTTTATTGAAACACCCAAGTTTGAGCTAGGGAGCGTTTTTTTTTTGATAAAATCCTTTAAATGTTATATAACAAAATATGTAGAGCGTTCTTAACAATTCAACCATACTTAGACTTTTGTCACGCCCACTTATGAGGGATAGGAATAAGAATAGGGTATCCAACAGTTCGCCCAGGCGGACTGTAGCCCGTCCCTATGTTTTTTATTTTTATTTTGCTGTCGGTACACAGCACTAACTTAAAATTTACAGGATAATAATTCTTTCTAAATACACTCAGTACCTATCACTTTTTTAAGGACGCTTATGTTTAAATGTTAAGATATATTTTCTTAAAGTCATTCACTTATCTGGGTAATCCTTTTTGCGGAAAGTAAGAATTCTGTACAGCGATCATGTTGTAAAAAGAAATTCACGGGTAGGTTAAACATTTCTAATTTTAATAATTTTTATCTAATAAGGTCATACAATGTAGGTAGGTACCTACTCGTACCTCTTTTTGTATCAGTTTTTTCACGGCACATGCACAATCTAATTGTTAGACATTTAACCCTGAAAGTCTTCGTCGAATCGACAACGGCATTCTTAAGGCGTTCTTTCAGATGACCTATGCACTTTGAAAGTCGATTGTTTTAAATTACTTACTTTGTTTAACATAAAGAAAAACAACACTGAATAGTTTTTGTATAACATTTGACTTTGAAATACAATTTTCCATTTTATATTTTTTTACGAAACGCTCTAAATTGAAAATTCTTATATGCAGCGCTTCGTGGTTTTGACGACACGTATTTAAAAAAATTCCACTGAGGTACATAATATATTTTCAGCTACACGTATGTACACGCAAGCAGCTGTACGAAAAATCAACGCAAAACAGACAGAAAAGTAAGATAGAATAATGGTAAAACCTGAACTTGCGTCGCCGATTCGACCAGAGTTAAAAATGTCTTGTTTAAATAAATACTTTTAAATTGTGTTTAGATTAATTTGTAATTCTACAGTTAAAAGTAATGCTTACTGCCCCAGGATTGTTGAATCACTTCAAATGCCCAGTTGTGTAGAAATTCATAAAGAGTCTGTAAATATTTGAGGGCAATTTCGGACCATACTCGTTTTATGGCTTCAATTATGTCATCCGTATTATTATATTGCCTTCCTCTTTCGCAGATTTCCTTGAAAGCCATCTCCACATGTTTTCCATAATATGAGGTCTACATTTCTGGTAAGAACTTACGGGCTGAATTACTGCACCAGTTAGCGAGCAATACATGACTGAATTAGGTCACGTATTGCATTACAAATTGACATAATTCAGTGTATATTGCTTGCTAACTAAAGCGGTTATTCGACCCCAGGTTTTGTTGTCCTTGCGAAGTGTATAGGGGCATTTTCCTGCTGAAAAGTCCTCGCGAAGTCCTTGCGAAATGTATAGGGGCATTTTCCTGCTGTAAAGTCCATCGATGTCCACCAAATAATTTCCAAAAATGAGGAAAATCTCTTTTCAGTATAGATTGTAGGTTTTCGCAGTAATTTTTGAGCTTTGAACATCCAGTTCTACTGTACCTTAAAAGTACATTGCTTCCAATATAATTACACCACCTCCCTTTCCCCTCCCTAGGAGGTGCAGATCATCCTTCCTTAAATCATGGAAAGAATTGCTTGTCCACTGGGACGAGAATACCGGCCAAAATTGGCGTTAGCGCTGTTAAAATTGCGACCACCGACTCGGATTTTCGGTAGTCAATTTTAATTATTTGTAAACGTTGTTCCTTCGTGCGTGATGAAAATGTGGATTTTACTGAATGTTTTGACATTGACAGTTCGGTAATCGGTTTAAGGGTGCGTTAACACTGAAAGTTTGAAGTTGTCAAGTAGTTTGCATTGTATTTAAAAAAGAAGTTGTCAAGTCCTTAATGAAATAACCTTATATACTATCTTTAACAGAACCTTTGTCCGGTTCAACAACTTTGCCGGCTCCAGTTCCAACCACATCCTTTACTATTTACACATCCCTGTCACCGCGTTCCCCATACTTAGAACTGAAACTCAAAATTTTTTTTCATCAAACCCATACGTGTGGGGTATTTATGGATAGGTCTTCAAAAATGATATTGGGGTTTCCAATATCATTTTTTTCTAAACTGAATAGTTCGCGCGAGAGGCACTTCCAAATTGTTAACTTGTGTGCCCCCCCTATTACTTCTAAAATAAGGGAATGATAAAACTAAAAAAAAATATATGATGTTCATTACCATGCAAACTTCCACCGATAATTGGTTTGAACGAGATCTAGTAAGTAGTTTACGTCATAAATCGTAAGCCGCAACTTACCTTTCATTCAATCAACTGAAATATAAAAAAAAAAAACATTTAATTTCATAAACATAAACCTTATGCGTAAACCGTGAACCATTATTTTCTAATAATAAATCTGTAATAGCTAGGTGCCTAAGTAAATAATAATTATAATTCGCGCGGAACTTTTCATGGACGAGTCCGACTCGCACTTGGCCGCTTTTTTTTATATGAAACTAGCTGACCCGGCGAACTTCGTACCGCCTAACAGTCGATTCTTTATTTTTTTATTTTGTTTTTATTCTGCTATTCGGGGCACCGGGTCAGCTAGTAAAATAAAAAAAGAAAAAAAAAGTAGATAAGTCAACATTATGTCAAAGAATGAAAATTATAAAACACTTAAAATTCTTTTAATAGTCACTGAAAAATCACAATAAAAATTACAATTTCTGATTTCTTATTATGATACCTATTTATTATATTTCATTTTATTTTTACTTATTTTAAATTAAGTTTCATTTTTATTGTAGTACTTTATGGTACCTACACGAATTTTTTTGTTTGATTACCTGGCGCGTAACTCGAATGGTACGCCAGTCGGAATCATTGGGATGCGGGGTATCAAAACGACTTCTCCTTTATACTTTCCTTTCAATATGATTGCTTCTATTATGTTATTCAGTAATTTTTTTATCGCTAATCGTGTGCCGTTACAAAGTTGCGGTTGGTTAATATTTCGCAACATTATAATTACAGATCCAACCTTTAATTGAAGATTGCGAGGCGCCAATCCTTGTAAATCAAGTGAGTTTAAAAATCCGGTAGATAGTTCAGGACATCATCTTCATTAGTTACCGTATCAACTGATTTATATGTCCTCATTTCGCCAGGAATGTCATCTTGAGTTTTGAAATTTAATACATTTACATCAGTGTTTTTGGCAGCCAGTACAGCTCGTTCGCTCAATCAATCATGGAATAAGTCATTTTGAGCAACATTTGGAAACACTTTTTGAATGAGTTCAGCTTTTGATTGCGTTAACTGACAAAAACTCTCAGGAAAGGTGAAAAGTTTAAAACCGAATTCTTTCACGTTCATTGCAATCTTCACGTTCCTGGCAGTACGATTAGATTGATAATTAATTTGATTCGTTGCATTTCGGGTTCTTCTGCCTAAATTTATCCGCCGCCCTATAGGAGGCATATTTAGTAAGTCACAAACACACAACACTATTTTAATTTTATAGAAATTTGTGGCTTTTAGATTTAGTAATATTATAGATGCACAGCAAATAGACGTTTACATTTCAAGTGACATTTTACCACAGACAAATTACATTTTACTATAGACAATTTGTTTTTGAGTAATGTTACCATCGTAAAAATATTGACAAATATAGACATTAAGTGACTAACGTCACTTAATTGTTTTGCCTTCGCGGAACCCCTCCACTAGCACTTAAACTTTATGGTATGGTATTATAGTTCAAATTGACTTACTGTACTCGTATTATTACGAATCTTTTGTATGGGAATATAGAAAAGTTTTGTTTTTTTACTTTTTCAGGCATTTTTTTAAATTTTTCTCTTCTTGATTGAGAAATCAAAGCCTTCTTCACCTTGCCAAAATAGAATGGGATATTGCAATGTATGAATATATAAAAGAATTAGCGAAATCGGTTTAGCTGCTCTCGAGATTTACGCTTAGCAACACATTCAGCGATTCATTTTCATATTATATATACTTCCAACTACATACATATTTGGTTTTTGCATCGACACTGAACAAAAAAGGAAATGTTCATGAATGATCACATACAGCCTTTGCCATGGTTGAGGCGGAATTTTCCATGGGTGCACAACTACCTTATTTGGCTCTTTAAGAATCTTGGTACACCCCAAATATCTGTTTGCCAATTCTTCGATGATTCCATCGATTCCGAGCCAATAGCAATAGCTTCTGGCTAACACTTTCTTCTTTGCAATACTTACGAGCGCAGTGTGTTACTCCCTTAGTACCTACGTGTCCTCGAGGTGTAGATGGTACGATAATTTGAATTCCGCGGTTAACACATAGCCGTGCAACATAAGTTCACTCTCCATCATACGTACGTTGAATTTTTCAGTCCTCCTCTAATCTGCAGTTGAATAACTAAAAATGATGGTTCCTTATCCCCATTGAGTTATTTTCGTATCTGCTCAAATGTGATGGGCAAAGCTTCGTTCCAGACCTGATAGATTTCTACTGAAGTAATTTGATTTGAATTTTTTTATTTGTTGGGTGTCTGCAAAAGAAATCTACGTTAGTGTGTTTTTTGAATTTTTGTAATTGACGGTGTATTTGAATTCGCGTAGGAGATGGGCATAATTAAATAAACGTTGAGCAGTAAGTAATGGCTAATTTTTCTCTGGACATTATTGATGTAAGTGGCTTGTTGTCTATAATCAGCAACAATTCCCTGTTATAACAGTAATTAAATTCAGTCCAAAAATATAGATGTTGCCTTTTTGTCGTTTTGACTATAGTTTGCTTCCGCCTTGGATAAGCTTCGTGATGGCAAAGCTATGGGTCGTTCTCCGTTGTTCGTAATATTGGATAGTACTGCAGAAAGCCCAACGAATGAAGCACCCGTCGCTAAAATTAACGGAAGCTTTTCGTCGAAATGTATGAGAACGTTGTTTTCATAATTGCTGCTTCCTATTTCAGCCGTTCAAATGATTTCTGACAATCAGATGTAAGTAATACAGTCGAGAACGAATAAGTGCACAACGTCGGGACTTCAATTTTGTGTGCACTTATACGAACTTTGCACTTATCTGTAAGTGCACATTTATTGCACAATTTCGAGTTCACATTTACCTACTCTTAATGTGTATTAAAGTCACAAAACAGGATCCAAAAAAAAAACTATACTACATTACATGTATTATGCCTTTGGAATTCATTTATTAAACAAACAATAATTAACAAAAACAAAAATATCGCATTTCAATTTTGGATTGAGTATTTGTACATTTTTGTACATAAGTCTATATAGATATTATATCCAATATCACATTGTGTATTACCAATATATTTAGGCTAAATACTATATATTTGTATAGCTTTATTCTTTAAATTAGGAAAAAAATTATTATATTTTCCAGCCAATGTGTTGCTGACGATTGATCAACAGGGTTTACCACGAAAGAACAATTTTGAAATACAAAAATCTAGAAAAAAAATCTCGAAAGAATTATATTCGCGCGAATTGTAACCATTGTCTCAAAAATTAATGTACCTATTCATTCGAGATTATTTACTAGTCTTTAACATCCACGATTGGCTGGCAAACTGCCCATGCACCAAAAAAAAAGGTAGACGGTACCTGAAATTAGTGTTGTTTGGGATCGTGTGTTATCACAATATGAGTGCAAATAAAAACATAGGGACGGGCTACATCCGCTTGGGCGAACTGTTGGATACCCCATTCTTATTCCTATCCCTCATAGGTGGGCGTGACGAAAGTCTAAGTATGGTTGAATTGTTAAGAACGCTTTACATATTTTGTTATATAACATTTAAAGGATTTTATCGAAAAAAACGCTCCCTAGCTCAAACTTGGGTGTTTCAATAAAATTGTTTTATTTCATTGTGGGCGTGTCAGTAGGCGGATTTAAAAAAAATTAACACATGAGCATAAAGGGCCCCTAGAGAGTATATATTATAAATTTCCGCTCCCTAGCTCAAACTTTGAATTTTCAAAAAAAAAAAAAAAAATTAATTTTGGGCGTGGACAGATTTTGAAAATATTTACACATGAGCTTAAAGGGCCCCAAGAGAGTACATATTACAAATTTCAGCTCCCTAGCTCAAACTTTGAATTTAAAAAAAAAAAAAAAATTTAATTTTGGGCGTGGACAGATTTTGAAAATATTTACACATGAGCTTAAAGGGCCCCAAGAGAGTACATATTACAAATTTCAGCTCCCTAGCTCAAATTTTGGTTTTTCAATAAAATTGTTTTATTTATTTGTGGGAGTGTTTGAAAATTTTATATCCCGTTTTATATACAGTTTTAGGAGTCATAGAACATATATAAAAAATTTCAACTTTCTAGCTCAAAATTCGATTTTTTCCAAAATTTTGTTTTTTTTTTGAGTTTGTGAGCGTGTGTGTCTGTGAGCGGATTTCAAAAATTCGTAAACTTGATTATTTCGGGACTCTAGAGAGTATATGGTTAAAATTTCAGCTCTCTAGGCCCAGTTTAAAGGCCTAATTTGTTCCGGTTAGGAATCTTTATCTGATTGTATAAATAAATTAAAAGCGAGACAAGGCCGATTCGGCTTTATTTCACTTTGGCAAAGTGAAATAAGACCGACCATGGAAATTCGGCGTTATTTCGCTTTCATAATTCGGCGGTTTTTTACTCGGTGTTATTTCACGACACCTTAATTACTATTAGAATTTTTACAATTTTTTATAATGTTTTTTTTTGTTAAATATTGATTTGTTGTTGTTAATTTACCGAAAAAAATAAATTGCTAAATAAGCTATGTAATGCATTTTCTTTAAGTTTAAAGTCTTTCAATACGTAAGAAAAAAATCTCGAATTAACTTTTTTCGAGATTTTTGTCCATTCGAGATTTTTGTGCGTTCGAGATTTTTGTGCATTCGAGGTTTTCGCATTCTAGATTAAAAATTTGTTTTTTCGAGATTTTTGTGCATTCGAGATTTTTGCCATTCTTGATTACGTCATGATCCCTGATCAACAGGTAGTTTTTCTCCTTGAATTTTGTAAAAATGAACATTATTCTTAGTTTTCCAGCAAGATAACCAGCCTGGATTTGGTTCAAAGTCTATTAGTCTGACTGCGAACTTTTTTGCTTTCTCAAGTATCATTGGACCCGATATGGGGCACCATCTGCAGCTTACTTGTTTAAGCCAAATGGATATGGCTGCTTCAACCTCTTCAAATTTGAGCTTTTTTAATTCTTTTTTTTTACTTACATTTGCACTTCCTCTTGCGATTTGTTGAAATTTATTTTGCTCCTTCAATATTCTCGAAATTGTGGAAACTGCTATGCCCTACGTTGCTACAACTTCTTTTCTCGTTTCTCCATCAATTTCTATTTCTTTTACTAGTTCTAACTAATTAATTTGCGTGACCTTAATATTTTTGCACTTTGAATTTTTTTAAAATATGCTGGAAAAAACTACGTTGAATTGACGCGTGAACATTTTTCTGCGAGAAGTTAAGTGAAATGATAGATGAGTTTTAAATAACGACTGCTGCTAATGTTAGTCGAAATATCATAGTGATTTATGTCATTGGGCGGGTTCAATTTGCAAGGCAACTACTAGTCCCTGCTATTTTACCTTTTTTCATTGATCAAATAACTCACGTGACCATCGTTTGGCAAGTGATAGAAATTTAATCAGTATGGAACTTGCAGTTGCCTTGCAAATTGAACGAGCCAATTGATTGTACAGATATGTGATAAGTGCTGCCAAATTCAATTCGTATAAATAATTTAAAAATTAAATTATTTTGTTTGACGACCTCGAATTGTAATAAATAATGTTTGTTTAACGGGCTGTAGGTCTTAATTTAAAAATACTCTTTTTTCGTATTTTAAATTATATATTTTGTCCAATATTTCGACTTTCTTCGAAAGTCATCTTCAGGGACTGTCAAGAAAAAGTATTATGACAAAAAATGAACAATCTACATTTACATTGTGAAACTTACACAACTTATTGTACAACATAAATAATTAGATTTCACAAAAAAATTTTTTGGTATGACGAACACAAAACATAAAGTTATGATGCCGGCTGAGTTATAACTATTTTCGTCTTCCGTTGTTTGTTTATAAGATGTCTGTAGATGTGTGCGCATTTCGCGGTGTCCGTTTTATAGTTAAGTCGTTTTTGTATTGGTATATTTATTATATGTAACATTTCCGTAGTGTACCTCCTCATATAATTTGATTCTTCTTGTAGTATGTCAACGTTTTCGAAGTCAGGATAATGTCCGAATTTAATGCAGTGGGCAGCTAATGCAGTTTTTTGTTCTATAGGTGTCGAGAGAGCTTTTTGGTCCGATTTATGTGAGGCTATTCTTGTCCTTAGTTTATTTTTTGTTGTCCCAACATATGTTTTATTGCATACGTTGGACCCGTCTCAATTACAAGATATTTTGTAAATCAGATTCGATTTGTCAAGTTTGTCTATTTTTGTTTTTGTATTGCTATATAGTTGTCGTAGAGTATTATTTGTCTAAAGTGCGATTTGATATTTATCTTTGTCATATATGTCCGATTTAGTCAATCTCTCCGAGAAGTCAGTAATATACGTCATTGATTTAAATATTATGTTTAGCTTTTCTTTCAGCTCAATGTTGTCCATTTTATAATAATTATTGATTAAGTCCATCGTTGTCTTCTTTGGAAATCCATTTTTAGCTAGTATTGTCCTTAACTTGTTGATGTTGTCGTGGTGAAATTGTTTGTCACTTATATTTAGTACTCTTCTTATAAAATTATTCGCGGTATTTATTATTACTCTTTTCGGATGTTTGGAGTAGAAGTTGATGAGTCGTCCTGTAGCCATAGGTTTCTGATACCAGTCGATTTTCAATTTGTTTCCTTTGCGTATGATTAATGTTTCCAAGTACGGTAATCTTCCATTTTGTTCCTCCTCTTTTGTGAATTTAATGTTTCTATGGAACGCGTTCAATGTATTTAATGTCTCATTTATTTTGTCAATTTTTATAATCGCGAAGTCCATTGATTTGTCTAAAAGTTCTTCCATAATTATGTCCGCTATAACAGGTGATGCTGGAGATCCCATAGTCCTTCCTCTTTGTTGTGAATAAATCACGTCCTTGTATTTGAAATACCTGTTATCCTTTATGCAGAAGCTTAGAATTCTCATGAACAGATTTGCATCCATTTTAGTGTAATTCTTAATTGTTAACCATCTATTTTGAATGACACTTAACGCTAAATTTTAATTTAAAAATAAAAATTATTTTACATGTGCACTTATGGGTTTTAAAAACAGTATAAAATTGCATTTCGTGGTTTGAAAAATTCTTCTCTTATAAGAAATTTGCACTTATACGTTTTGCACTTACACGAAGATATTTGTATAGAAATTGTGTGAAAAGTCTCGGGATATTTAAATGCCGTTAGCCGTTCTCGACTGTATATAGAGATGATGGAGTTTTCAAATCCTAGAAATTGTCTTTGTAAGATCAGTTTAGGCTTTTATCTCAACGATAGCTTCATTCTTTTCACGTGACTTGTGCCAACCTTCTTTGTCGATTCGGTGGCCCTAGTATGTAACAACTTGTTACAAATTTGTTTATTCAGGGGACCTACTATGTAATTTAATTCTACAATAAAAATGTTTCAAAAACCGTTCTACGTAATTCTATAGCAAGAAACTTAAAAAAAATTTCTAATAAAATTATTTTGATAGTTTCACATACAGATTGGATCTGATCCCCTTTTTTGCGAACTATTCATCAAGGATTTCCCTGTGTGCTATGAAGTGGCAACCCTTGAAATTGTAAACTGAATTGATGCTTCACATCATGGTTGTTAAGTTGATCTACGATTGGATGTATAAATTAAGTTACCTACGTGAAAAGAATCCCAAGCTTTCAAAATGAAAAACGGCTGAAGGAAAAGAATTCATATTTTCATGCACAGATGTAGGTACATATTTGAATACGAGACAGTTATCAATTAGCCAGTTAACAAATGAGAGCAGCTGTGAAACGTTTTTTTTTTCTAATTTTTGTGTATTGCTTTTTTTAATAGAAATCAAACTGAAAGCTCGCGCACACATTCTCAGTAAAATTACTTTTGCGTGGGCCGCTGTTTTCTCAAAAGAGTGAGTGAAGAGTGAGAAGCAGAAATGACAGAGTTTTCCTCCTCACTCCATCTACATAGTTTATAGGATCTACTCAACAAGTAAGCGAACAAAATTGGAAAATAAAAATTTATTAGAAACTGCATCCTGCACTTTTTCTACCAGAATACGTAACAGACGTTGCATTGTAGGTTTGTTTTTTTTTTGTTTTTTTTTGGAAATGACATCAACCATCTCTGGGCAAAACATATGAAAATAAAATAAAAGTCAGCTAACTCCACTTGTTGAGCTATATGTTAAATTAAATTATTATTGAGTATTTACCCTATGACTTTTGCCTGAGTACAATTATTTAAGCTCTTTGTATGAACTGTAATTCGTAAATTTATCATGTTCCGTTCAGGGTTACCTTCGGGACACCAAAGTGTCCCATAGACACCTTTTCAGCGCTGGGACACCAGGACGCCACTTTTTTAAAATCAGTACAATTTAACACCTTTTTGAAATGCGGGACACTTTTTTTTAAATTCAGTTATAAAAAATTAAAAACTCCTTGAAATCAGCATAAGTGTCGTTGAAAACGTTCCTTTCACTCAAAACAATAAATTGTACCCAGTTTTCCCTGAATTCATTCAATTCGTATACATCATAGCTCTCAAATTCATATCAGCGATGTGCGACATAAACATCGTGTATGTTTTGTGAATGCGTTTGTGTTTTTTCCCGAATCTATATACTGTTGTGTGGGTGTGAAATATTTTTCCCCCGATTCTTATTCTGTGTTTTATCGTTGCGTCAGCATAATGGATTGGACAATTGGAGTATTTTGTATGGGACACTTTTTTGCTCTTGGGACACCTTTCTGGGACACCATACAAAATTTCTCAGAGGTAACCCTGGTTCCGTTTATCAGCCTATCATAACCTGTGTAAGATTTATAAGAGTTAGGAAAACTGTTTCGTTCTCTTTGCTGTTTAGTCGCGGACGAGTCAACACCAAGTACTTGGACAATATTCATCGGGTATCAAATAAATTATTAAGCATTTACCAATTGATATATACTGTTTCTTTTTTGGCTTAATAATTTATAAGTTTCGTGGCGTTGCTATATTCCGTTTCATTTTGGTCCATTCGAGTCGGATTAGATCTCGATACCCATACGCTTTATGTTCATGGTGTTGAATCAGGATTCTTGTGCATTCTAGACTTTATAAATATTGAGATATGAGTTCACTAAAGGTGAAACGTGGTCACATAAAAGGCTGCATAACGCGTGCAGCAGTTTTTGCGGAAAATATGGGGGCACTTGTAACCCAAGAAATGATCGAAATCCGGTTACAGAAACTCGAGACCTCGTGGTTAAGTTTTGTTGAACTGCATAATGAAATATTAGACTTGAACGATTAAACGGAGTTTCCAGATCTAGAGGAGGAATTTTCGGAGTATGAATCTAAGTATTTTTTCGCTCAATCTGCCATGACTTTAGATATACGAGAACAAATGTCAAGGAGAATAGTTCCCCCTTCTCCATCCAGTGAGACAGCCACAGAACAGTTAGTGAAACAATAACAGGCTTCTTTTCTTAAAAAAACTAAATAACACGCAATTTGTTTCTGTTAATTTGTCGCATATAACAATTCCACCATTCGATGGCGATTATAAGAAGTGGCCTTCATTCAGAGATTATTTCATAAGCTCCATAGATGAAAGAGGGAATTTATCTGCGACTCAGAAATTCCATTTCTTTAAATCTTTTTTAACGGGTGCTGCAGCGGAGTTGATAAATGGTATTGTGTTTTCCGAAAATAATTATCTGGAGGCTTGGGATCGTCTGGAGAGACGATATGACCGCGTAAACATCCAGTCTCATGTTCAGAATTTCCTATCTCTTCTTACAATAAATAGTCCCAGCGTATCCTTGTTTTTTTTTTTTTTTTTTTTTTTTTATAATTTGCGTGCGCTAAAGGGATTTCTTTTTTCTGTAGTGACACAGTACCCTTATAATGGTAAAACCACAGCGCAGGCATTTAGTTTGTTGCGCAAGTAGCTCCCAGCAATTCATTGCCTATTTTTGGGTGCTACTTACTGAAAGAATAGAAGGATAGGAAAGAAGTTTGGTGCGATGGGATTTTTTTTCTCAACAGGTGGCGCCTAAATTGCTTTAGGGAGATCAGTTTTTGTTGTGTGTATTCAATTTATAAAAATCATGGCTCTGGTCGGGATTCGAACGCACGACCTGCCAATCACTTTAGTGAATACACTACCATCGCACCATTGCCACATTGTTACGAAAAATAACAGATGGTGCTGATGAAACCATTCGAGTTTTAAAATCACTGGAAGCTAATAATAGAGATCCATGGTTGACATATCTTCTTTTACAAAAAGTTGATGGGGAGTCTCAGCAGGCATGGGCTACAGAAGTAGGAGCTAGGGATAATTGCACCATTGGTGAATTGATCGAATTTCTTCAACGACGATGTGATGCCCTGGAGGCATGCCAAAATCCTAATCGGACAAGCCAATCACGTGGCAAACAAAATGTTATACGGTCGCATCATGTTCCGGATGTTAAAAGGTGTATGTGTAAAGAGGATCATCATATATCTAAGTGAGGTTTTCTCGCTCTCGATTGTCAAGCACGTCGCGATTTAGTAAGAACGCGCTCGTTTTGCTTTAATTGTCTCTGCCCTGGACACAGTGTCAACAGGTGTCAAAGCAGGTTCCGGTGCAAGAGTTGCAAATGTCGACACAACTCATTGGTTCATACTGACACGCCGACTTCAGTACCAGAAACATCAGATCCATCACCACCGACCACATCGCATTCGTTTTGTAGCTCTGTTCCACCACTCATATCAAACTGCTCGTCGTGTTCCACGAAAGTAAAAATATTATTACCCACTGCTGTCGCAAGGGCTCAAGATTCTCAAGGAGAGTTCCACAGTGTTCGTGTGTTATTAGACTCTGGTTCTCAAGTGTCTTTTATTACGGAAAAGACGGTGCAACGGCTTGGGCTAATTCGTAAAAAGGTTCATATTCCAGTGTTAGGAGTAGCGTCAGCTGCAGCGGGTACTACCAACGGTCTTGTCTCTCTACGGTTGCTCTCTCGCTAGAATCAACAGTTTATTGAAGTTGATTGCTTCATTCTCTCCAAACTCACGTCGTTCATTCCAACGTCATCGCCCAACAATAGTTTCGACTTTGACACTCTTTCCAGCTACACCCTAGCAGACCCTTCCTTTTGGGTACCGGGTCCCATTGATATTTTAATAGGAGCTGATAAAGTTTTTAGCGTTCTTACTGGACCTGCTAGAAGAGGTGCCGAGGGAACTCCTGATCTTATACCCTCTTTATTTGGCTGGATAGCTACTGGAAACATC
Source organism: Portevinia maculata (assembly GCA_949715645.1). Classification (NCBI taxonomy): domain Eukaryota; kingdom Metazoa; phylum Arthropoda; class Insecta; order Diptera; family Syrphidae; genus Portevinia; species Portevinia maculata. The sequence continues at coordinate 336,371,203 of OX454525.1, read as the reverse complement.
AAAGGTCTCGTTTGTCGTACGAATGAATGTGTTAATTCATTGTGTACTCAATTAAAAACTGCGGAAAATTTCGACCTTGAACGTTTTTGGAAGTTGGAAGAGCAAGAAATATGTCAGGACACAGATCCTTCTCCTGAAGAGCGTGAGGCTGAACTCATATATGTTAACACTCATTCAAGACACACAGATGACAGATACAAAGTTGAGTTACCCTTTAATTATGAGGGAGAATTTGATTGATTATGGGAAGACCATTGATATTGCCAGACAACGGTTTTTATACATGGAACATAAATTCGAGAGGAATGCCCAGTTAAAGGAGAATTACCAGAATTTCATGGACGAATATAGGTCTCTTGGGCACATGGAGGAAATACCTCAGAATGAAATCGAAATGTCTACTAGTAAATGCTTCTACTTGCCCCATCATGCAGTTTTTAAACAGGACAGTAGCACTACTAAAATCAGGGTTGTGTTCGACGGTTCTGCTTGTTCAAATGGTTTAAAGTCCCTGAATGAAACATTACTGAGAGGACCACCAATTCAACGAGATCTTTTCGCTATATGCATTCGTTTCCGCCGCCACCTTTATACGATTTCCGCAGATGTCGAAAAGATGTTCCGACAAATTTGGTTGTCAAGCAAGCACACTAACTACCAACGAATAGTTTGGAGAAACGCACCTAATCACCCTCTAAAGCATTATCGCTTGTTTACGGTCACTTATGGCACAGCTTGTGCACCATATCTAGCCGTCCGAACTTTAAGACAGCTAGCACTTGATTCCTTGGAAACTTTTCCCAGAGCTGCGAATGTCTTGTTAAATGATTTCTATATGGACGGATAGAATAGAAGAGGTCATATCGTTGCGCTTAGAATTAGTGGACTTGCTTAGGTCCGCAGGGTTTAATTTACGAAAATGGACGACCAATTGTTGGGCACTTTTAATAAGTTTACCAGAGGATCAACAAGGAAACAAATCTTCCTCCATTGAAATGGCTTCTCGGGCGCATCAAGGACGTTCATCCCGGCAGCGACGGCCATATCCGATTAGTGACTGTTCAAACTCAATACGACGATTATACTAGGCCTATTACTAAGCTTGTCCGTCTACCATTTGCTGAAAGACCCCCTTTGTTTTCCAGGCGGGGCTGGATGTTGAGCTATATGTTAAATTAAATTATTATTGAGTATTTACCCTATGACTTTTGCCTGAGTACAATTATTTAAGCTCTTTGTATGAACTGTAATTCGTAAATTTATCATGTTCCGTTTATCAGCCTATCATAACCTGTGTAAGATTTATAAGAGTTAGGAAAACTGTTTCGTTCTCTTTGCTGTTTAGTCGTGGACGAGTCAACACCAAGTACTTGGACAATATAATTCGGGTATCAAATAAATTGTTAAGCATTTACCAATTGATATAAACTGTTTCTTTTTTGGCTTAATAATTTATAAGTTTCGTGGCGTTGCTATATTCCGTTTCACCATTTATGATTTTTTTTTTCATCTATATTTCACCTTGGGGGGGTGTATATTCAAAGAAAGAGAGTTTCGAGATAGCCTGATGCACCTCCCTTTTGCGGTTTTTAATTTTTGGAAAAAATCGAATTTTGAGTTAGAAAGCTGAAATTGTTTATATATGATCTATAACTCCTAAAACTGCTCGGAATATAAAATTTTCAAAATCCGTCCACTGACACGCCCACAATTAAATAAAACAATTTTTTTGAAAAACCAAAATTTGAGCTAGGGAGCCGAAATTTATAATATATACTCTCTAGGGGCCCTTTAAGCTCATGTGTAAATATTTTCAAAATCCGCCTACTGACACGCCCACAATTTAAAAAACTTTTTTTTGAAAATCCAAAGTTTGAGCTAAGGAGCTGAAATTTATAATATAAATACTCTCTAGGGGTCCTCTATGCTCATGTGTTAATTTTTTTAAATCCGCTTACTGGCACGCCCATAATTAAATAAAATAATTTTATTGAAAAACCAAAGTTTGAGCTAGGGAACGTTTTTTTTACAAAAGCTTCGTTTTTGTTTGATAAAATCTTTTAAATGTTATATAAAAGAATATGTACAGCGTTCTTAACAATTCAACCATACTTAGACTTTTGTCACGCCCACTTATGAGGGATAGGAATAAGAATAGGGTATCCAACAGTTCGCCCAAGCGGACTGTAGCCCGCCCTATGTTTTTTTTTTATTTATTTATTACCATCTTAGGTAGTAACATAGATTACGAAATTAAATTATATTTGAAGTTAAAACTTACAAAATACTCAAGGAGTTAAAATTGTTTGTAACAAAAATATTGAGAGAAAACAATAATTTAGGTAGTATAATAGAATAGCAATTAATTGCTCGATCACTTCCAAAATTTCAAATAAAATATATTTATACATCTTTGGAACAACCCAATTGACTTGATTTTTACCAATAACAATTTATGCTCAACCGAATCGGAATACCCATTCAAACTTGACTGTTTCCTGATAGCAAAATAATACTCTCGTTGAAATGCTTAAATTTTCATTCAATGTCATGTAATGGAAACTCCACATTGATATCTACTATACATTTTCGGATTTCTCCTGCATTACATATCCTTACAGAACTGTGCATCCTACATAAATTCAGCGATACTCCTTTCTTTCATTTGAAATTCGAAACTTTTTAATATTTATTCACCTCCTTATCTATTGTGTTCTCTTGGTTGAATTTTAAATATATTACTAATGGCGTCTAGCTAAAAATGCTCATTCATGTCGAAACGGATGCATCCGCATTCGTGGCAAAGAAAAAAAGAAAAAAAAAACACGATTTTAGAAACTTTCTTCTGCTCGTTCACTTACGAGAACACATGATATTTTTGTTGGCTTCCGCTGTAAAGATAGCGCGGCTTCAGAGACGCTATACCGAAGACGAACGTTTTGCAATGAATGTTTCTATGAATACGAGTACTATGCGCATATCGTTTAGTCGCCGTTCAGCCAAACATCCCCGCCACACAAACATGCACATATGAGACATGTTAAATTTCAGCTAATATCCGTGTATGCACATGGTTTGGAATGGAATTTGTTTTGTTACAAAGGCAGTTACATATGTATGTACCTAGATATTTGATATAATAATATAATGTCTGTGATTGTGGTCTTGCACACTTGTATCGTATCACAGCAACCCGCTAGCTGGCTTTTATTCAGTTTTAAGTTTAATGAAGTGTACCCAGCTGAAAGACATCGAGCCAAATTGAAATATATATGTATGGGTAATCAAAATATATGTGATGCATTTTGATAACGATTGTGAAAAGGAAATGAAAAATACAATGCGAACAATAAACAAATGGACATGAACGGGTGAGTATCATCTTCTTCCTCCACGGCGAAGCTATGATCATGTCATGACGGATATTATCGTTGCGTCTAACAAATATTTTTTTTAAATACGCACTATCAGCTTTGTGTCATGGAGTATAATAAAGGGTGATTTTTTAAGAGCTTGAGAACTTTTTTTAAAAAAAAAACGCATAAAATTTGCAAAATCTCATCGATTCTTTATTTGAAACGTTAGATTGGTCCATGACATTTACTTTTTGAAGATAATTTTATTTAAATGTTGACCGCGGCTGCGTCTTAGGTGGTCCATTCGGAAAGTCCAATTTTGGGTAACTTTTTCGAGCATTTCGGCCGGAATAGCCCGAATTTCTTCGGAAATGTTGTCTTCCAAAGCTGGAATAGTTGCTGGCTTATTTGTGTAGACTTTAGACTTGACGTAGCCCCACAAAAAATAGTCTAAAGGCGTCAAATCGCATGATCTTGGTGGCCAACTTACCGGTCCATTCCTTGAGATGAATTGTTCTCCGAAGTTTTCCCTCAAAATGGCCATAGAATCGCGAGCTGTGTGGCATGTAGCGCCATCTTGTTGAAACCACATGTCAACCAAGTTCAGTTCTTCCATTTTTGGCAACAAAAAGTTTGTTAGCATTGAACGATAGCGATCGCCATTCACCGTAACGTTGCGTCCAACAGCATCTTTGAAAAAATACGGTCCAATGATTCCACCAGCGTACAAACCACACCAAACAGTGCATTTTTTGGGATGCATGGGCAGTTCTTGAACGGCTTCTGGTTGCTCTTCACTCCAAATGCCGCAATTGTGCTTATTTACGTAGCCATTCAACCAGAAATGAGCCTCATCGCTGAACAAAATTTGTCGATAAAAAAGCGGATTTTCTGCCAACTTTTCTAGGGCCCATTCACTGAAAATTCAAGCGTTGCTCGTTAGTAAGTCTATTCATGATGAAATGTCAAAGCATACTGAGCATCTTTCTCTTTGACACCATGTCTGAAATCCCGCGTGATCTGTCAAATACTAATGCATGAAAATCCTAACCTTAAAAAAATCACCCTTTATAATAATAAGTATGAACCTATACAAAACCAACAGAGACGCACTCCTGAAAATAAGTTAAGACACTAAGGCCTTACTTCGCAAAACATTTTTAAGGTTTATTTTACTAAGATGCAAGTCACATGATCATTTAGATTGTAGATTCTACTCATGCTACCATTGTATATACACTTTATAGTAGTGCCATCATGTCGAATGTTTTGTTTTAGCCGACTAAATGCAGATGGCGTTATGAATTGAGCTAGAATGTTTGTGTCTAAACTTTTGCTGTCATCTTCATTTTAAATACACACTTTGAAAACGAAGAAAGCAAGACCAAATAAACCGGTTTGTCTCTCTCGAAACTTTCCGCCGAACGAATTTCATTCCATTGTGTATGCATTTGTTTTTCATTGTAAGAAGCAGAAGGAGCATAGGCGTAGGCAGCGCAGGTAGCATGTTCATGTACGTATGCTTTGCAAGTAGCAGAGGTTGATGATGGAAACCAAGTAAGTTATTATTTGTATGGATAATGGATTTCGCATTATCGACTCTCTGGATGGAAGGGGCGATTCGTTTGAAACGAAAAATTTAATAAAATTTGATTTGGGTATTTTTCTTTCAAATGAGAAATTATGAATTTATCGCATTTTAGATACTCGCTATTTTGGCTATATCTTGTCGAAAAATGTACCGATTTATATCATTCTTTTTGTAATTGATTTAGAAATATTCAGTCTAATTTATAAAGCAATGACATAATTTATTTTTTGTCAGTATTGTGCCATGCCGCAACACCAAGAAGTGCCAATAGGTACCTATACGATGAATATTTATATGGATAATAAGAATTTTCGTTGTTTTGCGTAGAGCTAGATTGCTAAATTGGAGTATTGCGCAAGTTTATTTATCTATAATCAACATGTAAAATTGTTGGTATATATTTTAAAGTCCATGTACCTTTTCAATGAAGCATTGAGGAAGGTCACTTGTTGTTATTTTTTGCTTAATGGAGGTTGCTTGCTTGTTTCTCTTATGCATTAAACATGTTCTAACATTAGATATACTTCGAGGCATTAAGAACGTCACTACAAAGATTATGCTGGCTAACTCTAGAGCTTTTAGCTAAGCTCCAGCAATCGAAGAGTGTTCTATTGTGTCTCTTGGCGGTTCAAGTTCAGTATGAATTTCATTACTATAGTCCCAGGATATTCATAGTTTTAATTGTAATCCGCGTTGCGACTATTGGATATCAGAAAGAGTTGAACTGCTTTTTGTATTCATATTGGTCTAATTTTATTCGTGAAAGGATAAGTTGTGCATATGAATATTTTTATAATATATAAATCCTAATTCTTTTATTAGTCCATTGTCTGGTAGTTATAACAGTGAACTATGTTGCTACTATATTACCTGTAGTTGCCAATTATATATAGTGTTGTTCGTATTGTGTGCATTGATTTGCACAGTCCGTCTGTTTACCATAGATATCTTGCTCTTAAACATATTGTATCTAATCTTATCAAATTTAATATTGAATTTAGCACTGACCGCGCTGACACCAAATTATGCATGTAGGTATTATTTTTTTTTTTAATACAGATTTATTAAAAGATATTGAAAGTTAAAAGTTTTTGAAGTTGTATTTAAAATTCGAAATTTCCAGGCCAATAGTTAGTCGTACTCCACCTGGGGGTAGTGTAGGTTTAAGCCAGGATAAGATTTTACCACAGCTGGTACTAACCCTCCTGCAGCAATGCAATCCGGTCAGGCAAGTAAGCACAATAGTGAAGACAATAATGAGCGACGAGATATTAAGGGATATCCTCCACCTGTTCAAGAAGAGGCCACTAACATTAGAGCTATTACGTCAGAATTTCAACGAATACTCGAGGCAAACCAACGAGTTTTCATTCGTGAAATGCAGTCTATTAGAGATACCTTAGTTGGAAGATTGGACAATTTTAATTTAAACACTCCCAATGTGAATCCTACGAGACCTTCGAACGCTCGTTCCGACTTCGAACATTTTTTAAATAACGCTTCGTTTTCGACCTAACGCACAGTGTGACGAATCGCTGATTTAGCGGAATTAAATTAAGATTAAATTTTTTGTATTTTTTTTTAATTGAAATTTTTCACAGAATAGAATATAACAAATTTTTTTAACATATGACTACAAATTGCAAGACAAAACAATACATACAAACCAGCTTATTTTATTTTTTTTAATTATTTTTTACATATAAAAGTTGCAAGTATTCATGTTCCATGACGCTTTTCTTTCTTCTCGGAAAGTATCTTAGACTTGCTAAGAATTGGATCTGAGGTTATAAGCAATCGATTTAAGAGTTCAGTATTTGTATCTACACGTGATATTTTTGTGGTAAGAAGTTCCCTAAACCTTCTATTTTCCTTGTTTCTTGCCTCTTGCGCTTCTTCTGAAAGTTGTCCGATTGGAAGTATACAAGTCGAAATTATTTGTTTTCCATGAAAGAAGACCTTATGCACACTTACTAGCTTAAAATACCAGGCATAATTGTCAAAAGCATCTGCATCTATTGGGAACCCAGACCCAAGAGCTTCTAAGATGATATGAAACTTTTTGATAATTTCTTTATCTATCACTGTAATTTGGGCAGTCTTTTCATCATCTCTAAAAAATCGTCTAGCCTTGTTCCCGTCATTAGGATTGCCAGACTGTTGAGTTGGCATATCTACCAATAACCCTGTTTCTCTTGTAAATTTTCCTTGGATTAGTTATTTTCTGGCTTTGACTTTATCTTTACTGCCTTGGTCTTTTACCTGCCGCAACTTGACATCTAATCTATAAGCTTTTTTTCGGTCTTCCTACTCTAGATGAAGAAGGTATTTCATCTAAGATATGTTGTGGTAATTTTAGATTTTCATTTAGCCACTGAGAATTTGAATTTTCGAAGCGCTCTCTATGCCGACCACTTTTGGCCCATGTCTCGTCAAATCTTAAACATAAAGTTTTAAAGGTTAATTTGATTGACTTTGTTGCAGCCTCAGAAAATATTACATGGCTAAAGTAACCCACAACAAAAGCAGAAACAGCATCTATGCGCTTAATTTTAAATTAAGAAATCCAAACATAAAAAAATTGCTTTTTCGTGATTTCCATGGGCATCCTAAAAAACGAAAAATTTTGTTGAAACACATTTTAGCAGTGCATATGCAAGGCTTTAGAACAAACACGGTCTCCAACTTGGACAACACTGAACAACTAGGTATACTTTTCGTCCAATGAATACAAAAAACACATATTTTATCTATAAATTTTACTTTCATTTACCCCTTATACCTTTTAAACAAAATCTTTAATTATGTAAGAAAAACTTACTTTTATATCAACTCACTTTTAACTTATTGAGAAAAGATAAAAAAAAGCTATAAAATATACGCGAACCAATTAAAACCGATATAAACACTTTCTCTTCAAATTGACCTTCTTATAAAAAAAATTATATACAATTTGGAGTTTGAGATGATTTTTTTTGTTGCACTAAGCAACAACAAAAAAATTGCAGTCATTACGTAGGAGGCTTAACCGGTTTTTGTTTAATTTTGTGCATGTCATTTTCCTTATTAAACCAAGCTAAATCAGCGATTCGTCACACTGTGCAACGCTGACAAGCACCACCAAAAAGTCAACAAACTTCTTTAGTAAGTTCAGTTTGTAAAATTGAAAAGTGGCATATTGCATTCGACGGGTCCGAAAATATCCACGATTTTCTTTTTAAAGTGGAAACCCTTAAAGATCGTTCGCAATGTAGCTGGGAATACACTATAACTTGTCTTATCTTTTTTTATCTCTGCCTCAATTAATATTTTTTCACATGCAAATATGGTTTATAAACCATTTGGGAATCCTGAGTGCTGAAATGCGAATCTCCTTCACCAATGTGAACATACACACCAATTGTATTAAAAACAAAGAAAACAAGTTACAGGTGACTGTGATGGTCTAATTGCAATATGCCATAACCCACCCCAAACATTCATCAAAGCCAACAAATAATATACCATCAACTACTCGACGACAATTCTCCCACCTTTCTTTATCCACCATCGCCCCTGCCTTTAAATATGAATATCGATTTTTCACTTGCAAATACGAATTATAAAGAAAATCATTTGAGAATCCTCACATTAGCTGAAATGCGACTCTCCTTCAACGATCATACACACACATACCAATTGTGTTAAAATCCAGAAAACATAACATACCCCTTCCATCAAAGCAAAGAAAAAATATACCATAAATCTACACGAAACCTGCTTTGCCAATCACCACCACTACCTGCATCATCCTCCTACTCATATTCCCAGCACGAGAATGGTGTAGAACTAGACTATCATGATTTGTTGCGGGCGAATGCGCACTGGTGGCGTATCGTCGTTTACGCACGGTTGCACTACTATAAGGTTTATATACAATGATGCTACTAATAGGCTCATGCCTCCCATAATTCGTTCTATGATGAGGGCTAAACAATGGGCGCGTTCAATTTGCAAGGCAACTGCGAGCTCCCTAGTAGTATAACCCCTATCACTTGCCAATCGATGGTTTAGGGAGTGATTCGATCAGTGAGGAAGCGTAAAATAGTAGAGACTATCAGATGCCTTGCAAATTGAACGCGCCCAATAAGTCAACACTACGTACGTTATGGGCACCACCAAGGAAATTAAAGCCAACAGAAAACAGCGAATCAGGTGCATCTATATGACCGGATATAAGCTGCTGCTGCAAAAAAAAATATCGCTACTAAGATTTCGCTGAGAAAGTGGTAGCATTTGAAAATGCTTGATACATTGACTGTAAGGAGGAAGGTTAAATGGATCATCCAATGGAAGTCCTCGACGGGTAAATCGAATAAATTTACGTTGAATGTCCTCGATTCGATTTGAATGCATGTTGCAGAACGGTGTCCAAACTTAAGAAGCTTACTCTAGATTTGGAGGAAGAAAACAGTTGTACACTGACATAGAAACGTAAAAATTATTTTATTCCTTAGAGTTTAAACCGCAGTTTTATGTAGCCCAGCATTGATTATAAAATTTATGTTTTTTTGTAAAATCTTGTTTGGTATTGAAATAAACGCCAATATCCTTAAAACTATCAACGTGACAAAGAGTATGTTGAGACAATAAATTGTTAAAGGTGGAGGGGATATTCTTTCTAGAGAAACTCATATGTTGACATTTAGTAGCGTTTAGGAACAAACCGTTTTTAACACACCAAGTGGCGAAGCTATTGATGTCGGTTTTAAAGGAGAATTCCGTCTTGCTGATTAGTCATGGATTTGTATATTTTCATATTATCAGCATATATTAGAATATTGCTGGGATGTATACACGTCTTAACATCATCAATGGCTAGTATAAATAGAATAGGTCCAAAGTGACTTCCTTGTGGAACTCCAGACTGACCTATGAAAGATTCTGACAGCGATCCTCTTAATTTGACTGGATGAACCCTTGATGTAAGGTATGAAACCCATTTTATATAACCTGGTTGGAAACCAAAAGCCCTAAGCTTTAATTCCGTTATTTCATGAGACAGTTGGTCGAAAGGCTCAGATAAGTCTGTATATGCAATCCATTTGGTCCTTTTTCTATAAAGCATTAGAACATGCATACAAGAAAATTACAAGATTAGTGACAGTGGACCTATTTTTTACAAATCCATGCTGTTCATTAGGTACAAATATTAAATTCTCACAGACAAATTATTCAAAATGCTTAGGAATACATGAAAGCTTTGAAATTATCCTATAAATAATGATATCACCACGTTCACCGTTTTTTAAATACAGGTGTGATAAAAGCACTTTTCCGTAGATGAGGGAATTTATCAGAACTGATGGCAGTTCAAACAGATATGTACTTCATATAATGGAGCAATTGCATGACTACGATTTTTAAGAACAATCGGTGCAATGCCATAAGGACCTAATTAATAGTCAGACTTCAGAGAAGAAATCAATTTTTAAAATTGTTTCCAAATCGAATGAGTAATTACGAAAAATCCGTTTTTTTTTCGAGTTCACATATCCCCAAAAAAGTTTGGGGTCCTTTTTAAGAGAGCGTTCCATTTTGCTTGAATAGTCAATATAAATATAAGTTGCAGGATAAAGATTTGAATTCATTGAATAATGTGCAAAAGAGAGCAATACATATCTGAATGGCAACAACTTTTTAAATAGTTCTTCCAAGCCCTATTGCGCCTATTCCTTAATGATTTGTGCCCTTTAGTATACCAGCGATGGGACGTATGCACATTTCTAGATGCTTGGACAGCAATCACTTTCTTCATGTAGTTATTAAAGAGTAAAAAGAACCTACTGCATACTTTTAAATTCATTTTTTAATGGTTATTGAATATCAACTTACATACTAGACAAAAATGATTAAATCTAAATTAAAATTAACGGGATAGGTACTTGTTCTAGATTATTATTCCTAATGCGGACGCCATAAATTTAACTATATCTTATAACTATTACCTTTCGGCCCAAAAACTATTTCACGAACTAATCTTATTCATCGAGAAAATTAAATATAACTCGGTATCGTTATTAAGATTTTATATTTCTTATATGAAACAAATTACCAACTACCTATTCTACTTACTTAAACTACTTAAGGTATTCTATCTATAATTAGGATTCTGAGCAATCGTTGCCTTGTGCAACAAGTGGTCAAAATGCCAATTGCTTTCCGACCTCCTGGCACTCGTCGACGTCAACATGCGCTGCCGTTAGCTGTCTGAAGCCTTACAGCGTCAATCACCTCCTGGAAGCACCACCATAAGTAGACGAGCCGGCCTCTTCCAGAAACACCCTAGGTAATTGAGTCTAACTTATAACAGTGTATGTTGACACCTCCCCCCTCAAAAAGCCACCAAAATTCGGCAATTTGCTTTTCCGTATCGAATTTATCCCTCTCCGCTATTGGGGTACTAATTTTCTCCCTTGGGTATTCGTGAAGTACTCAGTTTTAACCTCCCCCAAGGCAGCGCGCACCCTCTGGTACTCCTCTAATTGTTCGCCTATGATCATGTGCTTATTGGCAGAAAGCCTTTTCACATGAAAGTTTTTGGTGATTAGCCTACACAATCTAATACAATCACTTATTTCAAAGTTACTTACTTTGATAGGCGGGATTTTTATCTTCATTGACTGTTGCTTCTGCTTTTGTTGTTGTTCTTGCCGTTGTTGCTGTTCTGCTTGATGTTGCTGCTGAATTTGAACCCGCAGCACTTTTTGTTGTTACTGTTGCTGCATTTTTTCAGCCTCAACTGCTCACGCTTCTTAAGGAGCTCTTTGATGAGTTGGTCAAGTTGAGTCTTTTCATCATCTTCTTTTCCATCCTCCATTTGGGTGACTTTGTCATCCTCATCGTCGACCGGTAGACCCCTGAAGGAGTTTTCCTCGCCAAGGTACCGGCCCACCCCCCCTTCAGCCTCGTAAGAGCAGGAATTATAGGCGTCATCATCGGTTCCAGTCACCGATGATGGCACACTAGGGCCTGCCAAGTTCGCCCTTCTTTTGGCAGAGAGATTCGGCTTCGGATTGAGCTTCCGTTGCCTCTTCTCCACCTTCCTTAATTCCTCAGTTACTACAGCTACTGCTGACGCAGCTTCAGTGGGAGCTTTTACCGCTGTTTTTCAGCTGGTCTTTTAGGTGCTGCTACAGCTATTGTTGTTGCAACCGACCCGTTTGTTGCAGTTTTTGTAGTTGTTGATGTAATTCTATTTGCATTTGCAACTACTGCCATTGGCATACATACTACTGCTGCTGCTACTGTTATTGCTGCCGCTGTGGTTGTTGCTGCTGCTGTTATTACTGCTGCTGTTATTGCTGCTGCTTACTTCTTACCTGGCTCGCGTGTTAACATTACGCGTCGCAACGGCACATCTACACCCGTACACGGATCACCGATTTTCCGGGATCCATCGCATACACAGTACGGTACCTCTTTTAAAAAAATGAAGACTCACCTGACAGAACCTGAGCCTGCTGACCAATTGTTCACTTTGGATCTCCGCTAACTAGCCGACCTGTCTCTGTGACAGTTGCGGAACGACGGAACGTACTGCATCATCAGTATTAGATAACACAGTAAGAATTAAATTAAAGCTGAAGATTTCGCATGCTCCTACGAGTTACTTTTACATCCAAGGTGGTTGAAATTTTAATACAGCTTGTTTGCTGTAAGTCAAAAGACAAAACAAGCTCTTGTTAGGCAGAGTCAATATATTGAATAAGATGAAAATCATCCTCACAAGGTACCCATCCAATATGATTGAAGTCGCCTAGAAGTTAAACAGTGCTGTCACAACAAGATATGTCAAAAATATGGTTTAATGCCATAGATAGTTCAGAGTATAAAGAAAAAAACAACATTTAATTGTTTATTCTCAAGTGTTATTTTTACAAAGATAATTTCAATATTTAGAGCAAATGGAAAGTGTATCTTTCATGACTCTAGATGAAAATGAACAGCAGTTGGTACACCTACTCCAAGCGCTTTCATGTCATTAATATAACGATCCTTTCTAAAGGGTGTTCAAATTTGAGGTATCATTTTAGATTTTGAATGAAACACATAAATTGTGTGAAATCTGTATTTATTTTTATTGGAATTAATGTACATTGGTTCCGGTAAATAATTTAAAAGAATGTCGTCCAAGCAGACTGTCAACCTTATTCCAAAATTTTGAATCACTTTTTTGCATAATGATGGATCAATAAGTGATATTTGCTCGGCGATATTATCTTTGAAGTGTTTAAGTTTAAGGATTATCGGCATAAACTTTACTCTTCAAGAAACCCTATAAAAAAATGCAGTGGTGTTAAATCGCATGATCTTGGCGGGCAATTTACATCTGTTCTTCGAGAAATTATGCAATTGTTAAACTTCTCTTTCAAAAGATCGATTGAGTTTGTTGCTGTGTGGCATGTTGCACCATCCTGTTGAAACCACATATTCTGTATATCAATATTTTCCAATTGACTCCACAAAAAGTTTCTAATCATCGCTTGATATCAAGCTCCATCCACAGTAACTGCATTGCCATTTTCATCTTCGAAGAAAAATGAACCAATGACGAACCACCACACCAAAATCCACAACATACAGTAACTTTTCTTTGTTTCATTGGCCTTTCAAAAAATCTTCTGGGATTTTCTTCAGTATAAATGCGACAGTTTTGTTTATTGACATAACCGCCAATTTCAAAATGAGACTCATCGGTGAAGTTAATTTGCTTGGAAAAATTGTGTTTTGTTGTTGCTTCTTTATGGCCCAATTAACATATTGCCGACACAATGCGTGGTCAGATGACTTTAATTCTTGTGTTAACTGTATTTTGTAAGCCTTTACATGCAGATCTTTGCGTAAAATGTTAAACGAAGTTTTTTTGAGGTTTAATTGCTATGAACGACGACGAATTGACGTCCTTGGCTCTTAAGCAACACTTCTGCTAACAGCTACAATATTTCCACTCGAACAACCAATACGATGATATACTCGTACCTTACTTCTCGAGTCTTGAACCGAACCAGTTTCTTCAAATTTATGAACGATAAGTTTAATACAGCACGGTTTGATGGAGCATTTTCTCTACCGTATTTTGAACGAAATTTTGGTTCAACTTCTGAAAAAAACTTTCACCATATTTGAAATAAGCTTTAATAAAAAAACCAAGTTGCTCAATAGCGTACCGATCCCTTTTAGATGTATTTACTTCATACCTGAAAAAAACTTCGGTGTAATCTAATAGCTGTAAAAAAGTGGCGGGCAATTTAAAATGATACGTTAAATTTTAACACTTTATATACTGAAAACGCATGATTAACGATTTCCTTGTCTAAAATGCCGGCAATAATCCGTGTTTTTGTCAAGGAGAAGATGTTAGTATTTGGGAATTTAAATACAATATATTTTGAATAAATAATTTAAACAATAAATTATTTAATGTTCCCAGGATAATATCCAGCTGTTTGAAACAGCTGTTGCAGCCACCATATCCGCCTGATCTTGATACTATTGAGAATGCTTGGGGATGGCTAGTTCATGAAATTTATAGAGTATCAAACTAATTAAGAGGTTATTGTGGCATTTAAAGCTTATTGGGCCAAAACTTCATTGAATTGCATTAAAAGTTTATTATGACTCTATGAAGAATAGAATTTTAGCACTAATTTTTTTTTATAAATTGCTCGTGCAAAGGAGATTTATATCACCCTTATAACAGTAACACAGCGCGGACATTAAGGAAATGGGAAAGTTGGAAGGAAGAGAAACCGACGCACGTTGGCGTTGAATATTTGTAGATCATTTTTTTTTTTTTTTTTTTTTTTTTTTTGTCGGGATGTGTGAAACTTTCTGCACTGGAGCACTCAGACTCAATACTGGTCCATTGTACTGCCAGGCAGACACACCACATTTTACTGTGGGAATTTACTCGTTTTTCTAAGAAAAACGAGAAGGCGCTTCAATGATAAGGAGCTTAGGTTTACAGCACTCACCATATCCGCACCGAATACCTGCCACCTGATACGAGCAAAAGCAGGACAATCACAGACGAAATGTTCCGCAGTGTCGTCGCTTTCTCCACAGGCTTCGCAGTTGGTGGTGTCGCTTAGGCCTAGCACCTTAAGGTGTTTGGCAAAAGCGTAGTGTCCCGTAAGAACGCCAGTAGTCTGTCTGCAGTCTTTTCTGTTGAGAGACAACAAGAATGCCGCGGATTTCCCACAGACGTCGGGGAGCATTTGCTTAGTCTGTCTGCACCCTGGAGAGTCATGCCAACGGCGATTGTGTTCATAGGAAACCCAACCGTCAATGGAAGCCCTGACCGAGGACGCAGGCAGACAGATCGCTGGTTCAGGTCCTGAGAGGTCCCCCTCTGAGCCTTGTCTAGCAAGTTCATCGGAGATCTCATTTCCCGTGATCCCGTTATGACCCGGGACCCAGACAAGTTTAAGTGAATTCAGCCTTCCGACCGAATTCAGAGATATCTTGCATTCACGTACTATTTTGGAGGTAGTTAAGGGTTTGAGTAAGGCCTTAAGCGCAGCCTGACTGTCGCTACAGACGCAGATACTTCGCCCCCTCCACCTGTTCCTCGTAACATAGTCCATGGCCATTAGGATAGCATAAGTCTCTGTTTGGAAGACTGACGCATGTTTGCCTAACGGAAAGAAAAGTCTAACGCTATCGCTCTCCACGAAGACACCAGCACCAGATCCTTGATCGGTTTTGGAGCCATCCGTAAAGATTCGACTGCATTCCCTTCCAGGTTCAGAGTCCGGCCAGAGCCAGTCCTGGACGCGAGGAAAGTCGACCTCGTATTTGCGCTTTAGCCGAAGTTCCGGTGTCATCGCATCAGACGGCATATCCATAAGACAGGAGTCGAAGGACAACCGTTGCGCAAGTTCATCAAAACTCCAGTGCGAGTTATACCAAAAGCCACCTCTTGTAAGACGTGAGATAGCCTTGATTGTACAGCCCATGATGTAAACATCAAGGGGCGGAAGGTTCAATAGTGCATCTAGGCCGGAGCCAGGCGTGCTGGGGAAGGCCCCCGTGCAGCCGAGACATACCTGCCTTTGGAGTTTGGCAAAAGCAGCAGTGACGTATTTACGTGAAAGCTTATTCCACCAAACAACCGATGCGTATGCTATAAATGGTCTTATCATAGCCGTATAAATCCATAGGACTCTTTTCGGTGATAAGCCCCATGTCTTGCCGAAAATGCCTTTGCACTGCCAGAAAATAGACAGCGCCTTGGCAGTCTTCAGCTCAACATGTTTGGACCAAAGAAGTTTGCTATCCAGGATGACTCCCAGATACTTTGCTTCATTGGAGAGTTGGATTGTGACGCCTTTTAGCACTGGCTGAGTCAACCCGACCAGCTTCCTAATTCTCGTAAAGAGAACAACCTCAGTTTTAAGAGGATTGACCGAGAGCCCATTCCTAGTGCACCATTCGTCGATCACGTCAAGGGCCGCCTGCGCCTTGGCGCATACAGTCGCTAGGCATGATCCAACAGAAAGCACGGCAACATCATCCGCGTACGCCTGAGCGTAAATATTAGAACTGTTGAGTGCGTTCAACAGAGAGTCGACCAGCATACACCACAGCAGTGGAGACATGACGCCGCCTTGCGGGCAGCCTCTGTTTACCCCCGCCATAACATAGCGGCCACAATCCGCATCCGCAACCAACGTTCTATTCATTAGCATTGCTTTAATCCACAACACCAATGGTTCGTCTACTCCGTGTTGTCTGGCGGAGCTGCACATGCTATCAAAAGTCGCATTGTCAAAAGCACCCTCAATATCGATGAAAATGCCCATCGCGTATTCTTTTCTGTCAAGCGCGCCTTCAATTCTACCAACTAGATTTTGGAGCGCAGCCTCGCAGGATTTTCCGCGTTGATAGGCATGTTGCATCGGAGATAGTGGGTGCAATCGCAAAGCACCTTTGCGCACGTGAAGCTCGACCAGCCTTTCCAAGCTTTTCAGCAAGAAAGAAGTCAGACTGATTGGTCTGAAGCTCTTGGCGAGCGAGTAGTCACTTCTGCCAATTTTTGGTATGAATGCCACTCTAACTGTACGCCAGGGTGTTGGAATGTATGCCAGTGCTAGGACACCGGTGAAGATTTTCTTCATAGTCGGTAGCAGCTGGTTTGTACATTGTTGCAGCATGGCTGGGTATATTCCGTCCGTACCAGGCGACTTGAAGCCGTCAAAAGACGCAAATGCGTATTTAATGGCCTCGTCCGTCACCACGGCCTTCGCAATATACCACCTACGCCGAGTTGTTTGTCTTGGCTCACTCATAGTCTCGGTAATCGGGGCTGGTTGTGAACCAATTGTAATCTGGTTACCCGGAAAGTGAGACTCCAGCAGATAACTAAGAGTTTCCGCTTTCGTCTCAGTGAAGGTGCCATCAAGTTTTCTAAGTGAGTCCAGTTTGGCTGGTTTGCCCTTTTTCAGAACTTTAACCAACCTACTAGTTTCACCCAGCTTTTCAATCTTTTCGCAGAAATTCTTATAAGAAGCACTTTTGGATACCCGAATTAGCCTCTTATATTCCTTCTGCTTCGATCGGTAGAGATTCAAGTCTGTCTCCAAATCAGTCTTGAGTGACCTATTTAGAAGCTTTCTAGCTTCTCTACGAATTCTTTGCAGTTCCGAGCTCCACCAGGGAACCGGTGTTCTGCCAGGGGGTTTGCTTACTGGGCACGTCAGTTCAAAACAGCTAGTAATGGCACTATTCAGGTCTTGAACAGCTTCCTCTACCTTTTGTCTCGTCCTGAGTTTGGTTGGAGTTTTGAGAGTTTTCCCTAATTCCTCCCTGAAGCGTATCCAGTTGGTTTTTCTCGGATTCCTCCTCTCCTGCAAAGTTATGGCTTCGCATTCGATTTGGAATTCGATATATCTATGGTCTGAGAGGGACACCTCCGAAGAGACCCTCCAGTTAGTAACCGCCTTAAAGTATCTATTTGATAAAGTTAGGTCGATCACTTCCTGTCTTCTTGACGTCACAAAAGTTGGTTGCGAGCCAACATTGTTGATAGTAAGATCAGATGATAGAATGAAATCCAGGAGATGGTTTCCTCGCATGTTGCATTTGCTGCTGCCCCAAACAGTGTTTTGAGCATTGGCATCACAGCATATAACTAGGCCCATCGTCCTGGTGTCGCAATAGTCAATGAGTTCAGCAATTGCCCTCGGTGGTGGAGGCACTACCGAATCATAGGGGAGATAAGCTGATGCCACGATGAAGGTCTTCCAATTTCCATTCGTTTCGTAGCTAATGGCTGCAGCAACCAAATCTTGGCCACAAAATTGTCCAAGCTTAGTCGCTGAGAAAAGGTTCGACACAGCAAGACAAGCCCTTGGTCTCTCGGACCGCTCGTCACAGAGTATCGTAGTGCCACGGACACCTCCAAGGCCACAGATGCGATTTTTCCACACCCATGGCTCCTGTATGGATATTATGTGGGCTTTTGTATTCAACACAGAAAGCTTCTTACTGATGAGTGCAGTAGCAGCCTTGGAGTGTTGAAGGTTAATCTGAGTAAATCCAATCATTGGAAATACATCAGTCATACTAGTGGAAGGGCACGCAGAAGGTGCGCGCGCAGTTCCACCGACAGGAGTGCTTGAGGTCTTCTTCCTCCGTTTGTTCCTGTTCGAGCTATTGGAAGGGGAGGCAGCGTTGGTTTCAGTCAGCTGGCTGGTTTCGGTTGGGGTAACCTCTGCCGACCTGCATCTCTTTTCCGTCGCCGCCGGGGAAGGGCAGTTCTCAGCGCTTGCGCCTTCAACTGGCGGTGCAGTTTCTTCGCGCCGCACGATAGCCGCCTTTCTCCTTTTCCTCTTTCGCTGGCTCTTAGATGGACGCTGACCAGTGGACGCCGCCTCTGTGGCCCGTTTCACCTGTTCGGTTTCGCAGGCCTCGTCGGCAGCATCACACCTATCGGCTGTCTGTCTATTGGTCTGAAGATTAAGCGTATCAGGTTGAACCTCTCCGCCACTTTCTTCATGTTTCCAGCCCAGTCTACCGAACGTGTCGGAGATAGAGCTGCAGGAATCTTCGGAAGCAAACCTTTTCGCAACTCGAAGGTCAACGCCTGTACAGGCGGGGGGTATATCTATGTCGGTTGGGGCCTCCAGAATCCGTGCCCCGACCGTGGTCGAAAAGACCACGGGTGGATTTTCGCCCATGCGAGTACCACCTGGAGTATTTGAATCATTAAGTTGTTCCTGCATACTTGTTTTTTGGTTTGGTTCGCGATAGAGCTTTGACGGTGTATAAAACGCCGCTATGACTCTAAAACCTCGGATCACGAACGTATCGTACCGAGGTCCCCCTATCCACCACCTGGGGACGCGCCTGGTGGGTAACCAACCCGACAGGATTTGTAGATCATAATGTGCAGGAGAAACTTAACGTTGTAAAACATTTCACCCCTGTGTTTTGTAATGCTAAGGAACGATTCTTTGTATTTGACTGTACGTCCGAAATTATTCTTAAGGGTGAACTGATGCGCATTCCTAGCATTGCGCGTATTCCGGTTGAAATGTGAAAGGGATGGAATGCAGCTGACTATTTTGTCATTTTTTTTTGACATTTTTGCAGGGGCGCCCATTTAAACGATTCGAAAAAATGCAAAAGTTTTTGCATGGTGTAGGAAAATGAGAGTAAAAATAGCACTGAGCGAATGGATAATAATGCTCCACCCAATAGGATATTCGACTCCCAGCCCCCAGGTTCAAGAAAGCAAAGAAGGCCGAATCTCCATTTGAAAGACCAAGCCATCGCGAAGGAGGGCAATTGGTGTGGAGAATTGGAAGCAGCGTGCCAGGGATCCCGGAGAATGGAAGGCTGCAGTTTCTCAGGCAGAGACTCTTTAAGGGTCAGGAGGCCATTAAGCAAATAATGTTTTCTCCTGTAAGCCAAAACAATTGAATCCTGTGAAAATTCAATTGTCATTTGAATATTCATAATCGAAAGTTTGTCGAATTCGAAGAATCTGTTTTTTGAGATGCTATTGGAAAAAAAAGTTTATTCGAGGAGAAAAGATTTTTTTTTTAGAATAAATAGCTAGAGATATTCTAACGAATCGGCTATTCATTGGAAGATTGATTACTTTGAAAGTGACCATTTGGTTTTTTGGTATGAATGGATTCCGTAGAAATCTACGATGATGGGGGACTTTTGTTCCCTGGTAACATTTTATTGCCGGAGAAAAAGTTCCAATGAAATTGTAAATAAATAAATTAAGAACAATTTTGATTTTCTGTGCGATTGAGTCCTCAAAACTCACAAGCTAGTCCGATTTAGTGCAAACTTTTACAATTTGTTTGTTTTGATGCCCGAGTTTGCGTGGTTCAAATGTTTTACGATAGGTGATGCTGAGCAAAAACATTTTATAAATTACTCTAATAGACTATTCGCACCGAATCAAATTCCGAGACTTCTCGAAGTCACTAGTAATCTTCATCGAAATCCGAAGATTTCGCATACATTTTAAAGTTTTCGAAATCTCTTACTTTTGAAGAAATTTTGATAAAATCACCTCGAAATCTACATGCAATCGTCTGATTGTTGAACCAAACACACCTTTCGATACAACTAACACTTTTCATCCTGGGCCGTATCGGGAACTTGGTTGTACCTATTGGGGATTTTCGAACTTTGGAACTCTTTCGAAATTGTCATTTACATGGTTTTTTTGGAGTTATTACTTTTAAATTACAATTGGGTTAGTTGCATACTCCTGTGGAGAACTTTTTTTTAACCAAAACCAATGAACATAGTAGGGTGGTCCTTACTTTTCGACTTTTGAATTATCCCCGGGCCACTTTCCCATTTGATTATATACCTCTAAATATGAAATAGGTTTTTTTTTGTTTTTTTTTTGTTAAGATTTAGGGGTCGCCACCAGCTGTCAAAATTTGTACAAAATGCCCCCGCCTCGAACCCTCTTCTGTACCGATGCGTCGAGATTTAGTACGCCCCGCACTTCCGTTCTATAATAAGTCGTTTACGAGAGCGCACGCGTTTTATTTGTAAAAGTCATAGTAACGTGTTTCAACGTGTTGCAATGGCGTCTAAAAGTAGCGGACTCAGTAAAGCTACTACAAATAAAAGTAAGGTTTCGGTCAATTATTATCCGAATTAAGAAAATCAACATTGCCATACATCTTTGAAGATTTTGTAATATTTTTTATGTCCTGAAAAAAAAATACAGATTTTGAGTTTTTTTTTTTAAATTCAAACCTTGGTAGCGACCCCTAAATATCATTTAAAAAATTCCAAAAAAAAACCTGAAATAGTTTCTTATGGTATATAATCAAACTACGTGATGGCCCGCGAAATTAAGGAAACATTTTTTTTTTCTTAGCAATAAGGACCACCCTAGGGCATAGGTATATTTTCTATTTGTTATAACATTTTGGGGGGAGTTTGAGCCCCTATGTCTGCCCATTGCTCTTGTTAGTTGCTGCTCCAGTAAGTTTACGGTTCAATTTAATTATGCGGATCTAGAATATTAAAAAAACAGAAACAAATATTTATTTCAAAATATAGTTACATAAGTAGGACAAACCAACGTTCGCTAAAGTCCACTAGTTATTCTTTAAATTACTAGGTATATCTTGTATTATTCTTTGAAATTACCTTGTCCTGAAAAATTAAAAAAAAGGTCAGCCATTTAATGTTATCACAAGGATTCAAGCAATTAAAAAAAACGCATCCCAAAAATTTAAGTAAGCAAGTCTTGAAAATAAATAAGAATGCGTTTCATATTTAAAACTAAAGAGATAGCTAGAGCTACTAAATGCAGAAGTGTATCGTCCTACATATGTTGTAGAACATTATGTACATACTCCCATTTGTTAATAACTTTTTCTTTTACGTGTAGATATAAACTGTCTCGCACTGCCGGCTGTTGTGATCAGTAAAACTCTTTGATAAGCACTTGGGCAGCAGGGGTTTTTTAATAATATCTCCTGCGGCACTAGTACTTAGAAAAGAATTTATGTTCACTTTAAAGTGCCATTGCCGTTTACGTTTTCTACTTTGATGATTCAATAAAAATTTGAATGCAAAAAATGCTTACTGGAAATTTAATCTTTCAGTAAAACCATATTAAGTTAAAGTGGAAAGTGAATACTGTATATAGTGTATTTATATTCTTTAAATATACCAGGAGTTATTTGTGCTTCACAAAAAAATGTACTAGCATGAGTCATCGGTCTGATGATTAAAATTGTTAATGCTCAATTGATTACAATATTCCTCTTTTTTTTCTCGAGAAAGTAATGTTTGATGTTCTGATGCTTTTGCTTTTTGAGTAAATGAGATCAGGCTCCAAATCTGAAAATAGCAAAAAAGTCAATCTTTATTATAAAAACCAATCTAGCTATTGCAAAATCATTTTTGTAGAGAAAATGTCATTTAATAATTTATTGAAAAGAAGACCGTAGATTTTTGGTTTACTGGCCTATTTTATTTATAACATAATATCTATTTGAAGGCATACATTGGACCTCCTGGGAGGTCCGATACTGAAAATTATCAGACGATACACATGATAAGCAGATAACTTTACTCCGGCCTTCATCTTTGCTTTAATCCAACTCATGTTTATTATTTGACGACGCTTAGTGCCCAGTACACGGGTCTAGGGTTAATAACTTTATATTAACAATAAGACAAATTTAACAAGAAATATTAAAATCATCTTTTCAATAAGGAGCTAAGATACTACACATTTTAACGCAAACATGACTGATATAGGACTTTTTTTTAGTTAAAGTCTAATTCGGAAGGTACATAGATATAAATGGTTATCTGCGAAGCCAGAAATACTTGTCTGCAGAACACTGTTCAAAGAAACATAGAAGGAAGATACAATTTCAATTCGTCGCTACAATGCAGAACTAGACTAAGTCACACTTTTAAAAAATATTAGTAGAGCGATTTTTAAATTTGAAAATGTATTTGCACCCAAACTATTTTATGAAACAGCTTGGCGTAAAAAACATATATGTACATTATTTTTTTGAGCTGTATTTGAACGGCACTAGATTTTTAAAAAAACATTATTATTTTTATTGATTTTGTAACATAGGATTATTGAGCATATAGATTTTGAGTGTAGAAGGAGCCTATCTTATCAAAGTGGACATAGGATTAACTATTTCAACATTTTTTTGTTTTTGACAATGGATATAGGATTAGTGATTAAGTATGTTAAAAAGTTGAGTAAAGTATATAAATGCAATATATTTTCTGTTTTAAACAATTTTATTTTTAATAAAATATTTTAAAGGTATTATTATATTGTTTTACATAAATATTCAGTCTAAAGAATTTATGTTTTGAATATAAAAAAAAATTAACACAGTTACCTATCATCATTAAAAAAAATAACAAAATATATTTATTCTTTGCATTAAAAGTAATTATTATTAAGAGTAAAATTTTAGTAATTATAAACTATAAAATTAAATATTATCAGGTCATAGAGTTCAAGAATTCATCATCAGGTCATTTTCTTAAAAAAAAAAATAGTATAATCTATATAAAAAAATAGTAAAATATTAAGTAATACACTCGCATTTACCTTAAAAAAAGGTTAAAAAAATAAGTGATAAGTAATTAATCAGACTCGCTGTTATCCATCTCCAAGACATCTTGGGATGTGGACCCTTCTTTAAGATGCTCGTAGAATGGATGATATATTTGAGGAATTACTTTTTCCCGGCAAAGATGCATAAGATCCTTATGTTTTAATTTTTGGATTGGAATTTGGTTTATTCTAAGCTGCACAAGATTTTTCTCTTTTTTTCTCCATTGTGTTAATAATTTTCGTTTCACCATCAAAGGCATACCTAATTTGTACTAAATTTGGAGTTTCTGGGAATGTTTGAACAACTTTTACCTTTGTCCATTTTACGACGTTTCCTTCTTCATCTTTTTTTCAGTTTTTGCTTGTGTCTGTAAGCATTTTTTTTTTAGTCTAAAATGTCGCTCGCGTACATTTCTTTGACAACATAATGGCTTAGTTTTACAAGCTGTCCGAGCAACACTGTACGTACCACTGGTCTGGACAGTAAATAGGAATATTTTTGGTGGCTCTTTCGATGACAGTATGCATCGAGTCGCCCTCGTTTTGTGTGTGGCTCTAGAAAACTGTGCCTGATTTTAACCTTAAATTTAGCTGAGCAATGCTGGTACAAGCAAAACAAGTATCGGTTTCGATTTTGTCCGCTGTCGGAATAAAAACTAAAACTTTTTTTCCCTTCAGCAACTTTGGCTCTTATAAAAGAGAACACACAGCTTCCTATTTCACGCGCCCCTCGCGATGCTATAGCTTCATGCCACATAAAGCAAAAACCTTGACGGGAGCCGATGTCATACACTGTCAAATTATAAGTCGACAGCTTACGTCTGTAATATAATTGGGAGATTTCAGCATTTGGGGATAAAAGTGCTTTTTGCAGGTCAAAAGCAGCAACGCAGAAATCAGGAGAGCTTTCAGAGTTTGTCATTGTTTTTTTCTTTTCTTGCAAGTTCTTTAGCCTTAATATGATTTGCCATAATTTCTTTCGTGCTGTCTTTTTCAAGATCAGATGAATTTCTAAATTTGTTGCACAGATCGCAATGGTCTTTTTTCGGTATATTGAATGACAAATTAAACTCGTTTACAAAAACCTGCCGATACACAGAGAAGGATGCTTTTTGAGTGATGTTTGCATTCTCTTTATACATTTTATACAATCTTGTCATGTTCAGTCCAAGTGGCAGATACTCTCTTTTTGAGTTGGACCTGCAGTAATGGCTTTCTACTCTTTGAAGGCTATTAATGTGTTCTCGAACTGAGTTTTTTACGGAACTTGGAAGAAGAGAATTCAGACTTGTGCGCCCACGGTTATCGTCCTCTACTACAGTGATTACTTTTTTATATAACTTGTTAACCACGGTTATAACCATTTGATGGCTTATGGATAGTGTATTTATAAAAAAAGTCTGGCACACTTTAATTTTGTTATTAGGTTGTACGGTCGGCATGTAGTAATAATACGAGAGATTTCTTCTACTTTCCACGTTCTCTTCGTTACCATAAGAAATATTATTAGTCGTTGGTCTTACCCGTACTCGCTTTTTTTGCTGAACTTCAACATATTTCGAAATGTAACCTCTCTGTCGATTTATGTCTCCCAGTTTCCAAAATTCTTCGAAAACGAGTTGTCTAGAAGCTTCGTCAATTTTAGAGTTGCGTTTAAGCCTGCATTTTTCATGGCAAGGAGGTTTCTTTGTTCGTTCGCAAATCGTTTTATTTTTAGAATTGACGTACTCCTGCCCACTATTTCTGAGGGTTTTTCTCTTGTTTCGACTCCATTCTGCCTCTTTGCGAACGCGTTTTGTTCTACAAAGAGACTCACCGGGTAGAGTAGCGTCTGCTCTTGAAATGCCAATTGACTGTTCATCGTTCATTGAAAGATGATGACTTGAATTCGATTATCGGAGGGCACAATAGTCGCGCTTCTCCAGCTTTTTAAAGCGAGATATACGTTCGAGTGGGATCGACCCACCGACAAACAGTAACATGACAAATGATGAAATTGATCGGCATTTATTGCAAATGAATGACGCCATCAAACGAACTATGGAACGAAATATTCCTCGAGTAGGACGTTCCGACGACACGACCAGACAGAAAAGTACAGAAACCCTACAATCGAAGTACTATACCGACAGAAAAGTAGACTGCTGTCGAGGCTTAAACGGCTGTACAGGCAATTAACTGATCGCAACGACCCGGAGGTAAGGATGCTGAATTCAGAGATCCGAATCCTGAAACAGCTGATAAAAGAAAATTACAAAAAATCTGTAAGTCTGTATTGGGGCAATAAAATTCGGGCTATTAAAACCTGTAGTCCGAATATGTTCCCACAGATAAATAAGTTGTTCAGGAGGAAAGATCACAATGATATTCCTTGTGTTCGAATCTCCCAGACAGCGCACCGAACTTGAGAATTGGCGATCTGAGAATAACGGATTCACCGTGTTCACTGATGAAAACCATGCTAATGCAGTTGTCGCCAATGGCCGAGATGCATCGCACTTGTTCGTGTCGAAGGATGATCTTCTGTGCATCTTTGAGTCACTAAAGAATAAAAAGTCGGCGGGGATGGATGGTGTCCCAAACGTCGTATTGAGACACCTGCCTCTGAAGGCTGTAGATATTTTCACCACGCTATTTAACAATGCGCTGAATAATGCACATTATCCGGCGCATTGGAAGGTAGCTGTGGTACACCCTATCCCGAAAAAAGGTAAAGATAGGACGAACCCTGCCAATCTCCGGTCAATTAGCTTGCTTCCGAATATTTGCAAGGTCTTTGAAAAGGTTGTCAATAGAGCCCTGTTAAAGTGGGTCGAGGACAATAACATAATTCCGGACAACCAGTTTGGTTTCAGGGCGAGGCATGACACTATTCATGCCGCGTCGAAACTGGTTTCCGACATTCAGTGGAATAAAAGCAAGAGCCAATGCACGGGTGCTTGTCTGGTTGATTTTGAGAAGGCTTTCGACACCGTATGGTTAGAGGGACTTTTCTACAAGTTGACCAGGCGGGGGATGCACAAACCTTTGCTATATGTAATTTATAATATGCTTATGGGAAAAAAGTTCGTTGTCAAATGTGGCAACGTGACTTCGAGCAGAGTCTTTGAAATTAAAAACGGTTTACAGCAGGGGGCGGTCAATTCTCCGATCCTGTTTAACATTTACACGAGAGATCTGGTGGGTTCACTCAGCCATGCTATAGCGTATGCCGACGATTTGGTGGCATACAGATCAGGTCCTCAAATCGAGGTCATTAATATCCTTTTGCAGCGTGACTTCGATCAAATTAAGCGATATTGCGACGACTGGAAGTTGAAAATCAACTTTCAGAAGACGGAAACAATCTTGTTCAGAACTCCATTGGCTGGGGCCTCTAGGGATACCAGAAAAAACTGGAAAAAATTGGCCATTACTGGACAAAATGGGCAGCCATTGGCGGTGAGAAGCGCAGTTAGATATCTAGGTATCTGGCTTGACCAGTATCTATATTTCGATAGACATATAGTTGCTTGTCTTGCTGGGGCCAAGAAGGCTTATGCTCTGACAAGGAGACTGTTTCATAGCAGTCAACTTGACTCCAGAGTGAAGGTCATTTGCTACGTGGCCCTTATAAGGCCGATCATCGCTTATGGTTGTCCATTATGGTTTAATATAGCGCCTAGCTATATGGAGAAGATTCGGGTTTTGGAGAGACAATGTCTTAGGACCTGTCTCCGGTTGTTCCGAACGCCCGAATCCAACTATATAAAATACTATCCCAACAAGGTCCTATACGATGGGGCTCAGTTGAATAGGATTGACAATTTCCTCATTAAGGTGACTCGAAGGCACGTTGCAAGGGCGATGGCCAGCGACAATAGTCTGATCTTTGGGGCTTACTACCCCAATGAAATGTACATAGAGAGTACACTCCGGTCTGGCTTTATCCCGCCAGAGGCATTTATCCATATTGATGCAAAAGGGCTGGTACAGACGCGGTGCGTTACTCTAGGTAACATCCTCTTAGTTTGTAAGATAGACTAAGTTAGCTAGGGCGTTTCTGGGAGGGGCCGGGCTCGCCAACTTGTGGTGGTGCTTCCGGGAAGTGATTGATTCTGTAAGGCATCAGTCAGCTCACGGCGGCGCGTGTGCACGTTGACGACTGCCAGGCGCTCGGAAAGCAATTGGGATTTTGACCACTTTTTTCGTAAAGCAACGAGTGCTCAGAATCCTAATTATAGTTAGAATATGTTAATTAGTTTAAGTAAGTAGAGTAGGTAGTTTGTAATTTGTTTTTTTATATAAAAATATAAAATTTGATAAAGATGCCGAGTTTTCTTAAAAATTTTCTCGATGAAAACATAATATGTAAGATTAGTTCGTAAAATAGTTTTTAGGCCGAAAGGTAATAATTATAAGATAGAGTTCACTTTAGGGCGTCCGCATAAGGATCAATAATCTAGAATAAGTATCCTGTTAATTTTAAGTTAGATTTAATCATTTTTGTCTAGTATGTAATGAATTTAAAAGTAAAAGTAGATGATGACTTGAATTGTTGTTATTCGATGATGATAAATTACTGTTTGAAGGGCAATAGTCGGAACCACCATCATCTGCTTCGAAAGGATCGATCTCGTCCTCTTCACTAAAGACCTCAAAATGGTTATCTAAACAAGAAGTAGGTATACCTACAATTTTTCAAAAAGACAAAATAAAAGAGTTTTAATCGTACCATTTTCATTAATTGTAACATTTTCAATGCTGGACTCATCATTTGCAGTTTCTTCAACAGTAACTACTTGTTTTCTTTGTACTTCAAGTGAATCTTCAGAACATGAAGAAATGTTTTAATTAGTAAAAATTATTCAATATTTGTTATTAGTTATAGGCTGTACGTACCATTGTCATCAGTTACGTTTTCAAACTTGGACTGATTAATTGAATTTTGTTCTAATGTTAGTGGCTCTGTCTAAACCTCGAATGAATCTTTAAAGTTATAATAAATTAAAATTGATATTGTTTTTACCAAAAGTTATTTTTAAAAATAAATACTGTTTTATTTTTCCATAATAACAAGAAAAAATTATATAATTATTTAAACATGATACTAACCTGTATTACCCCGTCGTTTTAATACAAGGCTGAGCATCTTCTGGCCTCTTGACATATTGTTAAACATCTTATAACTAAAGAGGGACAAACTAAACCGTTTCATTTTCCGTACTGGCAAAACTATCCTAAGTCAACACATATACAATAAAAAAGGGAGCACATATTATTTACTTTGTTTTGCAGAACTAAGTTATGTC
The DNA here is from genome assembly GCA_949715645.1 of Portevinia maculata. Lineage (NCBI taxonomy): Eukaryota > Metazoa > Arthropoda > Insecta > Diptera > Syrphidae > Portevinia > Portevinia maculata. The sequence goes on along the minus strand of OX454525.1, from coordinate 336,342,328 downwards.
CATACTGAGGACTTAGGCTATTTGTTTTGTAGAGCAAAAAAAAACCTAAGTCCGTGTAGTAGACATAGGTTAGTTCTGCGCTAAAAAAAATGACTAAGGACATAGGATTTTTTTGTATGATTAAAACTGTGTACATACTATTGCGCGTAGGAATACGGTCATCACACAGGCACGCGCAGAATGCGACTGGTTATTTTCTCATGTAAAATTTGTAAATTTCGATATTTTGGACTTAGACTAGTTCTGCATTGTAGCGACGAATTGTGAGTGCATGGTTTGTTTTTGCATCACAGTATAATTCTGTTAAGAAATAGTTACCTAATTATATTTGAAACTGTAGAGTTATAGGTTTTTTTAAAATTTGCTTTTTGTTTATCACCTGGAAGTTCGTTAAAAGTTGTTGGCACTGTGACGCCTTACAATTATCTTCCATATTCATTCTCGTAGATATCTCGATTTTTAAATGTTTAAAAGTATTAAATTTATAAAGGTTGGATGAACTAAACATTTATATGTTGCTTGAATTATGCTGTAGCTCGTACTGATCTCCTTGGTTGTTTTATTACTTATTTATAGATTTTCTTGTGTACGGCTTGTAGAGCTTGAATTTGTGGTGCCTGTTCAAAAGCCAGTATTCCATACTTTAGGTGAGAGTCCATTAAGCAGGAGAAGTTTTGGGGCCCAGTAACATTCAACGTTTTTTTTTAATTTCGAAAGTCTGAAAAACATTAAATCAGTTTTACCTAGTGCTTTGAATACCTGGTGCAAGATAGTTTACTCATTTTTCCTAAAAGGCTCGACTAACGGTACTTTAAAAAACCTGTGGTATCTCGAACCCGGTTGAAGTATTTTCAAAGAAATCTGACAAAATTGCTGACATTGAACAAATCTACTTACTTTTTTTATAATTTTTTCTTATTGATAACAGTTTCTAAAATATTTAAAGGCCATGGAGCGTTTCGCGAGTCTCTAAGGGACACATGAACAACAGTTAATTGGACCTTTTACTAAATGTAAATGCTAATTTTTATTCATACCACCCATAGTCTCTTACCGTTGTATTCTAAGGTTAATATAATTTTGAGTAGTTTGTTACATACTACCTTAATATTGCCGGTAGACAACGTAAAGTTACTATCAGCAGGGATAAGATTTTGCTAACTTTACCTTTTTTTTTGCTTGGTCTTAAAAAAGTATCGAATAAAAAAAAAACACATTTCATGTCCTCCTGATTTCAAATACATACATACATGTATTTTATTTTGCCTTTATTTCGCCTTTTTTTGCCTTTATTGCATTTTTTCGTAAAAGCTGGGATGCTACCTATAAAACTTTTTCTTTTTTCTAAGGTAATAAAAACTACATAAAAATCTGTTAGGCATTAGAGAACTACATCTTTTAGGTATAATGAAAGTAGGTAGTAAAGATAAAACCGAGCTCAAACTTTGTAAAGAGCACGATTTCAGGTTTCTAACGGTTTTTTTTATTGTTTTAGATCGATTCTTACAGGAGTTATGAACATTCCAACTCAAAAGTGGATTTTTGACTTTGACAGCTCATAAGTTGATAAAAAAAACTTTCAGAAAAAAAATTTTGAAGAGAAAAGTACCAGATTCAAAGTGGTTTAAGCTGAATTTGTTGTTATCTAATTCTTTTCTGAGCCTGTGGAGATAATATTCTCCCTTGAAAAATTAAGAGGTCATATTTTTCTTCTTTCCCTATATTCTCAGAGCGCGGTGAGGGATGATAACAAATTTGAATTTTTGATTCGTAAACTGTTTTAGGTAAATCGGATAAAATTTTGCGTAGTTATAACGCCTTGAAAATCACAACTTTTTCGGTGTTTTTTATTTTTATCCTTTAAATAAGTTGAGATAAGAAACAATAATAGTAGGTATTTGGTTCTAAATAAAAAAAATATTTCAGGAAAGATAAACGTCAAAATTTTACGATCGTGTTAAGTTCGGAAAATTTCTTTAAGGTGCTCATTTGTGGGTACTTTGCCGTACTTTGTGAGTTCGAAATTTCAACTCGATTGCAATGTCGTCTTCTTAAGTATATACACCTCATACAATAAGCCTACGAGTTTTAAGGAATTAGGATCCGTATGAAACGTTAAAAGCAATGAGCATGCTCAATCTGGACATTAATGCAACTAAAATCCTTCGACATCCAATTAAAAACGTTAACCAATACCACACGCTTGAAACAAATCAAGTGAGCAGATTATAATTCATTCCTTTCATCATATAAAGGAGCAAAAAAGCAACCCCAGGTCGATTTCCAATGGGGTTCAACAATTGTCAACCAAAAAGGACCTCATCAGTTTCTTCTAGCATCACTCATAAAAAAAGAGGCACCACAAAAACTGCCAATGAGTACGAACAAACAGGACAGACTTATGCATAGTGCCTGGAGCTAGTATTTACATGTAACCGATTGACTGTTATTCTGCAAAAGACCATTCTCGGTCGTACACTACATCTATACAACTAAGCCGTATCCCATAAACCCACCTATGTGAAAACAAAAAATCTGTTGGCCATAGTTTATCGCATAGCAAACATCAATTTGCTCTATGACACAGATATACCAAACCTGCACTGCATACATGCACACAAACCCGACTCTGTTTTTCATGGTTTAAGTCTATTGTTCAGGATCCCAACGACAACGCATTTCCGTCCGTGTATACAAAAAATCCCCTAACAACTGCCTCGTCTCAAGTAAGTCACAAAAACCGCACGGTCTGCGAATGTCATGTATCTATGCAAGTGGAAGACAAACGCTGAGTGTGGCATTGGACAGACATTATTCAAAACAAATTATTGCGCTGGTGGACGGGAGCGGCTAGTGGATTACAAAAGATTGACTTTTATCTGGGGTAGCGAACGCTGTTCCTCATATCCGCATCTCACGCCACCTCGTCTTTTCTTCAATGACAAATGTGCGCACACAAAGTTGATGTAGCGAGTAAACCAACGACATCGACGGCCGCGATGGACCCGCACCGAGCAACGACATGGAGCCAACAAGGGGTCAGGTCAATTAAGCCAATTTAAATTTAATAAATTAGACATCTATTAAGTAATTTACATGTTCAATTAATTCTTTTGTTTTTGCGTGCCGGTCCGTGTCGTACCGAGAAGTATGGTATTTCCCATATGAAGTGTTGTTATAGGTCGTATCGCATGGATACGTGTACACTGTACAGTCTACAGTGTACTCTTTACGCTACCTTCTTGTTATGTAAATCGGCCGACTGTCTATTGTTGTCAAGTTGGTTCATTTTTGGCTATTTTTTCTCCATTTTTAGCTGTTGTCAAGTCACAATGATGTGATGTGGGTATGCAATGAACAAAGAGTTTTCCTTTGCCCAGCATGAGGAAGGAGCGATGCTTTTAAATTGCAAAGAATATATCCGGTTGCGGTGGGTTCTGCGGAATGACCGAGCTAACTTTGATGCGATTCCGGCATTGAATACTGATATCATGGTCATTGCATTTTTTTTTTTTTTGGCATTTTCTCCATCTGCTGGCTTTCGAATAGGAACCAGGGACTAGACAAAATATTTCATTGCGGAATAGTGATCAGATATTACAAGGAATATGTCTGAATATTCAATCGATTTTCAATGTGTTTGTTCGAAATTGCTCGTTCTTTCTATAAACTGGCAATTCAAACGACTCGCGGACTTAACAAACCTGGAACATTGAAATTGGTTCCACGGCTCTTTTCTGAAATAAATCCCGAATACACGCAACATGCACAAATGTTGGAGTATGTATGCATAAATTATCCCCACTTTTTGTACTAGGCACTACACATACGACACTGTTTATATATTCGAGTTTCTTATGTGTTTCTTAACTCCGCAAATGGTAAGTCACCTTTACGTGTGTACCGCAATTGTATTTGATGGTGCCATTGCCTCCGCATTCAACGGACTATGCTGTCGACGACTTTTGTCGTCAGAAGAGTTACTCATGGCAGACAGGACGTTGAAGAGCGTTTACTAAGAACTGCCCAGGAAGTTCCGTCCGCCCCCCCAGTCCATCCCCCAATCATCATCCTCACTTTACCCCGTTCTTTCTATCTTCCTTCTATCCTTAAACAAACCCTTTCTCCAGCAGATAGAAAACCGTGACCAAGGATGAAAGTTTGGGGGTTTAACCAACCGCTTACGAGCTCTCTCAGGCGCCTTTGCGAGGACATTTTGTATATAGCCCTTACCCAGGTATGGCGCCGCTCCCTGGGCTGACCTTGTATTTCCGGTCTTACTCGTAGGAACAAATTTTAAATTTAAAAATGAAAAAAAAAAACAAAGCAAAGCAATTCTTGTTAAGGGGGAGAAGGTTTTTACTTGAGATATTCAGAAACAGTCGCACAATGCTAAAAACATTACGCAGACACAAGCGGCACCGACTACAGGAAGCGTAAGCATGCGAAGGGGTTCGGTTAAGGTTCCTCTTTTTGAAGTTTAGATTCATCATGGATCGCAATGGGCAATTTTGGTGCCTAGTGCTGTATGCGGTTTCATGCCTCTTTTAAACCTAACCTAACCTAACCTATATCGATCCCGTTCAATAATTAACTCGCTTTGGATTTAAAGGGAATATAGTATTCTTCTCAATTATGTATGTATAAATTAGATAATCTGGCCCAAAATTCAGCCTCAACGAAACAGCAATAGCTGTATAAAATACTTAACTTGCTTATGAACCTTGCAGAGTCTGCCTGAGCCGCTGAAGCCTTCCATCCCTGCGATCCCGGGCACGCAACACCCAGCGCTGTGACATCCACGATGAATTGGTCTTTAACCTTCGAAGAAAGAAGCTATCTTCGACAATCGATGAACCAAATTCAGGTTTGACCGTTATACTTACATATATTCTGTAAGTACGTGATTTAGCTTTTTGAACTAAATCCACATCCCATAGAGTTTGCGGTTGTATCTTCTCCTTCATTCGCCCTCCCCGCACACAGGACCAAATATCCGACAGAGTATTTTTGTTTCAAAAGAACCCAATATTAGCTCCCCTTTTCTACTCATCGTCTAGCACTCCATAAGGCAGGACTGGCGGTATTAAGGTTCGATAGAGCATGAATTTTGTCCTTCAAGTGAGGAGTTTTGAACCCATTTGTTTTTCTTAACCGAAGTAGCAGCGGTTTCCAAAGGTAATTCTCCGCCGGATCTCCACTAAGGTGTCAGGCAAGGAGTTGATGTTTACTCCTAGGTAGATGAACTCCTTAACTACCTCGAAGTTATTGCTATCAACAGTGACGTTTTGTCATAGGCGGTGTACAAATGTTTCTTCGTTTGTTGATAGCATCTACTTTGTCTTGTCCTCATTTACTTCAAGACCCACAAATTTCGCCTGTTCTTCAATCGCCGTGAAAGCCTCTAACACGGCATGCTGGAAACGGCCGATGATGTCGATATCGACCGCATACCCCAGTAGCTGGACGGATCTATTGAAGATAGTGCCATCCGTGTTGACACCTGACCTTCGCACTACTTTCTCCATAACAAGATTGAAGAAGTCACGTGACAGTGCATCTCCATGCCGAAATCCGGTACAAGTTTGAAATAATACGGAAGAGCTGCATCAAAACTGCACATTATACCGCGTGTTTTCAAGTGTCACACGACACAACTGGATCAGTTTTGCCGGGATCCCAAATTCGGCCATCGCCACGTAGAGCTCCGGACGATGAATGCTATATGCGGCTTTAAAGTCGATGAAAAGGTGGTGGATCTCTACTTGAAATTAATTTGCCTTTTTCAGGAATTTCTTTAGTGGGAAGATGTGGTCTATTGTGGATCTGCCGGGCCCGACGCCTCACGGGTACGTGCCTATTAGTGTGTTGCAGAACGGCTTCAGACGTTCACACTGTACGTTGGATAGGATCTTATATGCGACATTAAGCAGGGATATGCCTTGATAGTTCTTGCAAGACGTAGGAGCGCCTTTTTTTTAGATGGGGCATATAAAGCTGATAGTCCAGTAATCGGGCATGCTTTCTTTAACACAAAGTTGGTTGATGATTTGGTGCATGCGCGCTACCAAAACATCACCTCCGTATTTGAGTAGCTCCACTGGTAAAGCATCAGAGCCGGCGCCTTATTGTTCTCTCTGGTGAAATCTGTTGTTCATTGACAGGACGTGAGTTCTCTTCTTGCCCTATCACTCTCTCCACATGATGCCCATTTAGCAGCTGTTAGAAATGCTGCTTAAATACATCTACTATTCCCTGCGCTTCGGTGACTAGGTTTCCGTCGCTGTTTCGAAGAGCCTGCGTTCCGGTTCTAAGCCAGCAGCCAGTTGCTTTGCTTTCTTGTAAAATCTCCGGATGTTGTTTCGATCGCGAGACTCTTCGATTTCCTTGAGCTGGGAGACTGCATATGGCCTCTTCTTTCTACGCAGGATCTTCCTCTCCTCCCTTCTCTCGGCTCGATACTCTTGACTTGCTGCCCTTTTTTGCGCTCCAGCGTTTTTAAGTATGCATCTTCTGTCACCTTCTTCCGATAAAAGCATACATCATCATACCACGGACTTTTTCTCTGGGGTGGCTGGTAAACTACGGTGGTCTCGGCTACCTCCTTAATGATGTCTCGGTATCGGTTTCATATACCCCACTATATTAACATTAAATTCAAACTTTATTATAGGTATTATTGCTATAAGGTGGTATCGATGGTGTAGAGGGTAATGTGGGGAACAACAACATACGCCACCTATCAAAGAGAGAAACGAATAACACCTTGTTTCTCCAACCTCTACACCAAAAAGAGGATTTCTGCCTGGTAATACAATACCGTTACCGAGTCTGAGTGCTCGTGGATTTAGATTTCCTTTAATTAAAAAAAAATATATATTAAAAAAAGAAAATATTCGTGCTGCTTTCGCTTCCTTTTGAACTATAGACTGTTGTTCCTACATTAATTCATTTGGCTAAATTATGTTAATTGTTATAAATAACAGTTTTATTAAGTTCTTATGTTTTGAATTGATAAAGGAAATAATAAATATAAAATAAAAAAAAATCAGTTTAAAGTTACTTTTAACTAGTGTGAAGTGAAACGCCATTATGACTTGACCGCCGAACCGAAGCTGAAGCATCATCACGGCCAAAAATCATTATCACAAATGCCATAGAATATGAAAAAACAGGAAAAAATACTTTCCATTTGAAAATTCTTTTTCTTTCGTTGTTTCGTTGTCAGTATCTCTCGAGTGAAATTGCATCAGCAGGAAAAAGCAACATCTTTTGACATTACAAAGAAGTCGCAAAACAAACTTCGCTGCGATATTAAAATGTCACACCTTTATGGCTGTGTCGCTTTGTGTGGACTTGTCTTATCCTTACGCCTCTGTGAATGTCAAAGACTGAGCTGACAATTGATAGTGCACGATCCAGATAAAAGGAAATGCAAAATAGGTTCACAGTTTGCGGTTGAACTATTCATGAAATTTCAAATAGTGGGATACTCATCAATTACTTTCCTTTGTCGAAAAACATTTGCTGGATTTGTGGGTGTTGATGTTTTGCATTAATAATGTCTTTAATTAAGATGAGAAAATATAGCTGTTTACATAATACGCGTAAGTCGATAGTTAAGGAAGAACAAAAATATATTAAAATCGAAGTCAGTTTGAAACGATTATGAATTCTAGTCACTGTTGTGGATTACGTAGGCACATGCAGTAGTACAAGCATAAATCAGAGTTCAGATTTGTTTATGAAATACTAAAATTTTTATTTTATGAATACATACATTTAATTTTATTATTTTTTAACAATGAATAAAAGTCTCGACCGCATTGCGCTCTGATCAAGCTCTGAATGAATAGGAATAAACGGAGGATGAAGACTTCGAGCAATCGTACCGGTGGAACTGCTTACGCACCTTCTGCTTACTTACAACACTCCAAAGCTGCTACTGCTCTCATCAGTAAGAAGCTTTCCATGTTGGACATAAAACTCCGCATATCTTCCACAGAGGAGCCATGGATGTGGAAAATTCGCATCTGCCCAGAACCCAGGGGTTATCTTGCGGTGTATGTGGTGGCCAAACATTATTGTCTTCTTGGACGTGTCCCCCTGAGACCATAGATACATAAAATGCGAAGTTATCACTTTACAGGACAAACAATTTACAAAACGGATTCTTTTTTCAGTCCAACGAATTTATTTACTAAGTTTACCAGCATTAACAGTAAGTAATCACATCAGACATTCCTTGTGTTGCTTAACAACAAAATCCAATGAACGCTGCTCCCTACTGCAAGTATGCAACTACATTTTATCAGAAATGACAACCGTTTACAGCATACACAAATTATAACGCAGTACACAAGATAACATTCGAAGATACTCTTTTCTCGATAGCAGTTGTGTCTTCTGTGTATGCGTTGCGTTTGCAACTGTAAGCGGTGTTTATCTGGAGACTGGACTGGAATTTGTGCGAATAAGTTATTTAGTTTTTTCTTTTATTAGGGTATTAGAGGTATCTAATAGAGGGTTTTCAAATTTGAGGTATCATTTTAGATTTTGAATGAAAGATATAAAATGTGTGAAATCTGTATTTATATTTATTGGAAATTAATGTACCTTGGTTCCGGTTAATAATGAAAAAGATTGTCGTCCAAGTGACCTCCTCTTTTAGCTAGGAAGGATGACAACTTTTTACCAACATTTTTCACTTCACTTTTTTCGCAGAAACCAAAAAAAGTTACTGTTACTGGATGGCATAATTGGTTCATTTTTCTTCGAAGATGAAAATGGCAATGCAGTTACTGTAGATGGAGGTCGATATCAAGCGATGATTAGAAACTTTTTGTGGAGCCAGTTGGAAAATATTGATGTGCAGAATATGTGGTTTCAACAGTATGGTGGAACCGATCTTTTGAAAGAGAAGTTTAACAATCGCATAATTTCCCGAAGAACAAACGGGAATTGGCCACAAAGATTCATTATTAACTGGAACCAATGGACATTAATTTCCATTAAAAATAAATAGGTACAGATTTCACACAATTTATGTCTTTCGTTCAAAATTTAAAATGATAGATACCTGAAATTTTAACACCCTTTTTAATTAGTAGAGACACTCTCTCTACATAATATGCAACTCCTACTATACAGATGCGTGCTAACATTGCAGGTACCTATACTTCTCTATTGAGTTCGTGTAATTGTGTTTCATTTATGGAAGGAGTTAGAGGCCAGACTTCGAACAGGAGAGACAATTAAAACGACACAGGAAAATATCATTGCCAAAGAAACAAAAAAATGGCAGGAAATTCTGGTCGATATTATTTAATTCCTCGCGAAACAGAATTTTGCTTTTCGTGGAAACAGAGAAGAAATTACTAGTACCTATTCGCAATTACGATCCAGTTCTTTGAGAACACATTTTACGAATAAAAATGGGTGGAAGAACTACCACTTATATATCACCACAAATTCAAAACGAGTTCAATAATATTTTAGGAGACAACGTTCGTCAAGGAATTTTCAGTCAAGTTAAAAAGGCCAAATACCAGATGTATCACACAAAGATCAAACCAGTCAAGTATTGCGTTATCTTAAAATGAAAATCAGAAAGTAGTAGTAGTGGAATCTTTTATTGATTTTATCGAAACAAAGAACGAAACAGCTGAAGGCATTTCTGACATGATTTTAAGTTAGCTAAAATCTGATGGTCTTGATATAATGGATAGCAGAGGTCAAGCATAATACAAAGCTGCTGGCATGGCTGGAAAATATTAAAGAGTGCAGCAAAGACTGAAAGGCACAAACCCCTAAGCAGATTCTATACCCTGCTTCAATCACTCTTTGAACTTGATTTGCTTACATACTGCTGCTGTTGAGTCAAACTCGGTAATTTTCTTCGGTACCGTGGAACGCTCATTTTTTCCGTTTCCACACTCCGTTGGAAAGTTCTGCTTGGTACTTCAGGCAAAGCATTGAAGAGGCTGCAAGAAACAAGACGTAGTTCAAGAGCTGATGCAGTCGAGAATACCTGGAACCATTATGTGCGCATCTAGTGCGCATCTTTTTATACGCTTTTCAAGTAGCTCATTGTTCGATCTTGGGAAATTCCAGCGTTCGTTTCTTATTTACCCTTTAATTTTATGACTTACTGTTGGGAAAATATGTACCTATTCACAGGTAGTAAAAGTTTCTGGGTATAAAATTTCCAATAGGTATAAAGATTGAAAATCGATTGCAAAATGTATGGCCGTATCCTTGTGAACGCCAGTGTATATGTAGGTATAATTGGTTGAAAGCGTAGACAAAGTTTATTTTTAGTGTGTGAAAAAAATACTAAGGGCGGCATAAATTGGGTTGCCCCGGGCGGTACCAACCCTCGCTACGCCACCGCTGGTACGGTTGGATATAATATCAACACAGTAAGTGTGACATTTATTCCAAAAATTGGCAGAAATAACTACTCACTCGGCAGGAGCTTCAAACCAATCAGTTTGACTTCATTCTTGCTGAAAAGCATGAAAAGACTGGTCAAGCCTCATGTGCACAAACCTGTTCCGCGGTTGAACCCCCATTTCAGATGCAACATGGATAAACCCGAAGTTATTAAACGCTGCGATCCAAAATCTACTTGATAGAATTAAGAGCGCACTTGAAAAGACAAAATACACGATGGGCACTTTTATCGATATGGATGGTGCTTTTGACAATGCGACTTTTGACAATATGTGTAGCTCTGTCAGACAACACGGCGAAGACGAGTCTTTGGTGCTGCTGTGGATTAGAGCAATACTAATGAATGGGACGTTGGTTGCGGATGCGGATTGTGGCAGTCATATTATGGTGGGGGTAAACAGAGGCTGCCCGCAAGACGGCTTTCTGTCTACACTGCAGTAGTTCATGCTAGTTGAGTCTCTGTTGAACGCTCTTAACAGTTCTTACGTCTACGCTCGTACGCGGCTGATGTTACTGTATTTTCTGTTGGATCATGCCTAGCGACTGTCTGCGCCAAAGCGCCCAAGCACGCCTGGCTCCGACCTAGATGGATTATTGACCTCCCTCCCCTCACATAGAGGGCCTTAAGCCCAGCTTTTTTATAACACAATGCCTAACAGCGTTGTTATTTAAATCGAGAGCTAATGTAGTATATTAGGTTGTACGTGATTCCATTTAAAATAAAATTCAATATTTGCTTTCATATCTTCTCTTTTTACCTGCATCGCTTCACTCATTTTATTCCTACCTTTGTATTACACTGTCTACGTCATCGTTTTTAGGCCAACATTCATTTTTAAATTCTCTAAAAAAAATTCTTCGTCAAAGTTTCCGAATTTTGCCTTTTTAAGACATTTACATAACGGATATGAATAAACAGCAAATGCAAATAAATTCTTCTCCCTAGAAATAAATTTAATTACTTTCAACATGTCTCCAATTCCAACCCATTTTTATAATTTCAACGTTATGTTGTATTTATTTCGTGGAATACACGCAACAGGAAAAAAAACGCCCTGAACCAAGGAAAAAATCACAACCCCATTCACCCGGAAATTGAAATTATTTTTATTCAATTTACTCGTAATTATGTGCTTGTACAAGTTGACTTATATGTAAAATGACATATAATTAAAATAGGATATGTCGGATTAACAAAAATGCCTCAACAAATTTTTTTTTGGCACCGTTCGCAAAAGTTTTACAAAACTATTTATGTATAAAGTTTTTCTATATTTATTTAATAAATATTTTAAACTAATTAATTAGTTATTAGAAATAGTATTCAAGTTTCTACAAGGAGTTAATTAAATCCTATATTGGCTTCCGATTTTTCGCCTAATCTCGGATCCGTGATTCCGTATTGGTTAAATTTTTTACTGGGTCAATTCCTTGATTTCTGGGTTTTGGTGGTTTACCAGATTTCGGAAGAGCGTTCCGGAGAGTTCCATTGAATAGTTATTTTGTGTAGGTTGTATGATTCCTGCTCGCCCATTGAGTCTCGTTGTCGAGTGTCCTATGCAGATACGAAACAATATTATTAACCACCTGTTCTGTTCTAATGAGCTGCATACTCGACTTAGTTTATTACGCTTGAATAGCGAGTGCACAAGATCCAGTGTGCATACCGAAGTTCCACAGAAGCAAGCAAACACAAACATATTTTTATTGTTGAAGCATGTTATTTCTCACAAAAGCAAGCAAATATTAAAGTGTTTAATAATTTGTTTCCCCACACAAGCAAGCAAATAGAAACTAGTTTATTGTCAATGTTTGTTTCTACAGAAGAAAGCAATAGCAAATGTGTAGCTATCTATTGAAGTTTAATATTCGAATTTTCTAAATTACATATATAATATATTTTTTTTTAGTTTTAATTTAAGTAAATTTTATTTATTTCCATATTAAAAACATAGGGACGGGCTACAGTCCGCTTGGGCGAACTGTTGGATACCCTATTCTTATTCCTATCCCTCGTAAGTGGTCGTGACAAAAGTCTAAGTATGGTTCAATTGTTAAGAACGCTCTACATATTTTGTTATATAACATTTAAAGGATTTTATCAAAAAATCGCTCCCTAGCTCAAACTTGGGTGTTTCAATAAAATTGTTTTATTTAATTGTGGGCGTGTCAGTGGGCGGATTTAAAAAAAATTAACACATGAGCATAAAGGTCCCCTAGAGAGTATATATTATAAATTTCAGCTCCCTAGCTCACTTTGAATTTTCAAAAAAAAAAAAAAAAAAATAATTGTGGGCGTGCCAGTGGGCGGATTTTGAAAATATTTACACATGAGCATGAAGGGCCCATAGAGAGTATATATTATAAATTTCAGCTCCCTAGCTCAAACTTTGGATTTTCAAAAAAATTGTTTTATTTATTTGTGGGCGTGTCAGTGGGCGGATTTTGAAAAAATTTTATCCCGAGCAGTTTTAGGAGTCATAGATCATATATAAAAAATTTCAGCTTTCTAGCTCAAAATTCGATTTTTTCCAAAATTTTGTTTTTTTGAGTTTGTGGGCGTGTCTGTGGGCGGATTTTAAAAATTCGTAAACTTGATTATTTCGGGACCCTAGAGAGTATATGGTTAAAATTTCAGCTCTCTAGGTCCAGTTTAAAGGCCTAATTTTTGCCGACGGACGGACGGACGGACGGACGGACATGGCTAGATCGACATTACTATCGATGCTGATCATAAATATAGTAACTTTTAGGGGTCTACGGGCAATATTAAGGTATGTTACAAACTATGCGTCCAAATTAATATACCCCTAGAATAGGGTATAAAAATAGACTATAATAGTGTTTGTTCTATAACTTAGGAGTTAGTGTCTGATTTGTGGTGACAAACAGTGCTAAATTAATTCTTTAAATACTCTATCAAAGAGCTATAAACTAAAACTAATAATATATAATATTAATATAAATTATTGTTGAATAGGTTTTAAATATGCAAACAAAAACACTTTATTTATTTGTTGAATCATTTTCTATTCAACAGAAGCCAAATAAAATAAAATGATCAATAATCACAGTGAGATATTTCAAATGGTTTCATGTAAGTGCAGATAGGTGTAAATCTCGCTTCGAAATCGATATTTGCACATTAAATGCATAATCATCGCTTGGGTTCATGTATAAAATTGAAGTAAATAAATATATAGCCGTCGCATGTGCGTCTAGTTTGCTCTTCATTCTTTATTTTTCTGAATTGAGTTTGCTTTATTTTTGTTCTCGCGGCTGACGTGATTTATTCGTCCTTATTTTATGGAGTACATTTTTGTGATTGAATGGGGCCGAAACGTCGGACATCACACCTCAACACGGAACGCAAACAAAATAAAATTCGGCACAAAAGGCCAAACATTATTTGCGTTTTTCAAATCATCCGTTCTTGCAAAAATTGGGACAAAATACGTGGGTTAAATATAAACGATTATCCAAGTGTTGAAGCTAGGTGGCATGACATAAGGACAAGTCAAATATTTCAAAATATGGCCTAATGTCAAGGCACATTAAAGCTATGAGCAGGCGAATTGCGGAGGTCGCACATATTACCTTGTCGTATATCGTATGAACCCTACCTTTACTAGCAAACTACTTGCGGATAATTTGCAAGGGTGGCGTGACATAAGCCCATGTGACATAACCGCCAAGCTTAGTATTTGAGCGTATGGCCTTATTTCGATTTTCGGAAGCGTTATAAGGACATTGCAAGTACAAAAAGTTATAGTTAAAACAAATAATAGCTATCTCTCTCTCAATAAACTAGAAAACTTTTTATCAAAAACTTATAACTGGTTTGAAAATCGTATACACTAGGTAAGCAGTTTTAATCTTTAAGTAGCCAGATTGAAAACTTGTGAGCATAAAATTAAAATAATATTTAAAAAATAACGCGCTTATGTAATATGTTTTTTTCTAGTACCTATATATTAACATTTAATAACTCATTTTTCATTTGACATCAGGTTGAGATGATTGGAGATCACCGGTGTTGTAAAAGGACGATCGAACAATAATGAATAACAAGAGCATGCACATATCAAAATCGTAAAACATGCAGGGCTTAAAATACCTGGATCACACAAATGCAACACCGCCAGTATCTGACTTGTATCAGTTGTTATGAAGTTGTACAAAATCGGGAAGCGTGCCAATATTCATTGGGGTCTAACCGGCAGTAAAGTACGGTTATGATAGCATCTTTAATCCTGATCGTAGCTTCACCGTTCAGGAAAAATAAGTCGAACTACACTAAAACCATGCCATTTGTCATACTTTAATTTAAATACATAAAAGTTTAAATTATTCAAATTCAATTTAATTTTGGCTTATATAATATATGTACGTAGTATGACATCATTTAATATAAATTCCTCAAACTGAATTGAGAATATTTGATGAAAACTAGACATGTCCGGCTCAATTTGCGAATATTCTCTTTTTTCTGTCATGGCAATAATCATTTCCTTTTATAATAGTCATTTCGGTCGTCGTCATTGTCGACATGTTTTTTTCATTTTTTCACTTCAAATGAATGGACACTGACAAGAAAAACATCGCAATGGTGGTGGTGGAGGAGGAGAAGGACGTACGTTTTTCGAAAATTTCTCTCTTTCTATGTATGTATATAGCCTTATAATGGACTAATATCTAAATCGACAAAATGGCCGCTAGTCTATGAGTATTCCAGTGTATCATAAGCTCCTGACCACTACATTGCAATCAACTTCACTAACTACTCTCGGCACTTTTTATAAGTAGGTACATATGTGACAATATATTAGTCCGGCCTATGTAAGCTTAGATCTACATTTTCATAGAATCAGTACTCTGGTTAAATTTAATCAGCCGTCTCCTCAACCCTCTAGTGAATGATCTAGGCTGATCAGATGGTGACAAAATAAGAAGCGGGAATATTTTGTTGCGGTCGTTGGTGCACTGTTATGATCAAAGGTCTATAAGGGTCAAATCAATTTATATTATATTTGTGCTCCTTTGCAACAGTTCATTTGGCCGTACTAAACGGAAACATATTTGTCCCCATAGAGAGATTCTCTAATTCAATAAAGCAGCTCATTTTGTGAATAATGTGTCAGTTGATTGGCAAAGCTGGACAAGAGTTCTATGAAACGTTTTTGTGTTCTGAAGTGCCGGCAATGACAATAGGCTTTTTGCTAGTAATTCAGATTAGCGCACAGCACATTGCATGGAATGGTATGGTGTGCTGGTGGATGATGTTAACGATTTGAATGATGATATTGTTGTTGATTAATGACATTTTGGGCTGAGAGTTTAAATGTGATTAGCTTTGTGAGTGCAGAGCAAGTGGTATTCTAATTTACTTTGGTTTGCAGTAATCAAGTGGGTGGTTGAGATTTATTTTTTTCTTATTTACTTGAGGAGTAATTGGTTCATATTCTCATTTTACGCACATAATGTATCTAGATATATATGTTCGTTGATAATGCTGTGATTCACTTGAAAGTGGTAGCGTGGAAGGGGTTATTACGGAAATATATAGTGCTTGTATTTCGAAATAATTAAGCATAACATGCATAAATGTGTCCATATGCACGTATATATATGTACGCAGTTCAAGTGATCTGTTTTAAAGTGTTTCTGGATGTTGAATAATTAGAACATAGTTGATTGCACTCGCTCTTGATCACAATATATCTAAACTGAGTACAGGTTTCTCCTGCCTCGTCAACCTATTTACCTAACCTGCATTCGAATTTCTGTCAAAATGCACTTAGAAAAGAACACTGATTAATTAATAATAAATCTTTACTAAAAATTAAAATAATTTAAAGGAATTAAACTTTTGATGAACGAAATCATTGAATTAGCTAGATAATAAAGGGTCTTTCATTAGCGACTTGCCAACTTCAAACTTTCAGTGTCAACGCACCCTTATGTCAAAATATTCAGTAAAATCAACACTTATATCATGGTGAAGTAGGCGAGAAAATAACGTTTACAAATAATTAAAATGTACTACCGAAATTCCAAGTCGGTGGTCGCAACTTTAAGAGCGCTAACACCAATTTTCGACCGTAATTCTAGTCCCAGTAGACAAGCAATTCATTGTTTAGTGAACAAATTTGAGTCAGAATATTCGCTGCTTGATGTTGCCGTGCCAGTGAGACTAAGTTTTACTCGAAGTGTGGAGAACATTGCTGTAGAGGCGTTTGTCGCAAACCAGATGAATCAGTCAATTTCACGGCGTTCTCAAGAACTGGGCCTCACCCAGACCAGATTATTGCGAATTTTGCATAAGGATCTTGGCCTACACCCTAACAAGATTAAGCTGACTCAAGAACTAAGGCCACTTGATCATATGAAGCGACGTACGGGCTCTGGGCATGATGGAAGAAAATGAAGAATTTCATCGCAAAATAATCTTCAGCGATGAAGCGAGTTTTTGGTTAAACGGCTTCGTCAATAAGCAAAATATGCGTTACTAGAAAGTTGAGAACCATCATGTGCTTCATGAAACAGCACTTTTTCCGCATAAAGTCACTGTTTGGTGCGGTTTTCATGCTGGTGGTATCATTGGCGGTTTTTTTTGTCGATGAAAATAACCGTCACGTTACGGTAAATGGTATTAGCTACAGAGACATTTCTTAATGTTATTTCTTTGAGCAGTTGCATGAATTAAATATCAGTGCTATGTGGTTCCAAGAAGACGTTGCCACAAGCCACACAGCGGATGCAAGAATCGTGTTATTGAAGTCTCAGTTCAGTGAACATGTTATCTCGAGAAACGGACCCGTCTATTGGCCGCCGAGATCGTGTGATTTAACGCCTCTAGATTTTTTTTTAATTGGATACATTAAATCATAGGTCTATGCAAACAAGCCGGCGATGTTAGAGGAGCTCAGAGCCAATATTGAACGAGAAATAGCGGCCGCATCGGTCGAAATGTGTGGCCGAGTCATCGAAAATTGGGTTTAACGTATCGACCGCTGCTTACGTTTCCTTGGTGGACATATGAACGAAGTCGAATTTCATTCATAAATATTTTGATAGTAGTTCAAGCCAATACAAGACTTTTTCAGATATCTCAAGTAGTTTGCATTTTATTTAAAAAAGAAGTTGTAAGGTCCCTAATGAAAGACCCTTTACAATAAATATAGTAAATCTGAGCGTTAAGCTTAAGAAAATCACATTCACATGTTCCTTAAGGCTCAGTTTTGGGCCGAGTCTTATATAATATTTATAATTGACCTGCTGAAAAATAACAAACTGTAATCCGATGATGATCGCAATATTTGCATCGCATGAATTCGTTCCTAATATTGAGACGAATCTTCAAGATGTAATGATAGTGTTGATCAAATTGTATCACAGATGGAAAATAAAACTTAATGAAGGGTAAATCGCAAGCCACCCTTTTCACACAAAAGCGAAAGGCTTACTTTCTCCCCAGCAGCCCGTTGAAGTTTGAGTGGAAATAATATAGGTGCGCAGCCCTCTGTAAGAAATCTTGGTATTTATTCGGACTCTTTAACTCACATTTAACGACCATATAAACCAAGACTATAAGGAAACTAGACATACGAGTACCTAGCAATAAAAGGAAGTAGACAATCTCTACTATCCACAGACAGTAAAATTATCTTACATTAAGGAATATACGGATGTCAGATATAACGCAGCTCTGCAAAATAAAATATATAGAAAAATTGCAAGTGTCCCAAAATTTGTTAATAAAAATTCTGCTAAACTTAATTTAGCAGCGAATGTTGAATTGATACGAGTAGCTAATAGAATCCAAAAACTAAATAATACGTTCAAAACAAATTGCAGCTTTGCTGACAACCCGCTCGTAAACAATTTAAATGCTTCAAATTTGTTAGGTGTTATTAACATGTTAACTTATTTACTTGTTGTGAATATTTTTTTTGTTTATGCACGTAAATACATGGTATTCTATTTACATCTTGTTTTCAATTTTTTTTATTTTTTTATCCATAGGAAATAACTTTGTTTACTACTATTTATTCCTCTACTAGCGGAGCCCTTTGGACGTTTTTGTTTATAGTCCTATATCAGAAACGTTCGCGAAAGTTCAAACAACAACAACAACAACAGTACAAAGTTTCAACTCATTGAAGACAAACACACAAACATTTACTTTTTTAGAAGAAAAAATACAGTTGTGGGTAAATTGCTGCATCGATTTTGACCAAACTTAATAGAAACATCATGAAATTCGTGGAGAAAAGAACAAAACTTGTTAGTTTCAGGCTGATCTGAACTTGTGGCTTCGATGGCGGAGTGCATAGTGTTCTTGCCTGAGAAGACAATGGTCCATTGGTTCATTCATTTCATTTTATTTATTTTGGTTGAAGCTAACAAGAAAATAATTTTTAAAATTAAGTACCTATCGAATTTTGTATTAATTACAGATAACAAAAATGATAAAAGGAAAGTCTATAAGATTTTATTTTTGTTTTTATAGTATGACTAATTCTTTTACCACATGTATAAATATAGTTTTACCCGAAACACAACGGTCGAACTTATTCTTTGTAATTGATGTGGAAGAAAATTCCACAATAGCTTTAACAAAGAAAGACCGCTCCCCCACTGTGTGCGTGAATTGCGGTAAAAGAATCCTAAGTCCTCTTGGTGACTGTACAAAGGTAATAAATACTCAATCAAATATTCAGCACATTTGTTATGAACGATTCCATAAAGCCTAAGGATGGTTCTAAGATCATAATATTCGTTCAATCTCATTTCTCACAGAGGAGGTTTAAATGTATTTCTTAAAAGGTTAAATATTTTTGCCTTTTGTTTGAATTTAATTTGCGATTGAGTCAAATATATTTGCGTTTGGGTTAAACGTATTTTCTTTTGGGTTAAACTTATTTGCTTATGGGTAAGTTGAATGTGCGAATGCTATATACAAATCTTTCTCTGTCCTTGTTTTCAAGTTCACACCAACTAGTCACTTATTTGTAAAAGTTTATTTATAAGTAATAGATATTCATTAATAATTGTAGGTTCCTTCCAATTGGCACAAGCAAATATTTGGAGAAGGTAGTTTTTAGGCCCTGTATGGGTCTTTAATGCCTAATATTTATTTATTATATCCATTTATTTATTCATCATTATTTTATTTACTTATAAGTTGCTTATTATTTATAAACTTCGCAGTGCTGAGTTAGTAATTGTATGTAATTGGTGCGAAAATAAAAACCGTGATTTACAGCATTATTTGAAAACGTGAAGATTCACAATATGGTTTCCAACTTTTTTAGGAAGATGTTTGTGTGTGCGTGTGTGTGCATCGGCATACGCACATTCGTCAACCGTACTTAGTTCACGGTATCTCGCGTTTAGAAAATGATTTCGGTCGAACTGAAAGAAATTACACTGGATTCGGTCCAGCTGTTTTTCTGTTTTAACAAAAAACAGACTGATCAACTTTCCAGCCTTCGGGGTATTATTTAAACTGGTTCGAAAATGAAAATGGTTATTTACAAAATATTTTGTAAGTTGATGGTAACAATAATGTTTTTCAAATGTATTAAAGAAATGTTTATGTACGTACTTTTGTAAGTACATTTGCGACAAGTTGTTTCCTTATGGTACCTATCTCGCGTATAAATTTTATGATAACTGCGGACCCGCTCAAAAAATTAATGCATATTTTCTTTTTCAAACCTTTTACAGGGATGAATAACTTTTTATTCATACCATATTCATATCATGCTGGAAAGTTGGACGTGTGGACCTCGTGGGTCACACTCACTTATTGTATTGAATTATATATTATGCTGGCATCTTTTAATTCCCTTATTATTTATTTGTTTATTTCTTATTTATTTAGCTAGTACTTCTTACTTATTTATTTATTTATTGCATTTTTATATATTTATTTATTTATTGTGTATACCTAATAATATATTTAATATTTTTTCTCTTCCCTTGTGAAAAAAACAACAAGTTGAAGGCAGACTAAACATTGCTTAGCTATCTTACCGTGGTTTAGCCGGCGGACACAAGGACAGCTGCCAGCTCAATGAAAGTATTGGTCATATTGTACAAAAAATTGCAAATGTAATTTCATAGTTGACAGATTAGATACTTAAACGTTATATGTGTATGATATTTGTAAACTGTAAGAATTGTGTGAACTAATTGCATAAATTGATTTTCATTATTAATGTTGCTTGTAAACTAGTATTCAATACTGAATAAACATTATACAAATGAACGAGTTATCGTATTTTCAAAATTGTGGAAAATGCTCCTTCAAAAGGGCAGCGGTTGTGATATCCAAAAATCCCTTCTTATTGCGCAACCACAGTATAAAGAGAATCGCCGTGCTGAATTTCAGCTTCATAGGCCTAGTATAGGTTAGTTTTTACTAAAAAAAAAATAATACCGTAAAATATTACGAGTAGGGTAGAGTCGGTTAATATAGCACCACGGGAGATATGGTAGCTTTTCAGTATTTCCCGCTTAAGTTTTTCGTGAGCTTTGGACTTATGATCCCAGTCGCGGTCATCATAGCAGGTCCAACTTCTTTTATAAGAACAGTCAAAAAAGGTATAAAAGTGAATTTGACCCACCAATTATTTTGTGTCATTGAAAGAAGTGGAGATAGAAAAATATTCGGTGCTCGGTGTTCGTTGTTACATAAAAAACTAAAAGCAATTGTACATACATCTCCCGACTTTACCCTATGTTATGGTATTATCTTTTCCTTACTAACTGTCACATCTGTGTCGTGAAGTGATTAAGGCAAGAAACTATCTTTTTCTGTTTCTGTGCTACAGTGCTCCCCGGATAACTGCCTTGAGAGCTTGTCTGATTTATTCATGCGCGAGAAAAAGTCACTTATCCATCCCCGCTTGAATGAAAGTTTTTGAAGACTGAAATTCTTGGTTAGAAATGCGGGTTACGCAGCTAAGCGAGAGAGTACATATCCTGGTATATAATAATCTAGTCTGTACATAAAGTTAGATTACGAGTACATGAGATTTTCAATCCCGTTTTCGGATCCTTTCATCACTGATGTCAATTGCTGGTGTAGCTGCATTTGTGTGATCCAGGAGTTTTTATGCCTGCCCCTTTTTTAAGATTTCGATAAACAGAGGGGCTGTACCATGTTGATTATTGTGGTCCAATAAAAGCTGAAGAATAGTCCATACTTTATTGTGCGAGAAGCTACATTTTTGCGCAGGAATGAGAGCGAACTACAGATTAATGCCTATTGCGAATACCGAATTTTGGGAGCTTTTCATGGCACTTTATTCTTTGAATTTTTGTCAGACAGGTGTTCCCCAAACCTAACATAATCTAGTCTAGTCAGCCTACAAAAATAACTCAACATTGCTTCTAAATTCTTCTTTTCCGAGACTCTACTTTTCTGACTGAAATGGATGACATCTTCGGTAAGTATTCGACGAAACTTCTACAAATAAATAACATAATGTTCCTATTCTAGTGAAAACAAATCTTAACTATTCGAACTGCATTCGAAACGTACTTGACACAGCCTAGTCACATGAAACGCTTATAATGTATAAAAAAGATATTTTCCATGAATGCCCCTTGGTTAAATTCAAAAATATACACACTTGCATTACTAACTTTATTTGCTTGTACTCACGTTTCATTCAGAAAGACTTCCACAGATAAACACTGGAACAAAATGTTATTTGCATGCCGACGTCATGAGCAATTTTATCTAACTCATTATCCGACTATGCTCCTGTGGGGATATTTAAATATTTGCTCAGAGGTGAAGTTGTTTGAGATGTTCAAACAGAAACCCATCCCTATAACTTGGGCAGTCACACTCCTTTGGATGGAGAAAACAGAGCAGCAAAAGTCCTCTTTGAACGTGTCTAATACCAGCGTATGGGTTGGCGTCAATTTGTTCTCTAATGAGATTCTAAAAATAAAAACCAATACGCAATTCAAGAAGACAAAAAATAGAAAAATAAACCACTCAACGTCAATCATACCAATCAATTCAACCCCTAATCCCACCATCATCTGCTGTATTTTTGCAACCCGCCCACTGTATACTGTATAGGTATAATCATTCCGTGAAATTCTTATTTTCGCGTGAAGCAAAAATTGAAAGCTCAAGGCGACAATTGTAAATTACAAATTGCCATTGAATTGGATTTTTCTTTTGAGTCCATATAACGTGGGAAGGAGATGATGCTAGTGGATAATGTAACGCTGGTGCCGGTGAGCCCTGTTACATTTGAAATTTTCAACAAAAATATAGGTGGCGATATGGTTGTTGATGGGATGGTAATAAAGTTGACGAACCTCCGACATAAATAAATTGGTAAACATTACCTGCTTTACCAGAGGAATAACATATACTGATAAGTGACTCTATCCTAAAGACATAAAAATAGCAATACCTACACACATTCATGCACATTTTGGCTAAAAAACCAATCTCATGAATTTCATCACTACAACTAGATGGAAACTTATTTAAAGATCGATTTGTAAAGTTTTTTTTATGATTTTGCTTGAGCTTATTTTTAACAGCTGCAAGGCAGGTTATTCCAGGGTGTTATTTTGATTACGGTGTTATTTATGGTGTATGTAAGGATAAAGAAACGGCATATGGCAAAGTCAATAGGAGTAAGTGAAATTACATTCTTTCTGTGCCAAGGCAATCTTAAATTTAAATTGATAGCTTCCACTTATTGTACATTAACATGGTACAGAAAAAGTGCTAATCTTGGATTAGGAGTTCAAAGCTAGTTGCATGTCAGCAGGCGTAACTTTATAAGTGCTTTTGCAGAACACGAAAACAGAGATTATTTTACATTTGAATGAACTTCTGTCCAAGATTTAAATCTGTTTACAATTTTTTTCCACTTGGAAATGATAAAATAAATTTATACCTGGCCTATTAACAACCATGATTTTTTCAGCAAACTTAAAGCAACAGAAGATAGCGTCAACAGAGAGAGGAATATCGCAGCTTATTGGTTTAGGTACTTGAGCAAATTTGTCTGTAATGGCACCTGAGGAAAACATGCAAGTTCAATGACAGGATAAAAGAAAGTCAGAACTTTTATACTCTACCCTAAGGGTTTACTAATTTTGACTCATAGTTTATCTTCTCCTTCCTTCACATTGAAGTAACGATCAGAATTAATGGGACCATATCCATCTCATTTTACTGCCTTATGGTCCGCCTGTGGGATATGCTGGTTTGAGCTCTATCAACACTGCCTGATCTCTCGGTTTCGGATCACTTTTTAACTGAGCCCATTCAAATGCTGGTGTTAACTGCAATAACAATAGTTATCGGATTCGGTGTAAAACTGTAGGTCCCCTCCACTTCGTATGAAAGTGGTTGGAGAAGCTAGGTTCAGGTTCTGTATGGGCCGTTACCGCCTAATATGTATGTATGTGTAGTGTATTTCGACACTTGCATGCTCCTGTAATATTGATGTGATCTCCAGTCGTGTGAATCCCCGATTTTGCATGCATACTTGTGGGAGAATTTCAAGATGATAAATGTGGCGCTAGAAACAATTGAAAATGTTAAAAATGCTTAGAAGTTATTTTACGACAAGCACTGCACTTTGGAGTGCACTGCAGTGATATCCATAGCCCGTCCGTGCCCGGGAAAAGGGTAAGATTAATCATCATGCCAAACAGGAGATTGTCTTAAGTACAAGAAAAAGAAAAGGGGGTAACGTTTACTTTTATCGTCAAACTATGACGAAACAAAGTTTGCAATGGAATGAATGTTAAGTTCATGAACTAATCAAATATATTTGCAGTTTTCTGTTCATACACTCATTTAAAGTGTTTTCTTCTTCTTCTTCTTCTTATTCTTCTTATTCTTCTTCTTCTTCTTCTTCTTCTTCTTCTTCTTCTTCTTCTTCTTCTTCTTCTTCTTCTTCTTCTTCTTCTTCTTCTTCTTCTTCTTCTTCTTCTTCTTCTTCTTCTTCTTCTTCTTCTTCTTCTTCTCAAAACCCTCTCATTTCGTCAACGATGCCAATCGAATCCAGGAATTGTTTTATTTGTGTGATCCAGGAATTTTTTGGCCTACCTCCTTCTACGATTTGGACAAGTGCGTGCTTCCTTAATCATTATTGTTTGATCGACCTTTTACGACACCGACAGCTTTAGGATGTAAAATGTGTCGCTTGGATGTTTAAATAGTTAAGATGTGATTTTTCCCCCATTCTTCTCAAATGGGTCTGAACATAGAGGTCGAACTAATATTCAGAGGCCTGAATATTGCAGCAATTAAAGTAACTTCAGATAAGTTTGGTGCCATGGCTCTAATGATCGAACCTGCCCTGCCCATGGATCTCTGCACTATATATCATTCCCCGAATGGATCTCGGAACTCGGGGGGACGCTTTCTTCACTCAATCGCTCAAGAACAGTTTTCAACCAATTACTCTACTGTGCGGCAAATTCATCCAGATCCCCTTGCCTTTCCTTATATCAGGAATCAGTAGCTTTCCCTCCACTGTGCAGTGGAATGGGATCAGTCTAAGGTTCGATTGTATCAGTCACCTAACCCAGATCCTAAACCCATGGTTCGAGAGTCGGACTGAAAGCTCGACTGAACTTGTCCCTCTTAACATATTGCAAAAACTGTTTGTATTATAGCCGCCCCCCCCCCCCCCCCCCCCCTCCTTCCTTTGTGGTATCACAATGAACCGATGAAACGGTCTAAGTGAGCCACCTTACCTAACTTATAGCTCAAGAGAATCTTTAATTCATTTAGCACTCGTATTTGAAAGATCGGGTTTAACGAGTCAAATATGACGATGATTTTTTTTCCTGGACCCACCTTTATTCTCGCTATTTATAAATGACATGTCTGACGACATTCACCATTAACAAATTCACTTGTATGCAGACAAAGTGTTACTGTAGGTTAGGGATTGGAAAAAACGGCCGGTTAAACACAAAACCGGTTATTTTGTTTGGTAAACCTTTTTTTTCGGTTAAAACCTTCTTCTTTAAATCCAATAACCACGTGGCAGGCAACACTGAAAACTCCTCAGTTTAAAATATTTGTTAGCTCACACGCGTTATACATTTTTTTATCTCGCTCGCGTCAAGTTTACTCGCATCATTTTCGTTCGCTTCCACCTTCTGTGCAAATCAAATATGTCGTCAGCTAGTAAGTGTAGTGGTAAGATGGTGATATCGCTAACAAACTACACATACTTCCTTAAAATTATTTCGTGTTTACGAGTCTAATACGCAGACTTACTTAAAAAAAAGCGGCCAAGTGGAGTCGGACACGCGCATGAAAGGTTCCATAGCAGCAAGCAACATCATATAAAAGTTCTTGTAGTTCGTTGTAACTTTGAATGGTTTACGCATAAGGTTTATGTTATGAATTTAAATGTTTTTTTTTTATATTTGAGTTGATTGAATGGAAGGTAAATTGCGGTTTACGATTTATGACGTATTAAAAAAAACTACTTACTAGATCTCGTTCAAACCAATTTTCGGTGAAAGTTTGCATGGTAATGTACATCATATTTTTTTTTTTAGTTTTATCATTCCCTTATTTTAGAAGTTAGAGGGGGGGGGGGGGGGGGGGGGGGGGGGGGGCTACATTTTACCAATTTGGAAGTGTCTCTCGCGCAAACTATTCAGTTTAGAAAAAAATGATATTAGAAACCTCAATATCATTTTTGAAGACCTATCCATAGATACCCCACACGTATGGGTTTTATGAAGTTCAGTTATGAGTTTCAGTTCTACCCAAAACTTATTGTTTTTTTTCTATTTTAAGTGAAAATTTGAATGCGGTTCACAGAATACATCTACTTACCAAGTTTCAACAGTATAGCTCTTATAGTTTCGGAAAAAAGTGGCTGTGACATTCCCGGACAGACAGACAGACAGACAGACAGACAGACGGACAGACAGACATGACGAATCTATAAGGGTTCCTTTTTTTGCCATTTGGCTACGGAACCCTAAAAAGTTACCTACTTTTGCAAAATCCTTCTCAATTTTTTTACTAATTGGCTTCTTGTTCTTTATTACTTTTTATACCCTATTCTAAGGGTATATTAATTTTGACGCATAGTTTGTAACATACCTTAATATTGCCCGTAGACCCCTAAAAGTTACTATATTTATGATCAGCATCAATAGTAGTGTCGATCTAGCCATGTCCGTCTGTCTGTCGGCAAAAATTAGGCCTTTAAACTGGACCTAGAGAGCTGTAATTTTAACCATATACTCTCTAGGGTCCCGAAATAATCAAGTTTAAGAATTTTTGAAATCCGCCCACAGGCCCACAAACTCAAAAAAAACAATTTTTTGGAAAAAATCGAATTTTGAGCTAAAAAGCTGAAATTTTGTATATATGATCTATGGCTCCTAAAACTGATAGGGAGATAAAATTTTTAAAATCTGCCCACTGACACGCCCACAATTAAATAAAACAATTTTATTGAAAAGTCAAAGTTTCAGCTAAGGAAGCTGAAATTTATAATATATACTCTCCATGGGCCCTTTATGCTCATGTGTAAATATTTTCAAAATCCGCCCACTGACACGCCCACAATTTAAATTTTTTTTTTTTTTGGAAAATGCAAAGTTTGAGCTAGGAAGCTGAAATATGTAATATATACTCTCTAGTTTTTAAATCCGCCTACTGACACCCCCACAATAAAATAAAACAATTTTATTGGTAAACCAAAGTTTGAGCTAGGCAGCGTTTTTTTGCAAAGCTTCGTTTTTTCGATAAAATCCTTTAAATGTTATATAACAAAATATGTAGAGCGTTCTTAACAATTCAACCATACTTAGACTTGTGCCACGCCCACTTATGAGGGATAGGAATAAGAATAGGGTATCCAACAGTTCGCCCAAGCGGACTGTAGCCCGTCCCTATGTTTGTCTACTGTCTCGCTGTACTTTTCGTATTCGACATTTTTCTGATGTGAGTTGTTGGATCTCTTTACTTTTTTTATTTAATTTAAAACCAAAAAAAAAAATATTTTCAGTAATAAAAAAAACTTTCAAAAAAGTTTGTTGTTCAAAAACCGAAACCAGTTTTTCCAAAAATTGCCCGGTTAAAAAACCCGTTATTTTATAAAAACCGCCATCCCAACTGTAGGTACATCTTTCGTACTCATTTAATGGAGGACTGCCTTGTAAAATTACGCATAGAGAGGTTGAATGAGGACTTAAAACATATTGAGCTTGGGTTAGCGTCAAGGGTTTGAAACTGAATTCTATGTCTATTGCCATGTTATGATCCAGATCTGAACTTAAACCCCTTTTACTTTCCATCTGTTGTCGTTGAAAGCGTAATTATAGCTTATGTGAAGGATGTCAAATATCTGGATAATCTTAGCTACTGAAATGCAGTGTCAGATGATTTAAAAAAAATATTTTGAATATATATATATATTTTTTATATTTAACAGTTCTGTCTGTCTGTCTGCTCTCTTAAAGTAGATAAATTGCAATAACTGTGGTAAAAAAATTTATGTAGCTTTGAAATATCAAGGCAACAAATTGAATCAGAAATTAGGCACAAAATGCGCGATGCGTCTTTAAGAAAACTAACAGAGTGTGTGGAATGCTCTATAGTTATAATAAAAAAGAAATTGAGGAGAAAATATAGAAACAAAATGATTTCCACGACAACTACGTCAATTGTATTACTGTTTACAAATCAGCAGAGTCAGGAAACTACAATTTGATAGTAGAAGTTTAGTAAATCCTTGAAGAGGGTTCCAAAAAAAAACCCGAACCTGTGCCCGAGGGTACATCCACTTGTTCGACTTAAAAATAATTTAACACAACCCTTAATACAAATAATTTACTATTATTTTAGTCTGATTACCAATTAAGAAATACAAATATAATTCACCGGGTTCTCAATAAAACTAACTCCTAAATTGATTGTTTCCTATTGGGAATCTGATGGTCCCACGGTGCGAGTCGCTAACTCGTCCAAATACGACAATACACACGTATCCGGTGGCAATGGCACTCTCGAAACGCGATCCCAATGCACCGAGACTGTGGGAACAGGTACGAATATTAAATTGCTGACACAGCCATATCCATATGGTTGGCTGTTCTATTCTCATTTCTTCGATCGTGTTAAATTGGAAGTAGACAAGGACGGGAAAAGTGCAATAATGGAGCAAAAGAAAACTTTAAAATGTTAAAACTGCAATGGATAAAATCATAGAGACATTTTTTGTAGTTTTAAAAAAGCTTGTCCCAAATGTGCGCAAGAACATGATTTAACAGTGAACTTGTTAACAGATGTATTGTTTTTATCACAGCCTGAAATAAACATAATTTAAAAGATATTTCGTTGGAGCACTGCGCGTAGTGAAGAATGTAAAGTTTTTATGCGACAGCTTGCTCGGTGAAAGAAAAGAACTGACTTTTTGCAATTCGAAGAATAGTAACAAACTTTCATGAACTGTAAAAGTTAGTTCATGAGCAGTTTGATTTTATTGCACTAACGGAAACGCATACAACCAGGAAAATTAAAAAAAAGTGAATATAAACTGCACTATTATAATACTCTGAGATGTGATAGTAAATCAAGGCATACTGCTGGAGTACTATTGTATCTACTTAAAAAAATGAGTATCAGTTCGATCCGCCGGGAAAGATATCGTACGAAATTAACTTTTGGTAAAAAGAACACGTGCTGATTCAAGAGACTTTAACATATACTGGCAAGTGAGTATTACTCATAAAAAAAAAATGCAAAGCATTATTACTGATAATTGTTGATGAACCAACGCGAGGAACGTATGCAGGGACAACTGTGGTGGACTGCATTATTTAGAATTATACTGAAATAAGTTATCAGGCCAAAAGTGAATTTAATATAACTGACCATGAAACTATTGACATAAAAATCAAAAATAAAGTGAGAAGTCGTATATATGTCAAATAAACGTATGCATAAAAATACTGAAATATAGAAATGATATATTATGTCAACAACTGTTGTGTAATAGTGTTATAAACGGTTGGCAGTATTTAGATTTAAGTATGAATACTCTAGTGGAAAGCAGTAAAAATCAAATGTCTATGCGGCGTAATATATAAACGTATATGTCTTATATCAATATAAGTTTCCGTGGCATAAAATTATCAAATAATGAGGAAAAGGCTAATTACCTAATTAATTTAAAATATTTTATAAAATGTATGGAGGAAATAAATGAGTCAATGCAAGGTATTCAGTATTCAAAAACCATGGACATGAGAACCGTCCTAGGTATTTGAATTTATAGTGAAAGACGCCGAGCAATTAATTATCATATTAAAAT
Organism: Portevinia maculata; assembly: GCA_949715645.1. Taxonomy (NCBI): domain Eukaryota; kingdom Metazoa; phylum Arthropoda; class Insecta; order Diptera; family Syrphidae; genus Portevinia; species Portevinia maculata. Next base: position 336,312,518 of record OX454525.1, on the reverse strand, counting down.
CCATGAAAAATAAAAATTGTCCGTTGTTCAGGGATCTGTTATAGTTAAGATTATAGATCTATCAATGTAAGATTCCGTCAAAGTTGGATGCAGTAGTTTGTTAAGTCATTAAAAAAAGGAGCCGGAACAACAACAGCGGAGGAATTGAACGATTATAGTTTAATATTATTAGAAAAGCCACTTGAGAAAGTCGGGTAATTCAAAACTTTGGAGAAGTTAATAATGCACTTATCTCAAATCAATCAGAATTTAAGCAAACCATTCTTGCGAAACGCCATTGTACTTAGTTCTGGACGACTGGAGATGTCTGACTGACGCCTAACACATGAAAGGAAGCATGATTTACAAAAAAAAAAAAATGATTGTGGAAGTTAATACCTTTAAACTATGTGCAATCGTTTAATCTCGACGATTCTACTTATGAAAATAATTTTGTTTGAGTCCAAACATTTCTCGAAGACCTATAAGAAATTAGTTTTTTTCTTTGTTTTAAGTAAGTCAAATCAAAAGTTATTCCTTAAGAAAAATTACACATAGGTACTAAAAACATTTTTTTCTTTCAAACCTGTATAAACGTAAACAGATTTTTTTTTTGGGACTAAATTAAAGGATTTTTTTAACAATTTTTTCAGCGGATTTGAATTTATATAACTACTAGCTGATCACCCGGCTTCGCTCGGAGTCTTTACTAATGAGAACAAAAACTTAAAATAAATATGCGAAAACAAAAAGCAATGTTGCTGAAATATAAGACGACATTCAAGACCAATCGCGGTAAGTCCCGTTGTGAAAATATTGGAAAAAACAACATTTTAAAGAATTCACAAAACAATTCCCAATAGAATTCAACCGTTCCGTAGGGAGCCGACCACGTGTCTGAGCCGAGCGACATGGGACCTCGCAGAGGTACCGACGGCCGGCCAGCGCCCCTCTCGCTTCCTCGCCGGCAAGCGTCTTGCGCGTCGTGCGCCCATGAACGCGAACATACCTACTTTGTTGCGGAGTTATTTTAAAATTGTGATATGAAATAAATAAATACTAAAAAAAATACTAAATATCTCCTAAGATGTTGCTTGAAAGCAAGTGATGTCAAGGACAATTTTGTTTACAATTAAATACTTGTGATTTATAACATATATATTTGGATAAAGATTTATATTATGTTGATAAAACTCCTTCGCAAATAATGCATTCATTTGGAACAAATTTCATTACCATAAAAAAGATTATAGTAGTCAATCTTAAAAGATAGACATATCGCGGACTTTTTTTTTGAATTTTTAAAGAGGAACAATTCCATCATACATGATTTTTATCATGTATGATGGAATTTTCCAATGATGCTTTGCTCCTACTGGTCGCAGCGTGATGTTATAAAGTCTAAAGCCTTCCTCGCCTATGAACTATCCAACACAAAAAGAATTTTTCAATTCAAACCAGAAGTTCCTGAGATTAGCGCGTTCAACCAAACAAACTTTTCAGCTTTATAATAAAAAAAAAATAATAATAATAAATAATAAATAGATAATAATAATTTTGATAAAACTTGAAAAAATGCTGATAAATCGCAACGCGCAGCACAATAGTATGCGAAGGAAGAACTGTGCAATTGACTCAGTTGTCTAAAGTTGATGCAGACAACACCATCAAAGAAAAAATTGTCACAACGTAACGTAAAAATAAATGTCATCTATCATGAAGATCGCTCCATACAAAATGTATGGGAAAAAAAGTTTTCTTAATAATTTTTTTTTTTGAGACTTTTCGACTTTCTTAGGTATTTTCGAATTGATTTTAAAAGTAACCCACCTAAAAATTAATCGCACCATCCAAAATTAACGTTTGGATTGATTGTCGATGTGCACGCAATCACACAGAACATAACCATTCACAATGTGCACTTCATTAAACTAAACTCTATGAATTTACTTTTCGCTGTTAATTTTCACAAAAAATCGTTATGTTTTAAATCAAATTGAATTACAATAACTGTCGAAGCTGATAAAAATTTGATAAAACTTGAAAAAATGCTGATAAATTGCAACGCACGTCTGCACAGCACAATAGTATGCGACGGAACGACTGTGCAAATGAATCAGCTATCAAAAGTTAATGTGACATCAAAATTGCCACAACGTAACGTAAACATAAACGTCATCTATCATGAAGATGGCGTCGTAAAATCGCTCCATACAAAATGTATGGGAAAATAAATTTCCTTCATCATTTTTTTTTCAGGGAATTTTCGATTTTCTTTGTATTCTTCTTGTTTGGCCGCAGACTAGTCCGAATTGGTGCGACTCATCGAAATCGGTCCAGGCGTTCTTGAGTTATAAGCGTAGTAGCTAACGTCACTCTCTTTTATAATATTAAGATTGTTCATTTGAAATCGCATCACTAGTAATGAAAAATATAGTAATAGATTTTAAGCTAGCTTCACATTTGAACGCTTCACATATCTGATGTAAAGTGGTGCTCTGAGTCCATCTTAAACGGGCACTATCATCTTTATACTAACCCCCAATTTTCTTCTTGAATTAACCCCCGTCGAAGTAAAACGTGGAAAAAATAAAACGATAAGTATCCTAATCCTACGTTTTGTAATTGAATTGAATTGACTATAATATTAGATTGGATTAGATTAGATTATTCTTTTCTTACATTTCCCTAAAAAAATACAATGGTTTACAATTGGCAAGAGCGTTATAGTTATTAAATAACTTGGACTTATATAAAATAATAATAATCAGAATGACCTAAAAGTGCTGCAATTAGCTGAGATGCAAAGCCGCTTTCAGTTTAGCTAAAACAAAAAAAGAAAAAAAGCAAAAAAGAAGGAAAAAGCGTTTTAGTAATGATGGTAGAAACAGCAATTCGATCAGACTTCAGACCTTTTAATAAATTCGTGTCTATCAATGAACATATTGCAATAGTTTTTGGCATGTGAGACAAAACGAATGAGCAAACCCCAACCGCCGCTTTCATTCAATTACCGCTGCCACTCATCAGATGTTAGAAAGCTCCTGCCAAAATAGAGTCTTCGGATTGCTTGGAGTATCGGGCACACCATCAAGAAGGGCAGAGCATCTTCCAGTTGGTTGAGACTACAAGGGTGCAAAACAAATGCTTTTCTGATCGGGGTCCTCCAAAAAAAGTTCTTCAACACAAGTAACAAGAGTTGCAACACTTATTAACGTCCGGTACGTTATTTTTACATTCACCTAAGACCAAAAAGACTTAGAGTCCGTACATAACATCAACTTATTGGCGACGTTTTTGAAGTAGAGTGATTTTTAACCAAACAAATTTGTTTATAGAATTTGTATGGAGGTATAGCATTTAAAGCCCTTGTTGCTTGTTGTTCTAAACAACTTCAAGGAATTGAAAGGTTTATCTCTAAGTCGCCCACACCCGTCATCGTACCAGCACAAGGAAAGAGGACATTTGTTGATATGATTTTTATCTGGTACTCCAGCTTGCTTAACTGCTAGATAGATAGCGTTTATAGCTTCTTCTGTAGAGCAGAAATCCTAATTGCGCAATGCGTTCACCAATCGACTTAGATTGTTTCTATGGCGAAGAGAGTTCCTGTCAACCCATCTAATTGTTTTTTCACGCCGAACTACCTGGAGCACTTGCGAGGTTGAAATAATGGCTGGCTTTCAACTAAAAACGCAACAAGCAAATGGGCTGAGAAGTAGGACATCAAAATCACCAACAACATTGAGTCAATAGCCTTTAACTAGACCGTAATCTATGATTGAACATTCTTGAAAGGATAAAAATGTGAAATCGCCCCTACCATCGCCCAAATGTATTCAACATAATAAATAATGAAAACAAATTCTTTGTCATAACTTATCATTCGATGCAATGCTTTGTTCGATAAAGAGATCTAGCTCACCATTGGACTCTTCGTCACAGTAAAAGTTGCGCACGTTTCCTGGAAAGTGAAAAGTATAAGATAGTAATTAGTGATTTGCATTTCACCGGAAGTGAAATCTATGCATATGTATCTGTTTCAAATGCTGCAACCTTTGACGGTTGATTAAATAAAGGCTGGTAATTGGTCTTTGAACCACATAACATCTGACCCAGTGCAATAACTCCCACTAAAATAGAGCCCGTAGGTTTTATTACCCTATTGATGTATCTTAAAGTAACAATCGGACCCATCATAGAAAGGCATCAACACTATCGGCTTTGGTCTAGTACAACTTTTGGGACTTTAATTCTTTTTGTGGGACATAAATCCATAATTGAATGTTGCAGTTATTTTGGATTTATGTCCCTGCTTCTGGCATGCCTAGGCCTACATAATTCATAGCGACAATAAGTGGAAGGGTTACTTTTTGGTGATCAGTGAGTCCCAGCGACTCAGGTAGGTATTTATGTTATAATTTGCATATGTGTTTGGTTTATTATTTTTTGTTTTTTTTTTGCGAGAAATTCAGTGATAAGTATGAATTTAAGTAAACCAGGCCAAGCTGGTAAAGATCTTAACAGAAGTAACCTTATTTCGGGTTTATACAAGACTATTTTGCCATTTGAACTACGTCTGTCAAATTCATCGATTACCAAAAGAGAAATACCTGATGCGCCCGAGGCTGCAGAAGAAAAACTTCACAGAGGAGAGCGCAAATACTGCCATGTTTGCAGCTCCAAAAAGAGGACTAAGACTGCATACCTTTGTTGCGCATGCAAGAAGCCAGTTTGCCTGGGATGCTCCCGCAAAATATGCAAAAATTGCAAAAACTTCTAAGATCAAGTCTGCATTTGAGTACCTGCACGTTTTTTTTTTCTTCATATGGAGACAGCAACTTTTTGCATCAAATATGAATTGTGCGTATTTTTTTTGTTTTGAAAAGTGAATTGCTGTTTTTTTATTTATTTTTTTTTTATATATTTTTTTTTAATTCTAAAAAATGTGATTTTTCAAAAAAAAAAAAAAAAAAAAGACTTCGAAACTTCCATGAATACATCTTAATTATAGAGCATTTTTATAAATAGTTGAAGTTCAAAGAACAAAAGTAATTCTTTTCAGAAACTTATCCTAAATATTGAAAAAAAGCAATATTACACAAAGCGAGTCCCTGGGACTCACCTAGGTATTTATGCGAGTTTTTTTCACCTAGTGAATTAAGGGTTAAGGTACTTAAGAGTACTTCGCCACAACGTCAGTTTCATATTAAAAAAAAAAAAAAAAAAACATCGGCCGAATTAATTGATTTGTTAATTTGTATGGCGGGAGACGAGTTTTGAGCTTATATTTCATTAAAAGTATAAAATAAATCGAATTATAAAAACAAAATCCACAATTAGAAGGTTCCAAACATTATTTTTGAATATTAGTTAGTTAGTTAACAATATAATAGGATTGTGTAAAATAAATAAAAGTGAAACCGTTTGAACGACGTTGTTGTGGCAAAAAATAATTTCGTTTGGAAGCAAATTAAGTTGAACAATTTTCTATGCATACATTTTATACTACTTAACAAAACAATTAATTAATAACAAAATTTTACAAAAAAAAGTGAAAATGTCTGTAAATTATTATACATACTTTCTCAGATTTTTTTGTCTATATTTTGGTAGTTTTAGCGTTTGTTTTCACTTAAATATACACTTGTGCGGCGGCAATGGTGCCGTAGTAGTGTATTCGCTTACTGAATGGAAAGTCGTGGGTTCGAATCCCGGCCAAGTCCATTACTTTATATCGAATACATGAAATCGTAATCTCCCTAAGCACCTTAGACACCACCCGTGGAGAAAAATTCTACGACTGTATCCAAACACTTCTATCCTATATCTCTATTCTTTCTAATAGTAAGTAGCACCGAAAAACCATGCAATGAAATACGATATTGCCAGGTGCTGCTTGCCGTTAAACACAAATGCTTACGCTGTGTTCTTAGCACTATAAGGGTACTGTAACAACAGAAAAAAAACTCTTTAGCGTAAGCAAATTATAAACAAAAGAAATTATTGACAACGATAATGTTTTTTCCACAAGTTTTCTGCAAACTGCTGAACATCAATTATTTTTTGCCGTTTAAGAAGGGGATTCGGCACGTCGTAAGATATAGCTTCGCGGAGTACTCTATTGGCCTTAACGTTGTGTTACGAAGCAGGGTTGACGAAGTGACACGATCGTGCGTATTTTTTTAATCGGTTTACTAAATATACTGATATTTTCATATGTATTGCATTTTTCATAAGTCAAAATCAAGCTTTTACAGATTTTTCACATAGTCTGGAATTGGCAATTATTTATTGTTAATTGTTGTTTAATTTGCGTCCAAAATTTCCAGATGTAGGAAGGTACATAAGTATTATTTTGCTTTCGCTAAACCGGGTATATCCTCCAACCTTACACAGTAGTATAGGTAGAACCATTGAATAATTACAATGCCAATTACCATTAACAAAAACGACCGCTATCGAAGAAATAACCATTTCTGGGGGGAGTATTTGCTGCAATATCGAAATATTACAACTAACGCCATCATTGGTTTGTTTTGATATTGAATAAAAATGTGTAAGTCATGTGTGGTGTGGTCTGTCACTTGGTATACAATGGCGTCTGGTGCGGGGAGTGTGCCCGACGAATGCCCTAATGTTTCTAGCTACGTATCTTTTTAGCTGGAAAAGTTACTAGTTAGGGTCAAAAAGTAGTAGGTAGTTGCTCCACTGATGAGGCAGATTTGGACTTACAGGCTTTTTTATCAGCAGTTTCTGACCGTACTTTAGGCTTGAGATACTAAACAATAGGACTCAGAGCAGGCAGAAGGCTAAGTTGAAGACGAGGATTGTGTTGTGTTCGAGGAAGGTGCCAGCCGAAACCGTTCACTTATCGCGAATCCAACGGCGGTTTTTGTGGCAGTTGGAATGGACATATTTTCTTCCCTGAACTAAAAAAATTGAATGCAAGCGACCTATATACAACAAAAATATATATATTGGGAGTGACGCAGACATTACATGCAATATGTGGGTGACAATATTATAAAAAAAAAATATTAGACATTAAACCCATAAAAGGAATAAAACTTAGCTTGGGCAACAATTTCCTTGTGTGAAATGGAAAGGGCCTACAATTTTAAGCTGAATCCGAACAGCAAATTTGAGAAACTTCTGATGTTCTGGCCCCGGGGACCTTTCAGTTAGTAGGCTAACACATTAACCACTGCGCCCGACGACCATATTATATCCTCTCCCAAATCGTTGATAGCATAAATAGGATTTCTGTTTGTATAAAAGATATGTTATTGGGGTTGTCTGTAAAAGAACCTATATTTGGGTATAACGTTGATTATTTCTGTCTAAGTTTTTGAATTTGCCAGCAAACACGGAATTGTGTGCGATATGATTGTATGCGAAGGAAACCCCAGTTTCCAACAGGATTTGATTTGGGTGAAGGTGTGGTTTTGCATTTGATAGAATCTTTCGTTCCCCCAAACTTGTTTTTTTATCGATACTCCACAACTGTTAAGTTTTGCAATGAGCTACTGCGGGGCTTCCAATATTCTGGTACAATAATGAAAAACCGAATTCCAAGAGTCTGTGTAATGACAGAAGATAAACAGTTGCGAAAAAAACGAGAGGCTTCTGACGTAAAAGTTAAGGATGACGGCAAACTAGCTGCTACAATGTGTTTGGATAATAAGCCAGTTTTCCAAGTTCTCCTGCCACTGCGACAAAAACCGTGTCTTTTCCTTACATTTGTCTCTAAAATCATGCATTTATAAGAAACTCGCATAAAAGAAAAACATGGTTATAAGATACTCCTTTTTATGCACAACTATTAAATACAAGAACAAAAAACTACCCATAAAATATATTTATTTACGCATTTTAAAATTGACTTTTTTTATTTGCTTATTTTGCTCAGCATACAAATGTTTCCGCCTTAAATGACAGTTTCCAACTTTCCAATGGAAGGAGAGTAATAGGTTGGAAAGAGGGCGAATAAAGAGTAACAACAGGAATTTTTTTCACTAATGATAAATATTTTATCGTATACATCACATTTTATATAAGAAATTTGTTTTTTTTATATCCGTTGTTTGCATATAAGAAAAACTCTGATATAAGAAATACACCTCTTGAATTTTCAGAGTTTCTTATATCCGTGGTGCACTCTATCTGAAAAATTAAATAGGCAAGAAGTTATAAAATTATATAATCAGAACATGGGTGTTGTCGATCATACTCAAAGTATGCTCTCCGTTTGTCTATCACGAAACTGAAAAAGTGCAAAATCAGAGCCCTTTCACTGCTTTATGATCTAACTGTTGTCAATCCACTGTTTGAATTCAGGGAATCAGAATTCTGAAAAGGAAAACTAAACCGACACATCAAACAGTTACTTGAGTATAAACTTAATTTGGGAACAAAATTAGTGACTGATAATGGTACCGAGAGCGATGGTGAGAGCGATCCTAACCAACTAGATTAACTTTTCCGAAACACAAAAACAGGAAGTTGATGACAGTGCCAATCCCTTCTAAAAAAATGCGTCAACAAAAGATTTCACATCTGCCGTTATATGCCAGTAAAAAAATCACCGCAGAAGAGATGGTTTTGACAAAAAAACAATCGCACATTATATACAAGGTGGCGCAAAAGTAATCCTCCTATCAGAAAATGCTATAAATTTTGCGATTGGCCCCTAATGTCAGTTCTGTTTTGACATTTGTGTAGTAAACACATGCGAAATACACGTTAATAAACAATGTTACGCTACACTGCTCCAGAACGCGGAATATTGGTTACTATTTATTTGAGCAATAGATAAATTACAGCCAAAAAACATCGGAAGGTTATTTTTGCGCCACCTTGTAGTAAGTGCCAGGTTTATTTATGCTTCACACCAAAATTTTCATGAAATGGATATTTGAGGTAGGAAATTAATGCTCACGTTTCTCAACAAACAGAAATGTTTTTCCCAACTTTCAAGAAAAAAATATAGATAATTTAATTTTTTTTAAAATGTGTGTTTTAGTTTTTAGTTAAACAGGAAGGTTGATATTTTTGTATGTTTATAAGCGAAACTAATTTTATGATAACAGGAATAATATCAGCTTATATCTTTTCCGAATAGATCAGGGGCAAAATTATCGCATTGGATAGCGAGCGAAACGTCACTGAATTATGTGGATTTGACATTACGGCTTAAGATATCGAGCATGATTTCGAGTCGCGAGATTGAGATCCTTGTCAGTGATCGTGTATTCTTTCATTCGATAGGAGTGAACCAATCGTATGGCTAACAAAATAATACAAATAAGTAAAATAGTACAAATGGAAAATGTTTTTACGTTAAATTCTTTTATAAAAAACCTACCGTTACTTTATAAAGTGCATACTGTTGTACTATGTAAAATATGTAACGAAAACCCCAATTTTGCCGCTGAATTTTTTTTTAATTTTTCCTATAATATGCAACGGTTAATGTAAGTTTTGCGAACTTATTTAAAAAAAACAGGTGTTGCTAAGCTGGAGGATATTCAAAAATGCAAATTCTCCTTGCTTTAGTTGCCCTTTTTAAAATTTAAAACAGGATTTTTTGCCAATGGGGCCCAAAATGTTTTCCGGATGCGGCAGCGCCGTTAAAAAGCCCAATACAATATGTTATTTGTTTATCTTACTAGGCAAGGAGTTGACGTACGAGTCATCATCCACTTGGTAGCAGAAAGGACATAGGTTCTTCTTCAAAGAACAAAGTTATACAAACCCTATAGAGCAATGCGGGAAGAAAATCTAACTCAACTACAATGTAAAAAATTTAGTTTGCGTATTTTCAAACCAAAAAATTGCAATTTGCAATCATGAAACCGATAATACATTTAAAGCGGTCTGTTAACGCTGAAATATAGAACAAGTAAACATGCCATGATTAGAAACCCGCGGACGATAAGACCAATTCAGACAAACTGAATTGAACACATGTCACCTCGTCAAAATCTATCACAGATTTACATTAAAAACAAAAAAATCGCAGACAAAACTTAGTTGCTAAAGAAAAACGTTCACTAGACAAGTGTGCAGACAGTCAAGTACGGTATCACCAACAGGAAACCACAAACCTCGACAAAAATCCAACTACTAATGAGACAAAATTTTGATGTTGCTGAGACCAACAAGTTGGTAGTTACTCGTACTAGCCCATAGACGAACAACAACAGGTAGACTTAGCTGTTTTTCATTTTTTAGATTTAGAGATTTTTTATGCCGCTAAAAGTAATAAAACGACAAATCTGGGAATTTAACAAATCAAAAAGTATATTCATGCAAATACTCACCAACCTTGTGTTCGTATCCACGATCATTCACGGAGGCGACAAACGTTTTCTTCTTGACATTGGGGCGCAACAACATTATCACTAAACACAACAATAAGAGGATAAGAAACGACCTCTATCAATATTCCAGAAAAATGTCTAGAATGAATTGCACTCCAAACGACAGAGTGACATAAAAGAAAATTGTATCCGTCACAAAATATTATAATGTATTTTTTTTTTAGCTACAATCACTTTCGACGAATGTCTCCTACTCAGAAGCTCATTTGTTTGTAGTTATGGTTGTGGGTTGGAGGCAACGCACGGTAATAGTGATAACATTATCACACAAGGGTCTTAACCCGAGCTGTATAATGCTGAGCTATTTTTGTAACAGTTCTCCATTGAAATTCGTTTCCAATCATATTACACAGACAAATTAAATTACAGAGTGTTATGCATCTGGATCTTCACTAACTGCTGTTTTTTTTTGTTTACTTTGAGATGTAAATGCGGATTTTTCTGGAGAAGCGATGAATTGCTGACGGCTGCTTCCAGTGTACTGAACGATATTAATTCCCTGACTGACCGTTAGAACGGATCTTCACATCGATGTCATTTCATTTTCTGATAGTGATATACATGCATCCCCCATAGTGATGCGGTCATGTACAATACATTTCAAAACTTCATTGTGGCGATAGCATATCCCCTCCTCTAGCCATGCAATCTGTGACATTTGGAAGTATGTGTTTGTCAAATCGTTCATATACAAAATCATTTAATTAATGAATTTCGAAAAAAAGACATTTTAATGGGCCGCTATTGAAGAAGAAAATTGCCTGATTGCCATGTACAGAATGGTTCTCGCTCTAGCTTTGCAAACGTACGCTGCATTAGCACTATACGGGTCTCTTTATCATTGGCGTGGTGGACCTCTTGTCATATATTTTGCCATTTATGGTGGTCATCTTTGAATTAGAAAATACGTTTTTTTCCATGTCAATAAATAATTTAGAATTAATTCACGAATTTGAGAATTTCCTCGATTGAACGCGGCTGCGGTTTAAGTGTGGATTAGAAACAAAATCAACCCTCATTTCGGTAACAAGGATTGCATGGAACAATGGATGTAGCTGAAGCTGACCGCATGAAGTAGAATAATCAAGAGAGGCATTGATTTTGTTCAAAGATTTAATAAGTGACCCTTATCGTGTGTATTGTTTATTGAATAAACTTGTTAGTTAGAGGCGTGTCACTTCAACATGCACGCTCTATGTTGAAGTGACACATTTTATGTTCCCGCACAATTTTGAGTACCGTATGTACATAGGTATTAAGGTTTGGTTCAGTTATGAACAGATGGTTTGTTACTGTTACTTACTGACATCAGTTAAGAACTAAATATTTGGCTCAATTTTTTTTAGCAGGCATTTTTTTTGCTGCTGTAAGTAGCTCCCAGAAAATGATTCATTGCCTATTTTTGGGTGCTACTTACTGTATGAAAGAATAGAAGGATAGAAGAGAAGTTTGGTCCGATGGGATTTTGTTCTCCACAGGTGGCGCCTAAATTGCTTCGGGAGATCTGTTTTTGTTGTGTGTATTCAATTTATAAAAATCATGGCCCTGGTCGGGATTCGAACGCACGATCTGCCAATCACTTAGTGAATACACTACCATCGGACCATTGCCACCTGCACGATATTGAAGAAAGTATACAGTTTGAAATAGATACATTATGTACATTTGCTTTATTCGATAACGAACGCTGCTCTATCGGTAGTTATCTACAATACAACACGAACGTGTATTAATTATAGTTTACAAACGTCGGGCGCAGTGGCTAACTGGTTAGTGTGTCGAACTACTAATCGAAGGTCCTCGGTTCAATTCCCGCCGGGACCAAGTAGCATCTAGAGTTTTTTTTTCATGCCCCAGCTCATTCGAACGTCTGACAAACATCCAAAGGTTTCAATTGTCATTAGAAGCTTCTCAAATTTGCGGTTCGGGTTCCGCTTAAAATTGTAGGTCCCTTCAACTTCGCAAAGAAAGTGGTTGGAGAAGCTAGGTTTTATGCCCTGTATGGTAATGCATAATATATAATATATATTTTTCTCTTTTTTTTCAAACATTCGAAAACAACGTGCATCGGCATCTAACCCTATCTTCTAATTCCACTTTGTCCCTCGCTGTGTAGCTACTTACATTATACTTACTTACCTACTTAACGGGCGCATGACCAGTGAAATATCTTTTCCTGAGGAACTGTAGCACTCCGTCCTCTGCGAACCAGTGTACGCTGCTTCCATCGCTGTGGCATCTCGAACCTGGGGGATGGGAGTCGAATATGCTCTTAGCCGCAACATTTTTGTCCACTTGCACGATGTGCCTAACCCAATGTAGTCGGCGTGATTTACCTTTTTGGATTTCCTCGACATCTTGGTACAGCTTATAGAGTTCGCGGTTGCGTCTTCTCCTCCTTTCGTCCTCCTCGCACACAGGGCCAAATATCCGACGGAGTATTTTTCTTTCGAAAGAACCCAATATTAGCTCCCCTTTCCTACTTATCGTCCAGCACTCGGCGCCATATAGTACAACTGGCAGAATTATGGTTTGGTAGAGCACGCATTTTGTCCTTCAAGTCAGGAATTTAGAACAGACTAGTTTTACCAAACCAAAAGAGCGCGGTTTTCGTAGGTAATTCTACGCCAGATCTCCACTTCGTTGCCTTTCGGCGAGTTGCAGTTTACTTCAGTACGCGTAAATTACAGATAAAAATATATAGTGGAAGAAACTGCCTGCATTGCTACCACTTATAAATACCTTCGATAGCAGCCCGCAGGATTCGAACCAACATCTAATCTGGAAGATCTAGCATCTCGAGGAGTTCTCGATGACATTTGTGTTTATTCTACAAATATCTATACGTTAATCGCGAATATCGTTCACTCAATTTCTGAAATTTCTGTGAAAACCGCCCTTCACTCACACAAAGAGTACACTATCGTTGCTACGATTTCGACAACGTCAACACATCGGCAGTCGCAAATGCACTGACATAGCTGAATGTGAATAGATCGCTTTGCGAGTTGATCAATCTACTGCTCACAAGTCGTCGCCTTAGTGCCACAAAAACGTATGTCAATATTTGCTAGTTTTCAGGAGAGACGATATTGTGATTTATTTTACTATTTTTCCTACTATTTTTCGAAAAAAATGTTGATACGACAAGTGCTAACTTCTAAACTACTTCACCTAGAGGTACAATTTTTAGTCACAATATATAGAATGATATATGGAGAAAGGTGTCATACCCAGTCCAAAATCGTAAAAAATGTAGTTACGTTCTTGTGTCACTAGGGCGACGAAGTCGTATTCTCAACACAAAACTAGGTGAAAAATCTGCCAGGATGTCTGTCAGCAGAGGTACACCGCAAGGCGGCGTCATTTCCCCCGTCTCTAAACTTGCCGTCGCTGGTAAGCACCTCAACATTTGAAAAAAAAAGATGATGAAAAGAATGGGCAGATCGTTGTGGTCTGGGAGTAAACAACCACAAAACCGAACTTGTCCTCTTTTCCAGGAAATATAAAATTCCACTTACTGAACCACCCTCTATATTAATCGTACAAACTTAACCTTTTCCGTCGAAGCTAAATTGTTGTGTCTAATATTCGACAGGAAGTTTTTTTTTTTTTTTTTTTTATAACAAGCGCGAGTTACACAAATGCAAGTCAGCAAACTTGCTGACGGCACATTCGTGTTGCTTCGCAACCCATAACTCGGTGTCAATCGCATTCCGGTGTCGATGAATACTTTCTGCTGTTCGAAGGCCATCGGAAATGGAATGCAAGTTAGCAAACTTGCTGATGGCACATTTGTGTTGCTTTGCAACTGAGAACTTTCGAAGGTCATCGGAAACGGAATGCGTTGACCCTTATTAATTGTAAGTTAACTTTTGGGAATAATAAAGTCAGTCTGATTTGAGACCGAAATGAAGTGAGTTGTTTTGATTGAGTTGCGGTACTTACAATTATAACTGGCGCAGTCGTTTTTTTTCGAACCGTAACAACCGCGGAAAACAAAAAATTAAATAATTTGTGACTAGAAATCAGCTCAAATAAAGATTTTTTTTTTGTAAAAGTGTTGTTTTTTCGAACCGTAAGAACAGCGGGAAAAGAAAAAAAGTTGTGACTATAAATCAGTCCCCACTTACACCATACTCCATCAAAATAGGAAGAGAGAATAGAATTCAAGTTTTCAATACCAATCGAGGTATTAACTTAGCAATGGAACAAGTTCTCCAAAGTGTCGTCGACACATTAAATACACTCACAACCGTTCAACAACAACAGCAACAGCTGCAACAACTTTTAATCCAGAGGACACCAGGCCCACCATCAATCGATAAGACCATCGCCTATATCAAAGAGTTCTCAGGTGAAAAAGGAGAACTAACCCAATTTTTGACCTGCGTTGACGCCCACCTGACAGCTACCCCGGAACCCCAAAGGGATGAGGTATTCAGGGCAATTTACAATATAAAAATTGTCGGAGCAGCGAAGAGTTTATTGTATTTAACACCACTAGTATCATGGCAGAGCACCAAAAACCAACTAATTCAACACTTCCGGCCAATAATAGATATCAACATAATACTAAGCAAAATAAACAACCTTAAGGTAAATAATATCTTAGAACTATGTAATAAAGTTGACTATATTTTAAAGGAATGTCATGGATATGCCTTATACGAGGCAAATAAATTGGAAATTATAAATTCGTGTAAACTGTTATTAGTAGCTAAAGTAAAAGAACTAAGTGTAGGACAATTATCCAGAGAAATTAGAAATAATTTTGACTTAAATAGTATATTAGCGATCCTTCGGACATATATACCAGATAGTGAATGGAATCTTAAAACAAATAATAATAAGAACAATTATGTCATTAACCAGAGTAATCAAAATAGACAACAGTTTACTAAGTTTGGAAAACCAAAGAAAATCGTTTGCGATAATGAATTTAAGTCAGAAAACCTACAGGAATTTTTCAGAGAAGAAGGAGTGCAATTTTACTTTACAAAGCCAAACTCTCATACAGGAAACTCTGGCATTGAACGTTTTCATTCAACGCTTCTTGAGATTTTGTTAACTATCAAAGATAAAGATCTAACTACTAATCGGAAAATTCATAAGGCAGTTAAAATTTATAGCAACAGGTTCCACTCAACTTTAGGGATGAGTCCAAATAAAGCAGTAGTGACAGAACCGATAGTTTTAACTGAGAAAGCCAATAAACGGAAGAAACATATTGTAGATAAAAGAAATTTAGATAGGGAAGCATATAATGAACGAAGAAGTGAAGGATTTATAAGAAATTATAAACATTTACGTCATAAAAATGAACCTTACTTCAGAAAAAAAACTGCATGGTGTTCATCCAACAACGATTAAAAGACCTAATAAATTTGCAGGTTCTTATTTGGATAATGCTGTGGACAATCATGATGACAGCAACGGTAGCGGAGCCAGCTCTTCTCATCTCACAAATACACACTGATCAGGGGTTTACAATAATCAATCGAGGTACAGTAGAACTTATTAATCAGACCCAAACCATTGTTCATATTATAGATTCGGAAGAAATAATGACCGCAATCAGAATGCTTGAAATTAATTTGCTAAAATTACAAATAAAAAATAACATCCCAATAGTAAATGAGATCATTAACATCAAATCAAAAGTAAGAGCCCTAGTCCCCACCTTCCGGAAAAAGAGAGGTCTTGTAAACTTTATTGGAACCGGTCAGAAGTGGTTATACGGAACCATGGATGATAATGATAGAAATTAAATTTTGGAACATTTTAAAGTTGTAGATATAAATAACAGGAATGCGATAGAAAACTTAAATAAACAGATAGACATTAATAAACAAATTATGAGCAACATAAACAGCTTAGGAAAAATCATAGAAGAAGACAGAAAGCACATATCCGAAGTGTTCGACAACGTAGTAGATAATCAAAGAAATTTAACTATTAAACTTTTAAGAACAGATCAACTGTTAAAACTTCAAATTCTTGAGGATAAAATTGATAATATTCTGGATAATATTGCCTCTGCCAAACAAGGTATTTTACACCCTGTTATATTGACAGGAGAAGAAATAGCGACCGCTGATTTAGATTTTTTTAAATTAAAACATTCCAAAATAGGGGCATTTAACCTAAACGGAACAAAATTGATTTTAGCTATAAAACTTCCGAAAAGTTATATTCAAACTCAGTTAAAAATGATATTGCCAATGCCCAACAAAGATTTTAAAGAAATAGATATAAAGGCTTTAGAATTCATTGAATTAAATGGAACTAAATATAATTATAACACAAACAACAAATATATAAAAGATTTAAAAAAAGTTGATAATTGTTTAATTGAAGGAATATGCAATTTTAAAATGAATAATAAAACTTTAATTGAAAATATCGAAGAAAATCTAATTATATGTAAAAATCTTAAAAAAGAAATTGTAATTAACGGTTGTGACGACAGAAATTTACAATTAAGTGGTAATTTCATAATAAATATCAATAATTGTACAATTAATATAAGAAACATTTCAATATCGAACTTTAATATGGAATTCGTACATAAATTTTCCTACGAAGAAGATCAAAATGTAATTATTAAAGAAAAACTTAATTTTGAAACAATGTTAGAAATGTACCAAATTGAAAATCTTAAACACATAAATGAATTAAAGTACCATAAAAATAATAATTATATTATGAACTCAATCACAATTTTTATTGTATGTATAGCCATAATTGTAATTGGAGTTTTAGTATTTGTAATTAAAAAAAAGAATAAACATGTAAAAATTATTGTAAAAAATATAGAAAAACAAATTGGTACAAACAAAATTCAGGAGAATTCCGAATCAAGGGGGGGGTGAAGTTACACAAATGCAAGTCAGCAAACTTGCTGACGGCACATTCGTGTTGCTTCGCAACCCATAACTCGGTGTCAATCGCATTCCGGTGTCGATGAATACTTTCTGCTGTTCGAAGGCCATTGGAAATGGAATGCAAGTTAGCAAACTTGCTGATGGCACATTTGTGTTGCTTTGCAACTGAGAACTTTCGAAGGTCATCGGAAACGGAATGCGTTGACCCTTATTAATTGTAAGTTAACTTTTGGGAATAATAAAGACAGTCTGATTTGAGACCGAAATGAAGTGAGTTGTTTTGATTGAGTTGCGGTACTTACAATTATAACTCGCGCACTAAAGGGATTTGTTGGGACCCTTATAATGTATTAACTACACAGCGCGGGCGTTAAGGAAATTAGGGTGAGAGGAAAAGGAGAGATGCCGATGCACGTTGGTTTTGAATGTCTGTAGGTTATAATGTGTAGGAAAAGTAGAGCGGGGAAGAGCATTCCACATTCGTGTTGTACGGCTGAGGAAAGATTCCTTGAACTTCACTGTACGTCCGAACACAGGCTTGAGGGTGAACTGATGAGCATTCCCTGCATGGCGGGTATTGCGGTTGAAATGTTCAAGGGGAGGAATGCAACTGGCTATTTCGTTTGAGCACTTATGGTGGAAATAACGATAAAATAACGACAGGCAGGAGACATTACGACGATGACTAAGAGAGTCAATCGATCTCGCGATGTCTCGGTCGCCAATGAGTTTTATCGCGCGTTTTTGGATCCTGTCAAATAGCTCCAAATAAGTAATTGGTGCACCGGACCAGATATGAGCGTTGTACTCGAGTTTCGGGCGAATAAACGCCTTATAAATTGTAGCCAGATCAGAAGGGGTGAAATATTTCTTACAACGCTTAAGGAAGCTTAGACATTTCGCGGCGTTCTTGGCGACATCGAATATGTGGTCATTCCAACGAAGGTTGTCATTAACACACATACCGAGAATGGAAAGTCTTTCGGTTTCAGCGATGTAAGTGCCATTCATAGATAATGGCAGTGTGTGTGGGTTTTGCTTTAATGACAGGAGACAGCATTGAGTTTTGGAAGCATTAAATTCCACTCTATTGGTTTTACCCCACTGAGTTATGCTGTTAAGATCGGAATTTAATGAGCTTAACATACGTTGCCGTTCCAGTTCCACACCCGAAGATGAGGGGCGTGACCCAAGAAACGAATATGAGAAGCTGAGGGTACTGTCATCAGGAAAGTAATGGATTGGATTAGAAGTAACAGACAGTAGATCATTTATAAAAATGAGAAAGAGAGTCGGGGACAGAACAGAGCCTTGGGGGACACCAGCATTTATTTGATGAGTTGCAGAATTGAAACCGTCCAAAACAACTTGAATTGAACGTTCCGAAAGGTAATTTCTAATCCATTGAAGAAGAGTATCATCGATTCCAAATGCACGCATTTTCGACAAGAGAGCTTGGTGCCAAACTCTGTCAAATGCTGGAAACCCTACTTACAAGAAAGAGTAAGAAAATCTACAGTAGCACTATTCTCTTGCAAAAAAACCATTGGCAACAACTGGTGCGTACAACCATGCATCACTCAGTGGCTATACCTATCGGTCGTGAGACCAATTCTTACATACGGGGGCTGTCAGGTCGACGCCCTTAGATAAAGCGGTAAATTGTGATTAGCTGGGCAAAATCCAATGTTTTCTGTGCATAAGTGGAGCACTCCCCGCACAACTCCCTCCGCAGCACTAGACATTCTGCTTCATCTGATACCCCTTGATATATTTAGCAGGCAAACGGCTGCCTGTTTCACTCTCCGCTTAAAAGCTACGAGTACATCGGTCTCTACGAAGAAACATAAACTACACAATACCCCGATCACAGTTTGAAAAGAGCTTCGAAATCACTACCCCTTACGAGATCATTCTGGAGGACGACGCGATAACGGAAAATAAATCGATTTATTTCTACACCGATGGATCAAAAGCTAGTGATGGGCTAGGTGGAGGCGTTTGCTCGGCAAAACTAAATCTTATTCTCTCTTTCCGTCTTCCCAATCATTGTAACGAGTTCCAGGCGGAAATTAATGCGATCAAAGAAGCATTTTCGTAGCTAAAGAGAAATGTGATATCCTCAGATAGCCAAGCTGTGATTAAGTCCCTGGACTCAATCTCTTCAAACTTCATCGTAGCCGATCATCTATTAGGGAGATGGCGGAGCAGTTCAACATTCACCTCTGTTGGGTGCCGGGCATAGAGAAGCAGATGTTAGGCCAGATGAACTCGCCAAAAAGGAACAGCATTTCCACTTTTTCCTGATAAAAGTTCTCTAGGTATACCAATCGCAACATGCAAACTTATGTTTAAGCTATTCGCAATCGAGAGAACAAAGCTTAGATGGACAAGTCGTACCACATTTCAAGCGAATAAGCAGACGTGGCCAAAAATAAACCTGCGATGCTCTAAGTTTCAAATCTCAATAGATCGACTTCACATTAGCTCTCCTATACCTATACCTAGGTGTCATTACAGGGCGCTGTCTTATTGGCAAGCATGCAGCAAGGCTTGGCGTTTATTCGAACGACTTCTCTAGAAGCTGCATGGGTCGAAGAGGAGGAGGAGACTACACCTAACCTCCCGTGCGTATGTATCTAGAAGAATTCTTGCTTATTGATCTAAGTCACGTGGCTAACACTGACGTTAGAAGTCTGTCGCTTCATCAGAAGCTCTAAATGGTTTAAGGGGAATATGGAAAAACTCCATAGATCCACGTTATATCACAATGAACCTCAGATTGGATGGCGGTAGCTGCCAACCCCCTCAACCTAACCTAACCATACCTGAAAGTTCTGACGATAAAAATACTCGTATCCTCAATGTCTGAACCCAATGCTGAATCGACAAACATGAATTTTTGGTCACCCTTCGAGCTACATAAGCAGTCTTCAGTTGTTCTTCCGAGACGGGCACGATTTCGATACTTCAAAAGGCTTGACTCAATTCTACAGCCAAGTTAATACACTGGTCCGGACATGCGGCCATCGAGTGTTCAAGCTAAACAATTAATCCTTGTTGTTGTCCCTTCGGCTAATTTTTAATGTATCCTTATCGTCAGGTGTTTTTGTTGATTATTGGAAGGTTTCATTCACAAGTTTTATTCATAAATCAGGGCATAATCATTTGAAAATTATCGGAATATATATGAGCTATTTCGGAGTAAGTTGAATTGATAGTTAAACAAAAACTATGTTTTCATGTAATGGAACTTGTATCCCCATCTCAAAATGGGTTTAAAACTTGCAAAGTCAAGAACAACAAATCTTTCGTTTTGTGTGTGTGTACTCATGTACGCGCGTTCGAAGTAACTCTTCTTTGGCGTGATGTTTATGTAAATACGTGTTAAAACCGGACACCAAGTAGGGTGATGAGAAATATAATTGATAAAACTTTAATTTTGTGAAATTAACCCTGATCACAGAAGGACTGTGCGGTTTCTTAGGACATTTTGGAAAAATTTAATTTTTTTGGGTTGCAAGCAGCTCTTGGTAAAATAACTTAATGTCAAATTAAAGCGGAATTCTTAAATTGGCCATCAGTTTTCAAGGTACAAACCACCAGTGTTTTTGTTTTACCCAAATCACACAAATGAATCCAAAAAATGCACCTAGTACGGCAACTGGCTAACACTTGCTTTATTTTACATAGCAGTGGTGGCTATGTTGTAGAGGGTAGTGTGTTGTCTTGTGGCCCGTACGGTGCAGGTTCAATCCCAATGGGGAACAACAACATACGCCATCCATAAAACTAGAGAAACGAATAACACCTTGTCTCTCCAACCTCTACACCAAAAAGAGGATTTCTGCCCGATAATACAAGGAACCGTTACCAAGTCTAAGTGTTGCGGGATTTGAGTTTCCTTTTTTTCTATAAAAATAAAAAAGTAAAAAAAGGTACATAGTACATAACTTAATGACAAACAACTTCCTCGTACACAACATTTCAAGGATTATATCGAATAACAAAGTTTTTTTTATAAAAAAAAAGTAAACATGAGCACCGGGGGCTTCTAGAGAGTATATATTATTAATTTCAGCTTCCTGGCTCAAGCTTTGACTTTTCGATAAAACTGTTTTATTTAATCATGTGGCGTGTCAGTAGGCAGATTTAAAAAATCTTTCTACATAAGCATTAAGGGCCCCTAAAGAGTTTATATTACAAATTTCAACTTCCTAGCTCAAACTTTGACTTTTCGATAAGACTGTTTTATTTAACTGTAGGCGTGTCAATAGGCGGATCTTAATACGTTTAACTCCAGAGCATTTAGGGCGCTTATGCTCCATATATAAAAAATGCCAGCTTCGTTGCTCAAAATTCGATTTTTGCAATAAATTTTTGTTTTAAATTTTGGGATTTTTTAAAATTCTAAAACTTGATTATTTCGGGCCCCTAAAGAGTATTATGGTTAAAATTTCACGTTTCTAGCTCCATTTTAAGGAGCCTTTTGAGATGACTGTTTCAATCGAACCTCAAGCTGCTCTTTATTCTCTTTGCAGGTAATTCCGAGTCGGGTGGCTGACACAATCGATCCGATCCACTCATGGAGTGAATCGGCAGCCCAGTCGAGTAGTAGGTTTTAAACTGTTCTTGAGGGAGCGATTGAAGCAGTCGAACCCTGAGTGCTTCGCGCATCGCGGAGATAGTGCAGTTTGGGTGACTGTTGCAATACGAAATAAAGGCTACAATGGTCCGCGGAAAGGGAGCAGGAAGGGACGTCAACCTCAAGAATCATAGGAGAGGAGCAGAGTGGAGATGACTGTTACAATCGAACCCTAACTCCCGTCCCATTTTGTCTGCTCAGCGGTAAGGTAGCGAAACCGGGGATGACTATATCAATCGAACCTCCGGGTTTCCTGTCTCGCCCTCGGAGTGAACTGAAGTGACTGTTACAATCTAACCTCAGTTCGACCTCTTTTCCTAGGCAGGAGTACGGGCTTAGCTGCCTGAACTCAATCTAACCCCAACCCGACGCTCAAATCCATGGTGGGTATCAGTATGGTTACAGTGGCTACAATATGCTGAGAGTGAGTAGTGTAGTCGAGCTCAGGCCGACCCCCGAAACCATGGGCTAGGATCAGGGTGAGGCGACTGATACACACCTTAGGCTGATCCCAAATCAATGCACAGGAGGAGTTGTGTTCATGCTGCTTGTGTTTTCGAACGTGGAACTCAATGTATATTACGTAAATACATTTTTTTTTAAATCTCTGTCGTCGAAATCAAGAAGGACTCCATATTCAAATACTCAATTAAGCGCGCTTTGTTTTTTTTAAAAAAAATATTTATTGTTATTTTTCTTTATGCTAAACGATTTAAGTAATTGAAAACAATCGACTTTCAAGGTTACTGGTCATCTGAATGAGGTCATCTGAATAACTTCGTCAGTCGATTCAACAAAGCATGTCCTTTACGTGTAAAAAAGAAGCATGTATGAAAAGGGGGAAAAGTCCTATGATTTTTTTCTGACGAAATAATTAAGAAAAACCTTCGTCTACTGACATAATTCATAAGCATCTTATTTATAATGAAATAAAGATAGGTATGTACCTGCATTTGAACTTTTTTTCTCGTTTATATTGAAGTAGGTATTGCACTCCAGTAATCCTACTATCAATGAAAAGAAACATTCGCAACCGAGTATCAAATCATTTATTTAGAACATACGTGAATATGACTGAGTGTAGGCATAATGCGGTTACACGACGATCACGACCGCGACATGTCAGACATTTACGCAACATATTCATAGCTGCACAGTCAATATGTATAGGCCTTGTTCCCTGCTTTACAGTCACATCTACCACTGAGATATACGGCCAACCTCAGGTTTATGGATCATAATGCTATGCTACTATGTTGTAATTATTCGTATACATGCGCTACATGCGCTACATGAAAACAGCTTCACATCGTCCTATCAAAGCTGTTTTTGAAATAACTTGATAGTTATCGAGAGAGGATGGATTCACAGCACATACATGTTCAGTGATAGATTTGTGCTACGCCTGTTGTTGAAATTAATTTCTACCAGCAAATGGATTGCTTGTAATTAAAATAAACAGGTGCTCCACCGCTTAACTCATATGACGACTTCCTTTGCAGCGCAAAATGTATATCTTGATTAAAAATTGTGTTTCAACAACTACAACTCAAACGTTTTACGGCTGGATTGAATTAATGAAGGCTCAGATATCAGATTTGGAATTTAATTAAGGTTAACTACATTATACACAGTCCGGATCAGTTCATGACACACCTGAATAATTACCAAAAATTTGTTTTTAGTGCCTTTGTCTTTTTCAATTATAGGTACTGCAGCGCGAAAGAAAGAAAGTTCTATAGAATCACTTTTCATTCACTTTCACACCAATTGTTATCATCGAAATTGCGTTTCAAGGTAAGAAGTTTTTCTTTCCGTTAGAACTTGATTCGGACACTAATAAACAATTTGCAAATAAAAATGAGCCCAACCGGTCCAGCCGTTCTCAAGTGATGCGCTTACAAATGGCCTGTAGATTATTTATATATACATATAAAGATTATTTAATACTGCATAAAAAGGACATGAATAGAAGGTTAATGAGAATGCAATGGCGGTACTTTTTCTTTTCTTGGTATACATGGCTTAAAAATAACCACATTTTTCGGTTTACTTGATTAGATGCACCTTAAAAATGTATTTAGTTTGCAGATACATAGCTATATTAATGATTGTGCCGAATACCTCTTTGCTAAACATGTTCCGATCAAGACGCGAATTATTAAAAATGCTAGTTGCCCCTGGTTCTCACATCGTATTACAGATGACATACTTCTAAGATACAATTTGTATCGTCGCTGGGGAAGGTTTGGTTGTACTGAAATGTACGAGGAATTTAAAAGAGTCCAAAACACCGTGGTTAAAAAGTAAAAGGAACTCCCTTACACAGGAGTCTTTAACCAACACCGCTCCTCAAAACTGGTCCGTACTTTCGGAATAAGTCAGAAATCATCCATTGTTGACCACGAAATCGATATAGTGTAGATGAGTTTAGCCGAAAGTTTACAGATGTTACTCCGTCGGGTGATCAAAGTTCTTTGTAGTTCTCCGTTAACAATTTCAGCGATAAAGATTTTTCACTGTCTACTGCCTCGGTTGGTAATGCAATCTTTGGGCTTAAATCCAAATGCATTGGATTAGACAATGTTCACCCAGACATTGTATAAATACTTCATTCTCTAATTCTTATTCTTTCTCACATATTTTTAACTCTCCGTTTCGTTGTCTTATCCATTAGAATGGAAAAAAGCTAAAATAATACCCAGTCAAATGTTCCTGAATATAGACCAATTGCCATTCTCCCATATCTGTCGAAGGTAATCGAATCTATCATTAATCAACAAATTAGAACACATGTAAATAACAACAATTTACTCACATCTCTGCAGTTCAGCTTTCGATCTAACCAAAGCTGCATTACAAGACTTCTTAAAGTTTCCGACGATGTCCGGAAGATATTGATTTAGATTAAACGACTTTAATCACTCTGTTGGATTTGTCTAAAGCATTTAACTCACTAAATCCTGTGTTGTTATGTAATAAACTTTCAATGTATTTTTATTTTGCCGTGACTTCAAATAAACTCATACATTCTTACCTGGTTACGAATAGTTAGTGTACAATCAGTGTCTTATAACGGAGTTCAGTCTGTCTTTCTTCTCACACATGTGGGTGACCCGCAAGGATTGGTCCTCGGTACACCGACGACACGTTTTGAAATAACAGTATGGCGGAGGCTGCAGAGGAAATCAATAGACCTCCTCACGACAATGTCAGTGTCAAATGAACACAAAAAAAAAAAAACAGCTGAATGAAATGAAGGAAAACAATGGCGGAAGAACAATACGTTCTTCGCGGATATTTCCTAAAAAGTTTATAAAAAAGCCAATTCTAACAAACTAAAAGTTCCGGAACTAAAAATGTGTATCAAAACTATATTTTGGAATATTAAAAACTTAACATTATAATATGATTGTGTACAAAGAATAAACCTGAAAAAGTGAGAATCGCGTAGTTGTGGCAAAAAAATGTTTTTGTTGCTAATAACTCGTAGGTAATAAGTTTGCATTAAAGCAAATTATAACAAAAACAAATTTCCAGAACTAAGAAGGAGTATCCAATCACTATTTTGGAATACTAAAAAGTTATCAATATATTAAGATTCTGTCCAAAAAATAAAAGTGAAACCGTGACAATCGCGTTGTGGCAAAAAAATATTTTTGTTTGGAAGCAAATAAGTTGAAAAGTTTTCTAAATGTACATTTTTACTTTTTATTTACATACATTTTTCAATTTTTGGTATACTTTCTCGCGTTTTTTCTCTATAATTCGTTACTTTTTAACCTTTACTAGCTGCTGTTTTCATGTAAGTATTCACTTTATTAACAATAACAATGATTATTGCATACGATTTGTGCAAATTTCTGTAATTTTATCATTCAATTTGCTTTTGACGTTTAAGAAAGGGAGGTCGTCACTTCAGAAAGAGATAGCTTGGTGAAAAGGTCTATGGTGATTTGTCTACGGTACATAAATGGGCAACCCAAAATTATCTTAACCTAAGTCCCTCAAAGTCAAAGATTCTTCCGGGTTATAAACGAAAACTACACTAACAGTCCATTCCCCAAATTTTGCTAAATAACACTCCAATAAAATTTATCTCTAAAGCTAAAAATTTAGGAATTACCTTTAATAACTCACTTATTTGGAATGACCACATCAATAGCGTGGTAGGAAAAATATATGATGCACTTCGTGACCTGTCTTTAACCAGAAGTTCTTTGCGCCAGTTTTAAATAAAAGTTGCGAGTTATTTGCTGACTCCGACTCAGAATCGATTAGGAAACTAAAAGTCGCAGTTAACTCAATTGCAAGATATGCCTGTAACCTAAGACGATACGATCACTTCTCCACCTTCACCCGCCAACTCCTCGAATGCGATATCCACAGTCTCTTAAACTTTAGAGTAATCCTTTTTCTATATAAGCTTATCCGTTCATACATGTCTGATTTCTCGTAAACAATTTTTTGTTCATGACGTTAGTCGTTGGAATAACTTTAACTTACTTACTTAAGAGAAAGAGTTTTTTTATCATTCTCATTTTCGTTTTTATCTAGTCAGAATTGACGTTTCTCCTTTGTGCAATTCGATGTAATTTTTCAGTTAACTAATGTCCAATTTTGTTTCGGATTGCGTTGTTCACTTTGTTAACTGGTCTTAAAATGCATTCAAGAAGTTACGAATCTTATGGCAACAGTTACCGAGAAAGACTTTGACAGCTCTACCACTGCAAGATAAACGGAAGATAATAGCCTTAGTTTATTATGACTCATGATCGATCTTGCTTTTAATTCGATAAATTTTCTGATCTGAAAATTAGTTCGCACTATGACAAATTTACAGTTTGGAGTAAAAAACGTTTAAAGTTGTTTGCTTATAAATCTCCCTATAAAAGCAGTTGGAGTTCGGTAATACGAAATAAAAGTAAATAAAGAAAATATTAATTTAGACAACGTGACTTCATGTTATAATAAGTGGTATTTTTTTTACAAATTAATGCCTTTAACGCCTTTATGCAAAAAAAGTTATAATCACTTTTTTATTTAAAAATTTAAAAAGTTATTAAGTAATATTTTAATTTTTTATGTTTCTTAACTTATACGTGGTCAGGACCTGCAGACATGGCTCTTTCATAAAACCAACGGTGTTCCAGTGGGACAAATTTCATTTGATCCTCCAGACTTTCCCACTGACAACCGCTTGAATTTTTTATTCCGATGTAAAAAGTACGCGTTTTTATTTGGGAATTTTTTGTTTTTCGTAATGATAACTTTGCTGAAAGGTGTTTCTTAATCGTAGCATTCTTAATACAAATAGGATCCATATTCTCTGACACGTATCCACTTAACAGAATCTTTTCATTTAATTCGTTTTTAGTTGCATTTTTTACATTCAGTTTAAGCTGCGCTGCAACTCTTTCAGGGAACGAAAATGATTTTCCATATCAATTACACGAGTATTTCGGCAACACGGCGTTGTTCTACTGTACACACATTTTCATGTTGGCGTAAAACTTTTTCGATTCTTCCAAAATCGCGGTCGCTTTCTAGGAAGGTATGCCCCACTTCTGGAAACTTGTGGTCAATAACATCAAAGTAGCTTTGCAAAATGAGGACTTGATATAAGCGAATCATGTTAAAGTTTTTATTTTGACCAGCACATGAGTCTGACCATATTATTACATGTTTTCTACTACTAAGATCATTGTTTTCTTGAAAAAAAATTCCAAATTGAGCTAACAACCTCCGTACTTCCTCTGTCAGCGACGTCCTCGGTCCATGTCATCATGTAGGGCTTTTCACCATTAGATGTGATTGGATGAACTCCCAAATTCTAAAACCACATATGTCTTAAGTAGAAAGCTTTCGATATCGTAAGTTTAGGTAACGGCATAGTTTGCTGTAAATCTACTGTTAGGTAGAAATCAGTACGAGCTTTTTCACGACAAATTTTCTGGTGTTCAAATGCTTCCTTGTAGCTCAACCGATGCTTAGTTGTATTTTTTCAAGCATCACATGTGCTACAGGTATCGCTTTATGTCGAAAGGATAAATTAAATTTCGTGTCAAAAATGTTTCTGTAGAAAGATTCCTTTACAACAAAGTGTTCATCTTTCTTGCCTTTTGAACATTGTTCTATATATAGTTTGTACATTTTTGAAATATTTAGCAAAGGTGACAGGTATCGCTTAAAAGGGTTCTTGTTTCTCGAATAGTGAGATGTGAGATTCTTCCCACGGAAACTGGTGTATGTGATCAGAAACAAAAAGCTTTACCTCCTCAGAGAATTTGTTCGGTCGGCTTTCATGACGACCCCTTCGATACAAAGATGGAACTAATTCGCAGGCTTTTAACTTATTTTGAATGATCTCAATTTTTTTTCTGCCAATCTGATATAGTGAACAAAGTGCGCCTTTCCAAATTTTGATATACTTTTCATAGACAACAACGTAGTATTCATCCTTGTTCCTTTGCCTAGTATTGTTAGCTTTTTTGCGACTGGGACTTTTCTTAACGATACTTTTAAAAAGCAAAAAAACAGAGCATTTTTGGAGTTGATATCTAATTTATAAAAACCTGTTAATAGTTCACTTCATGCACAAAAAACCTTTGTTATACATCGATTTCTGAGCTGGTGTTAAACGATTTTAGCACTTTTTTACGCTAAAAAACCTGAAAAAATTATGTATTTACCACCTTTAACCATATCCAACTCCTATATTAACTACATTAGAGTATCGGTGAATGGAACAAAATTTAAGATGTCACATAACACTTTTTATAAAATTAGTAGTAAAGTTAACATTTCTGGAAACTAATGAGTGAATAGAAACCATGTTGATGAATTGAATACACACAGTCAAAACTTATATGAATTAACTAAATATTAACAAAAACGTTAGGTATACAAAATTATATAGATATAATTGGCATTTGGTAATAAAATATCTATCAAGAATTTTCTCATAAAAAAACCAGCGCCTTCGATTTTCATTAAAAAAAATATTCAGTCGAATGGCAGCTTCGCGCTGAACTTCAAAAGAGACCTAAGCTGGAAATGGTTTGCTTGTTAATGTTGATGGTTTGGAGAAAAATTCCCTTTATAAAGGGAGGAATTCTAGCTTACAGCGTAAGAGTAAAAACCGAATGAGTCAGTTTTATCGCCGAATACAATGGAAAGTCGCTGCAGTAGATGAAGTTGCTGTAGTACAAACTGTCGAGTTAGTCGCTCACTTGAAGTAGCATGTACGTCAACAGTAGTGCAGTGCAGCATACATGGTATAGCGTGAACCAGTTCACTTGGCCAATCTACTGCGCAGGTCAAATTTCCCTACGAAAATTGCTGAAACAAAACAGAGATGCGATGTACAAGCGGGATAGGTTTCCATCATCGGAACTTCGATGTGAGATAACATTCCAGGGATGGACTTTCTTCATGGGTTATGGTCACGGATTATTATCCAGTTTTCAAAAAAGTATTGCAACCCTGCTGGGTGAAAAAAATAAGACCTTTAGATATCAACTTTACTTCTAAAACATAAAAGTCTTTGTTAAAGGGTTTTCCTTTGGGGCTGACAAATTTCGGCGCACTAATAAAAAAATAAATCTCTTGCACAATGGAATGGGGTTAAACATATAAATCTACATGTGACTTAGAACTTGAGTTTGATTCTTTGTTTTTATGGTCTTATAATTTGTAGTTTAGCACCAGGTACCTGGAGTGAAGTGTTTTCAATATACATACATATATTTATATTTATTTTTTACCTATGGGTTTTTGGAAAAACATGAATGGATGAGTGTTTACAAGTTTCAATAATTTTTTACCTAGGAGTTTTTAATTATGAAATTTTAGCATCAGAGAAAACTTATTTTATGATGCATACGTATTTACGTATACGATACGTATTTAAATGATTTTTGTTATGGTACGTAAGTGTCCGACCCGGATCGAAAGGGTCTTAATCGCTTTCACACGATTTTTGATAAAAATAATTGCATATCCAAAATTAAAGCAACATAAAAATCGAGTATTTAGTTTTTAATACTTCAAACTTTGAATACATTACGTGAGTTATTCGAACAAAAAAAAGTCAAAAATTCTTTCACACTCTCTATCAACCATTTCAGTCCAACTATGCTTGTCAAAATGTGGAATAAAATTAGAGAAACACAGAGTTATTGTGTATTCTACTTTTGACAGCTTGTACTACTGCTACTACTACTATGTAGTATTTCTAACGACTGTAGGTAAACTATTCACAATCAGTTTAATTCACAGTTTCATTGATCTGGGCTGTTTTGTTTTCATCGTTTGATACGGCTAATGTGATTGGCTTTCCGTTCAGTTCTTTTTGCAAACGTAATCAGGACCAGCTGGGGGTAGATGACAGTAAATCAACACTCTCACATTTAACAACGAAGAAAAAAACACCGGAAAATCAGTAACGATAGCAACAGCGATTGACCTGGGATGTGCAAACTGGAAAGGTTGCCAATAATTGGAAAACTGTTTTCTTTTCTAATAAAATAAATTATATTTCAATGGCCAGAAGGTACCAATTGTTATTGTCATGACCTCCGAAAAGAACACGGATCTTGAACCCGTTATAGGTCTAGACCAGTGCGGAACTATAGTAATGGGTTTTATTTCATGTCATGAAAATTTTGATATGGTTTCCGATTCTAAAAAAAAAATGACGACCTTCTTAAAAGACCAATCCAATCACTTAAAATCTTTAAAATTGTCAAAAATAAATTGGAAAAAAATGGGTGTTTTTTCTTCCATTTTGTAGTGGCGTCTCATCCTTGTCTACTTATCTACGACCAGTATTAAGTAGGCCAACGTTCCAACACCTTAAATTTCTTTTCCAGTGCTTCACCAGTGCTTCCGTAGTAGCATCTATTTTGTCATGAGTAGTATGTACCTATCAAAGTCTAAGACACCATATTCAGGGGTGTCTTATCAACTAAACTTGACTGTACAAATAACGGAAGCGAAAGATCGTCCCGATTTCATTGCGGTTTCAAGAACAAATGCTAGAAACAACAAGGCTTTTAACAGTATTGAAAGCGTTGGTACAATAAACCAACCACTATATCATTGTTCTATCCACCCTTGTTCTAAACATAGAGCATCAATATTATTTTGGACCGCTAAAGGCAATATAAAATTTCAGCTTTCCAGCTCAAAATTCGATTTTTTGGATAATTTTTTTTTGTGATTGCGTGTTAGTGGGCGGATTTAAAAAAAATTGTTACACATGATTATTTCCGGCCGGTAGAGATTATGTGGTTCAAATGTCAGCTTTCCAGCTCTTACGGCCTAATTTTTGCCAACAGTCCGTCAGACATGGCAAGATCGATATTACTATCGATGCTGAACACAAATACAGTAACTTTTAGAGGTCTACGAGCAATTAAGGTATGTTACAAGCTATGAGTCAATATTAATATACCCTTAGAATATGGTATAAATCTGAATTGTAAGGTATGTAATAAGTAATAGGTACACGAAACTATGTATAATATTTAAAAAAAAAAAAAAAAAAACATGAATACACATTCATCACATTAAATCTTCAGTTTTCATGCTCGTTAAGTAGTCATAATTAAATAATATGTATGTATTGTGGAATAACTCGGAGAGTATAATGTATTCGTTAAAAGCTAGTCGTCAACCCTCATTGAAATATGTATAGATAGTATACCCACTGAACTCTTAACCGAATTAAATTCAAATTGAAATCAATCAACGAGCTCCTTTTGTGTGGATGGCAAGCAACGACTGCGGGGTCGGAGTTAATGCATCCTAGGGTCATACGATCTACACTCTCGTTTTTTCTGTCAAATGCCAGCAATGTCAAATAATTAATATATAACGAGAGGATAGCTACCACTTTTGCAGGTCATAACACTCATAAATATGAAAAATATGTATCATTTAAATTGTATGCATACATGTGTATGTACATAATACACGCATGTATGTGCAATATTCATTTCGAGTAAGTTTTGTATAACGCGGTGTCCCAAGAATTCCATTCAGCATCTTTAAGTGGATCAAATTGAAGAACGAATCGGAAATACATAATTAACGATGCCCACATGGAAATCTGGAAAAAGGAAGTGATAGTGTATTTTTGTATGGTTTAGTAGCACGAGTGTGTAGTTGTAGTACAAGTACTTTGCGTTTGTTGGTTTCATTTCAGTAAGTTTTTTCTTAATTAATCGACTTGATAAGTTAGTGAGGTAAGTGTTACGTTAAGCACTCAAAATCTCTAGAAGGTGGAAAAAGGAAAACATTAATTGAAGTTTAAAAGATTGTTCTAAAGGTAAATTGATTAAAGGGAAACTCTTAAAAATACTAGCAGTCCGTACGAAATCGTAATCGATAAGCAATGTCACATGTGAGTTAACAACTCTTGCTTTATGCCTGCATAATCTTAAGGGCTTCAAGCCCCCAGCTGTACATATATGGAAGCTAAATAAAAACCTTAATTCTTCGCCTAAGATACAGAATAATGCAGTAGTTACAGTTTTGAGTTAAATGAAACGTTTTGACTAAAATATGAACAAATCTGCAAAAATATGGAAGAAGTTATCACTTGCCGTCTCTAAATTTCTTCCAATAAGGCTCAAAAAAAATACGTAACATCCTTTACTTACGTATATACCTATATTATTAAAAAAAAATATAATAAAAGATGTCCGATTAGTCCACCTTTTGAAAATTCAAGAAAAGGCAGTGTTTATTTGCAGATGTTTTTATTTTAACAAAAAGTGTAGACACGGAAGATTATGTATGGATCACAATATCCGATAAACAACCGCCTCGTGACATAATGGCATACGTTGATTCTTTCGAAGAAATTTTAAATTTTGACAAACCCATCAATTTAGAAATACGCCTTATCGAAGAAGATGATGTCTTTGACTTTTTTTCAGACGACGCGACGCACACACCCACGATTGCAGATTTTAAAACAAGATGGCCTGTCGACCAGTAATATAATTTTTTAATTGACCAACTATTGCAGGATGTCAAATATCGACGACGTTAAACATTGGTTAACCCGATCAAGGGCTGTCGTATAAAACTCTGTAACTTCGGATAGAAGAGATCTTGGCCGCCAAATTATATTTCTCGCCTTTTCCTTCACTCGAATTTGACCATCAACTCATGTTTTTTTTATTTCAACTTGCCGACACAGTTTTCTTCAGTTGGAGTTGAGTAGTCAACTTGCATTAACTCAACCAAAAATTATACAAGTTTAATCGATTTTTTGCTTTAAACTTGACTTTAAAGATATAGATATTTTTTTTTTTAATTTTGTGTCGTCAAAGTTAATCTTAAAAATTATTTCGCTCAGGTTAGTTGTGCGCCAAGGATGGAAAAAATATAACAATGAATAGTCGTTTTTTACCGCATGAATTGCCAAATCTGGCGTAAGTGATAAATACAGCGACAGTGGGAGCATCGTCAATATCGCATACAAATTCATTGGACAAATGTGACGACGTCGATTTGATCTATAATTTTCGATCATGGATCACGCATGCCATACCTACTTCTGTATGGGCGAAAACGTTTCGTAAAGTTCGTACTGCTTTTAGTCATCATCAAGCGCCTTGTCACGCAGCTATTATGAATTTAATCGATAAATTTGAACGTACAGGTAAATGATACGAAGACTTCAACTCGTGTTCGTACGGCAAGGTCAGCTGAAAATATTGCTGCCGTAGCTGAGAGTGTGATGAAAACCAGGGTGTGTCCATTTCGAGACGATCATAGGAATTGGGCATACCCACAACCACTTTGAACCGCATTTTGTATAAATATCTTGCCCTTCATTCTCATAATGTCCAGTTGACGCAAGAATTGAAGTCAGAAACCATGCACAACACTTAAGGCTGAAACCACACCGGATAAAGCAAAACGTTTTTGATTCGATAGTCAAAAAAACATTTTTTATTTCAACACACACCAAGCGAAACAGAATGTAACAAAACAAAACGTTTTGTTTTCTTGTTTCGTTTGGTGTGCGTTATAATAAAACAAAATTGAATTCGCGACTTCCTTTTAGTGTGGTTCAACATGTGGTCGGACTCAGACGATGAAGTTGTGCCAATCTTACATACAATTTTTGAAGCAATTGAGGTAAAGGACGCTTATAGCAGAGAGTGGTGGCTGCATCCATATAATCTAAAACGAAATGCTGAGGATGTGATTATAAACTTAAAAGCAGAGTTAAGAACTTATCCTAAAAAATTTAATAATTTCACCAGAATGCGGATGCATAATATGATTAGGGAACGCGAAGGCTTGCTTCAGCAAATATAATATGTTGAGCGTGAAGCTATGGAATACGTAACTCAAAAAGAAACACATGAAAATATTGGAAGAGCAAGACCATCAAATGCTGCACCTAATATACGCAATCAGTATGTTCAATACTTTAACTCCTATACTGGAGCAGTTCCTTGGCAATATAAGTATACCATCTTACATATTTTGGTTACATGATTTTTAAATACAGTATGTCAAGTATTTAAAGTAATACTGTTTAATGTATATACATAATATTCATACACAATTATGTACATTAATAAATATGTATAAAATTAAAATTCAACAAAACTTACCTTGGCAATTCATTTCAGTTGCTATTTCTATCCACAACTTATCAATAGTAACTTTATTAGCATGTTCCTTATCTTTATAATTATAGATAGGGCTTCTTGCCTCAATTAAAAAAATCAATTTTTCTCCATCTACGCCCATATTTGTTAAAATTTGCGCACAGAGTACACCAGAGTATACCCATCATAATGAGTAGAAACACTCATATTTTTGACTGAATGGTAATTGAAAAGGTTCATAATTAGATGTAATCATTACAAAAAATAATCAGAAAAACCACCCATAAACCATTTTAAAAAGTAAATCAGGAACCACTGCACGTAGTGAAAAGTTATACACAACGAGGATCAAGTCGATGCGCTTTTAAAAAAGCTAAGAAAAACCCCACAATCATTCGTCTTACGAAGGAATCAAAATGTTGTTTTGCAAAAAACAACAGGTCAGCTATCGGCAACGAAACTCGTTTTTTATACCCTATTCTAAGGGTATATTAATTTTGACGCATAGTTTGTAACATACCTTAATATTGCCCGTAGACCCCTAAAAGTTACTATATTTATGATCAGCATCGATAGTAATGTCAATCTAGCCATGTCCGTCCGTCCGTCGGCAAAAATTAGGCCTTTAAACTGGGCCTAGAGAGCTGAAATTTTAACCATATACTTTCTAGGGTCCCGAAATAATCAAGTTTACGAATTTTTGAAATCCGCCCACAGACACGCCCACAAACTCAAAAAAAAACAAAATTTTGGACAAAATCGAATTTTGAGCTAGAAAGCTGAAATTTTTTATATATGATCTATGACTCCTAAAACTGCTCGGGAGATAAAGTTTTCAAAATCCGCTCACTGACACGCCCACAATTATTAAATGAAACAATTTTATTGAAAAACCAAAATTTGAGCTAGGGAGCTGAAATTTATAATATATACTCTGTAGAGGCCCTTTATCTCATGTGTAAATATTTTCAAAATCCGCCTACTGACACGCCCACAATTTACAAAAAAAAACTTTTTTTGAAAATCCAAAGTTTGAGCTAGGGAGCTCAAATTTATAATTTATACTCGCTAGGGACCCTCTATGCTCATGTGTTAATTTTTTTAAATCCGCTTACTGACACGCCCACAAATAAATAAAATAATTTTATTGAAAAACCAAAGTTTGAGGGAGCGTTTTTTTTACAAAAGCTTCGTTTTTGTTTGATAAAATCCTTTAAATGTTATATAACAAAAGATGTAGAGCGTTCTTAACAATTCAACAATACTTAGACTTTTGTCACGCCCACTTATGAGGGATAGGAATAAGAATAGGGTTCGTCCAAGCGGTCTGTAGCCCGCCAATATGTTTTGTTTTGCTTTTGTTATTATGTTTCGTTTCATTTGGTGTGTATTGCGCTATAAGAAAGTAGGCAATAATCGTCAACGACGCTGGGTCGAAACAGTTTTGTTGCATTCGGTGTGTGTTGCTCGTAT
Source organism: Portevinia maculata (assembly GCA_949715645.1). Lineage (NCBI taxonomy): Eukaryota > Metazoa > Arthropoda > Insecta > Diptera > Syrphidae > Portevinia > Portevinia maculata. Next base: position 336,276,508 of record OX454525.1, on the reverse strand, counting down.
AGAATGGCATGTATTTTCGACAACCACCACCGAAACACTTCGAAACAAAAACATGTGTTTTGTTTCGTTTGCTTTGGTGTGTGTACTCTCATAAGAAACAATGTTCTCTTGTTTCACGAAACAAAAAAAAACACAATTTGCTTTATCCGGTGTGTTTTCAGCTTCAGTTTCTGTTTCAGTTATAAAAAAAAATTGCACCTCTTCTTGGACGAGCCGATAGGAATTAAAAAAGGTGTTCCTGTGTTCCCATTGAAAACATGAACGTAAAATACAAAACATGAACACTTAACATTTAAACTTGATTTGCAAGTAATGTTTAGTTCTGAAAAGACACAGAAGATTAAACTGCCGCCATTCGCGAAATCCCACTCCTCATCCAGCTAGATCCCCCTGTCAAGATTCCATACAAAACTTTTAATTCACAGTCATTTTTCGCTCAAACAAGTGAAAGCACAAAATGATTTGTGAACATCTCACAAGCCAGTGGGGTGCTAAACAATGATACCTAGTATTCCACCAGCTCACTCACCGAAAACATTTTGTCTATTGTGTGCCCCGAATGCGGTTCCTATTTCGAAACTTGGATATTTTGTCCTTGTCACAACCACCACAAACAAGGCACTAAATTACGACACCGAAGAGATCATTTTGCGAAATTAAAACCATTACTTAGCAGCTCAGCATAATTATTGCCATACAGTAACACACACAGCGAAGACACAATACCCCCAACGGGCACCTCTACTGAAAGGGAAAACATCTGGAAAAATAAAGCCAAGATGAGGAAATTAGACAGCGTACAACGCTAGTCGACTTTAACTAAACTAAACAAAATGAGTGGTTGAAACATAAAAGCAGACCTACCTCCCTACAGCTCTAGATGACATTTTAAGCGGTAATTCATATTTTAAGGTTATTACACGTTTCATTTAACCACTATCGCCATTCAGCCAAAAAAGGATAGACTGGGAGCTGGAACAATCTATACATTTCTTTAACGGCTGTGGAGCCTCGACGGCAACGGAGACGTCCTGTCTAGAGGACATTAAAGAATTAAGTCACTGAGATTATAGAAAGCTCCAGATGGTGTATAATGATATTCATGCCATATACTCGCATTCGTAGCTGGCGCAACGCGCGGCGTGTTTTCAAAAGTTCCCCATGGAATTTTAAGTTCTTTCTCTTATGTGGAATGACACTTAAATATTTCTCGCACACACATAACACGACCGACAAAAGTACATCACACCCCCTTTGGAAAATGACTTTATTATGACATTAAAGAACAAAACAGCACATTTTTCCTGATGTTGGGTGGCATATGTCTTGACAGATTGGCATACATGACTTTTTGGCAAGCACAATGTGTTTTGGGCGGGAGAAAAGAAGTGGTTGAATATGAAAACTCAAACTTTTAACTAACTTTTGAAAAAAAGGAATACATACTAATAAAGTGCTGTGGGTTTAAACCCAAATTTATTCAAATCGTCTAACACGAGCTGTGAATTGCCGTAGGTGGACGGACTTAAAAAACTGAATGAATATTTTGTTTTATGTACGTATAGGTTCTTAGGGGAAAGAAGGAATTCTTTGTAAGTTTTAGTGCTCTCGGATCAAAATAGCATTCCAAATTTCTGGTCGTGAATCATAATAAGAGTATAATACAATATGGTTCCCAATTCGTAAATTTGGCCACAAGAAATTCCAATTTTGCTGTAAAAACAATTATTTAACAATAAATAAAAGTTCATTATGTGGCATGATAGAGGCTTTTCCACTGCCCCACCTCTTGCGAACGTCTGGCAAACATCCAAGAGTATCAATTGTGATAAGAAGCTTCTCAAACTTGCCGTTCGGATTTGGCTTAAAATTGAAGGCCGCTTCCTCTTCGCACACGCAAATGATTGGAGAAGCTATATTTTGGGCCCTGTTGATGCCTAATATTTATTTATTTTTTAATCGTTATTTGTATTCATAGGCATGAATTAAAAATGAGTAAATAATTGTTTTCTGTTTAAATATTTTGTTTTGTCTAAGCACTAGAATCATTTTTTTTTTTCAGAGCATATCGTGACGATTCACCCCTACCATTTATGTTTTGTAATTATTTATCACACTCAGTTGGCTCACATCGATTATATCCTTACTGGTTGGTTGTACACCATCGATTACTAATGCTAAGAGTCGAACTGTGGCAAAGTTTGCAAATCTTTTTTCAGATATCAGTGGACACTTTTTAGTTCTCGCCTGTCTTATGGTTGATGTTGCTCTGAAACATTTACTTTTCAGCTTTGAAAGTAGTTCGTGCCCTTTTAAAAAGTTCTTCAACACATTGCAACATTTCCAAATCTAGTCTTGATCCAACGGGTGTGTCCAATAACCCACCAGCCGCCTTCCACAGTAAAGGGAAAAATAGTAGCAATAACCATCCTCATCACCATTTGCCTTGATACTTTGTGAGCCGTATGTGAGCACCAGGTGCACAACTGCGGTGTGGAGCCTTTCACCTTAGGGGACATTTTTTGTTCACAGAAGATGGTCAAGCCGTATTATTTTGCGCAATCGACTATCTAAAACCATCGCAACGATCTTCATGGTGTGAGAGTTGGTTCGTCGGAGTAAACCCTTTTTAATTTGCAATATTCCAACGTTATTATAAAATAATAGTTAAAAGATACGTACCTAAGGTACGCAGTATGATTTATTGGATTATCCGCGGCGTCGCGGCCGCCCGCCGGCACCCTGAGCAAAATGGGAGTTTATAAATATTAGTGGAGAAGATGCCAATAACTTTCTTTAGACTCGTCCGTCTCCTGCTTTCGGAAGTCACAAATAAAGTTGGAAGACAGTAGACATGGGTAACCCAGCATTGTGTCAACTCCGTGCGCTAGCGCAGTAACTGAGCTACATGTATGATACACTTTGTCATAAGGCAATGGACTCAGTAGCACAATATTTCAACAGCACAGTGGCGATCCATGCACATTAGATACTAGCACCGTTGGGACTGTAGCCCGTCCCTATGTTTATCGTTTGTTTTGCTTTAAAATACTTTCTCACGTTTTTTTCTCTATAATTTGTTACTTATTACCCTTCAATAGCTTCTGTTTGCACTTTCATATTCAGTTCATTAACAATCACAATGATTATTCCATACGATTTGTGCAAATGTCTGCATTTTTATCATTCAATTTGTTTCTGTTGTTTAAGACAGGAATTCCGCACTTCAGAAAGAGATGGATTGGTAAAAATGTCGTCCACGCAATTGGCGAGTGCGCGTTCGGAGTCCTCACCACTCATAAAATAAAATTGTAAAAATGTAAGTGGTTCAACAACATATGCCACCCATTCACATGCCGCTACGCCAAAAGGAGGATTTTTGCCTGGTAGTACAATGGACCGTTACCGAGTCTAAGTGCCCTGGGATTTGGATTTCCTTTAGACAAAATTAAAAAAAATAAAAATAAAAGTGGTTCACTTGGCATTGGCAGCAATGAGCCCACTTTGTGATAAACTTGGCTTTTGAATGTTGAATGGAATTGTTGACCATTTGCAGCATTGTTTTTAATTATTTCTGTTGCTCCGAACGGTGTCATTTGGAAACATGAATTGGATGTTCGAATTGGCTTCAAGAACAGGTTAGATTCTGGTTTCGTACCGATAAGTAAGCCGTTCAATGGTTCAGGTGGTGTTTCAATTTCCAGTAGTTGCACTTTTCCTGACGCGCCACACTTTGAATTAAGCGCATTACAATGCGGACATTCCTTGTCCATAGCACCAATCCCCACTTTCGAATGAGCGTAATATTGATTATCGGGTTCATACTCGAATGCTAGACGAAGGAATGACTCGTATGTAGATACTTGATGTTGGCGTTGTTGGTCATTTGCTCTGCGTGTGTTAACTACGAACCGGCGCGCTGGTCTTTGTTCCAATCGTCTTTGTTGATTTCGTTCAGGTCGTGCCTCTTGTAATTGTGATTCACGCAATTGCGCCATGCTCACACGTGCATCTGCATTATCTTGTTGGATTTGTTCATCTGTTCTTTGGGCTCTTCTATTTCGTATGTCTGTCGTTCTATTCGTAATAGTATTATTAATAAATTGTTGTTTAATAATGAACAACATAATAAATGATAAATCAGTTATCGATCACTGAGAGTTGAAGATTATTACAGTACTAATATCGCTATTAAAAAATGGGGGTTGGGGGTAGAAGTTTGAAAATTGAGAGTTAGATATTATGTATTTTTGAATGGCAAATCATAAAAAAATATAAATAAAAAATGTTATCCAAAAAATATAAAAAAAAAATTGTGGTAGACCACCATTATCACTTAGTGGTATAGAAAATAGTTTACCCCCTTTTCTCAGACCTACCGAGTAGGTACAGTGAACTCTCTCTTAAGCGGACACTGACGGTACCAAGAAATTTGTCCGCTTATTAGAGGTGTCCGGTTATGAGAAAAAATATTTTATTGACAACCTTGAAAAAAGAAACAAGACATGCATTTATGGTATAAGATTTTATTTTAAAATGAAATGCATTTTTTGTGATAAACATTAATTGTAGGTAATAAAAAGGATAATAACAAATCATAAACAAGAACAAAGCCTTTAAAAAATTATTTTTTGCATTACTTGAAACTATGTAGGTACTTATGCTTCAAATTATGCATACGCTTACATACAAACCTACGTATTGCGCCACGAGAATTTTAGTCTGATAGTCGACAGACGGCCACCGGCGCCGCAGCCTACTTTGTTTACATTCTTTACGGTTTTTTTTAAAAATGTTTGCTGGGTATCAAGGGCAAAGCGCAAAGAAAAGGAAAAAAAAGCAAACAAAATAAAAGACAACGAAGTGTGCCAAATCGTCGGTGAAACCAGAAAGTCGTGTAACTCAACTTTTAAACGAAAATGAGATTTGAATGACATCTATTAGCTCAAACCCATATCTAAATACAACTCGGCGAAATTTGGGCCCCTTATAAGTTTAATTATTATATTATCGGAGATTCAGTTGGTAGCATATCTTCCAGATCAGTGCATTTGGTGAGTACACTGTGTGTGGAAAAATGCTCTCCTGTAAAATTTGGTAAAATGGAGTTACACAGTTTTCTGGTTTCACCGACGAAATGCGTTTTGTCCGTTTAAGAGAGAGTGAAATTCTATTGCGGCTATGAAAACTGGTGTCCGCGTCCAGTTATAAAAGAGTCCGTTTATGAGAGAATTATTTACATTAAAAATTGTGTAGATTATTCCGTTCTTTGAAATTTGTCCGGTTATGAGAGGTGTCCGCTTATGAGGGGTGTCCGTTAGGAGAGAGTACACTGTATACACAAAAAGTTTCATAAAAATCGGTCAAGCCGTTTCGGAGGAGTTTGGTTACAAACACTGTGATACGAGAATTTTATATATCTATAACTATACACATAGATACATACATATAGATGGAGCTAAGGAAGTTTTACTTCAGTCGTGTGGTGGGTGGTCTAAAGCACACTCGTTTTTTTTCATGCAGACATGCATAATGCATTGGCTACTACACTATTAAAGTGCTTTGTAAACATCTTTGCCACAGTAGCAGTAGTGTAGTGGGAATGAGAAAGAGAACCAATGAGAGGAATTGCGCTTGTGTCGTATTCGTATGCGCTTCGCCTGTAACATGACGTGTATAACCATGAAAAATGTTTTAACCAGTGTATGAAAGCCCAATTGGATTAGTGTTAAGGGGCCCTTACATGGTCAATCGGTCGACATCATGCATCGTGTATGTGTGGATTGACGCTACCCCTTACACAGTTCAATCGATTGACGTCAAATTTTTATTTTTTGTGAGTTTTCGTGGTGTACGGATGTGCGATGAGTGAAACGGACGATTGTATTGCATATATTTCTCTTGCAATATATTCTTGAATTCTACTGGCGAGATGCACACGGAGATTCGCTGTCTTTAATGAAACTAATTTCATTAAAATACCAAAGAGTTGGTGTACTGAAATAATTATCAACCCCGGATCCGCTTTTGTTTAATTCATTTAAACGTTTAAGCTCGCGCCGAAAATTCGTTCTCAACGTATTTATTTTTCTGGTGACATCCGCTTTTTGTGCAGACTTTTCTTTATACTTTTGCAGTAAAACTTAATATTGTTGAATTTTTTTGTTTCGGTCGCTATAATCTTTCTCTTTGACATGCCATAAACTCGGTAATAACCGATACGTTTCAATTAATTCCAAAACAAATGCTCGGTCTTCATCGTACTTCAGTTTTCCGCACATGTTTTCGCTTCCGCGACACAAAACACAATGAAGTAATTACGCCAATCCAACCCTTACACGTATCAATCGGCATGGCGATCATCATGCAAAATCAAACTTTTTTTTTTTTTTTTATAATTTGCTTACGCTAAAGGGATTTTTTCTGTAATGCTAAGAACACAGTGTAAGCTACTTGGTATTAGAAAGAATAGAGAGATAGGAAAGAAGTGTTTGGGTGCAGTTGTAGGGTTTTTCTCCACGGGTGGTGTCTAAGTTACTTAGGGAGATTACGATTTCATGTATTCTACTACTGCACCATTGCCACCCACTTGCTTTGATTTTCGTCAATCAGACTTCACCAAATGTGTGTGACTCATACAGATACATTTTTAAAAATACATGCTAGTGATTGATGTCATTCGATTGACCGTGTAAGGGCCCCTTTACTCACACTGGTGCAAATGGATTGAATTTATGACAGTTTTAGTGGGATATGGAAGAGTGGGTTATATATGCTCTAACTGCGAAAATTGGTTGATAAGATGGTACTTTTATTGTGTTATAGCGCAGTGGTTTACATTTATACTCGACCTGCGGAAATGGATTGATTTGATGGTACTTTAAGTGGGTTACGTTTATACTCGACTTGCGGAATTTTACTGTCTTGACTTTTAGTTTGCCATGGCTCAGTGGGTTACATAATTATGCTCTACCTGCAAAAATAGGTTGATAAGATGGTACTGTTAGTGTGTTACAGCGCAGTGGATTACATTTATACTCGAGCTGAGGAAAAGCATTCAATTAATGAAATTTTTAATGTGTAGGTATGTTTTTCTATAATTGATGCATGCATTTTTTCTTCTATAAATAAAGCAATTTCAATTTTTGTTTTCTTTTATGAACTCTTCTGTATTATCACTAAAAGATTGACAGCAGTGCTCTTAAAATAAATCTGCAAGTACATGTTTTTTTTGGCAATACGTTTTTAGGCAAAACTGAGTAAAAAACATAGGGACGGGCTACAGTCCGCTTGGGCGAACTGTTGGATACCCTATTCTTATTCCTATCCCTCATAAGTGGGCGTGACAAAAGTCTAAGTATGGTTGAATTGTTAAGAACGCTCTACATATTTTGTTATATAACATTTAAAGGATTTTATAAAAAAAAACTAAGCTTTTGTAAAAAAAACGCTCCCTAGCTCAAACGTTGGTTTTTCAATAAAATTATTTTATTTAATTGTGGGCGTGTCAGTAACCGGATTTAAAAAAAAATAACACATGAGCATAAGGGGCCCCTAGAGAGTATATATTATAAATTTCAGCTCCCTAGCTCAAATTTTGGTTTTTCAATAAAATTGTTTTATTTAATTGTGGGCGTGTCAGTGGGCGGATTTTGAAAATTGTATCTCCCGAGCAGTTTTAGGAGTCATAGATCATATATAAAAAATTTCAGCTTTCTATCTCAAAATTCGATTTTTTTCGAAATTTTTTGAGTTTGTGGGCGGATTTCAAAAATTTGTAAACTTGATTATTTCGGGACCCTAGAGATTATATGGTTTCAGCTCTCTAGGCCCAGTTTAAAGGCCTAATTTTTGCCGACAGACGGACGGACGGACGGACGGACATGGCTAGATCGACATTACTATTGATGCTGATCAAGTAACTTTTAGAGGTCTACCGGCAATATTAAGGTATGTTACAAACTATGCGTCAAAATTAATATACCCTTAGAATAAGGTATAAAAACGTGTGCTAATTCATTGGGTTAACACACTTGATTGTGCTTGAGTCAGTGTATCAGCGCATAGATTTTTGGGCCTTTACCCATGTGGTCAAGACAGCTAGTAACTTGTCCTCTTATTATCTATCGACGTCAATAATTCTAAACAACAATATCCACACTATCTTCTAACTTGAGCATTTTCAATGTCCCTTGCTTTCATCGTTCGAGCACATTAATGAAAACATCACTCGTAATTATACAACTGATCGTTTGACGTAGCATAAATTAACTTTTCTCAAAATAGATACTCACCAATTTACTGATCTTACTTTAATGTCCTCTGGCTTTATCGAACACGAGACTTTTAATATAATTCACTTTGTTAATGAGCTCCCGAACGGCGAAGAGTCTTGCGTGCAATGCTTGCCATTTACTTTTTAAAAATGTTCTCATGTAAATATTGACCACGAGAAAGTACCACCCCATCATTCCAATGCCATTAACAACAAGCAACAAGGTATCATCATTCAAGACAAAGTAAATGTTGCCCAAGCAGACACACATAAATTCCAAATCGGTGACCATTAGGACCACCAAATTGCAGCAATGATGATTACCTTAACATACCCAAAAGAAAGGTATCTTTTCTAATTTAGTTTTAAGTTTAATCTATAGCACAAACAGTGTAGACGAGTTCAGTAGTCCTTTAAGTAAAGTTTTTATATAAATTAAAAAGTGTTGAAGTCTATTTTACCTTTATTAAATGAATCGATTGAAATATATTTCGCGTGAGGTGAGGAACACTGAAAAATCAAACAGCAAAAAAAACACCAATTACTAGGGTTGATACTCGTACGTAAGCCCGGTATAAGGCTAACAAACGGATTTGCATGCAAGAAGATAGCATGCAAGATAGCCAAGAAAAAATATATAAAATAATTGAACCAAAACAGAAAAAAAATAGAACGCTCAGAATATGCGGTCTGCGTATGTAAATAATTTTAAAAGCAATTTTGATTTAATTTATTTTTTATTTAAGAAATAAACACTTAGAACACAAAGATACATCGCAGTTTCACCATTTTGAGGCTGGTTAACATGTGGAAGCATCGCACGAAGACCGCACCATCGAGATCCCTATGTTCGGCTTCAAGACACAATCGCGGCTGTAGCATCATTTCTACAGCTCCAATCTTAGCGCCAACAGTATTTATAAATTGATACCAATCTCTTGGTGTTTCGATTTGAACATTTGTTTTCTTTTTCATCCGTTCGATGAGTGCGTGATCGCTGTCACATTCCATGTGCGTATGACCTGGTTCAAGGAACTTATGGTCAATAAAATCAATGTTTTGTACATTGGAAATAAATGCAATAAACATGGCAGCAACAAAAGAGTTCTTGTTCTGCCCTGAACATGAATCACTGTAAAATGTAACACTTTTTGTTTCAGCTGGTAACATTTTCAAAAATTTATAAATGCATGGTGAAATTTCATTACCGCCACGGCGCGCCATAGCTTCGTGCCACATGAAGCATTTTGAACTGTTATTTTCCAGGTCATGGACTGTTAGATTAAAAGTCCAAAGCTGTCTTTTATAAAAACTTATCGAGTTTCTTAGAAAAGGTGTTGGACATTGTTGTAAGTCAAATGCAAACGTTTTTATGTTTTTCGATTTTTTCGATTCTGTTTTATCATTTCTTTTAGCTTCATAAGCCGTTTCAGCGTTATTTAAATGATTTTTTTTTCTGTTCCATTAATGATCTCTTTTCTTTCTCATTTTGCGCAATCTTAATTTTTGAAACAAACGTATCACAGGTGCTACAAGTGTCTACTTTTGGCGCTTTGAATTTAATACCCATAGTTTTAAATTTCTGAGAGTATTTTGAGAGGCTTACCGGATTTTCAGCTTCCAATTTATACAGGCATGGATGAAAGGTTTTAGGCTAGCAGGCAGATACTTTTTACTTGTATCACGTCGACTGTAGTGGCTTTCGAACGCAGGAAATTTAGAAATGTGCCTTTTAACCTCATCTTCTATCTGCACATCAATCTTAGTAGTAGGAGTATGCTTTCGTCGCAGATTTGTAAATGGTATTGAAGGACAACCAATTTTTTTTCGAAAAACTGTTTTGATGAAGCTGTCAGTCTCATCGAAACACTGTGCAAAATGTTTTTTGCATACCTTGAAAACATTGCCATCAACTTCCAAAGCGTTTTCTCGTTTTCGCTTCCGGTCGAGTACATTAAGAAGGGTATCACAGCTTGTTTTCAATGGAGATCATGGAACCGATATAGAGAATTCTTTGGTCATAGCTTCCTAAAGACCAGTAATGCTTAAAAAGCATTTTAATTTTGTCTATCCCAATCTTTTCGTGACATTTGCTTCTACAAATATCAAACGGTTTACAAACTCTAGCTTTTACACTGTTTCCGGAAAGTGTTTGATAAGATTGCCCACTATTTCGCAGCCTAGAGCGAAGTTTTTTATGGTTCTTTTCTTTTGGTTTCTCTAAAGCGTTTTCAATTTGAGCTCCTAATAACATGATTTCATCACCGTTCTGAGAAGCAAAACTACTCTACGTAAGGGATAAATTAAAGTCTGGATCCTTCACCGAATCGTCTGAGTCCTCCCACTGGGGTTTTATTCAAAACAAAATCATCAAGTTCTTCATCAGCTTCAGCGTTCTGTGTTTGTTCACCTAAATAATGATAAACCTCTCCTTAGTAAACTTAGTCATATCGTACCTATAGAATCAAATACATACAGAAAGTACAAGAATTGTCCTTAGTTCGAAGCAAGTCAACATTAAAATTGAACTCATAAATCGATGAGTGAGTTTCGTTCTGCACTACTGGATCAAAATTTGGTAAAAGGTCATTGGAAAAAAATGCATTGTGAGACCATTGTGTTTTTGATATTATAGCTATTGTTTAATTGTTTTGGACACATTGTTTAATTGTTTTGGACACATTGTTTCCGGTTTGTTGGCATTACCTAGTATTATAATGTTTGAATAATTTAAATGTAGCAACATTATTAATAATTTTCTTACCAGTATCAATATTTTCAGCCCAAATCGTTTCGTTACCACAACCCCTAACGTTTTCTAGAACAAATCGTAATAACTATCTGTTAGCTTTGTAACTAATAAGTATCTGTTAGCTTAGACCCCGAACTTGAAGCACATTCCACGAAGGATAAAAGAAACACAGTGTTTTTTTCTATGTGTCCATACAAAAATTTGCGGATATAAAAAACACGCTTATAAAAAACTTTCGGCTATTAGAAACGAACTTTCATTCGCAAGTTCTACTATCTTTCTTATCTATCGTGGAATATATCTACCTGTATTTGCCAATTCCGAGTAAAAAAAAAGATTCGCAAGGTGTGTACCTACATAGGTACCTACTTATTAAAAAAGTAGAGCACAAGTTTTTAAACAAGTAGCTCAAAAAGCTAGGCAAAACATTAGATATAGTTCACTGCCTGTGTGAACTGTGTAAGACAACTTCATTACACACGTACCTACTTTCAAACTTTGTATAAAGATACATTTTATCAGCAGTTATTCAATTGTTATAATTGTGCTGGACTAGGTATTGACCGAAGATCTCAAGTTCGATGCCCAAAAAAACCGAAATTATATCCTAAGGTTTTTTCCGCTTCGACAGAGCTTCTTAATTCAACCGATCGGATTCGACGTCAAATTTTGAAGCAAGGTCTAGGGTGCCTATGCGGGCGGACCTATTGCGCCAACTTTCTATTTTCATTTAGTTAATAAACTTACGTTTAGCTTTAGCACGTTCTGTCAGCATCCTAGCTAGCTCGACCATTTTTTCTGCTCTACTAGACATTTTTTATGCGATCTTTTCACTTTTGGTATTTAAACCTTTCACTTTTAAAATTATTAGCACTAAAACTTTGCGACTGTTCACAACAACGTAACTCAACTTATGACTATGTTTTTCGATATTTATTGTAACTTTTGTTTTGACATAAGAAACTAAGTCGACTTAAATTTCATTTTCTTTATATTCAAATATGGAATAACGGCCTACTTCGAGATAAAATTTTCAAAATATGATTCTCGGTTTTAGATTAAGAACCTAATTCGAGCTAAGCTAATTAAAAATCGAAACTGTGTTTTTGAATAACAGCGTAACTCAAGTTAAGAAAATCGAATTGCTTTTGTGATTTGGGGAATAACAGCCTAAGTTGACTTAGACAATAATCGAAAATGAACGATATATACTGATAGCAGACATTGAATTTCTTATGTCGACTTAGGCTCTTATTCCAAAACGAAAATTTTATTAAAAAAAAGAAAAGGCATAGCCTAACTGCAGATAGGAAACAGACGTTGAAAAATATTGTAATTATTACGAGTTAAGCTGTTATGCCAAAACAATATTTTAAAAAAATGACTTATTTTACTAGGTTTTTTTTTAGAATAACTTCTGTTTAAAAAAAGATACGGTCATAAAAAATGAACTGGAAGTAGATTTAAATAGGCTGAACACGATGGTACATGTAACTCAATTTTGTCCTAACTCGAGTTAGGCGGTTATGGTTTGTGGCCACTGAAATATGGAAACGGAATTACTTGGAACAAACAGACCTCATAGCAATTTTAAATGGAACAGATTGGAAAAAATTATCGCAATATATAAAAATAGCACTTACATATAGAAAGCAAATAATAAGAGAAGAATTTTAAATTTAATCAAATTTTATACCAAAGCACCATTAATTCACAAAATTCGAAAATGTATTAACAAGAGATATCATCTGGCTGACGACGGCCCTTCCGGCCATGCCTCAAAACATTTATGTTTTTTTTTTTTTTTTTTTAAGAATTCAACTGTTTTGTAAATACCACTTTTTATGAATTAATAAATCCACTACTACTACGGCTGCAGGAAATAACCCCCCAATGAAATAACCCCCAAATGAAAGATGAAATAACTCCGCAAAATTTGTATGAAGGTGGGGATTTATTTCATGGCTTTTTGGGGACTTATTTCATACTTCAAATTGGGGGATTATTTCATAGTGAAATAAGTCCCCAAATTCAACTATGAAATAAGTCCCCAAATTTATAAAAAAAAACCTCGCACCTACTCCAAAGCAAACAGTGATATGCATTAAACTGTTTATGGGATTTCCATATAGGATTTGGGGACTTATTTCATACTTATTTGGGGACTTATTTCATACCATTTTGGGGACTTATTTCATCTTTGATTTGGGGAGTTATTTCATTTTCCATTTGGGGGGTTATTTCATTGGGGGGTTATTGCCCGGAGCCTATACTACTGATTAAAAAGACCGAAGAAGATAACAGCTTGATAAACTGCTTGTTTATGTCTGATGTGGCCCAGTTTGATCTAAGCAGCGATGTAGATAAGCAAAATTGCCGTATATGGAGTGAATCTAATCCAGAAGTACTCCATGAGATGGTACTGCACCCAGAACGAGTCACTGTGTGGTGTGCAGTTTCATCAAGGTGAATTTTCGGGCCATACTACTTTGAAGAAAACGGTGTAACAGTAACTGTCAATGGAGACCGTTATTTAAAGATGTTGAAGGAGTTTTTTATTACCTAGAACTGCGCCGAAGAAGTGTCCCTTCCAACAGCATTTGGTCCCAGCAAGATGGAGTAACTGCACACATAGCCAACCGGTTATGGTGGTGCTCCAACGAAAATTCCCAAGCAAATTAATATCCAGAAACTCCACTTTCCGCTGGCCCCCAAGGTCATCTGACCTGACTTTTTGATGTGTAAATATCTTTGCTCTCGTTGATGTGTAAATGTCTTTTTTCTCGGTAGGGGCTAGTTGGAAATATCGAGCGTCACCGTCATCGTCAGATTTTCGGGTCACCGTCAGATTTTCATACCACGTGAGTTAATCGGTGCTCGCCAGATCACCGCAATTAAACGACGTTGGGCGCGGTTAATACATAGATGGATGACCGTTTGAGAACAACCGCGTGTCGTTGTTTTTTTTTTATTTTATTTATTTCGTTATACATTTTCCAGTTTTAATTATGTTCAATTTTAGATATTATTATGTCCTTTCGAACCTCCGGGAAGTTGTATGGAAGTAGATTTGGTTTGGATAATTAAGGTTGTATAGCTTGAAGTTTGTTGTACATCAGTTGAAGGTAAGAGGAAAAATATCGATTTGTACTTCGGTAACCGATGGCCGATTTAAGAATGTCACTTTTAGTTGTAGATAATAAGGTTATTTACCAAGTGGTCCTTGGAGAACCAAATAAGGTCCTTAAGCCCGAAAAATACATTTTTTTCAAAAACTTCTAAAAAACCGCGCAGTATATTGTGTTCAATGTTATTTGACTAACAGATCCTTGGAACAACAAAAAGGTCCTTAAAAGTAGAAATTTTTTTTCCAAAATGTCATTAGAATCCACACGGTATATCTATCTGTGTTCAATGTTATTTGACTAAGACGTCCTTACAACAACAAAAAAAGGTCCTTAAACGACGAAGAAAGGATATTTTTCCAAAATGCCGTTAGAATCCACACGGTATATCTGTGTTCAATGTTATTTGAGTAAGAGGTCCTTGCAACAACAAAAAAGGTCCTTAATAGTCGAAAAAGAATATTTTTCCAAAATGTCATTAGAATCTGCACGGTATATCTGCTTTCAATGTTATTTGACTAAGACGTCCTTGGAACAATAAAAAGGTCCTTAAAAGTCGAAAAAAGGATATTTTACCAAAATGTTTGTTGTTCCTAGCACCGCTCATTCAAATAAAATTGAGATCATATATACCGTGTCGTTTTTTAAAGACATTTTGGGAAAATATCCTTTTCGGGTTTAATTATTGTGGGTCCAAGGACCTCTTTGTAAAATAACCTGATGTAAAATAAAAGGGATATTCAATCAATTTTTATTTTAAACGCAATATGCATAATAAATCCCAATAAATTATCACCATTATAGCAAAATAAAAAATATTGATTTAGTTATTAGTTATTACCTAGGCAGCTAAAAAGCTACAGCTCAAAACTAACCAACTTTTAGTTGTCATCCGCCACTAACTTTGGCAACCTAACGAGCTTAGTTACACAACCTGCAACTAATAGCTAATAGCAAAAATTAGTTGTCATTATGATAGCTAACCACCAAATCGATTGTATTTTTAGCGCAGCTAATTTAACTACTTTAGTTACTTAGTTGTGGCGTTAGCTAGATAACAAATTAGGTAGCTAACGCGCAACTGTGCCTACATGTTTACACATCAACTATACCGTGAGTGCAGCGTGGCTCACACCTTTTTTTTATTGGGTTATGTCAAGTAAGAGATGTACAAAATGAAACCAAGGAATTCGATTAAATTGAAGGAGTCCATTAAAACAATAATTCAGGCGATCCCGACATCAACCCTTCAGGCCGCAATGAATAATTTTCTGATCAGGTGACACATTTATGCGTGGATGAGTATGGAGGTCATTCACGGTCTATCATCTTCAAAGACAATTCATTATTTGTAAAATAAAATTGAATTTGTTATACAATAAAAATAATTAAATGAAATACATTGGGAAAAAAAAATTATTTGAAATTCTTATTGTAGCACAATTGGTGCGTAGAAACCACGACATTCATATCAGCAACAGTTATAACTGTACAAGATTTTATACCCCCTTATCGTTTCCGTGCATCATATGCCCACGTCGGTCATTTCTTTAAATGTGTGGAAGTCAGAGAACAAATTATTGAAATAAATTTCATAGCTTGAGGGGTCTAAAATGAAAGATGCCCAGATTGATTTCACAACACGTGTTCCTAATGGAAGTCCATCCTCACTTTGGTACAGATCAAAATTGTAACCGCAAAGTGCGTAACATTTGTACCCGTAACGATAAGGTTATCCCTTTATATATTGCTTCAATCGGTGGTATTCAAAAAATATCATTATCATTACAGCCAAATGTTCCGAAAATTCCAAACTGTTGAAAGTTGTGGTTGACTTCGTCCAAAAGTGGGCGGACTTTAACAATGCGGTCAGTTTTCCATTTTTCGATTATAATATCGTTACTCGTATTGTTGAAATATCAATATGATAAGTGCAACTACTTAGTTGATATTGGCAGAATCACAACAATCGAAACATATAAAAAAAAAGTATTTAAAGCATTGTCTTAGACCACAAGCAAATACAAATTCAAGATTTTAAACAAAATCATGACCATTGACAATTTTGTTTTCTTTGTATAGCTTTCGTATCTGCCAGCGTCATTTTTTTAGGACACCTGGGCCGAATTACCTCATCAGAATTATGTGAATTATGTGACGTATTGCTCGCTTACTGATGCTGGTTTTACCGCCATTTATCTAATTAAACTTAATCTAATCTAATTAAACATTTTAATATATAACATACTAACTATTAATCTAATTAAACATTTTAATATATAATATATTAACTATTTGAATCTGAAGTTTCATCCTTTCATTTTGAAACCTTATACATATTTAAAAACTGAATTTACAAACAAGTACTAAGCGGTAGAAAAACAAATCATTTCTTTTAAATATTTTTCTAGTTACTAGCTTTTTTTTTGCCGTAGCTGTATTAACGCTGAGTGTTAATGGGTTGTCGTTTATCCAAAAAAGATTTTAATTAGTTGATAGTTCCGATAAGTAAACTTTTATTGTCGTTCGTTTTTGAATTGAATGTTTCTTCTCTGTAAACTCTACTTATACGCTGTTTTTTTTTCAAAAAGAGTTTTTGTAAAATGCAATAAATGTGTTTTGGAATAAGAAAATAAGTCAGTCGACTTATTGCTGTGATGTAACTTATGACCAATACTGAATAAATGCATACTTTATGTATGTAAATTTGTGCTGTGATTCCGTGTGCAGGTTTGATTGCATTAACTCAATTTCCACATTAATCGACTTTTGTGTTATTGCTTTTGGCTAAACATTTTATCGTTTCTCTACGCATACCACTGCTTAAAAACTAATGCCTTTTTACATTAATAATTAAAATATTTCCCAAAAAACTTTATTTAAAACCTTCATTAACCCCACTAATGTATAATCATTCCTTTTGTACGTTTAAATTGTATGGGCAGCTGTCAGTTGGATAAAACTTAAATTTTATTTCGGCGCAGAGCCAGATACTATTTGGGTAGTGTTGTTTGTGAGCGGATAAACTGACGGAAAGAGGAGCCAGCAGAAAAAAAAAACACAAACTTTGCCTTGGTTGTTTGTTATAATAATATTTTTGTGTTGCTGCAAGGTTTTTTCCTTTGATGGTATATCCTTTAATCCCGCCACCCAGCATCTTGTTATAAAATATTTTTGCGCCGTCAGCATTAAAAAAAAGTCAAATGCGGTTGTAAACTTTGCGACATATATAGCAGAAGAGGGAGCAAAGTAAAGCATATCTATAACAACGAATTTATGATAAATAAAATTTAATGGACCTCTGCAGGATTTTCATATGCGTAGTATGCATGAGCGAGAGAGTTTATACCTTTATTTATATAAATAGGTTGAGCTGCCATGAAACGCATTTCGTTCTGTCTTTTGTTCAAATGTGCAAAATAATTTCACTTGTTCTTATATTTTTTTAAAATGAAATGAAATGCATTCATTTTGACTTGATGGTTAGGATATAAATGTTTATTATGTTTACCAAATAATAACGAATGTCATCTAAAAACTCAGTTTTGTTTAACTATTTTGTTGTTTCTAAAATGTGGAGAACCTGTCGTTATCTATTTGAATATCTTCCTAAAACGCTAGCAACAAATCAGAATTCATGCGAAAGAAAATTTTATATTAATATTATTTATTTAGCTTAATCATCTTAATCACAGGGGAACCATCCTAAGCGAATATCAAACGTCCCTACAATGAGCACCCTGTATGGTGTGGATGTTTTGGAGGGGATTGGGGGTAGTATTAGCAAGTAAAAACAGCCTAGCTGTGCTGCCTGCTCTCTGACCCACTGCAACCTATTTCAGATATTTAAATGAATGTAGAAGAGACTCCCAAGCGCGAAAAAGTACCAATATATGGATTCTATGACGAATACCGCAGCAACCTGTGATGACGACATCAATCATGACATAAGCGTAAGGTTAATGAAGTGGCAGGAATGCTCAGCCATCTTCTGTCATCTGCGTCCGGCACTCACGCAAGGGTTAACATGTTGGACAGCTAATACAAATTATGATCGCCAATTAACCGCAGCTAAGATGAAGATGCTTCGCATGACAGCATGGGTAACGTAGTTTGATCAAAGTTTGATTAAATCAAATGGAAATGCGCAATAACGTTCACATGGGTGCCAGACAACTGACACCTACCCTTAGCAAAACAACGAAGTTGCGTTAGCGGGTAAAACCATACGGGTGAAAGGCTTAATCCCTTTAACCCAATAGAAAACTTACTGTCAACAACTTATTTTTCCTTATGCTTAAAATTTCAAAACATCGCTGCTAATAATTAAAACTGCTTACCTAGTGCAAAATCGGTTATACGTTTTTGACAGAAAGTTCTCTAGGTTATTTAAAGACATTTTTCTTTTTACCACAACTCTTGCGATTTAGATTTTAGATTTATGTATTTGATTATAGAAACGTCACTGTAAAAATTTTAAATTTTAGTTCGTTAGCTTATAATTTGTAAGTCTACTAAAAGGTCGATTGAAATAACTCCAACGAAAATGTAAAACTTTGGCCAAATTTTAAGTGCTTGGGGTTACTGTTTGATTTGGAGTAGGTGCAAGGGTATACCTATTGCTGAAAAAAGCACCAATGGGAAGTGAAATAAAGCCAAACGTTAAAATTTGGACTTATTTCACTTTCGCAAAGCGACATAAGGCCGATCGTTGAAAAATGCTCTTCTGTCGCTTTGCGAAAGTGTCATTATGCTATATTTCGGTAAGGCCTTATGTCACATTGGCTTACAGATAGACCACTACCAACCTGTTCTTCAATCGTCGACATGACACTCTGGGAACGGCCGATGATGTCGATATCATCCGCATACCTCAGTAGTTGGACGGATCTATTGTAAATAATGCCTTCCGTGTTGACACCTGATTGAAGAGTTCACATGATAGCACATCTCCTTGCCGAAATCCGGTGCAGGTTTGGAATAATTCGTAACTGCATCCAAACTGCACATTACACCGCTTGTTTTCAAGTGTCACGCGACATTACCGGGAATATTCGGCCATCGTAATATAGAGCTCCTGACAATGAATGCTATCATAAATGCGATTTGAAAGTCAATGAAAAGATGGCAAGTTTCGACTTGAATTTCGTTGATCTTTTCCAGGATTTGCCTCATTGTGGAAATTTGCTCTACTGTCTATCTGTAGGCTTGAGGTGTTCACACAGTACGTTCGATAGGATTTTGTAAGCGACATTTAGCAGGGATATGCCTCGATAGTTCTTGCAAGACATTATGATCGCCTTTTAAATGGAGCATATGGAGCTGATTGTCCGCGCATGCTTTTCTTCACTCATACTTGGTTGATGATTTGTATTCATGCGCTCAACCATAACATCACCTCCGTATGTGAAAAGCTCCGCTGGTAAGCCATCAGAACCGGCGGCCATATTGTTCAGCTTTCTTATAACTAGTATAGGTTGTCCTCTTCTTTACTTGGTGCTAAAATCTGATCTTCATTGACAGGACTTGGGTTCTCTTCTGGCCCTATTGCTCTCTCTACATGATGCCCATTTAGCAGCCGTTGGAAATGATGCTTAAATACATCTACTATTCCCTGCGCTTCGGCCTCAGTGACTAGTTTTCCGTCGCTATTTCGAAGAGCCTGCGTCCCGGTCTAAAAGCCAGCAGTAAGTTGCTCCGCTTCCTTGTAAGATCTTCAGATGTTGTTTTGATCGTTTCGTAAATTTACTCAAACAAAAATATTTACTAATGATTTTAGAACATAATAACATTATATCATTATGTTTAGTGCATATTGCTGCACCCTTTAACCCTAGAAAGATAATCATATTTTTTATGACGTAAAAGATAATCATACGTCTCAGAGACGTATGGAACTTTGGTAGTGTATTTAAAGAAACCCATGAACTTTTTAAAAAAAATATTAACGTTTTATTTATTTATGTAGTTTATATTAAGTTAAATAAATTAATGATTTAGTATAAATAAATATTAATTTAAACAATGAAAACAAAAAACTTAAGCCCCATTACAAATCATCAAAAAACAACTTATATTTTAAAGGAACCTTAAAATTGACATTAAGTCATAATTGTTTGCCAAATTTTCATTTTTCGGTTTAAAATAAGTCTACTAATAAGTATTAGTAATTTTAAATTATATACGATTAAATTAAATGTAAGAATGGCACAGGTCACACACGCCCCCAGAAGTCCGGCATAGCTATAACTTGTTACCGCAGATACTTACGCGCCACGACCGTTACGGGCTAGCTCCGACCACCGACTGAGTTAGTTTAAGCAACCAACCCAATGCGGTTTATAGTTAAAAGGATATAACATTTTTCCCACGCGTCATACGTCTCGCAGACGTAGATTATCTTTCTAGGGTTAAGGTAGTGCACAGATGTTCTCCAGGTGCATTTAAAAGTTAAAATATAACTACATACTTTTTTATTCAAACTGCATCTATCAATGCAATTTAGACAAATCAATTGCATATTATCTTCTTCTTCTTCTTCTAGTCCGAATTTGGGGTCGCCGGGTCGACCTCAATGAATATCGTCACGCCTCACGATTTTGAATTACTCCATAACTGACGCCAATCCAATGTTGGGGTGTTGCATTTGTGTGATCCAGGAGTTATTAGGCCTGTCTATTTTTCTTTACAAAGAGCGCTTGTATTTGGGCTGTCGCTGCACGGGACACACGGGCAGCCAATGCGGTAGTATTTATTTGTAAAGGAATGTGGTCCTAGTTTTATCTTGTAGATTTCTTGCCTATAAACTTTATTGTTGCTATTCTTTTTTTTTCTTAATTTAACGAGTACAGAAAACGGTTTATGGAAAAATGTGATTCGAAACAAATTCTTATAAAAGAGAGAACATTTTCGTGGGCAATTTATTTAGTTTTTCGTGGCGTTTTTGGTGCTTATTTACCTGTACTAATAAGCTCTGATCTCAAATCAATTCGATAATTTTAATCGCTTTTCACTTGTTAATACCTGGCTGACTTAAATTGGGCATATCGTTGATGTCCTGCAACAGCATGCCGCTCTTAAGTACACGTCATTATTCATTCATTGTTTTACCCACGATTATGCACTATTATTAGTCTTGTATTGTATAAAGCATACATTTCGGCGCTATTTGTCGCCTGAGTGCAAGTATCAATCATTTTCCAGAAGCAATTACTTCTTGGACAGGCCCTAACATTTTGCCAGTCCTGTGGTATATGCGTAATAATTCATCAGAATTAACGTTGGGTGGTGCCTTTAAATAGTAATGACTTGCGAGGGCCTGTAACCAAGTGGTCATTAGCAGTGATAACTTTATTAGATTTATTAGCATTTGCGAAGGAAGTCCTTGCTTTATGAGGACTGTATGAGCAATGTCACCAGTACTTCCTTAATCATGTCTGATGATGCGATTGTTTGTTTATTATACAAACTCCCCTTATTCTTATTACATGGATAATCTTTGCTATAGTCTTCATATGTATGCAGAAATTGATGTCGATATTGATGTAAGCCGTCCTAACACTTGACCATACGTGCTAAATAGTTAAAACGAAGCCATGGGTAAGTTCATAATTGCAAATAATGTTGCCCAAATCATGCAAAAAATGTTCATTGAATACATTTATGAACGCAAACGTAGCTGCATGAATGCGGTCATCATGCATTGACAAAAGTGAGTTCATAATTGCATATACATATAAAGAGACTCATAGATGACCGAATTAAAAACCATTTTGTCAATGACAACTGGTATAAAAAATATTTTTAATAAGTTTAAGATACACCATGGCTGATAAAAAATTGATATTAAGAATCATTTTAAATCTCTTGGATGGCATACACTTGGAAAGCATCCAAAAAAAACTGGCGAAAAGAAAAGTCCGAAAAAAGGAAGATATAGGCCCATGTTCTATATTCCACTTGTTGTGAATTTGCAAAGTGAAAGTGAAATTGTGTGTTTTGCATTTCGATCGAAATGAATATTGTGAATTGGAGCAAATCTGTAGGAATGGTTCAGGTGCGAATCCAGCGTTTTTTCATTGAAAATTGCTAAAACTATTGCATCCATTTAAAAGTTGATTTAAAAGCAAACATTGTGTTTGCTTATGATTTTGACAGTTCGAAAGTGAATTCGAAAAAATCTAAAACAATCGAAATGCATGACACCAAATTTCATTCCGAGTGAAATTGAAAAGTAAATTAAATTCGATTTCGATCGAAATGCAGAACATGGGGAATATTCGTTGTCTCTTAAGAATTGGAGAGTGATGGCCAGACATATTCTTAAAAACAGGACGTTTTAAAAAACAATTCATGAATATGCAGGTGATGCTTTTCGACATCATTTCCGTATGTTCAGGTCAACAAAGGTACCTTACTTTTCAGTTAATTCTATTTTTGATGTTTAAGTTTAAAAATGAATTGTATTAGGCTGAGGAGAATGAACTAAATCCATTTTGGAAAAAAAATAATTTCGGTCGGCCTAGAACGGAATTGAGGCTAGCACTATACCTAACTATTTGGAAGTTTGAAAAAAACTGTTCGTTTAGGAAAATCAGTAATTTGTTTAATGTTGCTAAAGGAGCAGCTTTCAATTATTTTATTGAAATAACCAAATTGCTGTTTAAGTTAAGAAAGATATATATAAAATAGCCTGATTCAACCAATTATTCAACAAATAATGGACGAATTCGCAAGCATAAGAAATTATTCGTTTCGAAACGTTCTTAGATGTGTAGATGGAACACAAAGCCGAAAGGATACAAGCAATTTCGTATCATCATCAGACCAGATTTTTTGCTCGTATATTATAATAAAAATTATTCATTTTAATGTTTTAAATGCGAAATAAAGTTATTTCTACATATCTGCGTGAACAATTAATTAATTTGCAAACATTTTACTAACTCCCTCTCTCCCGCCAAAACAAAAATACATGCACAATATTGACAGCATGCTGACTGTGAATTTTCTTTTATGAACGCAGGAGCTGCCAAACTCCTGCAATGATAATGCCGTACTCTTACAATAATGAACGCGGAATTTGCAGGCATGCAGCATTTTTACATTTATGAGCTCACAACATACGAGTATTAAGTTGAGGCATTCGTAAAAAATTGTCACAGGCCGACCCCGTGTTAGTGCAATGCATGTGAACCGGCCTTTGATTCTCTTAACGAGTCTTCAATCTCACCGCTAATTCTAGTTCCGTGCCTATTGCAGTTTCATTTTGTTTAAGGTGTTGCGCTACGCAGGGCGGAAAGAAATGACTGGACAACACGCAAAGAACTCCTTGCTATGATCGAATTGAAAATAAGGTCAATAAGAGTTTGAAGTTAGGACAGATCATTCTGCCCTTCACGAATCGGTACAAGCTTATCTCCACGAGCTTCTGACCTACGAGTCTGTCTGTCGTCGAATGCAAGTAGATACACGTGAAATGTCAAAGAAAAGTTTTACAGACATTACAGCTTATAGCATTCGACGACCATGAATTCCATCACACAAACTCTTGATGCTTTCACCTTATGAAAGATAAACACCTAAAAAAAGTACAAATAAAAACCAGTGTTTGTATGTTTGTTGTTTTTATCTACATACCAATAAGTAATAGAAGACCTGAGTATGCTTCGAACTCGATTTCATCTATGTTCTTTTTAATCAATCTGTTCCCTGGCATTTTACTGAAATGGATAACATCTTTCTTCATAGCCTGAGTCATGCACAAGTGGAAAGCATCCTTAATTCCGTAGCTACGTTGAACAGCAAAAGTTGTTACCCCCATGCGATGGTGGATAATCTGTTCAGATGTCGAACGTGACAGCCGATTTGTGTTGCCGGTAGGTGTTGTTACCCACTTTATATCACGATCTTTGCATAAATATTCAATCTAATTACCAGATATCCTGCACATCTGCTTCGTAGTCCACATCTCCACCATCACTGTTCTCATTTTCAAAATCGTCATTATTTTCTTCATCAGAACGATCGAGAAGCGCAGCAATCTTACTTTCACTCATAGGATTTATCTTTGTAAATGATATGGTTTGACAAAATATAATCATATTCAAAATTTCACATTATGTGCTATGTAAATGTATGAAAATTATATGGAAAGACGAAGGGAAAAACTTAAACCAATATTCCGTTCTCTATTTTCGTTAGCCATATTTTATATACATATGTATCTAATAAATGTATTACTCTGATAGAGCAGCACGAATACGTATACCTATGTAATTTGAACAATACTTGACAAAAACCAACAATGCAATGACAAAACAATATATTTCGAAAGCCTGCTTAGTTCATCGGGTTACAAAGTGACCCAAGCGTATCATGTGCATACACCTACCTAAAACTATGCTTGGAGTATAACTAATAAATAACCTATTCATGTAACTGAAACTAAGTTAGGATTCATGTACTGAGTACGAAGGAATTGAAGTAAAAGCTACTCTCAATGAAAATATTTTAGTTTGTAATCGTTTTGGTCATGTAATGAAATTGTGATTCGAAAACAACTCTTATAAAAGCGAGAAAGTTATCGTGCGGCCAAGTCGTGCCCTTTATTTCGCGTTGTCTTATCTTTTTATGTTCTCAAAGTTTGCTAGATGTCCACTTTGTAAAACGTGTTGTGAGAGCCCTGTAGCCTCTTTTCCTTAACATGTGCCTCATGTTCTCCTATAGTGGTAACTAATTTAAATAAGTTAAGTGAATCGCAATCCCTTAAAATATATATTTCATCGAAAGAAGCCTAGCGTAACGACTACAATTATTGGCACCCCAATTTTTTGACCCAACTATTGGCACCCCATCATTCAACAGTGATTTTCTCAGTAACCCTTGGTCCGAATAGTCAATTTATTGTTTTGTTTTAAACTTGCACATTTTTCTCACATTCTGCGTCATTAGTTTGGAGATATTCCTTTTTAGTTCTCATTTATAAGAGAAAGTGAGAACACGTGCGTCAAAAAAAAACCTTCGAAATTTCTTATTTTTTCCGTTAAGGACCTATAATTTTGTAAGTTAGTGATAAGAAACTTACAAAATTATAGGTCTTTAACGAAAACATAAGAAATTCCATACATACTTCCTTTTACATTTTCTAATGAAAACTTTTTTTATTTACTATAATAATACATTAAAGAAGTCACTTTTAAATATATTTTGTAAAAAAAGTTTTTATTTTGTTAATAAAAGCGGTGCCAATAATTGGCCCCAGAAAAAATAGGGTTCAATTATTGGCAGGGGGTGCCAATAATAAAATCATAGGTACCTAGCTATAGTTATTGGCACTGCCAATCGTTGTACTTTTATGAGTGCCAATAGTTGTATCTTTCAACCGTTATTAATTTATTGAACAAAATGACGAAAAAAAAACTTGAATTAGAAACTTATTTTTATTCGTTTCCTTTAAAAATAATATAAAACGTATTTATTTAGCTAATTATTTTAAATAATCCATTTTGGAAGGAATTAAAAACTAATTGTTGTTCTTTTATTTAAAAATGTGATATAAGTACCTATTTATTTCACTATTTTAATTAATTAATTTGTAATGAATTAAATAATATATTTTTTTCCTATAAAAAATATGTATATTTAGCTATGTAGCTGTTTGTTTACATAACTATATAGTTATTAACTTTTAGTTAAATGAATAGCTATGTTTCTTTAAGCAGTGAAGTAAACGACAGTTCCCTAAAAATATATATATTTATTTATTCATTTATAGATACTGTATTTATCTATTTTTTTATAATTTAAAATAAAACGTATTGAAAACATAAATAAAATAATAACCCTTGCTGTTTTTTTCTGTTGTAAAGAGTGCCAATAATTGTAGTTTTTTTGGGTGCCAATAATTATATCAGGGTGCCAATAATTGTAGTTTTTAGTAAGCTTTTTTTAAATTTGCATTTTAAATATATTTTCAATTATTAAATCTTTATTTATAATACCCAATCAATGCGAAATTTTATATTTTATATTCTGGTAAACAACAGATTCAAACAACTTTAGAAATAAACATAGGGGCGGGCTACAGTCCGCTTGGGCGAACTGTTGGATACCCTATTCTTATTCCTATATCTCATAAGTGGGCGTGACAAAAATTTAAAGGATTTTATCGAAAAAACTAAGCTTTTGTAAACAAAAACGCTCCCTAGCTCAAACTTTGGTTTTTCAATAAAATTGTTTTATTTAATTGTGGGCGTGTCAGTAGGCGGATTTAAAAAAAATTTAAGTATGAGCATAAAGGGCACCTAGAGAGTATATACTATACATTTCAGCTCCCTAGCTTAAACTTTGGACTTTCAAAAATAAAAAATAAATAATTGTGGGCGTGTCAGTAGGCGGATTTTGAAAATATTTACACATGAGCATAAAGGGCCCCTAGAGAGTATATATTAAAAATTTCAACTCCCTAGCTCAAATTTTGGTTTTTCAAAAAAAATATTTTATTTAATTGTGGGCGTGTCAGTGGGCGGATTTTGAAAATTTTATGTCCCAAGCAGTTTTATGGGCCAAAGATCATATATAAAAAATTTCAGCTTTCTAGCTCAAAATTCAATTTTTCCCAAAATTTGTTTTATTTAATTGTGGGCGTGTCAGTGGGCGGATTTTGAAAATTTTATGTCCCAATCAGTTTTATGGGCCATAGATCATATATAAAAAATTTCAGCTCTCTAGCTCAAAATTCGATTTTTTCCGCCGTGGGCGGATTTCAAAAATTCTTAAACTTGATTATTTCGGGACCCTAGAGAGTATATGGTTAAAATTTCAGCTCTCTAGGTCCAGTTTAAAGGCCTAATTTTTGCCGACGGACGGACGGACGGACGGACATGGCTAGATCGACATTACTATCGATGCTGATCATAAATATAGTAACTTTTAGGGGTCTACGGGCAATATTAAGGTATGTTACAAACTATGCGTCAAAATTAATATACCCCTAGAATAGGGTACACAAATGATATAGTTGATCAAAGTTGAAATTTCCTTAGGGGTGCCAATAATTGTAGTCGTTACGCTATGTGCAGTTCATTATAAGGTAAATTAATTTGAGTATTCGCGAATTTCATCTATCTGTTAATGATTAAAATTGTACTATTGTTTGGTTTTCTGTCGGCCAGAGTAAAAAATTATTTACTTGCTTAAAAACCAACTTCTGCCAGAAAGCCCATCTTCGTGGCAATATTTTGTACTTAGAAGCTAAAAGCAAGATTCATTCCTTTAAAGCAGTAAATGCTTATGGCAGACTTTCACGGACTTCTGTAAGCCAAAGAAGAGTCAAAACAATTTTTGCTTCGTTGTGTGCAAGAACGCATAATTCCTTTTTGTTATTAATTATTATTATTAGTATTCAAGTGGATCTGTATAGTTATTTATTGAAAGTGTGAGTTTGACTTAGAGTATTTGCATGAAAAAAAATTTAAAATGTTACGATTTACTTACTTACGGATATTCAAGGTTGACTAGTCAGCACGCGTTCATTATCCCATGAGAAAAGTGTTTTGCATCGAAGTATATATAGGTATTTGAAAAAGAAGAAAATGGTATGCGTCAAAAATGTGGGCGCAGAAACGCAGGGGTTATTGTATTAGACTACTTAATAATCTAAAGGTATGAGGCTCGAATCCGGCGGGACAAAGTAACACCTCAAAAAAAAGTTGTTTTCACTTCTCAAGGCTTAAAATTGTAGGTCCCTTCCACTTAGCAAATGGTTGGAGAAGCTAGGTTCTAATATTTATTTTTATTTATATTTTATGCGTCAAAAATAGATATTTCTAGTGTGATTTGAACCTTGGATCCTTTGTTTAGTAGTCCAACGCACTAATCACTGAGCCAGCGCGCGTATGTAAAAACGTAGCCACTAAAGGCAAAGCGCTTGCCATCTCGCTTCCTAATGCAGCCCTTCTTTCAGGAGCTACCAAGAAGTTGTATATTCAGGCCTTACTAAACCCCTTACAGAGAAGCGAAGAAGTATTGCCATCTATGAACAAGTTTTAAAGGCGGTTGGAATTTTAAAACAGATGCCATTACCAACGCGCTTCCTTGACAATGCCTAAACACAGACCTGAAAAAAACATTCCCTAAGAAGCCAAGTGGTAATGATATTGAAGCTCAAGTTTTAAAAGGAATTGTAGTTTTAAAGCAAGAGCTATTACCAACTCGCTTGCTAAGCATGGTTTTGGGAAGGCCTTGCTTTTCCAAGATTTTCATTGATGAAGTAAGTGATGATTTGGCAAGGCCTACGCCAAAGATTCCACTGAGACCATAATATAGGTAAACCTAAACAATGTAAGAACATTTAAGAGCAATCTGCAACAAGGCAGTTTTCGTTAGATTAACGAAAAATAAGAAACAAGTGGTACAAGTGCGACCCAGTAGGGCAACACGATCAACATTCCAGCATAATATGAATGTCATTGAAAAATACAAATTAGGAGTAAAGGCATGAATAAGTTCAAAATTAAAGGACCATTTTTGTTGTTGCAAGGACCTCTCAGCAAAATGACGTTCATCACAATCATACCGTTCGGTTTCTAATTACATTTTGGAAAAATATCCTTTTTCCAGGATTAAAAAGGACTTAAGCATTCAAAAGACTTAAGAGCAGTCATAAGACTTACAGTTAAATGAATGCAGTCAAAAGACTTACTGACTGCAAAAAAAAACACAGGGGCGGGCTACAGTCCGCTTGGGCGAACTGTTGGATACCTTATTCTTATTCCTATCCCTCATAAGTGGTCGTGACAAAAGTCTAAGTATGGTTGAATTGTTAAGAACGCTCTACATATTTTGTTATATAACATTTAAAGGATTTTATCAAAAAAAAAAAAACGCTCCCTAGCTCAAACTTGGGTGTTTCAATAAAATTGTTTTATTTAATTGTGGGCGTGTCAGTAGGCGGATTTAAAAAAAAATTAACACATGAGCATAAAGGGCCCCTAGAGAGTATATATTATAAATTTCAGCTCCCTAGCTCAAACTTTGAATTTTCAAAAAAAAAAATAATTGTAGGCGTGTCAGTGGGCTGATTTTGAAAATATTTACACATGAGCATAAAGGGCCCATAGAGAGTATATATTACAAATTTCAGCTCCCTAGCTCAAACTTTGGATTTTCAAAAAAATTGTTTTATTTATTTGTGGGCGTGTCAGTGGGCGGATTCTGAAAATTTTTTATCCCGAGCAGTTTTAGGAGTCATAGAACATATATAAAAAATGTCAGCTTTCTAGCTCAAAATTCGGTTTTTTCCAAAATTTTGTTTTTTTGAGTTTGTGGGCGTGTCTGTGGGCGGATTTCAAAAATTCGTAAACTTGATTATTTCGGGACCCTAAAGAGTATATGGTTAAAATTTCAGCTCTCTAGGTCCATTTTAAAGGCCTAATTTTTGCCGACGGACGGACGGACGGACGGACGGATCGGATCGATGCTGATCATAAATATAGTAACTTTTAGGGGACTACGGGCAATATTAAGGTATGTTACAAACTATGCGTCAAAATTAATATACCCTTTTTTTTTTTTTTTATTTTTTTTTTTTGAAAAAAAAGGAAATCCAAATCCCAGAGCACTCAGACTCGGTAACGGTCCATTGTACTACCAGGCAGAAATCCTCCTTTTGGTGTAGAGGCATGTGAATGGGTGGCGTATGTTGTTGTTCCCCATGGGGATTGAACCTGCACCGCACGGGTCACAAGCCAACACACTAACCCCTACACCGTCGCCACCCTAATATACCCTTAGAATAGGGTATAAAAAGAGGCTTTAAAAGACTTACAACTAACTTAAAGAATGCAACAAGTCAAAAAGTACTGCATTCTTTTAACTTACAGTCAATTGACTGCTTTTTTTAACTGCCCATTCACAATCTTCAAAATGACCGCTGAATGTTGTTTTGCAGTTAAATTCTTTAAGTAAGTTAATAGACTTACATAATAAGTCTTTAAGTTCATTTAACTGCAGTACTAACTTAACTGCTTTTTTTACAACTCTAATAAAAACTCATGGAAAATATCTGATATTTCGATTGGATAAATCTTTTTCAAGAAATTCTGAAACCCATTTTTTTAGTCTTTTGTTTAAACGATAAAACGACTTGACCGAATTCGGTGTAATTTGTTTTGGATCATGATCACGTCGATAAGCACCATGTCGTCATATTCTGTAGGCAAGAAACCATTACGAGATATACATCTTCTTACAAACATTTGGAAAACATATTGTGAACCTTTAAATTTTAAAATATGTTGTAAAATATAATTTTTATTTTCGGACCAATTACAATAATTTCCCCAATGCTGGTATACTCGTAGGTATTAATTAGTTTTTAGTTAGCACAAAAAAAACCGCTGCACCGAACTCAGTGTAATTTCATTCAGATCATAGTCAGGTCAATACGCGTCGATTAACAAACAACGAAGTCGATACCGTTTTTTATACGCAAGATACCGTGATCGTAAAATTCTTCACATACACACACGTGCCAACACATACCTACATCTTCTTCAAAACATTTGAATACCATATGTAGACCTTCAAATTTTGAAATATGCTGTACATCACGATTTTCCTTTTCGGACCAATTACAATAACTTACCCACTCCTGGGGAGTTAAAAAAGCTGAATTCATCGAACTTTCATCGTGGACTTCGCACCAATGCAGTACTAACAATAAATAAACTGTGCAGCGCACATACGCATAGGCACTTACACCTTCCCCAATGGAAAATACATAAATCGCTGGTACCTAGTATGTATGTTTATTATCATGTCGACTAAATCGACGTTCAGTATGAATATATTCTGACCATAATTGGCAATTCAATATTTGCTAGGTGGCTTTGATTTTTGTTACCCGAATCAACAACAGGAACTGGGTTGCACTGCCCGGTAGTGTAAAGGTGATTTATGTTGGTGTGTAAATGTTATAACCGAAGTTAGAATGGGTATGGGGGATGTGGGTTCATGCATGTAAGTTTTGGAACTCTTCTCACATTGTAAGGGAGTTCTGTGATATGGGAATACGCTCTATTCTGAACTGTTACAATTTAGCAAATTTCGAATTTTGAAAGAAGAACTTTGTACACCGTGAAATTTATAGCTATCCAAAAGTTTACTTATTTCGTGGGTTGTTACGATTTGTAAAGTTTATTATTATTGTATCAATACGACATAACTGGGTATGTATTTGCATTTTCAAATGCAAAAATCTTGGTAATAATCATTACAAACCGGGCTGAATTTTCCAGTAGCTTCCCAAAAATGGAAACTGAACAAATTAAAATTAATTTTAAGCATATAGGTACATATAGATAAATATCTACTAATTTTAAGTTTTTCAAATGTACACCGCACTATTTTATTTTTTATTTTTTTTTTTGTGGGTCAGAATATTGCTTACAGAGTAAAATAAACAATTGTTACAGTAATATAATAAGTTAACAAATTGTAGTGGCAAACTCTTACAAATGATTGGCTAATATTGATAACAAAGTGTGCCTTTAGGTTTCCTTTGAACAGTTTTCGAGTGTACCAATTATCTATTTAATTTGCCTCTTTGATGAAATAATGAGAAATTGGTTCAAATTACAACGATAATTGGTGCGATGAAAATGTGTTTCGAGTGTTTCTTGAGGGGATATGGAGACATAACTTTTTTAATTGAAATGAACACTTTAATTGAAAGGCCAGAATTTCACAAACAAACACGATTAAACATTTTTTGGGCGAAGTCCAAGACAATAAATCTTTATCAATAAACACCTGGTATTATAAGAGGATGTCCTAAAGTCGCGATTGATACTTACGATAGCATAACTAGAAACCCTCCGTTGCTCCGTCGGATGTTATATATTATGTATTCCAGACCAGTAGTATCTTCTCCAGGACAGATTCGACCAAAGTTAAAATATCCGAGAACTTACGATTGTAAGTATATCGGACTATGTTGGAAAATTGCTAACGTCCGGTAGTTCTCAATAATCGTGACATAGCAAGATGGAGCTACAGCTCATACCGCGAGAGACACAATGGTGATTCTGCGAGATATTTTCAAAGACCGCATAATTTCAAAAAATGCTGATTTCGAGTTTTTGTGAGGTTTCTTGAACGAACGGGCTTACGTCAGCAAATCACAAAATATTCAGGAACTAAAGCAGA
Organism: Portevinia maculata; assembly: GCA_949715645.1. Classification (NCBI taxonomy): domain Eukaryota; kingdom Metazoa; phylum Arthropoda; class Insecta; order Diptera; family Syrphidae; genus Portevinia; species Portevinia maculata. The sequence goes on along the minus strand of OX454525.1, from coordinate 336,244,146 downwards.
ACATTCCTACAAAAAATTAAAAATTGGAGCCAGAAACATTGCGTAACGTAATGAAAAATGCCTTATCTATCAGTTTTCTTCGCGTTTCCGGTGGAGTTAAATAAGCAATTAGCCACAATTTGCATTATCCGTAGATACGGCCAATCACCGTGTTCCTGTTATTATCACCTGACAAATGTCGATTAACTTTATAGCCAAGACTGGTGACTAATTCTAAAACTTTAATTTTATTATTTATAAGATGCAGATCTGGAAAAAGATGAAGATTAAAGTTTTTTTTTGCACTAGGGAATTAATAGGGATTTTGTGGGCTTTAGTATAAATCCATTCGTTACGGACCAAGTGGAACGCAATTGAAATCCTCGTTAATAAGAACAGCGAGTTAATTTAGGTTACTGTAAGGTTTCGGTAAGTGAAGTTAGATATCATCTGCATATAAATGTACTGAAGCGTGTTGACAGACTGTAGGGAGGTCATTTACGAACATAAAGAATAGTATCGGTCCCAAAATTGAACCCTGTGGTACACCTTGTTTTATTTCGTTTAAGGAGGAGCAGCGTTAACAATAAACAACTCTTTGAAATCTACGTCAAAGAACGCTGTTTATCAATTTCACTGTCCTTTAACTAAGCGATATAGTTTTAAATCTTCCAGCACAGGATTTTGTGATTTACTTTACCAAAGACCTTCGAGAAAACTAGCAAACAAAGAAACGAAACATAATTTTTATCATAGTCTTGCCTTATTTCCTTAAGTAAGTTTACCGTAGCTGTAGAACAGTTGTGATTTGTTCTAAGCCCAGATTGCTGAGCATGCAGCAACTTATTGAAAGAAACGTGATTCGTTATTCGTTTTGCCAACTGAAAACGGAAGATATAATACTGGAATAATCGCCGAGAAAATTATTGAGCTCATCGAGATCGAGAACACTATAGACAGTGGCATACAACTATCGTACAATTGTATTGATTGATTGAAGCAATTTTACCTTTTCATTCGCATCATCGTTTAACCGACCTTGTTCCGAAAAAGTTCATAATTTTGAATTGTATAGGATGAGTCAGGTACTCGTATATTCGACCAAGTTTCACTAAGACAAATAACATCTACACAGGAACCGTAAAACAAGTACTTCAAATAATCCAATTTGCAATCCCTTGAACTCCGGGCGCTTACCAGATTACAAACTGCCATCCAATTGTCCTCCGAGTGCAATGAAAAACTGCTTGTTCCATAAAATCTTCCAGGTTTGGACATTCTGGGCAAAAGGGCGAACTATCGTGTCCAAGGCTTCTCAAGCTGTTCTTTCTTCTTTTTTTATTCTTGCAATTTTGCGTTCGAATCCCGACCAGGGCCATGATTTTTAACCCTCGGACTGACACATGGGTCTGGCTGGACATTTTCCGATTTCAATTATAATTTAAACATAGTTTTAATCTAGATAGCGGCTTGCAATTTTGTGTAGCTTCGTAGAATTCTATCAACCTGTGTAAAAATCAGAACGAAAAAGTTATACAAGCACAATTAGCAGGATATGTTCATGTACACATCACATTCGTAACATATATGTCCAGCCAGACCCTCATCTATTTCATAGGAAAAAATATATAATTTGAAAGTTTTGTATCGCATTTCTTACTTTTGCTATGTATACTTTCAGTTTTTAACTGTTGCATGGATTACTGTTTCATTTTGGTTACTTGTGTGCTCGTCACACATGCAATGAACCATTTTGGCTATACCTTTTTTAGGGGGTTCCCCGAATTTGTGTTTTTTGGGGTGAAAACTGTGCTGTATTTGGTAATTCTGTGAGAATAGTGAACGTAGTCGCGTGCATTTTATTCGTTTTGTCACGTGCGTCGGTTGGCTAGTGTGTGAAAAATAATAATTTTGCAAGGAGGTAAATTGTTTTTTTTTATAGTGTGTTTATAGTGTTTAGATAGTATTTACTGACATGGAGATGCCAGTTTCTACGAACGAGTAGCAACTGCCTTAGCAATGATTTAGAGCGTGAAAGAGCGGTTTAAGAGGGCTAGGAGGGCGAAGAACTTCAACTATTTGTAGACGATGACGATGATGCTGATTTGGACAACGTGCCAAATGAAGACATATTAGATGTTGAAAATGATTTGGTTATCGAACCAAACGAAGTATATAATAGTGATGACGACGCATCAGAAGACGAAACGTTTGTTGTGACTGAAGACTGAAGTGCTGAGCAAGATTTTTTCTTTGGAAAAGACGGAACAATATGGAAGAAGAACGAATCCGCTGCTACTGTTTGCGTGCGTCAACACAATGTTATACGTTTTCGAGCTGGGCCAAAGGAACAAAATTCTGTTTCCATAGAGGTATCCAAACAAATTTTTACACCAAACATTACTTTCATAATAATAACAGAAATAAACCGATATGGAAAAGAGGCGGTTAAAAAATGGAATGACGCGAATCCATATAAAAAACAAAGAGATTGGATTGATATAACTTAAAAAGAGTTCGATGCAAAAGATTGGCTAAGCTTGGCCTCACATTCGTTGGTACCATCCAGTCCAATAAACGATGCCTTCCTAGAGAAATGAAGAAGCAACCCTCTCCTTTCATCCGTATTCGGCATTCATGAAAATTTGGTTGCAGTTTGCAGCTACTTGCCAAAAAAAAAAACAAGTGTGTTAACTTACTTTCCACCGTACATTATTCAAAGATTTGTGAGGGCGAAGCAAGAAAACCTGAAGCAATTTTGTACTACAATAAGAATAAAACGTGGACTGTATGGATCAGATGGTACACATTCACATCAAAGCGACCAACAAAACGATGGACTTTTGCTTATTTCTAGACTATATTTGCTTTGCTTGTATAAAAAAACTAGCTTGTTCATGTTTTACTTATTTCCTACCAATATTTAACAACTTAGAGCAAAAATACGATCAAATGCATCAAAATAACAGGACTATCCCTATATAAATACGTAGAAATGTACTGGGATCCAGCTGGACCCATATGTTACGAATATGACAATCGAAACATTTGTCTCACCGAGGGTTAAAACTGAATACACAAAACAAAACAGATCTCCCTAAAGGATTTTAGGCGGAGAAAAAACCCTATCGCACCAAACTTCTTTCCTATCCTTCTATTCTTTAATGCAGTAAGTAGCACCTAAAAAAAGACAATGAATCATTTGCTGGCTGTGCTTGCAGCAACAAACTGAATGCCTGCTCGGTGGTAATATTATAAGGATAACTGTATCAATTACAGAAAAAGATATCCCTTAAGCGCACGCTAATTATACAAAAACAAATTGAATTACATCTTGTTCGCCGGTTGAAGATCCTACACATCTCGCCCGGTAGAATGTCTATGGGAATCATTCCAGATATGAAGAAGGCCGCTTCGAGTCGAGAAAGTCTTTGAGTCGAACAATTGTTTTATCTCGTGAATGTGCTTTGCCACTGTAATGACGACGATGTCGTCAGCAAACACAATTACTTGAACTCCTCGTGGCAACTCAAGCCTCAGAACTCCGTCGTACATGATGGTCCATAAGAGGGGGCCCAGTACTCTTCCTTGTGAAACTCAAAGATGTTGTAATATTTTAATCGTTCATCAGTTTCATAACTTAGCTTTCTGTCGGTAAAGTAGTTGACTGCTATCCTCCGGTAGTAGTATGGTGTGTCCATCCTGGCTAGTGTTCTTTTGACGAACGACCGATTCGCCGATTTAAATGCATCACTACTTTTTATTCTCTTCTGCCATATTGCCACCGTTCTCTTTTTATTGTATTTTATCTGTGATGTACCTACATATGTATGTTCGTCAGCAGTTTTTCATTTATGGTATCTCACTTAAAAATATCAGATATTTTCATTGAGTTTTTTAATCAAAGAACAACCAACAGTTTTAATATTACAAAAATAAATAAATAATCTTTTTTTTTTTGAGTTTTTACGTACTCTCCTTTATTATTATTTATATGTTTAGATCCGCTGAAAAAATGCATGCATATTTTTTATTTTAAACCTATGCATGCCTTTACTCTTAATTGTTTATTCATATCATATTCCTATCACGCTGCGAAGTTGATCGTGGGACCTTCTGGGTCGCACTCACCCCAATTGTTAGGGTTTATATTTGTGTATGAGCCAAACAATCTTCATGAAATCTCGATATTCTTACAAGAGACACATCTGCCCGTGAATTATTGCAAATCGAATGCTACTAGTAAGACGTCACTTGAACCAAAACATTCTTCTTCTGTAGAAAAATGTAAAAAAAACATGATCTTAGAATCAATATCAGAAGATGTGCAGAAATTGTGTACTAGTTATGCCGTACAAACGATGAACTTACAGTTATAATTTATATAATACCTCGACACATGGATACATTTCTGGCATGAGGTTGCTTTGCCGTACAAAGAGATCATCACAGGGGTCCATGTCGTCGTATATTTTGTTGGTTCAGATTAACTGTATTGATTTGAATCTGTAGCTTAGCTTGTATTATTGGTATATAATATTATTAGAATATAATATTGTTTAAGTAAACATTATGTAGGTAGCGGGTATGTACCTCAAAAATTGACCTTTTCAAAGCAATATTAAACTTTAAGTGACTCCACTCGAATCGGATAAATTTTGCTTACAAAGTTCGTCCAGTAAATAAAATCACTATCCGCCACCCACCCACACATTACTACAATACGTACATGCACCTTTTTATCTTAAAATTCACTGTAATACCTACTTGCTCAAGTTGTCACGTGATGGAACTATCTCCTGATTTGATTTTGAAAATAGGGTTTTTGACAAAGAAAATTTTCCATCGTATTCACACCATAATATACGTAGGTCCTGCAGATTTGCTGGGAAGTTTCTAGTCCCTTCTTATGATATCCAACCAAATCAAATCGGATATATAATTCTTTAGAAGCAATTCAATCAGTTTGCCGCAAGTGCAAAGTTCAAAGCACGTCCGCCACATAAAGACGCATTACAGTTATGATTTGAATTGCTTATACCTACTCCTGGTTCGATGGTACTGGCGGGATATACCTAAGCATTAGAGAACTATGGAGACAGAGTGGCACATAACAATCGATATGGAATTTCTTTAGATGACATGTTCTGCATACGAAATGTTCACAAACACGGAACGTGTGTTTATATGTGCGTGAGAGTTTTTATTTTTAAACCGTGAATATTATCAAACAGGACAATGCCATGGCGACAAGTGAGCGTGAATCATATTATAACGCTTTTAGGGTGGAGAAGACAATGCCTGTCCGTATCACTGTACCGCCCTAAAAAAAATAACGCTTGTTGTAAAAGTAAATCTTCCAAAGATCGTCCACTGGATCTACACAGTGATGATAAGACCCATTATAACATACACCTCTATAGTATGGTGGACAAAATCCATACAAAAGGTCGCAATAGAGAAGCTCAAAAAGGTACAACGACTTGCGTGCCTTGGTATCTCCGGAGCCATGCGAACCTGTCCAACAGCTGTCATAGAGGCAATAACAGGAATTACACCTCTCCACATATACATTCAAAAAGTGGCGATCCGCAGTGCAACAAGTCTAATACAGTTAAATGAGATAAGTCTTAACGATCATCCGGAACTTAAGACCCTTCTCGATGAACTGCCAGAACTTAACATGAACTGAGCGGTCAAAAAACACTATGCTTCAATAAACGGTTCTCCACGGAGATCCCCAAGAGAGAAGCATGTGTTAGTAATAACCCACCAAACAGCCACAACGGCATAAAGTGGTATACGGATGATTCCAAAATGGAAACGGGGGTAGGAGCGGAAATATACGGACCAAACAAACGCTTCACGATGTCCATGGGAAGAAGTCCCAGTGTATTTTAAGTAGAGCTCCACGCCATTCAAAAATGCGCTAGCCACATTAATTCATCTGGTATAAAAGGTGCAACATCTATTCACGGTTAGTCAAGCAGCTATAAACGCCCTTAGCTCGCATTCCATTGACTGCAAATCAGTCATGTACTGCTTCAATACACTACGAACACTCGGAGTAAGAAACAAGATCAAATTATGGTGGGTTCCGGGTCATGTCGGGAAAAGGCCGACGAACTGGCAAGAAAAGGTTCGGAAACACCTTTCATAGGTCCCGAACCTTTCTGCTGCACTCCTAGATCAGCAACAACGGCAGCAATAAAAAGCTGGGAACATAGAAAATGTATCTATCTTTGGGAAATCCCAGTTCCCAGGTCTAAGACAGGCCAAACGAGCCATTCGGCCCTTCAATCAAAATGCCAGCAAATGCCTAAACCTAAGCAGACATGATATCAAAAGCTTAGTAGGTTACCTTACTGGTCACCATGGTTTAAGATATCATCTACACAAAGTGAGAATAGCAGACTCTCCTGAGTGCCGACTCTGTCTTGAAGAGGACGAGTCAGCTGAACACATTTTATGTGAATGTCCAGCCCTTAATGTAATTAGAAAGAAGATCTTTTTCAGGGAACAAATGAGCCCCGACGACATAAAAAATTCTTCTACTGGTAAAAATAAAAAGTAAATCTTGAAACACTGGCAAGTGTGCATGCAAATCCATGATGCAAAGATCACCGGTGCCGTAAAAGGTCGATCAAGCAATAATCAGTAATGGGAGCATTCTACATTCTTACTTTACTTACTGAACGGGCTTCCGACCCGTGAAGAGTCTCTGCCTGAGACACTGCAACCTTCCATCCTGCGATCCCGGGCACGCTGCTCCCAGTTCTCCAGACGAAGCGCTCTGGCATCTGGTCTTTAAACGGAGGTTCGGTCTTCCTTGCCTTCTTGAACCAGGGGAATGGGAGTCGAAGATCGTCTAGACTGGAGCATTATATTCCATTCGCTCAATGTGTCCGAGCCAATGTAGTCAGCGTGATTTAGCTTTTTGAACTACATCCACATCTTGGTACAGCTCATAGAGTTCGCGGATGTATCTTCTCCTCCATTCGCCCTCCTCGCACACAGGACCAAATTTCCGACGGAATATTTTTCTTTCAAAAGAACTCAATATTAGCTTCCCTTTTCTACTTATCGTATAGCACTCGGCACTATAAGGCAGGACTGATAGGATAAAGGTTCGAATGCATTTTGTCCTTCGAGTGAGGAGTTTTGAATGCATTTGTTTTGCTAAACCGAAGTAGCAGCGGTTTCCTAAGGTAATCCGCCGGATCTCCACTAAGGTGTCGTTCGTGGAGTTGATGTTTACTCCTAGGTAGATGAACTCCTTAACTATCTATCAACAGTGACGTTTTGTCCTAGGCGGTGGACAGATGTTTATTTGTTTGTTGATAGCATCTTTTTTGTCTTGTCCTCATTTACTTCAATGGGAGCATTCACGTGTCAAAATCGTAGAACAGCAGCAGGCCTACATAATCCTGTATTATACAAACACAACAATACCATCATTGATTTCGCCTAATTGATGAAGGGATTCGAAACCGGGAGGCCTGCCAATATCTGTTAAGTTCGAAACGGCGAACCCCACAGGCGGACCAATAGTAATGCAGTAAAGTAGTTGGGCTATGATTCATTTAATCCTGATCATAGCCTCGCCGGTATTAAGGAGGAAGTAGGGCGTAGATGAAAATCTTGTTCAATAGGTATGTAATAGCCCCGTCCACCGAATACATATCTCTGAATCCTCAAAGATTTTTTTAAGTGGGACAGAAAACCTCAGCACGGTTTTTTGCGGAGATTTCTGAGACAAAAATTGTATGAATACATTTCTCCATTTGCTCAGAGCGTTTAGAGATATTGTTTGGCGTGGAACGCGCCTAATGTGTGATGGGATATTCTAATGTTTTGCATAGATGTCCTTGTAATACGCGCCAGCCCAAGTGTGTTCACTCTTCACATATGAGTGTTCTTAAATTTATGCGATTCGAGTTTATGCAAATTATTCTATGAAGTATATTGCTCCTAGCAGCGGCAGACGCATAGGCAAATCAATTGTTATTCGCGAGTATGTACATAGTATGTTCAGGATAGGAGGTTCAGTGTTTGGTAACCAAAGGCAGAATTTGATGTCTTTATCATGATTCTATCGTGCATGACCGTGGACTATCACTATTCACCGTCGATGGCAATACATTTCTGACAATTTTCACATTTCCCATTATCTGCTGAATGAGGCATCCCTAATATCGTCATTTCAATCAATAAGGATGTGTGGCTTCCTTCCGCTATTGAAATGGCATAAAATAGTGTTAGGGAAAGGATATAACGTGGTAAAAAAACACACTTTGGGTTTTCTCCTTTTCAGAAGTGCTCAAAGAAACAGTAATTCATTTTGCATTGCGTTTTAGTATAATCGATTTTCTGATTATTATGAATGGATGAATAGGAAATCATAATCTTGATAGAAGTCGTCGTTATACTTACGACATATTCATACACAATACGAATAAATATTCGCGAATACTTATATCAACGTTTGTTTGTAAAAGACGCTGGTAGGTAGGTACTGAATAAAAAATAAGTGGACAAAATCACGTATCAAGAAAATTTATAAAATAAATAATTATTGTTATAAATAATGTAAGTGTAGGGTTTGATAAATAATGCTTTCGATTTCGATTATAATTCGTGTGTAATTAATTTAAAGCCGAATGGAAAAATATGTATGTATATGATTTCTTTTTCTTCTACACAGACGTGACCATGAAATTCAATCAGAACTTTTAGGGAATTTGAATACTAAACAAATTGTTTCAGAAGCAAATGCATCCAAATGTTAACGATCCTGTCGAGGTAGATAATAGTTGAAGAACAAATAGATTAATAGATGACTGGTTGCTGCTAGAATAGTAACCTTAACTTGCATTACAGAAGGAAAAGGCCCTCACTTCCTGGTAGTTCCTTGTAATTTCTTTTTTAATATTATCTAACTTTTGTTATACAGAAATTAGATGTTTTGGAAAAGTTCCAATTTCAAGGAACTTAATTCATGAAACAATTGAAAACCGAAAAGAAATCCACAACGTATGGACACTGACCATTACTAGTACAAGGTTTTCCCACCATTAAAACATTTTCGGACATTGACAAACTGCCAACTTAGCCATCTATACAAATTCTACACAGTGCTCGCCAAGGCTATCGCAATGTTAAAAGTGTAAGCATTGTCAACCTAATGAAAGATAGGTTTAGCCATTGCTTTAGTTAGATCCAATAACCCAATAAAAAAAACACAGAAAAGAGAGGGGTACGTGGACTTCACATGCTTCCTTATCCCAGAAGTTTTGGAAAACAAATTCATAAAATCTTTAGTCAGCTCATTAGCAGTTATGATTTGAAGACCAACTCGTAGTTCCTCTTTACCTACTCCATTTGATTATAACTGCAAAACCCATTTTTTTACATCCATTTTCGAATAACATTCATCGTTTCACTTGCCAAATTCGCCATAGAAAATTCCTCTTAACCTATTCAACAATCCATGTTAACAACAATTCCATATATTTTCAAGCCAACAAAAATTTGTCAAGTACTGCAACAACGCCAATCCCTTTCGAATTCATTTACTCATAATAACTCCATATTAATCACTTAATCTTACTTAATCACCACACTGCACGTAATCAATCAAGAAGGCCTTTTCCGCGATATTCAACTGCAAAAGTCAAAAACAAATCAAAACTTATTCCTTCAGAGACCATTTAAACCGCCGACTACTTTCCTCGCAAATACAAAAACCCAAACCGATCATGGCATTCATCTGCAGCTGAGCACGATGGCGAGAAATGTATATTTACCCTCCCCTTTTCTAGCATCCATTGCTTTTGGCAATTGAAAATTTCTATCAAAGCCGTTCTCGTAAGTGCTCGCTGACAAAACAACCCCTTCACTTAAGTCCGGTCGGAATAGTGGAATACAATTGCCGTGCAAAACCACATCAAAAAACCTGTGTGCACTCCGTGTGCCCAGTGTCCACCACCATGAGCTTGGGGTTTCCAACTGTACCTCTTGTCCATAAAATACAATCAGAGTGTAAGGTATTTTCAACCGAACTGCATCAAAATAATGCTGTCCAGATGTACTGGCTGGCCAGCGCTCAGATAAAAGCATATAATTTGCCTGCAGCCACCGGCAACCACCCAGTAATGCCTCCCGCACACCATCGTTTGTGCATTCATCCGTTGGTAGGACATGCATTGCATCGAGATGCACATCTCCGCTCTAAAAATATACATTCAATTTTGGGGCTGCGCTAAAAATTCGAGTGCCCCAATTCCTGACAGTGGCACTGATGATGAGTTGAGCATACTGATATAGTACAATGACCATGGTGGTTTGGTGTAGTTTTAGCAAAAATGGCTGTAGCCATAGAGAGGTATTGCATTCAAATCTAGCCTGGCAAAGGTGACTATCTCGAAAGTCTTAAGTTTAATTGTTCTTTAGATGCGGTACTCACTTCTCGAGTAGGTAGTGATGTTATGAATTTTCTAAATATGCACTGCAACACTTTATCCCGGCTGAGACTCGATCCGAACAGTGGTGTTCCAGCCAGCACAACACGTGTGGAGGCTGATATCCGCCTATATAAGTGTGCTTTGTATAAAAATATCATTTCTTCCTCTCTCTATTGTTATGAGAAATAAAAATTATGTTCTATTTTGATTCAAGGTTGATCAGCAATTCAAGTTAGTGTGTGAGTTTTTAGCTTTTACAAATATCTGACGCAGGGTATTGGTTACCAATTGAACTCCGTTTAAATAATAGCATCATAAAGAACATCCTAAAAAAATTTTGTTGGCGGAGATTTGAACGGACATGTAGGGAAGTCAAACGGAGACATGAAGACTGCCATGGAGGACTGGGATGTGGCATCAGCAACTATGCGGGATAAGCATATGCAAGTCAAAAAGTCTTATCGTTCTAAATACCATGTTCTTCAAATAAAGCCGGCACCAGGTCACTTACAGCAGTGGCGGAAATGAAACCCAGATTAATTACTATTTGCTAGCACGTTTCATGAAGCCTCAGATTAAGGATTACAAAGTGATCCTGCGAGAGGCAATCGTCCACCAACAGCACCTCCTCCTGACGGAAAAAAAGAAAATTAAACAAAAATTAAACCAAACAAATTAAACAAACAAAAGAGTCTGCGGAAGTCAAATTGTACAATTTGGACAAAGAGAAAAGCGAATTATATACGAGTATGTTGCCAATATGAAAAATTCTCTCCGCACAGAATATTAACGAAGTTGAGGATGAAGAGTGCGTAGAACAAGACATGTGGAATTAACTACAGCGACCTTTCTTGGATAGAGCCAAATCACTGCTAACGGCGTCAAAAGGGCACTTTCAACACGGCAAAGAAACTTGGTGGTGGTCAGATGAAGCTAAAGCAGTGATAAGTGACAACAAATATTTATTCACATCTTGATCAAAGGGCCCCACTAATAATGGAGGTGAAAAAGCAGGCCTCGAATTGGAATACAGAGAGAGAGACTATAGACTAATAAGAGACTCGCGACGAGAAAGTGCGCTCAAATTTAAGAAATGTGTGCGGAAAGCCCGAAGAAAGTAAGAAGAAAACTCATCTTCGATTGCTGATATAAAAACCAGGCCTCTCACGAACTCTGTAAAACCAGCATGAACAGGGGCACACCCATTTTCAAAACAACCGTTCAGAGCAGAAGAAATGCTCAGTAAATCCATTGGCCAAAGTTCATCAACAATGTCCAAGCGCCGCATCTTGTGGATTGGAAAAACAAACTCGAAGGCGGCAACAGTAGAAAACTCCCCGGGACTAAAGTCGAAGAAGTTATGTTAAGTTATTAAGGCGCTCAAAGACGTCATAAAAAGAAAAGAGGTTAGTCCTTTGAGATCTGGAAAAAGATGGGAGACATCGGGCAAAAATGGCTTACGATTCTCATCTCCAAACTGATGACAGGCGATCAAATGCCTAACCAATTAAGGGAAGGTTATATTCTTCCTTTGTACAAAGGAAAAGGCGATACGCGAGACTGTGATAATTACCGTTCCATAAAGCATAGGTACAGTATGAAAATCGTCGAGTGGGTATAAGTTAGCCGAATGCGGAAAATGATACGGCTATCTGATGACAGGTGCATCTCTGTTGCAGTTTAATCACCCACAGATAAGTATAAGGATCATGTCAGAAAAACATCGTGAAAGGCTTTGCAAATGATGTAGGTTGATTTTGAAATGGCCTTTAAGGCCGCTAATACAACGAAAAGTTCCAGAAACCCACGCACAGATTCACGGACATGCATGAGGAGTTCACACATCTCGTTAGTCGGTGAACATCAAGGAAGAGGCTTAAGTCCTTTCATATTTATTACAGTCCTTGATTATTTGATTGAAAAAAAAGTGACGGACTCCAAAGTGCATCAGTTATTCTTTGCGGACGATGACGCGCCGTCATAAGCGAGAATCGAACCTCCCTCCAATGACCACTTGATGTATGGCTGGATGTTTTAGAGTGGAATATGTAACAATGTTAATGTTAAAACTAAGAATAGGTAGCGACATTTTTATTTAAAAAAATATAAATAGTGAAAATATCACTTCATGTGAAAAAAAACAATTTTGACGTGGGGTGGATTAATTAAATTCAGTACATAATATGGCAAATTAACAATAAAAGAGAGAAAAGAAAAACGAAAGCAAGAGAAAAACATAGGGACGGGCTACACTCCGCTTGGGCGAACTGTTGGATACCCTATGACAAAATTCTAAGTATGGTTGAATTGTTAAGAACGCTCTACATATTTTGTTATATAACTTTTAAAGGATTTTATCAAAAAAAACGCTCCGTAGCTCAAACTTGGGTGTTTCAATAAAATTGTTTTATTTAATTGTGGGCGTGTCAGTAGGCGGATTTAAAAAAAATTAACAAATGAGCATAAAGGGCCCCTAGAGAGTATATATTATAAATTTCAGCTCCCTAGCTCAAACTTTGGATTTTCAAAAATTAATATAGGTACCCTTAGAATAGGGTATAAAAAAATTATTTTATTTATTTGTGGGCGTGTCAGTGGGCGGATTTTGAAAATTTTTTATCCCGAGCAATTTTAGGAGTCATAGATCATATATAGCTCAAATTTCGATTTTTTCCAAAATTTTGTTTTTTTGAGTTTGTGGGCGTGTCTGTGGGCGGATTTCAAAAATTCGTAAACTTGATTATTTCGGGACCCTAGAGAGTATATGGTCAAAATTTCAGCTCTCTAGGTCCAGATTAAAGGCCTAATTTTTGCCGACAGACGGACGGACGGACATCGCTAGATCGACATTACTATCGATGCTGATCATAAATATAGTAACTTTTAGGGGTCTACGGGCAATATTAAGGTATGTTACAAACTATGCGTCAAAATTAATATACCCTTAGAATAGGGTATAAATATAACGTGATGAGAAGAGAGCATAAAGGTTAAATAAATTTAAATAACATAGCGCAGCAAAACTTTAATTTCTTCATGGTCAAAACCGAGAAGCCAAATTTTGACTTTTTTTGCAAATTCGGGCAAAGATCTAATAACACGAATATTAATAGGAAGTCTATTAAACAATTTACAGGACACAATGGAGTAGAAATTTTTGTATAAAGCTGTGCGAAAACTAGGAATGACGACAACTTTAATTGAATTGCTACGCAAAGCATGGGTGTTGGATATTAGCCACCTCTTATACAAATTTTTTAGAAACTTTGAAGTAATATAAATGTTTTAGTGGTAGAATTTTCAGTGTTCTAAACAAAACCATCGAATTCGCGAATCGATTTGTCCCACATACTTTTCTGATAGCGCACTTTTGCAGAACAACCAATGGCTGCAGCTTTGTTTGGTAGGCACCCACCCAACAACTTATTCCGTACTGCAATCTATATTGAAAAATTCCAAAATAAACCGTTTTTAGAGTCCTATTATCACAGAATCTTCGGAGACGATAAAAACTTCGGATCGTGGAACGAAAGTATTGTTTCAAAATTGAAATATGTTCAGACCAACTCATATTTTGGTCAATAGTAACACCTAAATATTTAAACTGATTTACTACTTCAATTTTAAAACAACTTGTGTCACAAGATAATTGATCAGTAAATAATGTCCTTGCTGATACCACAGTACATACATACACAATTTGACATATTGGATGATTGGATCTACTACAGTTTTGTCCATGAAGAAAGATTTCGAAGTCTGGGGACTCTTGCATACTTAGACTAAAGTTCATCAGTTTAGTTTTGTTACTGACAATAGCTTGTGTTCAGCAAACCAGATCCTTAGAATGTGCACATCATGATTTATGTCAGCACATAGATTTAAAGGATTATTTGACCGATATGCAATGCCAAGATCATCTGCAAAAGCTGTAACTTTCCCCAAAAACGATTGATTAAATATGGAGTTGATATATATTAGAAACAGTATGGGTCCAAGAACACATCCCTGGGGCACACCTAGGTTTATAGTTTTCGAGTTGCTTACAAATTTATATATTTTAACTCTCTGAATTCTTTCCTTCAAGTATGACTCAAACCAACTATGTATAAATCGACGAAACCCTGCAGAATATAATTTGTTAAGAAGAATGTTGCGGTTAACCATGTCAAATGCTTTGGTGATGTCCACAAAGAGGCCGGCGCAAACTTTTTTTTCATCCAGCGTTTTATATATAAAAGAGCAAAACTCCAAGAGGGCATCTTCTGTGGAAAGGCCTTTTCTAAACCCGAACTGCGCACCGCTTAAAAAATGTATTTTTGTCAGATAGTCCAACACTCTACTTTTAACAGCCTTCTCAAAGATTTTTGATATTGATGACAATAGTGAAATTGGCCTGTAATTGTTTTTGTCGCTTTTAGTACCTTTTTTAAAAAGGAGTATAATATTGGCACACTTTAATTTATCAGGGAAAACACCGGTATAGATACTTAAGTTAAAAATATAAGCTAGTACGTCCACTACATTTAGAGCTATCTTTTAAGTGTAATATTTGAAATACCATCATAACCACAGGAACTAGAATTGTTCAGTGAACTGATAATTTTGAAAAGCTCTAAGCCTGTAATTTCTACAAAAAAGAAGCTGCTATTCCTAAGATTTTCGTTCACTAAATTAGATCTAGCACAGTGGTTACAATATGTAGGAGATTCACTAGGAGAAGACGTCCGACCAACTGTAGAAAAGAAATCATTAAAAATATTTGCTATAGTTGTAGGATCATCAATAGTAACATTATCATTACATAGAACTATTGGTTTTGACAAATTGGGAGAGTAGCCACCAATAATACTATTTACAGCCTTCCATTCATTCCTAGGGTTACCTAGTGCATTTTGTACTTTAGAGAAATAGTATCTGTCTCGAGCATTCTTAATGTCTTTATTAACTTGTTTGCTTATCGTTTTGAACCGTGTTTTAAGTGCAGTATTAAGGGGATGTTTAAAGGCCGGAGCGCTGATGTATGGGGAAAAAATTAAATTGGAATATCAAAAACATACTCCCCGCAAAAGTTGTGTCAAGTCTTTTTAATATTTTTAAGATTTTTTTTAAATTTTTAAAATGACCGCTAGGGGTCGCGCATCGCAATTTAAAAAAAAAAACAAAAAAAAATTAAATATATTATATTCCCCTTTATAACTTCGTTTGGGTCATTTAATTGGCTTTAAGAGCACTTTTTACTTTTTTAAATGTCCACTAGGGGGCGCGCACTTCAATGAAAGAAAAAACAAAACCATACGTGGTAGAACAAAACAAACGCCCTTAGTATCTATTAATTTTAGGAAACGCTTTTATTTTTTTAAATTCTAGATTATAAGAAAACCAAGTACAATTGTTGTATTTTTAATTTGTTTTTTTTTTAAGTTTTATTTAATATAATTTTTTTTGTTTCTATATTTGGAAGTTCTTTTCGTGAAATTAAAGTATTTCTAATGACTCCATCCCTGTTCTTAAATCCACAAACAGTTTGGGAAGCTTCAGTCACCAGCTTAACCGCTCTTTCAACTGCTTGGCTGTGACAAGGAAACTGTTTTAAAAAGTTAGATTTGGTAGTTTCTTTTTGTCCCACAATATCCCAAAGTTCTTCTTCGGTAAAATCTTTTAGTACTGGAGGCTCAGTTAAACGGTGATTTTCAGTTTTCCACCAATCTATTAACTCGAAATATTCACCTGCTTCGAATTGAAAGTTTGGGAGTTGAAACTTTCGGACAAATTCTTCACTGCTGTTGCTGTTGACTGCTGCTCTAGCCTTAAGTACGCGGCGCAGACCTAGCTCTCGAATATTTTTGCGGTCATCGAACAACATAGCTACTAAAATGTTTTCGCAGTGTCCAAAATATCCATTCCGTGCGAAAACACCATCTACGATTCCTTTCAAATCATTTGGCAAATACCTTGTCAACTTTATAGATTTGAAAAAATGTTTCGCACCATACACGAAAGAAGGTTGAGATTTTATGTCAAACCACATTACTGCGTACACTTTAGCAATATACTCAACTATTTACTTAAATGGCTTATCCGGGGATTGTTTTGCAACATACACTCGAAGAATGCGGTTAGCAGTCGTAAGCCATCTCGAATGTACCATTGTTCCAGGGTTTTTCTCGAAAATTGAGCCTTCTCGGACACCATCGTTTATGGCTTTGCATATTTCATAAAAATACTTTTGGTCCGAGCTCAGACAAGTCAATGGTATTTCCGGTAAATTTATTCGAACTGCTTGATACTGAACGACGCCTAAATTTTGACAGTTTGACAGTTGTTTTACCGTACAGTTTCTCAAACAAGTGTCTCAAAGGTAACTCGTTGGCATGAAGTAAGCAAATAGACCATTGCAAAGGTCGCTGTATTTTCGTCTCAATTTGCCGAATGATTCCACCTCTTACCCCGGTATTAACATTGGTACCGTCGCATCCAATAAGTTTGAGACTATTTACTGATATACACGATTTTTCCAAGCAGTTTAGTATCTGATTGGTAATTGTCTCTGCTTTCCCGTTGTGTGGTGTAATATGACCCAGGTACTGGCTATCAGGTTCTCCAATCAACACAATATGCTCTTCAACCACATTGCCTTTGGCTGTTTTTCTGATGTCCTTGCGACCGTCGAAGTAAATGCCCACGGGATGCCGGTTAGAACTCTGATCCACTTCCATTCTTTGTTTCGATCTCTCCCTCCTTATTTTGCGTCTATCAACAATATTTGACCGATCCATATCATTAATAACTCCATAATCCGTTAAGACGGCTGTAACAATAGTTGCTGTTGCCCAATCAGATATCTTAAATCTGTCTGCGACCTTCGCAACGTTCGGGAGAGATTTACGATTTGAATTACAAACCGCTTCATTCTCTAAACGTGGTTTTTTTTCTGGCGAGGGTGACATTGAGATCACAGATTCGATGTCGGAATTAATTTGGGTTCCATCGTCTTCGGTTATACATTCAGCTTGGGTGTTTAAAGTGTCTGAAGGTGAAGATGTAGAGCTTGCAAATCTTCTTGCGAGAGATCTTTGGAGCTTAATGGTTCCAGGAACATCAACTGTCCCAATAGCCATTTTTCTTTGAGATCTTTTATCTTCCAGGAAGGAGCGTTCTTTTACCGGAACTTTTTTGTCTTTTGGAGAGGAACAACATTTAAAATCAACGCAGTTACAAGCACTAATGTCAAAGAGTCTTTTGGCATCAGTTTTGAATTCCTTTAACTGTTGTTGAAATGCATTGCTGGTTCTTCTGGCTTTCGGTGTTTTTATGAGAGCACTTCTTTTATCGTTGAGTTTATGAATCATTTTTTCAACACTGAACTTACCAACTGTTGGAATTGAAGAAATCACGTATATTTCCATGACCTTCGTAGCTGCGAGCGATATTCGCTTCATCGATGAGTTTTCTTCATCTTCGAGGAAGGTAAGGTAGCGACAAACATCTTCGTACGTTGGCAGCACACGCAGCGATAACATTTTCCCAATTCCAAATACCTGGCAAGTTTTGTTTTGTGAACGAGTATCCATTTAATCTCCAGAAAAAAATTCCAGCAAATGTATTTTTCAGGGCACTTTTGAAATTACTTTACAAGACTTACCTTTTTTTTAAATAAAGTTGATATAAATAAAGTAATCCAAGGTGAAACTTTAATGTTCGAATATTCTTTTGTTTAACAAAAAACGCGAGTAAAAGCGAAAGGTAATTCGATTTAAATTGAATTCAAAAACCACGAAATGCAAAGCCTACTTTTATTTTATTTAAAACCGAAACGGTTTTTTTTTTGAAAATAGAAGGCAACTTTGTTTTTCATTTTAAATAGTTTTGAATTTTCTGAACTGACAAAAATCATATTATTAAATTGAAAATAGCCTTCAAAAAATGTATCTAAAAAAACTTGTAATTTAAATTTTTTGTATGAACTAAAATTGATTGCTTTTTTGTTGGTTTTCCAACGTTGAAAACCTGACACCGAACGATAAAAAAACCAAGAGCTTTTAAACAATGAATAGAACCTTCTTCAATTTGTTCATATTGATACATACCTAAGTTATAGAGCGACGGATACACTGAAAAAAAAACAAAAAAAAAATCGAAAACAAAAATCAAAAACAAAATTTTCTCTCGCACTGCGCGACCCCTAGCGGTGAATTTAAAAAAATAAAAAAATTCTTAAAATTTATTTTTTAACCATACGCAACTTTTGCGGGGGGTATGTTTTTGAATTTCCAAAAATAAAAAAATCACTCCGCCCTAATGTTTAAAGCATTTTTTCCACAATTTATTTTTAAGTTTAATTTTATTTAAAACTAGCTGCACCTGCCCGGCTTTGCCCGTGCCCGAGAATTCTATTGGCCAATATGTTCGAGTAGACTTCCTTATAATTGTCTATAGCGGGTATCCGGCGTATGTTGCTGCGCCTAAAAAAAGAAGACCGATTTTGACCAAAGTTCACAGAAACACTCTCAGGCCAATACCGAAGATTGCCTGATTTGAGCTCAACCGGTGAAAGGGACTGCACGTTTTTCTCCGCATGGCTTAGGCCGCTCACACAACTTCGTTGTTCCGTTTAGGGTAGGTGCTTGTTGTCTGGCAGGCGCCTATGTCAC
Source organism: Portevinia maculata (assembly GCA_949715645.1). Taxonomy (NCBI): domain Eukaryota; kingdom Metazoa; phylum Arthropoda; class Insecta; order Diptera; family Syrphidae; genus Portevinia; species Portevinia maculata. The sequence continues at coordinate 336,225,050 of OX454525.1, read as the reverse complement.
CTTACTTCTGCGAATCAAACAACAAAGCGAAAATAAAAAACTTAGATTGAATCACTTTTCATTCACTTCCACACCGATTGTTACCAATGTTGGAAAAGCAACTTTCCGATGTCCGATTCACAAAAAAATGCAAAAAATTTCAATAAGAGTTAATTGAATAAAATATTGAACACACGATATCTCAAGAATGAAAGTGCGCACAAATTCCACAATAAGCTTGAAACGTTCGTGTGGTCTCCCTCTCGCATATGCTTGTTCGGATAACAAAATAAGTGACGTACGGTCTCTGTATCTGCGTCGTAATTTACACGCATACGCACATATGCATGTGTACTCACTCAAATGCCCATATCTCACACACCGATGCAGATATAGCCAAACATAACAACTTTCGTGCAGACGTCGCCTTTCATGGAAAAAAATTTCATTGGAATCGGTTAACGCGTTTGGCCAAACACCGGCAACAAACACAAATATGGATTGATTTTTATATATAGAAAATATTACACAAAAAAAATATTTATTATTTCACTTAAATTTGTTTTTTTTTTCAAAGCACATGATACCTACATCTGAAACACACAGGGTATAAATACATTGTCAATTTTTTTTTCTTTTTTAAGAAACACATAATTTACACACCGATGCAGATACAGACATCGCACATACATAACATCCTTCGTATAGACGTCACCTTTCTTTAAAAAAAAAATTTCATTGGAATCGGTTAACGCGTTTGGCCAAACACCGGCAACAAACGCAAATATGGATTGATTTGTATATACATATATATATAAATAGATATAGATATATTCTCATATCAATTTTAATTCACAAAAACCCACAAAATCGCAATGAAGAAATCCGAATCCGACAGCGCCACCAAACATGAAACAAAATTGGCTTCTCCATTGATCGATAATAGGTGGCGTTACGTTGCGTGTCTATCTGACAGTTCAATTGTGATACGATATGTTACATTCAAATGTGATTCTTTATTTGGTTTTTGCCAAAATAAATAAATACAAAATGAAAAAAAAAAAAAAAAATTAAAAAAAAATCAAAAAAACCTGTCGTAACACGCTGGGTGGTCAAAATAAGCCATTTTGAAATTTAGATTTTTTTTTCTTCTAAAACCCGTGCTGAGAAAATACCTTTCCAACAAAGTATAAATCATCAAAATCGGTTCGGCCAATCTCGAGTTATGCGGTTACATCGCTTCGGACACTTTCTTTTAAATACGAGTATATAGATATAAAAGTTTATTCACGGTTTTAGCCTCTTTTCAGATCTTTTGCGAACAACTGTATAGGTAAAATTACATATATAGTAATGTATCGTATTAATCCTGTGCTGCTCGTTGTCTGATCCACTCCGACCTGCTTCATACATTTATTTGAATTGGAGAATGATTCCCAAGTACGAAAAGTTTATATTTCTGGGATCTGTGATGACGACATTAATCATCGCGTAAACGTAGGGTGGTGAAGTGGTGGGAAAATGCAGCCATCTTCTGTGACCGAAAAATGCGCCCTAAGCTGGAATGAAGGCTCTGCCCCGTAGTTGCGTTCCCGGCGGTTCACGATGTTGGACAGCGTACTAAAAGTATTTGGGGCAATTTAACGGCAGATGAAGATGTTCTACATGACAACAGGAGTAACAATGCTTGATCCAATATGAAGCTCCAAGATCCGAGAAAGCCTTCACGTCAAAAAACCTAGTTCATTGAAAATCTAGCTAGACCTACGCAGTTGGTAGTGTCATGTTCAAAGGAGAGACCACCGAACCCCCTAAAAGGGCAATAATAATCACTATTCCTATACAAACACGAAGAGAGGCAGGTTCTCAAACTCCTGTATTACACAAATGCAACAATGCCAGCATTTGATTGGCCTCAATGTCAAATCGGGAGGTCGCCGATAGGGCACACCTGCTAGCCCCACAGATGGACCAGTAGGGATGCAGTGAAGTGGGGGGTTATGATCTCGTGAAAAGAAGAATAATTACTGAAAGAAAAGCAGGCATTCATTCCTAATTGTTATTAAAAAACGTATCCTTTCGTTTACAAGACCGAAATCTCCAAATATCAGCAGAATATATTCCTTTGTTTTTTTTACAAACAGCTAAGTTTATTTTTCTTCTTTCTGGAACTTTATCTGACTTAAACCCTGTATTACCAATACGAAAGCGAAATTTTTTCATGAATAAGGAGTTATGCGTTATGATGTATAAAAGCTGCATAAAGAATCCGACATTGATTAACTATACAACCGTAAAGAGGTGTCTTAGATAATTAAAATGATCAATTCAGTCTGTGTATGAGTGAAGGGCGATAGATGAAATTGGCGGGGAAGTAAAACTGCAAAAATTAGCTCTTACGAGATAATTTATTTACATACCCACCTACTTGGTGAGCATTGGTCTTAAGCTAATAAGGACACGCGTAGTTTGCGTCCACATTGGCTAGGGGCATTGTCATCTAAAATTTTTGTTTATTTTCTAAAAATAAACAATAAAAATTATGAAATAAATTCCATTGCTATTGCTGTGTGGTATTCCATTGTGTTCGATCTGTAGAGGCCAATTGTATGCTACTCTGCTGGATTAAATCGCCTTCAATTGGCTTTACTTAATCTTCTAATGCGACAATTTAAACGCGCCTCTGCGGTTTCGAATTTATATTCCTAGAAAGTTTATTGTTTAGTTGTCTGGCAATGGATTTGAATAGGACGACAATGAATGCCATATTTTATTGAAAACAGTTTTCAATTGAATTAGCTGAGAAATTGTGGTTTACGACGCCGGTCGAATGAAGGTTGGAGAATGAAAAAGAAATGAAAAAAAAATATAAAAATATATACAGCCCTACAATGATTCAAGAACAATTAATTGGCACGAATCTTAGAGTTGCATGCCATAACCGAATACTACTACTTAAAAGTTTTCTTCAATCAATTTTGTTCTCAGGTGCTTGTCAGAGACGTTCGTTTATCGGATTTCTTTAATTCTCTGCTCATAGCTTAGAACAGCGGTTCTCAATCTTTTTTGGTGAGGGAACCTTTTTGGAAAGCGAAATACCTGACGGAACCCTACAATAAAACAATAGTTTTTATAAGTGTATTCTTTATTAATTAGCATAATAAAAGTACCATATAACAGTTACTTATTACCTACTAACATAACAGGTATAATAATAGAAGATATGTATTAAAAAAGAAAAAGATCTAACTATTGGGAGGTATGCAATTTTTATTTATTTTTCATCAATTGGTTGGTTTGATAGAGGACAGTTGAAGTCTCATATCAGGTTCGGCGTCCAGTCTATTGCGGTATTTTGTTTTCGTGGCTGCATAGGTTGAGAATCCTGTTTCGCACAAATTATGTTGTTGGGAACGGGAGAAGAATATTCAGAGCCATTTTGGCAAGCATTGGATATTCATCACGGATTCAGATTCTGCAGCAAAAATCATTGAGAAGCATAGTTTTGAACAGTGACTCCATACTTGTGTCCGATGACATTTCTAAAAGAGATTCATATATCTCATTTGATATACTTTCGGGTTTTTTTTAAGTTGGGTAAAAAAGGATTATGAATCCATGAATTCAGTTTCATTTTTGTATTCTGTTCTTCGGGAAAATATTTCTCAAAAGATGCGCGCATCGAGGTGAGAGATTGGACCTACTCTTCAAATACATCATCTTGAAACATTTCTGAGTCGTTATCGCTAACAAACTCACTGAGTAACGTAAAGCTTTCTATTCCTCTCTTTCCAACGCAGATAATCCAAAAATCAAATTTTTATTTGAAGGCAGTTATTTTGTTACAGGTCTGGAACACTGTTTTCTGTTTACCTTACAATGATAAATTTATTTCGTTCAGTTTTTGAAAGATATCCGCCATAAAAGACAGTCGGAACAACCAAGTTTTATCATACAAACGGTCTTTCAAATTAAAAGAAGTATCTGAAAGAAACATTTGTAACTCGGCTCTAAGTTCAAATAGTCTTGTTAAAGTTTTACCCCGAGACAGCCATCGCACTTCTGTATGGGGATCAGCAGTGTTGTTTGCTGCCATAATCTTCACACAATAATGAGAACAATCGGGATTGTAGTGGTCGTGATTTGATAAAAATAATTATTTTTACCGCTTCATCCACAACTAATTTTAGATTTGACGGAATTTGCCTCATCGCAAATCTTGTCTATGCAGGATACAATGGCTGTAACTACAATTAGGCGCTTTTTTTGTGACACTACTCCTGCTGTGACACTACCCGTCATCGCCTTGGCCCCATCTGTACAAATGTCAATGCAGAACGGGTTCCTAGTGTTCCGCGGAACACACTTAGAGTATGGCTGGCTTAGAGGATCCAGGCATGATTCTGTTGATGTTGTGTGTATATGTTACAGGCAATGCAATGTATGAAATTATGATTTTTTCACCATTATTATACGCCTTTCCTAAGAAATCTAAGTCTAAAAAAAAGAGAGTTGAAAACATCGATTGGATTATTATATGGAAATTAAAACAAGCATAAAATTGAAAAAAATTGGTGGCGCTCTTTTATGGTTTAAGAGTTATAAGTTTTTGAAAAATCTTCAAGGATAAAATTGGTGGATTGATGCAATAATTGTTTTATTTAGGACTTAAGACGTGTGAATATAGTAGAGTGGTGCGGTGACATCATATCCACGGACATTATTTCCATAGACTGACATAATTCCAGTGGACATTTCATATTGGACATTTTGTCTGTCTGTAAGGAAGATATAGACATAATGTCACAGCACATAGTAGAGTACCACAAGTAGATAACATAAACACTGCAATGTATAAGGGTGGTATTCTGCTCTCTGCAAAACCCTGCTTGGGCTCACTGTTGAATTTTTGGTAGGTGCAAGGTTGGGTATATGCGAAGTTCCTTGAAATCCATGCGAAATATAGATATATTTTGTTCAAACTCATTCAGTTAGAGTCAACAAACAAAGTCCAAAGGCTTGCATTAATAATCCAATCGATTTTTCACATAATTTTCTTTTCTTTAGCTTTGACGAACATTAACTCGGAATGCTCTTGGTGCAGTTTATATTACTGGCAGTATGGGCTGACTAGTGTAAAATCCTTTTCAAAATATTTTAAATATTTATTCCTAATTTCATTTTTAAATGAAATGCAATTAGATTGATCGTAGGCATTAACATCTTTTTAACAATATCTAGGGTTGTAAGAGCCCTACACATGATCAATGTTACTTGACAAGTATTATTGACGATTTTTTTTGTAAAGTAACTTTGATGAAAAATAGCCGCACACGTATCAATGAAAATTAATAATGTTTTTGCCAAATTCCTTTCTTGCCTGCATTCTCCTTTCTCAAATGACTACATTGATGATTAACATTGATGCACCCTACACACGAACAATTCATTATCAATGAACATTGAAGAAAAAAAAATCGATTTTGGTTTTCATCAATGTATCAATGTAACTCGACGGTAACATTGAAGAGCATACAAACGATCAATGTTACTTGAAATATGCCCCATTCAAGTAAGATTGAAAAGTAACATTGATCGTTCTTCGGGCTTTTTATGATCCCTTGAGTCCTGATCAAAGCTTCGCGTTAAAAAAGATGAAAAAGAAGAAAAAACAAATTTTTTTTTCAAAAACTTACAAATATTTACCATGATGCAGACCCAACCTTCTGACTTGGAATTTTTTAAGCAATATTTTGATTAGCATCCATAGCTGAATTTAAGTACACGCCAGCCAAGAGTGGCAATCAGTACCCTTTCCGGACACTGCTTTGTTAAGAAGCACGCCAAATGATTGGGGCTCTTAGAAATGAACGATTGCAGATATTGCAATGATATTTGCGTCACGGAAGACATTACGCACATACTTTGTGAATGTAAGAGTTTCGCTCAACATAGAACGAGACGCCTGGGCAGTTATTTCTCGGATTGCCAAAGGAAAAAGCGTCAATTAAGCGAAAGGAATTAGTAGGTTTTTGAAGCGAAATAAAATGTTTTGATGAAGAGGTTTAGGTTGTTGACGACTGACATTAAAGTTGGTTCGCGAAGGGCCTATTTTGGTGCCTAGTGTTTGAATGACTAGTTATTTCATAGCCCTGATTATCCTTAGGTAAGCTTCAGCCATGTGCCAGAAGTAATTAAATGTAGGGAAAACATTTATAGATTTTTGTTGAGTGATTTTTGGGTGACATAGTACCACAAATATTTCCTTTGATACTGAATATGTTGAATTTGGATCAGTTTTGCCAATTGTTTGGGGCAAAATGAGAGTTTGGTGACGTGTTCTGCGTGTTGTGAGTTTAAAAAAAGCTGTTTAACATCTTTATCTTAAAAAAGAACCTATAAAAAATTCGATTTGTTATCAAATTGTCAATCAATGCGGGTATTGTTACATTTATATAATTCAGAATATTGAAGGCTTTACATTTTTTGCTATTTCTTTCTTTTGTTTATAAAGTTTTGGAGTGCCCGCTTGTTCAGCAGTCAATTCTTGGACGTAACCGTAACGAATCGCTCGGCGCAACAAACAACAGCCCTAATCTACATTGTTTATGGATATATCTATGTACATACTTATTAATAAATAGTATTTAAATATTAGCTCGCGCATATTTAAAAAGTTTCGAACCTATCAAAAAAATTATATTTGAACGCTAAACATCACATTCAGCGTCATCATCAAAATTAAAATATTGATTCATTTTTCTTTTTCTGAAAAACGCACAACATGGCAACAAAACAAACGCAACAACAGACAAAAATGGCCGAAAAAAAAAATTGAAAATGAAAAAAAAATTACAGGAACGACAACACGTACAGAATCTCACAGAGAAGTGATATAAGGCTACATGCGAATCACATACAGTGTCTAGAAATCGTGCAGGCACATATTACACGATGTTACACGAGGGTCACATATGGTACAAATGCGTATGTGTCTATAGGAATACCTTCGCAGAAGCTGCCTGGGCGAAAAGGAGGAGGAGGATACTACTCGTATTACTACCTTCTCTGCAGCTGCTCTGCTCTCATTCAAAGAAGAAAACTAAATTTGGGAGATTTCTTTTATATTCAATGATCTTATAAACATTGTCACCAAAAGTCTTTCAAGCTCTTTTAAAAGATCCAACTGGTATCACAATCGACGTGTTATTGGGCTAAGTGTGTCGGCTTCTGCCGAATACCACTATAACCTAACCTAACCTGACCTATTGGTCTACGAGCAATATAAAGATATGTTAGAAACTGCAAAAAAAAAATGTTATTTTCGGTTGCGCCTGGAGGTGAGGAATCTTCGATACCAATGGCCCGCACCATTGGTTATGCCCGATTCATATATTGTCTAGTATGCCTACGGGCTAAACCTCACCCCTCAGAGAGGCAATATGAGGACCGGCCGCGCTCGCTCATAGTAGTATGAAATTCGTTCCTCTCATTATACCCTATTCTAAGGGTATATTAATTTTGATGCATAGTTTGTAAGATACCTTATTGCCCGTAGACCCCTAAAAGGTACTATATATATTTATGATCAGAATCGATAGTAATGTCGATCTAGCCATGTCCGTCCGTCCGCCTGTCTTCAAAAATTAGGCCCTTAAACTGGGCCTAGAGAGCTGAAATTTTAACCATATAGTCTCTAGGGTCCCGAAATAACCAAGTTTACGAATTTTGAAATCCGCCCACAGACGCACACAAACTCAAAAAAAAACAATTTTTTTGAAAAAATCGAATTTTGAGCTAGAAAGCTGAAATTTTGTATATATGATCTATGACTCCTAAAACTGCTCGGGAGATACAATTTTCAAAATCCGCCCACTGACACGCCCACAATTAAATAAGGCAATTTTATTGAAAAACCAAAGTTTGAGCTGGGAGCTGAAATTTTTAATATATACTTTCTATGGGCCCTTTATGCTCATGTGTAAATATTTTCAAAATCCACCTACTGACCCGCCCACAATTTAAAAAAAAAACTTTTTTTGAAAATCCAAAGTTTTAGCTAGGGAGCGTTTTTTTTTTTGGGAGTCGGACAGAATCCCGAAAACCCAAAATCCCGAAAATCCAAAATCCCGAAAAGCCACAATCCCGAAAAACTAAAATCCCGAAAACCCACAATCCCGAAAATCCAAAATTCCGAAAGACCATAATCCCGAAAATGAAACTAAAAATTTTATTGTAGCAACAAAAAAATTTGGCAAATTTATTTAATAAACGAAATGAAAAACTTCAAATAAATAAAAATATAAATAATAATAAATATAACAAAAACAGTTCAAGTCTTAAAAAAACATATCAAAAACGATCCATGATAAAACAATATTTAATACAAGTTCATATTGTACGCAATTAATCTGAGATAACTTATTTCAGAACGCTTTCGCTGCTAACACTCCCAGTAAAATGTTTCCTTGTATTTTTTGTAGCCGTCAATAAGCAGTTTCGCATGCTATTTGTTGGTTTTCACGATGAACATGTTCATTTCTACTTAAGACTTCAAACACAAAATGTTACTGATAATATAAAGTTTTTAATTATAAAGGCATGCACGATACTCACTTTGTATTACGATGTTCACTGTCTAGCAAAATACTAGTCGGTCAGCTATCACACTATTTGAGATCAGCTCAACTGAATGCACATTGCGAATTGCAAAACATTACAACGCAAACAATTGCAAAACATTATTACGGTAAGTGGATTGGAGAAACACTTGTCCATTTTACATTCAAAATTAAATAAAGAATCCCGAAAACGAAATCCCGAAAAATTATATATAAAATGAAAAATTTGCGCAAATTTTTCATTTTATATAATTTTTCGGGATGTCGTTTTCGGGATTCTTTTTTCGGGATTTTGGCTTTTCGGGATTTTGGATTTTCTGGATTTTGGGTTTTCGGTATTTTCGGGATTTTGGTTTTCGGGATTGTGTCCCAACCCATTTTTTTTTCGATAAAATCCTTTAAATATTATGTAACAAAATATATAGAGCCCACTTATGAGGGATAAGAATAAGAATAGGGTATCCAACAGTTCGCCCAAGCGGACTGTACTCCGTCCCTTTGTTTATTTCACTTTTTTTGATGACTACGACAAAGTTTCCTTAACAAGTAGTTTTCTACTAATACCGTCATTATATGCGGTTTTTCCTTATGGCGTTAGGTGGAACAGTCTTGTTCTTTGTAGTCGGCGGTCAAGGTTTGTCACGTTTAGATTACGGATTATTCCATTATTGCAATGACCATGAATACGAGTACGAAGTTTGCGAGCAAAGTTTGTTACTTCGTTACTCACGGTAGCAATTCGTAGACCTCTGTGAATATCACTATTCCTTATTCACCTTGGAGCATTCACGATTGCTCTTAGCGTTTTGTTTTGGAATGTTGTATACCGTATGTCCAAGAAGGTTTTAGCACTTGCTTATACAGGAGCAGTTTGCTGTATACGCTTAGCTTCGAATATCTTCCGAGTAGTTAATACATTTCTCTAAGTCTGATTACGAGCTCGTCACGCTTTTTCTTACCGTGTGGCTTCCACTTAAGTTTTGCGTCTAGGGTCATTCCTAGATATTTTGCTTCGTTTGCGTATGGTATTTGTACCGAGTTATTGAAAACAGGTATAAGTTCTTTATCTTTTTGTACGTGAAATTGACATGCGTTGACTTGGTCTCGTTAAGGGTGATTCGCCAGGTCTTTGTCCATTCGCATACTTTGCTGAGAGCTCGTTGGAGTTTTCCCGTTGATGATTCCACAGACTCATCCATTGCGAGGATAGCCGTATCGTCTGCGAACGATGCTACGATGGTCCCTTCATCTTGTGGCATATCTCTTGTGAAAGATTGGGTCGAAAACGCTTTCTTGCGGAATACCGGAATGGATTTCTTTGAATGCCGAGAATTCAGTCTCATGTCTAACACGAAAAAGTCTGTATCCAAGGTAGGATTCCAGTATTTCGTATAATTTTTTAGGTAGGTTTGTGTTAGCTTATACCTTAGGCCTTCGTGCCATACCTTGTCAAAGGCTTGCAATACGAAAAGAGAAGAGCTAGAGCAAATCTTTTTCCATTCTAGAGCTTTTTCAATTTCATTCGTTATTCGATACACCTGAGCGATTGTGGAATGTTCGACCCGGAAGTCAAATTGATGATCTGGTATCAAGCGTCTTTCTTCAATTACTGGTTTTAATCGTCTTAGCAGACCTTGGATATTATCGGCAGTAGCGAAATAGGTCTATATGATTTCTTATCATTTGTATTTACTTTTCCCCTATTTAGGAACCATAATGACTTCGGCTACTATTGTTATTTTTCAGCTTTCTTATTGTCATTCGAAGCTCGGACAAGGATATGGCTTTTAATTTTTAGTTATTGGATGCCGTATTAGCATTCGGTTCTTCGTTTAAAGGTTGTCCGTCGAACGGCCTGAATGTTTCTTCTAGATACTAGGCAAATAAATCTGCTTTCTCTTTGTCTCCTTTTGCCCATTCGCCGTTAGCTTTTCTTATTGGTGGAGAGTGCATTTTGGGTTTCCTTATTGACTTAAAGGCTTTCCAAAGTGAGTAGTTTAAGCTCTTTTCAGCAGTCAAGCCCTCGAGGTAAGTAGAAGTTTCGAGATTTTTTAGATCCTGTAGCTCATTTTTAAGTTTGTTGCAAAGATGGTTCAGATAAGTTTTATCAGGGGGTACCCGGGATTGTTGCCATCTCGATACGCGCTCTCCTCTTTTCTCGTATGAGGTCTTCTATTTCAGGCATGTATTTGAATTTATTGTTTCGTGTAGTTGTCTTCTGGAAAGGAGTGTTTTTCCATGCTGCGCTCTGAATGGCTTCCACCAGAATGTTAACTTCGGCTTCGAGCGGTGTCTTTAGTGGCACATTCAAAGCAACATTTTCTTTGCAGTCTTTTCGGACAATATCCCAGTTGGTTTTGTTACTAGTTAGCCTGGGCGGTCCTTCATTTTTTGCTACACTTCCACCCATTTTCATGGTGACTGCTGAGTGGTCTGAGCATAGATCATAGCATTCTTCGACTTCCGTCAGATTTTTATTTAGCCCTTTTGAAATAAAGAAGTCGACAAGGTTAGGGATTTTATCTTCGTATTGGCCAACTGATACGTTGGCTTTCCCGTCGAGAAAAAGTCCACCCCACGCTTCATACTGGCTTTGTACAGTAGTCTGTCTTTCGTCGAGTTGCATCTTGAACCCCAGAAAGTGTGTTTTGCATTGAAGTCCCCACCTATAATAAAATTAGACCCAAATGAGTCAAAGAGGCGGTCAAGGTCGTCTTCTGCCAGTCTATATCCCGGGGGGAAGTAACAAGAGACAGAACTTATTTCCATAGAATCGAGTTCTATTTGAGTGTTTAAAATAATCTTTGATGTAAAGAGAAGATCCACCGCTGGCATTTTCCAAGGGATGATGCGCGTGATAGTCTCTGTAGCCTTTTATTTTGGGTCCATGTCCCTTTTTTAAGTGGGTTTCTGATATCAAGCATATATCAGTGTTGTTTATCTGTAGAAATACTTCTATCTAGTTCGTTATTTTGTTTAGAAAGCCGTTTGCGTTCCATGTCAGTACCTTAAGAAACTCTGTCATATCCATGTTTTGTTGTTTGGCTTGCGAGGTTTGAACTCAAGCTTGCTCAATTTGTCAAATATAGCTTGATTAATCTTGCTTTGTAGCTCAAGTTTTTCTAATATCGAAGTTAATAATTGGCGGATCGGATCTGTTGTACCTGATCTTGACTGATCTCCATGTCAAAATTATAATACACTTAAAATAGGGTATAAAAATGAGAAAGAAATCCGTACACTGTTCTATTCAAATCACGTACTGTATTTTCCTGTGCTTTGCTTTTAGCGTTTATTTTTAAAATTGTTAAAAACAAAAACTCTAACCTGAAATTAAAATACAAAAGTTCACTTCCAAACACTATACAACCTGCGTTATTATGATCATCCGTCACAAGAATTTCTCCATCGATTTAAGAAATTTAACTCAGCTCGGATTGTCCTGGACCCAATTAAGTTTGCACCTGCAACATAAAAGTCATCGGTACAAGATATAGCCCTCAAAATCATTTAACATGTCTTTATAATTTTTTTTTTTAAATAGTGCCGATTGTGTAAATTGTTATCACAAGACGAAGGCAACCTTTCGTCCATCATTAAACTGACCCAAACATCAATTTTGCTTCACAGAGTATGGCATTTCCCCCAGTCTTACCAACCACCCATCAGCTCTCATTATGCATACCAGTGAACGTGAAGCATCGAAGCAGAAACCTGCAGGAATATTATTTTCAAGAATTTTTCATGAACAGAAATTTACGAGAGAACTCTTGCCGGGTACCTCTAGTACAAACAATTGATTCTATTTTCTTTTTTTATTTAGTGGTTGTGAATTGATTACTTTCGGTAGGTGAAACCTTGAAGGTATAAGTGTACACGACTAATTACTTAACTTGCAAGACAACACAGGACATGGGGTAGGGTTAGGGCAAGGCCAGTCATGCCGGTGCGGCGGTTCTTTGGAAATGGCCTCCTTAGTTTACATCCCGGAATCAAGCTGTACTGCTGTTGAATGTACTTCCCGGTCTTCCTGTACAAAGGGAATTTATTTGCTAATTCATTGCTGGGTGAACGGGTTCACCGCTTTTTTAGAGCATACGTAGCAAGGTATACTTTGCTCCCTTAAGATTTTTATTTCATCCAGCTTCACCTATCTCTATTCTGGTGAGACAGTACACAACTTCATTACATTGAGGTCAGCACATAAATCAAAGTCGTGTTGAGATGGTTTTTCCATTCGGTTTGTTCAGGTTCTCCCTGGTACATTCGAACACATACATATAAATGCCTTGGTCTTGTTCTTAATGGATAAAGATTTATCTTATCGGTTGCTTAATGCCAACCTTCTTAGGTTACGTTGGCGGTGGTGGTTATGGGTTTGTAACCCGTGCTACGGATCCTGGAATTCCAATTCTTCTGGAATGGAGCCTGTAATGCGGTTCCTAAGCGAGAGTAAAATTTCATTTCTTGGGAAGTTTATTTGGGAATATTTGGTTTTGGGTTTCGTTTATTTATATTTGTTCTTCTTTCTGACAGGTGCTTTCGAAGTGGGAAATATTGGTTTACAGTTTTGTGTTGTTAAATCGCAAACCTTTTAGGTGCTTGGTTATTTTTCATCGTTTAGCTTATTTTATTGAACAGAAGAACAGATAAAAAAATCCATCATAAGAACTAAGCAGGTGGGTGTTTTGACACAATTTTACATGGAAGACACTTACCAACTTTAAATGTTTGATTGCTATGAAATATGATTTTTACATTTAACACGTAACGTAGGTAGGAACCTTCCTTTATATAATTTATAACATGCACATATTGGAATAATAAAAATCTGAAATACAGTGGTGATGAATGAATCTATCAAATATAATTTCGGCGTTAGAAGCGAAGAAGCCATGTACCCTCTCGATGTAAAGTCCTGGGATATAGCCTTGTGTTGTATTAAAAATGAAATATGAATAAAATTGTAGCGTACGACTCAGTCGTACGAAAATTTGTTCGTGTTTATAAGATTTTGTTTCGAATTACACTTTCTCATAACTAGCTATTTTCAATACTCTAAAATCAGGAGGATAGCTATGCATATTTCATTTTTCTTAGTTGCATATAAAAATTCTGTTTGAAAGTATTTTTATTTTCCCTTTGAAATGTCTGTGTTGAAATGACCTCGTCTGCCCCTCTGGAGGTAACTAAATGTTGTTGGTCCGCGAAGTGTATTATCTTGTTTGGCTTGTACAAGGTGGCGCAAAAGTCATCTTCCTATCGGAAGAAGCATAATTTTTGCAAATGGCGGCAAATGTAAATTCTACTTTGATATTTGTGAAGTTAACTGATACAGAAAAAACTTAAGACACCAATTAACATAATCCAAAAGCAGAACCAAAGTTTTTCATTCATAAAAAAAATTACAGCGAAAGAACATCGGGTGACAACTTTTGCGCCACCTGACAACTTTTGCGCCACCTTGTATATTGCAGCACTATACACTATGCAGTGTAGGTAAAATGCAACTCTATTCACTTCAATAAATCATTTTATCAGTTTGTGAGATGCTGATAATTTCTCTATTGTGCCGTTATTCGAGTATTTGCAAAAATAGCCAAAAATAATCAAAATCATTAAAGCCGTTTTTAAATAAAGCGATGTTTTCCTAAGATTCAGAAACTGTTATAAGAACAAATTATAACAAAATCTTCTGACACTCACCAAGCATCCAAAATATCAGAAATATGTAATAAAAATCGCTAGAGTCGTTTTTGAGTAAACTGAAGTTTTCAAGAATTCAAATAACTGTTACAATACGAATAATAAAATTACAAAACAAGTGGACTGAATGCGACCCAGGAGGCCAACACGATCAATTACCTAGCGTTGTATGAATATGATATGAATACAAAATTAAGAGTAAAGGGATTTATAGGTTTGAAATAGAAAATACGCATGCACTTTTTAGCGGATCTACTAGTAATAATATAAATAATAATAAAGGGGAGTACGCCCATTTCAATAAAATCATTATTATTATACCACCGTGTTGAGCGAGAAAATTGTAATTTAAAAGTATAAGTTATCCCCTATAGGACAAATGGCAGCGGTTCAATATTTATTTGTTAAAAAAAACTTCACAAGCAAATAAAATTTTTGGGTATGTGTCACTTAAGTATGTGTCAATGTTTTGACATTCGATAACAATTTGTGTTTGGAAGCACTGCTCTATGTCCAATTTAGGACTAAGCGGCGATAACTATCCCCGCTGAGTTAGCGTATATAGGCTAAGTTGATAATAAGTTGGAAAGGCGTATAAACGCTTGAGTAAAAAAAACACACCTAATACTGATAATATATTTATTTCTTTTTATTTTAATTATTATTATGAAACACTGTTAGTCGATCTTCGATAAAAGAAAATTCAATGAAAACATCCGATATTTGGAAGAAAATGAATTGTCGCAAGAACAAATTAGATTGGATAAATCTTTCTCAAGAAAATTCTAAAATCCATATTTGTTCAGTCTTATTTATCAAAAATAAAAACGGCGGAACCAAATATAATTGTTTTCAGACCATATATAGATAAATATGCGTCGATTGAGAGCAGAACTAAGTCGATATCATTTTTTATACGTTCCCCAACGTACTAACGTAAGTACGTATATACACACATACATACATCTCCTAAAAAACATTTCAATAACATTTATGGTGACATCAAATTATGAAATATGTTGTAGATTACGATTTTCATTTATAAGTTTTTAACCAGTCTTTTTGTTGTAACAAAAAAACGCCTGGACTGAATTCACTATAGCTAATTTCCTTCAGAAAATAACGATATCAGAGAAAACGTGAACCTAAAACTCTTCAGGCACGTACGTCTGTACGCACACACATACGTAACATTTCCAGTAACTGGGAAGTTAACAATTATTTCCATAATTTTAATATGCAAATTTGTTCAAAATGGATGTTGGGATTTTCATGTTTTTACAATTAAGTGCAGTCGATTTTGAGAAATGTATTAGCATTTTTGTAAAGTATCTTTATTTTCTTACGGTGTTCATCGTTGGTGCAGGGAAGGAAAATAAGTCCCCAGGAACTAAGTCCACTGAGGGACTTAGTTCCCACCTAGTGGGAAATAAAACCACTTTCGCGAAGTGGACTTAGTTCCCATGTAAAGTGGGAACTACCCATACAAGTTTTTCCAAAAACCCACAGGATATATTTCAACACAACACAACAATTTACAAACCATAAAAACGGAAACAAACAATAGCCCTCAACTCTTTATTAAGCACGTCCAAGGTGCTAGGTCACAGGTAGCTTTATATATTTAACCACATTGCATTAAAATGTTTACATTTTATGGTTTTAAATCATTTATTTATAATGTTTTCCTACATTAATAATTAGTATGCCCGACATTTTTTTTGTTGACCTTCCGATATGACCTCTATACGACGGTTTGGAATAGAATCATACAGTTTTTTGTTAAATAATTAAGAGAAATTTGGGCCCAGTCATCACGAATAGCTTCGATTAAAGTGTCCTTGTCTTCAAATTGTCTGCCGCCTTCATACACTTTACGAGATAACCATGCCCAAACATTTTCGATTATGTTTAAGTCCGGTGATTAGGGCGGCCACGGTAAAAGTTCCACATCTTTTGATTGAATCCTACTTCTAACAATTCTGAAAGTGTGGATAGGGGCATTGTCTTGTTGGATTATCCAAGACAGGGGTCCGAAAATGTTTTCCACTTTTCATTTTACTCCCCCTCCGGGATAGGGTTTAGGATTTACCCGATGTAGGCATGCCGGTCGTAAAAGTCGACTTAAATCTGAACCCCCCCCCCCCCCCTTCGGGTAGGGGTCAGAATTTAGCCAAGGTAGGCATGCCTGTCGACCTTGCCACGTCGAATCCACCGGTTCCCGTTCGATCACCGCAGTTAAACGACGTAGGGAGTGGTTAGTACTTAGATGGGGGACCACTTGAGAATACCGCGTGTTGTTGGCACCTCTTGCGAACGTTTGACAAACATCCAAAAATAAAAAATATGCAATGAACAAATCTAATAATTTAACTACCCCAGGTGGTACGCTAGGTAAGCTGGTAAATCCACCCTCTTCGGTGGGCGGTTCCATGGATTCTGGGGGGAACCATTTATTGCTAAAAGATGACTATTTCATAAAGAGTCGTAAATTGGTACAGCACCATCTTAACCAACAAGAGAAAATTCTATGTTGGAAGCTTATAACAAAGACAAAAAGCAGAGAGAAAAAGCCTGTAAAGAAAGAGACAATTTCAAGCAACTCAGTGAAAAACTGCCAAGCGAAATTGATAAATTAAAGCTTGAGCTGCAGCAGCTTAAAGAACAGGTCAATAATAACAATAAAAATGAGCAAAACTAAAACTGTAGTGTACCCCACGAATGAAGAAGAACTGCAAAGAGAGAAAGAACCACCCTTTAGTAGGACAAAAAGGAATAAAAACTAAAAATAAAAAATGAGCATGTCTGCGGCGCTTTCACCACCAAAAGTGACCTCGAAAAGCCCAGAAAAGATGAAAGGTGAAGAAACCAAACCCCTCAAATCAATAAAGCCTCCACCAATTATAGTGCTCTGTATTACGAAGTACGAAGGCTTATTGAATGTTCTAGAGGAAAATAAAATAAAAGCTAATACAGCTCTCCTAAATAGTAATGATTTCATCCTTTGCGGAAATCAAAACTAGTTCCTCAAAGTAGGAACTGCCAAAAGCAATGTTCGCACTCACAAATACTGCAGCTCAAACCCGAAATGCGTTAAATGAGCAGGAGACCACCATACAAAAGGCTGCATAAAGGAAAAAAATGCTGTCCCTAAATGCGCTAATTGTAGCGAAAGACACACAGCTAACTACAGAGTGTGTCTAGTAGCCAAAGAGATACATCAGGTAAAAGACAACAAGTAAAAGAAAATGCAAGTCTGTTCAAAAAGACGCAACCAAAAACGGAGAAAAACGAAACAAAAAAGACTAGAGACCAAAATCAAGGCCCCAAATAAATAAAAAAATGGATAGAACTGAGGGAAATCAACCTTAAACGAAAATGAAAACTTAAGCCTCATACCCGGTCCAAAGAAAACATATGCACAGGTTTCTTCGAAAAACGTTGTAAAACCAGTCGGAAACCCCAAGCCTCCCAGCAATGCTATGCAGGATATCACACTAAGAATTCTTAACAGAATGGAAGATATGGAAAAGAATAATAAGAAAATTCTGGAAAGAATATCTTTCCTTGAGAAACAAAACAGTAATAAAAGAACTGTACCTAAAAAACATTATGGCTAAAAACATACAAATCTTATTATGGCATTCCAATCGCCTCGAGAGTCGTTAAGACGAATTTCAAGCGACTCTCGTAAACAAAATGTAAATAATATCTAGTCTCCGAGACACATTTTAAAATTGGAGCAAATATAAACTTTGCGTATACAAGACATAACAAACCCCACATCCTCCCATCCATAAATAAGGAAGGTGTTAGCCACAATGAAGATGAAGAATATCAGTTGTGTGAAATACAAGCCAAATCCGTAAACATAAAAACAAGCAGCGGCCAGATAAAGGTAGCAGCGGCATATTGTTCTCCTAGCTACAGGCTGAAACAAAACAATTTTGAAAACCTCTTCCGTAAATTCGGAAATAAGTTTATAATAGGTGGAGATTTCAGCGCTAAGAACATATCTTGGATCAAGATTAACAAATACAAGAGGAAGAGAACTCCTTGAATTTATGAAAAAAAACAATTTTAACTACCATTCAACGGGAAATCTTACTTACTGGCCCACAGATAGGAACAAAATCCCCGATGTTGTCGACTTCTCCTTAACTAAGAATATCTTCTCAAATACTACCCAAGAAGGAAGGGCCAGATCTTAACTCAGATCACTCATCTGTGTTGCTAACACTTGGTAATAAAATTATAATGAAGGAACACAACCCATATCTATTAAATAAACTAACTGACTGGACATATTTCAGATATTTAATAGAAGAACGCATCGAACTATCCACAGCAAATAATACATTAGAGCAATTAGAAAGTGAAGTACAGTCCTTCACCCTAGCTACACAAAAGGCTGCATGGGATGCAGTGCAAAGCAAAGTAAAAAGAAACGTGTATCTCAAAGAAGTTTGCGACATTATATCTGAAAAGAGAAGAGCTCGAAAACTATGGCAACTGTCAAGAGCTCAGAAAAAGGATAGCAAAATTTAAAAATGCATCGATACCTTACTTACCTCACAAATCTCACAAACGATGCTTGTACAGAATACTCAATGTGAAAGGCTACACAAAAAATAATTAAAAGACCAACGGCATACATCCGCCAGTGAAAAACAGCAGTGGTAACTGGGCTAAAACAAACAAATAAAAGGCCGATCTATTTGCGGAACATCTTGAAAACGTCTTCAAGCCATACGACGATAATGATATTTCCCAACAAACGGAAGAAATGTGCGAAGACGGAAATCGATTCCAGCAGTAACCTCTAGGGAAATAGCCAAAGAAATAAAATAAAAGATCAACCCGAAAAAAGCCCCGGGATATGATTGAATAACGGGTGAAATTTTGAAAAAACTGCCTAAGAAAGGTATGAAAAAAATAGCACAGATAATAAATGCTGCGTTCAGACTAAGGTATGTTCCGCGCATGTGGAAGGTTGCGGAAGTTATCATGGTACCTAAGCCGGGCAAATTGCCCAGTGAAGTATCTTCATATCGGCCGATATCATTTCTGCCAATGCTGTCTAAGCTGTTCGAAAAAAATGCTCCTAAAACGACTCCATCCGATTCTAGAAGAAAAGACACTGATCCCAAACTATCAGTTTGGATTCAGAAAAAAATACTCAACTATAGATCAGGTCCACAGAATAACTGATATAATAGAAAAAGCTTTAGAAGAAAAACTAATATGCTATACCATCCTCCTTGATGTAACACAGGCTTTTGATAAGGTCTGGCACAAAGGATTAATGCGTAAGTTACAAAAATGTCTTCCAAAACAGTACTTTGAAATACTAGAGTCGTATATAATGCAACGATTATTTAGAATTAAGCAAGAGAATGAGTACTCCGAATTGAAACACATCAAAGCTGGAGTACCTCAAGGTAGTGTGTTGGGACCAGTACTGTTCCTCCTATACACGAACGACCTACCACAAAATGACGAAACTACTGTTGCCACTTTTGCAGACGATACCGCTGTACTTGCAGTAGGAAAAACCGTACAGGAAGTTACAGAAAAACAGTAAATGATATATCTAATTGGACCAAAAAATAGAAAATAAAATTAAATGAACTGAAGTCGGTTCATGTTAACTTTAAAAATAAAAACTAAAACACATAACTGTGTACATAAATAATAAAGTAGCTCTGCATTCGAACTCAGCTAAGTACTTAGGCTTGACTTTGAACGCAAAGTTGCGTTGGAAAACACATTTCAAAAAAAAACGAGATGAACTAAATATACGATATTCTGCAGAAGTTGCAGGGATGAGGAGGAGGAGGAGACTACACTTCATCTCCTCTGCACATGTCCTGCACTCTCCCATAAAAGAAATCTCTATTTGGGAGCCTTCTTCCTTAATGAACTCAGTGACTTGGCTAACTCAGATGTTAGAAGTCTATCACGCTTCATTAGAAGCTCCAAATGGTTTTAGCGGGTAGTGGTAGATACTCCCGATCCTAGTGGCATCACAATGGACCTCTTTGGTCTAAGTGTGTTAGCTTTCGGCTAACAGCCACCTCAACCTAACCTAACCTAAATATACGATACAATAAAATGTGTTGACTCATAGGGAGGTAGGTATTCATGCTTCTCAATCTACAACAAACTGCTTCTCTACAAGCAAATATTAAAACCAATTTGGACATTATGGCCTCCAGTTATGGGGGTGCACAAGGAAGACAAATCTTCAAAGCATGCAATGCTTTCAAAACAAAGTATTACGCAATATTGTTAATGCGCCGCCGCGCCGTGGTACATACGTAATTCTGATCTACATACGGATCTAAAAATTGAAACGGTTGAGGACGAGGTTCGGAAGGTCGCAAGAAGACATAACCATGTTAGTTTAGAAGTAGTCTAACTACTTAATAACAACAATTTAGTTAGAAGATTAAGTAGAGTTGAACCTTTTTGAACTAGTTAACTAGGTAAAAAGGAAAAATATATATATGTAACAACATAATCAGACGAACAACACGATAATGAATTAAAATCAAAAGGTAACAAACCAAAGTTAGTTTCTAAAAACAGTACATAAGTAAATAAGTAAATATTAGAACAAAATTGCTGATTAGTCTGACGAATAGGTGCGTTTACTGGAAGGATGGTGTTTTTAGTGGGTGTTTCGAGTCCCAGCAGCAAAGCTCGCAAGCGATGTCTTTCAACGATTTTCACCTAGCAAAACGCAAAAAAAATTCAAATTCGGAAATAACCGTTCCAGCAAATATTTGTGGGTAGTTGTTTTTTCATTGTTGTGAACAAAAACTCCAACTCGATTGTGTCATACGAGGTAATAGCTCCCCACACCATTACACCTGATGTACGGCTGTGATGTCTTGCCAAAATAAGCTTGTTCATGCGAATTATGCTTATTCAAATAATTTCATATTCGCATTCACGCCCTCTAGTGCTAATGCAGAATGTTTACAAAATCTAGTACGTTCACCACCGAAGAGTCCGAACACTTCCGCATTTCCATGAACATTCCCGGCCGTCTAATGTAATATATTGAGAATTTTTGTATACAACCCGATGACGACTGGCACTTAGTTTTTTTTGCTGTAAAACGGAGAATGGGAAAACCACTGTATCAAGACAGAAAACTGTAACCAAACAATCTAAAAGATAAGAAAACGAAAGAAAATAGAAGTTATAAAATATTACGAAATAAAATATTTGATAGATACACATAAGTGCATTCCCTTTTAATTATTGACTTAGTTCTGCACTGCAAACCAAATTACTAGCCGCATGAAGACATGCACGTGCGGTCTCATAAAGTGAATATTCAGTGATACACCCCTAACAGTGCGGTTTGTGCAACCATCAACCCAGCCGTGCAAAGCAAGGATTATATGCTCACTCTCCGGAGACAGAGCTTCCAAATCCACATACATCAACACAGCCGTGCATAGCAAGGATTGTATGCTCAATCTCCGGGGGATTAGCTTCCAAATCCGCATCTAGCCGTGGCCAGGTAAATTAGCCATATTTGATAGAAACAAAGCTCCTCCTTTCTTAGCTCACGGAAATAAAAGTTGTAACCATCGCGGCCATCAAGGTTAAACTTTTTCCCATCCGAAAAGACAACGCGTTTCCATTCACTGCTCCAAGCGAAATGTTCTCTTGCAAAATGCATTAGATGCTCCTTGTGTACTTGCCTCAAAACAGGTTTCTTTTTAAGTTTTCTTCTCTGTATAGTACCTACCACTTTTTCGTATCATCCTTCGGACCCGATAATACTGTTTGGCTGATACTGCGCTGTTGACCTTTTTTTAGTCACTGGCAGAGTAGAATTTGAGGCAAGCCGTAGAATAACCCGCAAAATAACTGTTTACAACAGTCTTACTTCTATATAGCCTCCTTGCAATTTCTCGGCCTGAGAGTCCTAACTCCTTGAAAGCATCTATTTTTCCTCTTTGCCGCTGTTAAAGTCTTTCCGCAACCCATTTTTTTAACTAAATAAAAACAGTTCAACAACGCTTACATTCTGAACAAAACTTTGAAAAAAATCGCTGATGTGAACTCCTGCAACGAAATATTCGCAGTGGCCTCATCCTAGTGGCGCATCTTTTTATACGATTTTCAAGTATGTTTGATCATTGGAAATTCCAGCGGTCGTTTTCTTATTTACCCTTTAATTTTATGACTTACTGTTGGGAAAATATGTACCTGTTCTCAGGTTAAAAGTTTACGGGTATACAATTTTCAAGAGGTATAAAGACCTTAACTCGATTGCAAAATGGCCTCATCATTGTGATCGTCAGTGTATAAACTTACTTCACACAGCCTATAGAGAAACACAGAGATTCAATATGTAAATCTACAAATTACAGCATGAGCACGCAGGTCGTATCAGTCAACTTCACACAAAGAAACTGCTTTCTAATGTGCAAACGAAAACCAAAATCAGACCTTATCTGAGACCTGTGTACATGCAAAAAGAAAGCGCTCAATCTAGTTTTTAGTTGAAGTGAGTTCGGTTGCATTGTATAGTCCATCCCAAAGTATAGCCCGTCCGAACTTAAGTGAAAATTACTTGCGCAGGTCTCTTCACATCAATGATTTTATTTTATTAGCGACAACAAAACTAGTTTTGCAACCAGAACTACAGCTAAAAAAAATATGTGCGCATTTCATACAACAAATATACCCCTGCTTGCGAAAACATCTCTCTCGATCGATGTTCGACGAAAGCAGGTAGACAGGTAAAGTTGAGAAAAGATGGGTCAATTTTCTACTCACTTAAAATCGACCTGGCTCGCCAGATACGACTTTCATGGAAATTTAATAACCCATTTTTTCAAGTGCATAATAGGTATATTTTTACGTGTTTTTGCATGATTTTATAATTTTTTCTTTTCTTTTATGACTTGTATGACCTTTACCACACTATACCTATAATAAAATAAATGTCAACTAGCTATTTATTTTTTCAAACAATATCTTTTATTGGTACGTATTCATTTTCTTTGCTTTATATTATTTTATGTCAATTGTGCTATTTTTCATGATTTCTTTATTTTCTTGATTGTAATGTTTTACTTCGTGCATTAAAATTTTTTCATGAGTTACTACAATAATAAATTGGTGAAACTCGATGACAGTTAAAACACGTATCAATAATTAAACAATTACGTATTCCAATATCGCTGCAAAAAAGATAAAGTAGAGAAAAGCATTAACAATTTCATGCGATCAAAAATACTTTAAAAGAGAAAATATCCCTTAAATAAATTGCTACTGCGCATGTTGGGATCTTTCTTTTACTTTGGTACGGGCTATAAAAGAAAGATCCCATGATCCCAACATGCCCAGTAGCAATTTATTTAAGGGATATTTTCTCTTTCAAAGTATTTTTGATCGCATGAAATTGTTAATGCTTTTCTCTACTTTATCTTTTTTGCAGCGATATTGGAAAACGTAATTGTTTTATTATTGATACGTGTTTTAACTGTCATCGAGTTTCACCAATTAATTATTGTGGTAACTCATGAAAAAAATTTCATGCACGAAGTAAAACATTACAATCAAGAAAATAAAGAAATCTTGAAAAATAGCACAATTGACATAAAATAATGTAAATCAAAGAAAATGAGTACGTATCAATAAAAGATTTTATTTGTAGTAAAAATATACCTATATTTGAAAAAATGGTTATTAAATGTGGGTAGACAATTGGACACTTAGGCCTTTCCATGAAAGTCGTATCTGGCGAGCAAGGTCGATTTTAAGTGAGTAGAAAATTGACCCATCTTTTCTCAACTAACCTACCTAACCTAAATCTACCTGTCTACCTGCGTTCGTGTATAACGAACATTCCATTTCAACCCTTTTTAATAGTTACTCAAAACTCTGGCTTTCATTACTAAACACATATTTGAGAAGTGCAACACCCAGCAAATTTCCCTTTTCTTTGGGGTGGGTAAATGTATATCTTTTGCATGCGCCAATTATGGTTCTGTGACAATCAGTCATGTCTCGATCGTCGATCGAGAGAGATGTTTTCGCAAGCGGGGGTATATTTGTTGTATGAAATGCGCACATATTTTTTTTAGCCGTAGTTCTGGTTGCAAAAGTAGTTTTGTTGTCGCTAAGAGAATAAAATCCCTGATATGAAGAGACCTGCGCAAGAAATTTTCACTTAAGTTGGGACGGGCTATACCGTGTATTGTGCAATGAACTAAACTATGCGAACTAAAATTAAGAGAGATTCTGAGCTTGCTCACTAAGTTAACTTGTCATAGCTCTTTTTATACCCTATTCTAGGGGTATATTAATTTTGACGCATAGTTTGTAACATACCTTAATATTGCCCGTAGACCCCTAAAAGTTACTATATTTATGATCAGCATCGATAGTAATGTCGATCTAGCCATGTCCGTCCGTCCGTCGGCAAAATTTAGGCCTTTAAACTGGGCCTAGAGAGCTGAAATTTTAACCATATACTCTCTAGGGTCCCGAAATAATCAAGTTTACGAATTTTTGAAATCCGCTCACAGACACGCCCACAAACTCAAAAAAACAAAATTTTGGAAAAAATCGAATTTTGAGCTAGGAAGCTGAAATTTTTTATATATGATCTATGACTCCTAAAACTGCTCGGGATATAAAATTTTCAAAATCCGCCCACTGCCACGCCCACAAAAAAATAAAACAATTTTACTGAAAAACCAAAATTTGAGCTAGGGAGCTGAAATTTTTAATATATACTCTCTAGGGGCCCTTTAAGCTCATGTAGAAATATTTTCAAAATCCGCCCACTGACACGCCCACAAATAAATAAAACAATTTTTTTGAAAATCCAAAGTTTGAGCTAGGGATCTGAAATTTATAATATATACTCTCTAGGGGCCCTTTAAGCTCATGTATAAATATTTTCAAAATCCGCCCACTGACACGCCCACAAATAAATAAAACAATTTTTTTGAAAATCCAAAGTTTGAGCTAGGGAGCTGAAATTTATAATATATACTCTCTAGGGGCCCTTTAAGCTCATGTATAAATATTTTCAAAATCCGCCCACTGACACGCCCACAAATAAATAAAACAATTTTTTTGAAAATCCAGAGTTTGAGCTAGGGAGCTGAAATTTATAATATATACTCTCTAGGGGCCCTTTATGCTCATGTGTTAATTTTTTTTTAAATCCGCCTACTGACACGCCCACAATTAAATAAAACAATTTTATTGAAACACCCAAGTTTGAGCTAGGGAGCGTTTTTTTTGATAAAATCCTTTAAATGTTATATAACAAAATATGTAGAGCGTTCTTAACAATTTAACCATTACTTAGACTTTTGTCACGCCCACTTATGAGGGATAGGAATAAGAATAGGGTATCCAACAGTTCGCCCAAGCGGACTGTAGCCCGTCCCTATGTTTTGAACTAGTTACATAGTTCATGAATAACACCAGGCTAGTCACTAATAAAACAAGTGGGGTGAGTGCGACAAATTCCCAGCGTGATATGAATATGATAATCAATAAAAAAAAGAAAGTTAAAGGATGAATAGGTTTAATAAAAATATACATGCATTTTTTTAGCAGCTCTGCTATTAACACTATAAATTATAACAAGGAGAGTACGCGGAAACTTAAAAAAATCATTAGATTCTTCTCCTCATTCATTATTTATATTGGTTGTTTATTGTTATGTTTGAATTTACATTTTTATTATTTAAAAAAAAAAACTGATAGCTGCTCTTTGGTAAAAATCAATGAAAATATCTGACATTTTGAAGTAAATGGATTGTGACCAGAACAAATTAGATTTAATAAATCTTTCTCAAGAATAAATCCATATTTTTTCAATCAAGCTAGACCGAATTTAGTGTAACCTTTTTCACTTCATATTTGGGTAAATACGCATCGATTAGGACGAGAACGAAGTCGATCTTTTTTTCAACGCGAGATTGGTACTATGAACGAATAAATTGTTCAACAATGTACTTACGTAAGCACGTACATACACACATACACGTACATTCATATCCTTAAAAACATGTTGTAAGCTAAGATTTTTATGTTTGGACTAATTAAAATAACATCCTCATCGCTGGAAAGTTTATCAGTCTTTTTGTTATAACAAAAAACAGCTGGACCGAATTCAGTATAATTTCTTTCAGATAATCTTATATACATCAATACGCGTCGATTGTGAATACAACAAACTGGATATCATTCATAAATTAATAACATAATACACACAGGCACACACACACGCATACATCTTCTTAAAAACATTTGAAAAACATATTATGAACCTTCAAATTTTAAAATATGTTGTAAATCAGGATTTTAATTTTCGAACCAACTACAATTTATTTATTTATTTAGTTATTTACTGGTGGCAAAAGTTTTACAGATATTATATTAAACACTAATGTACATAGATATGGTATATATTGACCATTCTTATAACGGAAAAGTATTCCAAAAGAGATCTGACGTAGGAGCTATACTACGGTTTTAGAGTATAGGGATCTGAAAAATCTGAGGAATTGCGTTTTATGAAACCAAGCATGGAATTAGCTTTGGCGGGAATGTACTCAGTATGTTTAATGAAATTAAATTTAGAGTCGAATACAACTCCAAGATCTTTTTTTTCAAGAACTCTTTCAAGAACAAAGCTTCCAATTTTATATTCAAAGCAAATTAGGGAGGAATTTCTGCTGAAAGAAAAACACTGACATTTGAAGACATTTAAGAACAAATCATTAAGCGTACATCATTCTACCAGTCTATCAAGGTCATCTTGCCAGAGATGGCAATCATCTTCAGATTGTATGCTTCTTAGGAATTGAGGTTAAGGATAGTTTGTGGCAACGAACTAAAATTAACGGACAAAACGGACTTTTAAGGTACTGACACATTTACACTTTCCAGGATCAACGTATTCAAATATTAGTTGGTCAAGATCGGACGAGCTTAAAACATTTAAATCTTCCACATGCACACTTTCTAACAGTCTTTTTAAAGTTGACGTATATCTACTCCAGTTTGCTACCTTAAATTCGTAAATGAATGTATTTTCTATCACAGGTGAACTAAAAACACTGCTAGGCACGGGTAGATCATCCGAACTGAGGTCATTTATAACAGTTGGTTGACTTATGAGTCCAACCGCATTAGTTAGAAAGATGTCAAGCATAGACGGGTTGAATCCACTATTTGGATGAGGTGGATGTAATATCAAGAAATTATTTGGCATATTTAGGTTGGACAAGGTGTAGAAATTTAAGCGGCTACAATTCCAGTTGCGATTTAAATCTTCTCCAATTATAAACCTGCTATTGAAATCTGTTAATTTTGTTAAGTCACTTCTTAGAGGTTCGCGCTTAAATGAATTTGCAGCTCCGCCAGGGAAATAGACGAAGTATATTTTTATTGAATTTCCATTAGAAAATGGAATCTCATTGCCTACATTTTCTACTACCTTTGTATTTACTGACGACAAAACGGAGTGACGAATTTTGTTGCTCACTACAATGGCAGCTTCTTCTATTTTCCTTATCCATACGATAACATTTGTACTCTACAATTACAATAACCTACCAAGTAACCGGGAAGTTAAAAATGTATACTACACAAAAGGGAGTAAATGGAAGCAGAAAATATTTGAATAGCCTGTAAATCACTCAATAAAAGGAAACATGACCCTCTGTGGCATTTTACGGCCAACACAACTTTAAGCTTGCATTTCAGTGAAATGCATTTTTTTAAACTTTTTCTGTAGCTATTCACCCACAGACTAAAATAACAAAAAATGTATTCTCATACCAAATCTGAATTAACAAAAAAAACATATCTGAGCTTACTGATTCCATTGCAATGAGTTTTATTTTGATATAATATTACTATTAATAAATAGTATAGGGGAAGGTAGTGTACCTTGGTCCGGATTTTAGTTTTTTGCCAATATTGTAGGTATGTGTCGTTTTTATACCCTATTCTAGGGGTATATTAATTTTGACGCATAGTTTGTAACATACCTTAATATTGCCCGTAGACCCCTAAAAGTTACTATATTTATGATCAGCATCGATAGTAATGTCGATCTAGCCATGTCCGTCCGTCCATCCGTCCGTCCGTCCGTCGGCAAAAATTAGGCCTTTAAACTGGACCTAGAGAGCTGAAATTTTAACCATATACTCTCTAGGTTCCCGAAATAATCAAGTTTAAGAATTTTTGAAATCCGCCCACAGACACGCCCACAAACTCAAAAAAACAAAATTTTGGAAAAAATCGAATTTTGAGCTAGAGAGCTGAAATTTTTTATATATGATCTATGGCCCATAAAACTGATTGGGACATAAAATTTTCAAAATCCGCCCACTGAAACGCCCACAATTAAATAAAACAAATTTTGGGAAAAATTGAATTTTGAGCTAGAAAGCTGAAATTTTTTATATATGATCTTTGGCCCATAAAACTGCTTGGGACATAAAATTTTCAAAATCCGCCCACTGACACGCCCACAATTAAATAAAATATTTTTTTTGAAAAACCAAAATTTGAGCTAGGGAGCTGAAATTTTTAATATATACTCTCTAGGGGCCCTTTATGCTCATGTGTAAATATTTTCAAAATCCGCCTACTGACACGCCCACAATTATTTTTTTTTATTTTTGAAAGTCCAAAGTTTGAGCTAGGGAGCTGAAATTTATAGTATATACTCTCTAGGTGCCCTTTATGCTCATACTTAATTTTTTTTTAAATCCGCCTACTGACACGCCCACAATTAAATAACGCAATTTTATTGAAAAACCAAAGTTTGAGCTAGGGAGCGTTTTTATTTACAAAAGCTTAGTTTTTTCGATAAAATCCTTTAAATTTTTGTCACGCCCACTTATGAGATATAGGAATAAGAATAGGGTATCCAACAGTTCGCCCAAGCGGACTGTAGCCCGCCCCTATGTTTTCATTAGTTTTTCTTTTTTTTTACTACCTGAAGTCTTTTCATATCATAGGCGAAACTATCAAAAGGCTATTGCTAACCATTCCTTAGAAAACTTTACTTTTATATGCTAACCTTAAACGGTCCAAGGTACAAGACGTGATTGTACCTTGGTTCACGGAGTATTGTACCTTGGACCGAAAATATTATTGAAAGTTTAAAGGTGAAAACTTTAATTTATTTTAATAAAAAGTAAAAATGGTACCATTCTTTATTTATTTCAAAAAAACAGCAAAAAAACAAACCATTATCTTAAAGTTTTTGTGGCTGATTAAAAAAAAAATTATTTCAAATAATAGTTTTAAATAAAAAAAACTCTTTTACTAAAAAAAACTTAACGAAGGACTTCAATATTATTTAAAAACTTACTTTAAGGGAACAACATAAAAGAAAAACAAATTTATCACTTCAATATTATTTAAAAATTTTCATTAAAGGACAAACCAATAGTCCAAGGTACACGCGCTATGATAGGTCCAAGGTACACTTACACCACTTTAGCCAAACAAATTATGTAGATTTTAACGTAGTATTTAAACCACATACGAGCAGAAAACTAAGCACTACATAACTAAGAGATAAAAAAAATACTTTTTTCATTGAAAACTATATTCATTTTTTTTCTGTCGACTCGTGCAGCTGTGCCTTCAAAAAGAAACTGAGAAGACAAATGAACAGAAGGATCGGTTTTTGCGTGCTTTGTATTTTTCTGAAAATTGGCACTCGGACCAAGTTACAATCGGACCAAGGTACAATACCTTCCCCTAAAATTTACAATTTTCAAAACAAAAAAACATGTCTAGATTTCGATGCAAAAAGTTAACTAATACTCAATTTCTGACGATCCGCCGAAGATCACGTGAGGTGGATGATCGTTCTCTCTCTCATTTCTTATTCCCTATGCTATTTGCATTAGAAATGAAGCAGGAGTTAAAGATAACGCTCAATTTCACAATTTATTTTTAGTTGGACGGAAATGAGGGACACACTTTTTTGGAATTTCTCTATAGTCGGAAATCATACCCCATAAACAGATTGAGTGCGAAATTTCGGCACAATTGCAATATCTTTCTCCTTAGTATTGGTATACTAAATTATTCGAAAAAGTTGAAAATAAACTTGCTCAAGACTATTCATTACGTTTCTAATTATCTCATCAGGGTACACCATCGTCGTGTCTGGCATAGTGTTTTTTGTTGAATATCTTCACTCGCTCTGTTTTACTTTGGAAACAGACCAACAAGAACAAGAAAAGGACGTCGCCATCATCAATGTTATATTCGACTCAAACATAGCTCTAGCTACCCTAGGCAAATAAGTTTTCGAGGGCTTTTCAAATCAACATTTCATTCGCTCCCTGGAGTATGCTGATGCTTCTGAATTCTGATACTCCTCTCAAAGCAGAGCGGTGGCGGCATAAGATGCGGTGCGGTGTTGACTGACATTATATACGAATCCATTCAGAATGAGAAGGCCTTACCCCCCAACAGGAGATGTCAGGCAATATGAGCCGGTGCACATGTGGCACACACAATAAGAGCATGGTGGTGGTGTTTGGCTAAGGAACGAAGGTGCACATTTTGTCACTTAAACACGTATGTAGATTTTATGTGCTCGGGATTTCCTTTTGTTTTGCATCTCATTAACTGAAAAGGATTTGAACTTTCCGCAAGTGTAGAATTTACAATTACACAAGACTTCCACTTGGCAGTAGCAGTAGTGGCGACAGCCGTTCGTATTCTGCTTCTTATCCTTTTTGGAATTCTGCTGCGTAACTTGCCACTCACATATGCAAGCCTGTGTGTAAAGTACACTGCCAGAAAGATGTGATAAATCTATTCCTCAGCCGCGTTCACCATCCACCATACATACGTTTTTGTGAGGAGAACTCTTATTAAAGTTGTCTCAGAGCACACACTCACTCACTCATCCAGTCACTCGCGTGCTCATTCACCTCACCGTGCTAAACCACATTCTCGTTCTCGACTGTCGAGTTTAAAATGAATATCGTAACCTAAATATTTTTCAATGCCACTCCATGAAGCGTACGAAGCGAAGGTGTATGAGTATGAAGGATGTATGTTCATCATCAAGTGAGGCTGAGGTGTCTCCTTACCCGGCGGAAAGTGGGTCTACGCGTACTCTGAACGCAAGAAGATTGTATAATTAGTTGTTGAGTTTTTGGACAGTGTTTTCGCGATGTATTCTCTTTTTCTATTTCTCTGCAGCTAATGTAGTTTGGATGTTTGTTTTGACTGACTGGGAAAACCTTGCAGGTGCAAACATTATTCAAGAACTTGCTATTACACAAGTTGGTTATTTGTGGAAACACTCATTTTTTAGCTGACACTCCGAGCACGGGTGTCGGGTGAATTGAAAAAAGGTGTATTTTAAGCCAGTACTGTTTTGATTTCGAAATTTCATTTAACATCCATTTAGTTGTGTTCCACCAGTTGTCGGCCACTTTTACAAGCATTTGTTACCGCGTGTCCTCAATAACACGATTAATCTTGGCTTGCAATACGTCGAATGTTGTTGGTGGTTCAGCGCAGAATACCGACTTTACATATCCCCAAGAAAGTAATCAAGAGGCGTTAAATCGCAAGATCTTGGAGGCCAATTTACATACCCATTACGCGAAATTATGCATTCCTCGAAAGTTTCCTTCAATAAGTCGATTGTTTCGTTTGCTGTATAACACGTAGCGCCATCTTACTGGAACCACATCTCTTTCACATTCATGCCATTCAATTAGAGAACGAAAACGTCACCGTTAACGCTGATTGGCCTCGTCTTAAAAAAAAAAAATATTGTCCGACGAATTCAACAGCCCGAAAACGGCACCAAACTGTGTATTTTTCGTATATTATTTCGTATATATTAATTTTGACGCATAGTTTGTAACATACCTTAATATTGCCCGTAGACCCCTAAAAGTTACTATATTTATGATCAGCATCGATAGTAATGTCGATCTAGCCATGTCCGTCCGTCCGTCCGTCCGTCCGTCCGTCGGCAAAAATTAGGCCTTTAAACTGGACCTAGAGAGCTGAAATTTTAACCATATACTCTCTAGGTTCCCGAAATAATCAAGTTTAAGAATTTTTGAAATCCGCCCACAGACACGCCCACAAACTCAAAAAAACAAAATTTTGGAAAAAATCGAATTTTGAGCTAGAGAGCTGAAATTTTTTATATATGATCTATGGCCCATAAAACTGATTGGGACATAAAATTTTCAAAATCCGCCCACTGAAACGCCCACAATTAAATAAAACAAATTTTGGGAAAAATTGAATTTTGAGCTAGAAAGCTGAAATTTTTTATATATGATCTTTGGCCCATAAAACTGCTTGGGACATAAAATTTTCAAAATCCGCCCACTGACACGCCCACAATTAAATAAAATATTTTTTTTGAAAAACCAAAATTTGAGCTAGGGAGCTGAAATTTTTAATATATACTCTCTAGGGGCCCTTTATGCTCATGTGTAAATATTTTCAAAATCCGCCTACTGACACGCCCACAATTATTTTTTTTTATTTTTGAAAGTCCAAAGTTTGAGCTAGGGAGCTGAAATTTATAGTATATACTCTCTAGGTGCCCTTTATGCTCATACTTAATTTTTTTTTAAATCCGCCTACTGACACGCCCACAATTAAATAACGCAATTTTATTGAAAAACCAAAGTTTGAGCTAGGGAGCGTTTTTATTTACAAAAGCTTAGTTTTTTCGATAAAATCCTTTAAATTTTTGTCACGCCCACTTATGAGATATAGGAATAAGAATAGGGTATCCAACAGTTCGCCCAAGCGGACTGTAGCCCGCCCCTATGTTTTCATTAGTTTTTCTTTTTTTTTACTACCTGAAGTCTTTTCATATCATAGGCGAAACTATCAAAAGGCTATTGCTAACCATTCCTTAGAAAACTTTACTTTTATATGCTAACCTTAAACGGTCCAAGGTACAAGACGTGATTGTACCTTGGTTCACGGAGTATTGTACCTTGGACCGAAAATATTATTGAAAGTTTAAAGGTGAAAACTTTAATTTATTTTAATAAAAAGTAAAAATGGTACCATTCTTTATTTATTTCAAAAAAACAGCAAAAAAACAAACCATTATCTTAAAGTTTTTGTGGCTGATTAAAAAAAAAATTATTTCAAATAATAGTTTTAAATAAAAAAAACTCTTTTACTAAAAAAAACTTAACGAAGGACTTCAATATTATTTAAAAACTTACTTTAAGGGAACAACATAAAAGAAAAACAAATTTATCACTTCAATATTATTTAAAAATTTTCATTAAAGGACAAACCAATAGTCCAAGGTACACGCGCTATGATAGGTCCAAGGTACACTTACACCACTTTAGCCAAACAAATTATGTAGATTTTAACGTAGTATTTAAACCACATACGAGCAGAAAACTAAGCACTACATAACTAAGAGATAAAAAAAATACTTTTTTCATTGAAAACTATATTCATTTTTTTTCTGTCGACTCGTGCAGCTGTGCCTTCAAAAAGAAACTGAGAAGACAAATGAACAGAAGGATCGGTTTTTGCGTGCTTTGTATTTTTCTGAAAATTGGCACTCGGACCAAGTTACAATCGGACCAAGGTACAATACCTTCCCCTAAAATTTACAATTTTCAAAACAAAAAAACATGTCTAGATTTCGATGCAAAAAGTTAACTAATACTCAATTTCTGACGATCCGCCGAAGATCACGTGAGGTGGATGATCGTTCTCTCTCTCATTTCTTATTCCCTATGCTATTTGCATTAGAAATGAAGCAGGAGTTAAAGATAACGCTCAATTTCACAATTTATTTTTAGTTGGACGGAAATGAGGGACACACTTTTTTGGAATTTCTCTATAGTCGGAAATCATACCCCATAAACAGATTGAGTGCGAAATTTCGGCACAATTGCAATATCTTTCTCCTTAGTATTGGTATACTAAATTATTCGAAAAAGTTGAAAATAAACTTGCTCAAGACTATTCATTACGTTTCTAATTATCTCATCAGGGTACACCATCGTCGTGTCTGGCATAGTGTTTTTTGTTGAATATCTTCACTCGCTCTGTTTTACTTTGGAAACAGACCAACAAGAACAAGAAAAGGACGTCGCCATCATCAATGTTATATTCGACTCAAACATAGCTCTAGCTACCCTAGGCAAATAAGTTTTCGAGGGCTTTTCAAATCAACATTTCATTCGCTCCCTGGAGTATGCTGATGCTTCTGAATTCTGATACTCCTCTCAAAGCAGAGCGGTGGCGGCATAAGATGCGGTGCGGTGTTGACTGACATTATATACGAATCCATT
Source organism: Portevinia maculata (assembly GCA_949715645.1). Lineage (NCBI taxonomy): Eukaryota > Metazoa > Arthropoda > Insecta > Diptera > Syrphidae > Portevinia > Portevinia maculata. The sequence goes on along the minus strand of OX454525.1, from coordinate 336,190,390 downwards.
CAGAATGAGAAGGCCTTACCCCCCAACAGGAGATGTCAGGCAATATGAGCCGGTGCACATGTGGCACACACAATAAGAGCATGGTGGTGGTGTTTGGCTAAGGAACGAAGGTGCACATTTTGTCACTTAAACACGTATGTAGATTTTATGTGCTCGGGATTTCCTTTTGTTTTGCATCTCATTAACTGAAAAGGATTTGAACTTTCCGCAAGTGTAGAATTTACAATTACACAAGACTTCCACTTGGCAGTAGCAGTAGTGGCGACAGCCGTTCGTATTCTGCTTCTTATCCTTTTTGGAATTCTGCTGCGTAACTTGCCACTCACATATGCAAGCCTGTGTGTAAAGTACACTGCCAGAAAGATGTGATAAATCTATTCCTCAGCCGCGTTCACCATCCACCATACATACGTTTTTGTGAGGAGAACTCTTATTAAAGTTGTCTCAGAGCACACACTCACTCACTCATCCAGTCACTCGCGTGCTCATTCACCTCACCGTGCTAAACCACATTCTCGTTCTCGACTGTCGAGTTTAAAATGAATATCGTAACCTAAATATTTTTCAATGCCACTCCATGAAGCGTACGAAGCGAAGGTGTATGAGTATGAAGGATGTATGTTCATCATCAAGTGAGGCTGAGGTGTCTCCTTACCCGGCGGAAAGTGGGTCTACGCGTACTCTGAACGCAAGAAGATTGTATAATTAGTTGTTGAGTTTTTGGACAGTGTTTTCGCGATGTATTCTCTTTTTCTATTTCTCTGCAGCTAATGTAGTTTGGATGTTTGTTTTGACTGACTGGGAAAACCTTGCAGGTGCAAACATTATTCAAGAACTTGCTATTACACAAGTTGGTTATTTGTGGAAACACTCATTTTTTAGCTGACACTCCGAGCACGGGTGTCGGGTGAATTGAAAAAAGGTGTATTTTAAGCCAGTACTGTTTTGATTTCGAAATTTCATTTAACATCCATTTAGTTGTGTTCCACCAGTTGTCGGCCACTTTTACAAGCATTTGTTACCGCGTGTCCTCAATAACACGATTAATCTTGGCTTGCAATACGTCGAATGTTGTTGGTGGTTCAGCGCAGAATACCGACTTTACATATCCCCAAGAAAGTAATCAAGAGGCGTTAAATCGCAAGATCTTGGAGGCCAATTTACATACCCATTACGCGAAATTATGCATTCCTCGAAAGTTTCCTTCAATAAGTCGATTGTTTCGTTTGCTGTATAACACGTAGCGCCATCTTACTGGAACCACATCTCTTTCACATTCATGCCATTCAATTAGAGAACGAAAACGTCACCGTTAACGCTGATTGGCCTCGTCTTAAAAAAAAAAAATATTGTCCGACGAATTCAACAGCCCGAAAACGGCACCAAACTGTGTATTTTTCGGAATTTAAAGGCGTTTAGATAATCTCACTTGCCTTCGCTCCAAATAGCAGAATTGTGAATGAATGCATTACTTTGGTACTTCATTCAGATATGTCTAAGTCATATGACTGAAATATTTGAATGTAAGTTAAACTGTACCTCAATACTTTAACTTACAAAACAACATTCAGCCGGGTACCTCCGCTACCTCAATAAAGGCTTCGGGCCTGAGGAAGCCAAAAGGAGGGCTAAGGAGCATCGGGCCAAGCCCGAAAGTACAGAAGTGGCGGCGGGGAAAAGTGTGAATACCAACATCACCCCCCCCCCCCCCCCACAAAAAATAAAGCAAAAAGCAGAAGGTGGATGAAGGTACCGAGAGGGCCACGGGAAAGCCTGCAAAAGCGAGCGCCACCGTGGTTGGTCGAAGCTATGCTACGGCGGTGAAAACCTTCCCGGCTAGCGGTAGACACGACACAGGTGCGATTGCTGAGCAGGTTGCTGGTCTCCCGGTGAAATATCTGCAGGAGATCCTCAGCAACCCAGACCTCACGGCACTTGAAGACGCCATTGTGGTGGAAATGGCCTCGGGATGGGAGCATAAACTTAAATTTCAGGGCATACATTTCAAACACGGAATGCTCTTAGTTGACTGCGAAACTCCGCAGACAGCTGAGTGGCTAAAAGCAGTAGCCCCAAAGCTGGGGACATGCCTCATGGCATGCAGTGGGACAGCTATACCACGGTCCTACTCCATAACGATCTTCCTTCCACGCAGTGCAGAACAAAAAGCTAAAACCCCCTTGGCACTGCTGGAAGCACAGAATGTGGGACTTAATGTCCAGGCGTGGAAGGTTCTCAACTGTCGAAAAGAGCGAACCGGGCAGGTACTGGCTCTTGGCATCGACCGAGAATCCTTCGACGCCATAAAATCCCAAAAAGGATCCCTGAGCTACCGATTCGGCAGGCTTGCGGTGTGCGGACTCAAGAGGTCGGACGATATCTCTGGGCAAGTTAGCATCGAATCTGAACTCGCAGAGCGCGCAGTCCGAGGTAGAGCATACTGCTCCTCCGAAGATTAAAGCACCTTCTTCCGTTGTCCAATCGGCGGAGCAGGCTCCTGAGGAGACCGAGGAGTCTATGACCATCTCGGAGGGCATGATCTCTGAGGGAGAAATGGACAACACGGTCATCGACCTCTTCCAGGAAATCACCCAGGAGGAGGAAGATTCGTTGCTGAAGGAGGACGGGGCAATTGCCCCGCGCGAGCAATAGCTCGATGAACCCCGCCAACAGAAAAATCAAACTAGCACAGGTAAACATCCACCATGCTATAGCCGCCTCGGCGACTATATCTAGGATGCCAAAGCCTGGGGCTAGTACTGATCCAGGAGCCATTAATGAGGAAGCCCAGACTAGCGTATCGTAGGGTACCCAGCCATCCCACAGAAGAAAACTGTGGTTTGATGATGTATGCGTCTACCGGAGGCCACAAAGTAGGCATTAAAACGTCGCTCATAGTGGTTCTTTCTATCAAGGTTTATTTGAATGTGTATTTTTATTTATTGCAGCACAGCAAAACTGTTCTTATTAACTGAGTTAACCAACTGAATCAAAGTTAAAGTCAGATATATTTTTGATCGTTTTCTCGGCGACAGTTTTAAATTTTCATCATTCGAGAAGCGAGAAGGAGAACAGCAAGTGAGTACAGGTGAGTTGAAGCAAGTACAATGCCATCGACCATCTTTCAGAACATTTATTATTTGAGGGGACGAGACGTAAAAATCGCTCCTATACTTGCCTAACGGCGAAGCTGGGATCAGGATCACACTTTACTGCCTCCCTACTGGTTCGCCGGTTCGACCTCAATGCATATTGGCAGGCCTCACAGTTTCAGATCACTTGATAACTGATGCCAATAAAATGCTGGTGTAGTTGCATTGTGTTGTGCAGGATTTTTTTGGCCTGTCTATTTTAATTTACGATTTCGAAAAGGTTAAATGTGTCGCCTAGCTTACATGAATTGAAAATTGCTAACATGTGATAAAAAAATTAATAAGAAAACAAAAAAATAAAAACATTAACATGAAAATATTGTCCATTTTTTTCGCGAAAGGTTGCGAAAGTAAAATAGCGGTATAGTGTAAGAATGCTCGAAGATCTTGTTTGCCTTAAAGACAAAGATATGGTCTAAACTAAAGGGATCATTATCGTCCCACTTCACTGCATTCTAACTAATTCGCCTCTGAGGTTCACCGGTTTGCCTCTGAGGTTCGCCGGTTTGCCTCGAAAAGTATCGACAGGTCTCCCAATCCAATACTGCCGTTGTTACATTTGTCTGATCCAGGAGTTTTTAGTTTTTACTCACGCGATTGTTAAATGCTAATTGATATTGCCTTCTTAAGGGTTTCGTAGGATCACTCCTTTGAACAAAACGGTACCAACGGAGCCGGTCGCGCTTCATCCCAGCTGTCGTTAATTTGCCTCCATAATTTCTGTACGCTGTCCAACAATATGAACCGTATGTAAGCGGCGGGCTCACAACTGCGGTATAGAACCTTCCTTTCAGCTAAAGGGGACATTTTTTGGGCATATTATTTTCATACAACTTTATTCTAAGTCTAATGTTTGACATGATACTGTTCTTTAAAACCATCTGTAAGGTTCAGGTGTTATTGTATCTATATAAATCAGTAAATAGTCAGGCGAAATCATTGAACATGGCGGGGGTGGACTTGACGTGCTGTATTTGGCTATCTTTTTAATTAACCTAATTTGAAAATTCCGTGGTAAGAAAGACTACAAACAATGATAATTAGAAAGTTACGCAGAATCAAAAAACAAAACACAAAATAAATAAACTCTAATGTAGTTCCCGTGCAAAGAAGGGTGTAATTGTTCGTAGATACATTATATGTATTTAGTTTGTTCTTCATACAACCATATCGAAAATTTGCATGATAGTCGATATAACGCATATGTATAACGCATAAAGACAATTCGTTGCCCCAAAATTGATTTACCGGATGCGCCAAAATGCACTTTTTGAACTGCGTTATCTGCGTTATTCTATCTCTTTCCATTGCCAAGATATTCAAAACGGTTTTGACGTACATATAACCATCAAAATCATCAAATTCACGTATTGTTTTGACGTAAACGGCAAATTTTGGCATAAACGATATACCGCACATTTTCCATACCATTTGCGAAAATATTTTTTTAAGAATTATTTTGACGTACGTCTGCAAAGTCGCAGGTACCGTTTACATCGGTTCGCAAATTGTGCTCGGCCGATAATTAGCTCCAGAAGGTTGTCGTCTGGTCTTCTTTCGCCTACGCCTTCCTACGTCTGGTTAAGCGGTCCATCTCGCTACCTTGTACCTTGTGTCAGATGTTTGAATGCACCTGGGTTTTTTCTCTCGAGTTTATGGCACCGTTGTGGAAGCTGTGGCACAGAAGTTAGTGTGTGAAAATGGTTTGAGAAGTACTCATTGTTACTTTTTTTTAAAAAAAAGGTAGGCTTCAGTCCGATTAGGCAAACTGTTGGATATCCTATTACATACTATTCCCATCCCACAAAAAGTGGGCGGTCCACAAAACTTTGTATTGGCGAATTGTGAAGAAGGATGATGTCTACATTTATTTTATATATAGTTATTTCTTTGGATTTTTAAGGATTTTATCGAAAAAATAATGTTATGTTATAATGTCCCTTAAAAGTGGACGTAGCAAATATATGTTTTTTTGCGTGGTTTCATTTATTTTCCAAAAACTATGTCTTTTATTAAGAAACAAAATTTTTTTTCTAGCTAAACTAGAAGGACAAAAATATGTTGCAATAATTTATTATTGGAAAGCCGCATTTGTTTATTTTTTGACGTACGTATATGAAGCAAAGAAACTCTGGATTTTGATCGCGTATACGGCAAACTCATTTTTGGCAAAAATTTAAACAATATGAAAACTAAAACCTTTTGAGGATATCAGATAAAGTTATTGAAAGAGGATTCCCAAATAAATATCGTGTCAACAAATACAAAAAAAAAAAACCGGCAGTTGGTTTTTATGTAGTAGACTGCTAAACATTTAAATGTGATTTCATGTGATGGGAAACTCGGGTCGAGAAACCGAGAGCTTGCATTCAAATAGACAATAAATATAAATTTATTCTACTTTCAGAATACGCGACACGAGATCTGGTGCCAATACAGGTACATCTGGACGTTGAAGAATGTCACCGCACCATTGTCATCGCGTCGGCGTATTGTGCAGGGGAAGAGCCGGTTGTATCACACCAAATGCAGCGACTGGTGGAGCATTGCAACAAGCTCCGCATGCCGCTCCTCATAAGGTGCGATGCAAATGCCCAGAACATCATATGGGGGAGCACCGACACCAATATCAGGGGTGAGTACCTACTAGAATTTATGATGAGTTCGTCACTTATCATAAACGTGGGAAATACCCCCACTTTTGTAACTAGGGTCAGGGAGGAGGTACAACTGGAGAGAATCTAGTGAGCCGTCATTGTCTGACCATCGAATAATAGTGTTCGACCTGGACAGCACAAGTATCACGAGAAATCCAGTAAGGAACCCAAGGAAAACCAACTGGAAGACTTACAGAAACGCTCTAGAGAGCAATCTGGGGCGCCTTGTTTTGAGGAAGGTTCCGGGCCACCCCCTAGAGCTAGAGAGCGCAGTGGAAAGCGTAACAAAGCCATCATCACTGCGTTCGAAGAAAACTGTCCCCTTAGTAGAGAAAGGGACAGGAAACAGACGCCATGGTGGAGCAATAACTTGTCAAAACTGAGATCCGAGGTGCGGAAGCTATTCAACAAAGCAAAGCGCAACGGAGACTGGCAAAGCTACCAGATGGCCCTTACTACATATAATAAGGAAATTAGAAAAGCTAAAAGAAATAGCTTCAGGAAATTCTGTGAGACAATCAACAGCACTCCTACTGCGGCCGGGCTACATAAAGCTCTTGCAAAGTCAGGAGGAGTACCGATGTCTCTGAGGAAACCAGATGGCGAGTTCACGGAAGACGAGGATCAAAGGTCACTATTGCTACTAGAAACTCACTTTCCTGGCAGCTCGCCTAGTACTGAGCCAGGAATCAGTACCACTTCAATCAGACCTCAGAGAGATGACTGGGAAAGAACATCAACCATCTGTTCTGAGGGTCGACTGAAATGGGCAATAAATTCCTTTCACCCTTTTAAATCTGCCGGAGTGGACGGCATTATACCCGCCCTACTGCAAGAAGGGCAAGGGGTACTAATACCACACCTGCTAAAAATAACAAGGAGCAGTATTGCCTTGGGCCACATACCAATGCAATGGAGACGAGCAAGGGTTGTGTTTATACCAAAAGCAGGGAAAAAAGACCCCGCACAGCCAAAATCGTACAGGCCCATCAGCCTTACGTCATTTCTTCTGAAGATGAAAGAAAAGGTTGTGGACAATTATTTAAGGGAAGATGTACTGAACACATCCCCCTTACATCATCGTCAGCATGCATACAGAGCGGGTAGATCAACAGAGACCGCCCTATATCAGCTGACGGAGATAATTCAAAGTGCTTTGGAAGCAAAAGAAATAGTACTGTGCGCTTTCCTAGACATAGAGGGAACATTTGATAACACCTCACATGAGGCTATTAAATGATCCCTGTATAGGAAAGGAGTTAACAGTACAGTATGCAATCGGATGTGTGAGCTGCTGAGCACTAGATCAGCAGAGACTCAAACACCATCTGGAACCATCAGAGTGAACACAACAAGACGATGTCCACAGGGAGGGGTACTATCACCCTTAATGTGGAGCCTAGTTGTAGACGAACTGGTGGAAAAATTAACCAACCTTGGCATCAACTGTCAGGCGTACGCTGATGACATTGTATTGATTGCCAGTGGCAAGTTCGAAGAAACCCTTGGGGACATTATACAAAGGGGGCTTAAAGTAACCAAGGAATGGTGCCATACTGTCGGACTTAACATCAATCCGGCGAAAACAACGATAGTACCATTCGCAAGGAAAAGACAACTTCCAAGACTTAAGGACATTAGCCTATCAGGCACGACACTGATACCAGTCAAAGAAGTAAAATATCTAGGACTCTATCTAGATAGTAAACTCCTCTGGCGAAAACATACGGAGGAGATATCCAAGAAGGCCACCTGCGCTCTCATGATATGTACGAGTAGGAGCCTAGCGGGGAAGGCATGGGGATGCAGCCAAAACATCCTGCTATGGATGTACACTGCAATCGTGAGACCAATGATCACATACGGAGCGGTAGCTGGGCGAAACGAACCAGTCTAGTCACAACACGAGAAACACTCGGCAATGTGCAAAGACTGGCGTGCCTGTGCATTACCGGAGCAATGCGTAGCTGCCCAACCGCAGCCATTGAGGTGTTATTGGAATTGACCCCTCTACACATCATGGTGATGAACAAAGGAGGGAATTGGGAGAGGGAAATGCATCGGTTCGAAAGAACACGGTGACTTACTCAAAAAACTCCCACTTCTTGGCATACCTAGGGACGATAGCATCAGGAAATTCAACTTCGAAAAGAATTTCCAGACAAAGCTCAGCAATAAGGAGAACTGGAGCAATGAATCCACAACTTATGGACTGAGCAACCACACAACAAAGTGGTACACGGCAGTGGCGGACTAAGCCCGTCAGTGGCCCGGGGCGGCAAAGCTGAATGAGACCCCCAGCTTTAAAAAAAAATGTAGTTTTACAAGCTTTCTATTCAGTTCAACCTCCCTAAAGCAATTTAGGTGCCACCTGTGGAGAAAAAAATCCCATCGCACCAAACTTCTTTCCCATCCTTCTATTCTTTCATACAATAAGTAGCATCCAAAAATAGGCAGTGAATCATTTGCTGGGAGCTACTTACAGCAACAAACAAAATCCCTGCGCTGTGGTTTCCACTATAAGGGTACTGTGTACTACAGAAAAAAGAAATCCCTTTAGCGCACGCAAATTATAAAAAAAAAAAAATAAGTGTTTATTTCGTTAATATCTGGCAAATGATATTTAAATTCGAATTAAATTATTTAGGCTAAATAAACATACATACCTACAATATGGAATGGATATGGGTGAGGAAAATGATATACGAATCATTCGACAAAAAAAATTAGATAAAATAAATCAAATATTCTTTTTTATTTTTTGCAGCGTGTTATATGTGTTTTCGTGCCTTCAATTTACTGAACTCCTCAATAACTTCTGTGAAATCAATTTCTTTGGATTTTTTTTTATTGAAAGCACGGCTAGATTTACCAGTCGCTCTTGATCCATTGTAGATCAAAGATAATTTTTAATTAGTTTAAGATTCGAAAAACTCCTCTCGCATGATGCAACCGAGATGCAAATGGTCAAGAAGTATTGAAGTATGAGTGATATACAGGGTAACGATTCACTGAAGTCCCATTTTATTAAAAATTGAAGGATTTGGGGGCCCCCCTAAGACCGGAGGCCCGGGGCGGGCCGCCCCGCTTGCCCCTGGTTAGTCCGCCACTGGTACACGGACGGCTCGAGGACCGAGGAGGGAACTGGTGCAGGAGTGTTTGGGCCAGGAACTAAGCACTACGAATCCATGGGCAAATGTACTAGCATCTTCCAGGCAGAAATATGTGCCATAGACAGGTGCGTTCGAATCAACCTCGACAAAAACTACAGGAATTGCAACATAGCAATAATGTCTGATAGCCAAGCAGCCATAAAGGCTCTTAACGCCTACGTTATCAAGTCAAAACTCGTGTGGGAATGCCTACACGGACTGAATAGACTAGGCAAGAATAACAGAATTTCCATCTGCTGGGTACCTGGCCATGTTGGCTTTACAGGCAATGAGGCAGCGGGCTCTCTGGCAAGAAAAGCGGCAGAGGAACCCTTCATAGGACCTGAACCATTCTGCGGGATAGGAGAACACACTATACGCGAAGAGTTCAGGAGACTGAAGGAAGAAACAAGGGCAAAAGCCTTTCTCAACCTCCAAGGTCTGAAGCAAGCAAAGAAACTCTTAGGAAATTACAACCAAAAGAGATTCAAAGCTTGTATCGGCCTTAACAACCTAAGAATCCTAACAGCCCTCCTCACGGGGCACTGCAGAATCAAGGATCACCTGAGGAAAATGGGCATATCGGGGGACGGGCTCTGCAGATTATTTTTTTTTAAATACACTATCAGCTCTGTGTCGTGGAGTGCTTCAAGCAAGCAACTATCACGAGCAGAAATTTGCCGGCACTAAAAGTGCGCTCACAGGCTCATCATTTAGTGCAAGTGTTAGTAAGGACAAAACAATTAAAGCTACAATAATTATTTACATACCTATAAAATACTAACACAAACACAAAATCATGCAAACAATTTAAGACATTAAAGCATTATTACGCAAAATATTTTTCAGCTTAATTTTACTAACATGCAACTCAATCACATGATCATTTAGATAATAGATTCTACTCATGCGACTAATAGGCGCATGCTTCCCATAATTCGTTCTATGATGTGGGCTAAACAATAATTCAACACTGCGTAAATTATGGGCACCACCACGAAAATTAAAGCCAATAGACGACACCAAGTCAGCTGCATCTATTTGATTATGCAGTGAAACCGCCGAAACTCCAGACCACATACTGGAATCCTGTGCGGCACTGGCCCCCAAAAGGATGAAATATTTGGGCAGGCACCAAATAACAGACCAGGACATACAAACCATGGACGCACAGCTCATTCTCAGATTAATCAAAGAAACTGGACTGGACGCTGTGCTCTAAGGAGTGAGACCTGCCAAGGATAAACCAGAGCAATACCTCGACATGCTTCACAAAGAAGTATCTAGAGAGGCTCTGAAAGAGGGCACGAACCTCTCCGAGGCACAAGCAAGGGGACACAATAGACCAATAGGTCGCAGTGTAATATACCCTAACAAAATATTATTACTCGTATTATTATTAACATTCAGCTGTCATTTTGAATATTCTGAATTCGCAGTTAAATAAAGGAGTCAATTGACTGTAAGTTAAAAGAATGCAGTACTTTTTGACTTTCTACATTCTTTAAGTCAGTTGTAAGTCTTCTGAAAGTCATTGGTTTTGTTGCAGTCAGTAAGTCTTTTGACTGCATTCCTTTAACTGTAAGTCGTTTGACTGCTTTTGAGTCTTTTGAATGCTTTAAGTCCCCTAAAAGACCAACGAATTTCAAGTCGAGACACACCACCTATTCATCGACTTCAAAGCCGCGTATGATAGTATACATCGTCAGGAGCTCTATGTGGCGATGGCCGAATTCGGAATCCCGGCAAAACTGATTCAGATGTGTCGCGTGACTCTGGAAAACACGCGGTGCAACGTGCAATTTGGAAATAGTTCCTCCGAACTATTTCAAACATGCACGCGCTATCATGCGATTTATTCAATTTCGTACTGGAGCAGATAGTGCCCTGCGATGTCAACACGGAAGGCACTATCTTCAACAGGTCCGTTCAGCTGCTGGGTTATGCGGACGATATTGACATCATCGGCCGATCACAGCGCTCCGTGATAGAAGCTACCACGGCTATTAAAGAACAGGCGAAATCTGTTGGCCTTGTAGTAATTAAGGACAAGACTAAATACATGCTATCAACAAACAAACAAACATCTGTCCGCCGCCGAGGACAAAACGTCACTATTGATAGCAACAATTTCGAGGTAGTTAAGGAGTTCATCTACCTCGGAGTAAACATGAACTCCACGAATGGAGAATCGGCGAAGAATTACCCTAGGAAACTGCTGCTACTTCGGTTTGGCAAAACAACTGGGTTCAAAACTCCTAACTCGGAGGACGAAATGTATACTTTACAAAACCCTTATCCTGCCAGTTCCTCTTTATCGCGCCGAGTGCTGGACGATAAGCAGGAAGGGAGAGCTGATACTGGGCTCCTTCGAAAGAAAAATTCTTCGGCGGATTTGTAGTCCTGTGTGCGAGGAGGGCGAATGGAGGAGAAGATACAACCGCGAACTCTATGAGCTGTACCAAGATGTGGATGTAGTCCAAAAAGCCAAAATACGTCGACTACATTGGCTCGGCCACATCGAGCTCCAGCTAAGAGGATCTTCGAATCCCAGCCCCTAGGTTCGAAAAGGCAAGGAAGACCGAACCTCCGTTTCAAAGACCAAGCCATCGCGGATGCCAGAGCGCTTGGTCTGGACAACTGGAAGCAGCGTGCCCGGGATCGTAGAGGATCGAAGGCTGCTGTGTCTCAGCCAGAGACTCTTCACGGGTCGGGAGCCCGTTAAGTAAGTAAGTAAGTCTTTTGACTGGTTTTAAGTCGTTCGACTGCTTTAAGTCTTCTATAATATTGGATTCTTTCAAGTTGCAAGTGCCTATTTTATATAAATGTATATATATATATATATATATACATATATATGTATATATATATATAAATAAGTTTAACAGTCCGATTTGTAATAATCCGCCAAATCATACTTTCTACGGCACGGTTAAAATGTATGCAATGTTATTTTGCTAAGAATCCTTTTCTTGTGACTCGAAGAGGTGTATACTGTTTTAAACGATTTTACCGGCGAAGCGATTTTTCTAGTGACATTTTTGGGACGGAATATTTTGCTGCGATATGATATTTTCCTGGTATATTTTGACTGTGGATATTACAAAAAAGGATATAAACAGAAGTAACCCTTGATGGATATATTCTGGAATTTATTGAATCCTGTGCAGCAACTTAATTTGATGCAAGTATTATGAATAGTCTTTTAGGGACAAATATGGGACATTGAGAGTTTTGTTTTTTTTTTAGACAGGTCGACCGACAACGTCCAACTGCACCGCTACGGTTGAGCTTTCTCAAGAATCGGACCAGTGATGTTCGCATCTTTTTCAATCATTTGTTCGAACCATATAGCCATCGTTTGGTTAAGTATTTCACATTTTCCTTTCATATTTCTTTTTCTGTCCAAATTTTTGCATGAATACTTGTATTTTTCAATATCCTCAGAATTTTTTAGCGGGTTAATTACTTTTTATTGATATAGATTTCAAACTTACTAACATTGAAATACAAGGTGGCGCAAAAGTCATCACCCAGTGGCGTTCACCAATCCGACTGAAAACTACATAGGATAGATGTCAAACGTCGTGGATCATTTAGAACATTGGCACACAGAATTGCCTAAGGCCACCCAAGGGCTAAAAACCCTATCGGAAGATGGTATAATTTTTGCAAATAGCGGCAAATGTCTTTACTTTGACATTTGTGAAGTCAACAGATGACAACTTTTGCGACACCTTGTATTTGTATACCCTATTCTAAGGGTATATTAATTTTGAATCATAGTTTGTAACATACCTTAATATTGCCAGTAGACCCCTAAAAGTTACTATATTTATGATCAGCATCGATAGTAATGTCGATCTAGCCATGTCCGTCCGTCCGTCCGTCTATCGGCAAAAATGTAAGTTTTTGAAATCCGCCCGTTCGCCAAAGCGGACTGTAGCCCGTCCCTATGTTTTTTTCCTGCAAATACCACAAGCATCATACAACCAAAGCAAATATAAGTTTTAAAATGCACAGTTCTAAATTAATTACCTTTTTTATTTTCGCATGCATGATCCATTCCTTTTAAGGCCCATTATAGAAAATGTTTATTCAGAAAACAAATTCTGGCCATAGAAGGTCGTATGTCGGGCTTTCTATGAAGAAGAGAATCAAGAATGTTTTGGGGATATAATAGACGAGCCGAACTTGTAAACAATATGCTAGCTGATGATAAAGAGAAGGACGAAGAGAAAGACTATGAGATTACGGAACAAGCACAAAGTATAAGTATAGATGAAGCAATAAATGCGCTTTTTGTATCAAAACAATATTTATAAAGTTAAGAAAACTGTTTGGACACTGCTGAGGAAATCATAAAACAATTTTATTGAAACACCCAAGTTTGAGCTAGGGAGCGTTGTTTTTTTGATAAAATCCTTTAAATGTTATATAACAAAATATGTAGAGCGTTCTTAACAATTCAACCATACTTAGACTTTTGTCACGCCCACTTATGAGGGATAGGAATAAGAATAGGGTATCCAACAGTTCGCCCAAGCGGACTGTAGCCCGTCCCTATGTTTTTTAACTTCTTTTCACAAAACAATTTGTATAATAGAGAATCACAAAGCTTGACAGTCGCCTTAGAACATTTGTTCCCAGTCATAAATACGACAGTGAGATAAGACATAAGAATCATTTGAAGTTAAAGTTAAAAAGCGATCGAAGTTATACCTACTACGTTTTCATTATGGCAAACGAGCTCATTCCGTTGAACATTTAAAAATTCGATTAAAAACGTCCTCATTTTACAGACATATTCACATTTCTAAATGAGATTAACACCACTATCGTAGAAAACACTGGGGGAGCGTTCACTCAAACTCATAACTTGGCATCGGAGAATATTTTCGAAGTGAAAAATTCACCCTTCGGTAAGGTAAATGCGTTTTAACGCAGCTATATTGATGCATTATGGTGGTTTACATTTCTGAAATCCGCATTTATCTATAGAAAACGCAACTGAAAATGTTTTAAGTTGAATGTGTTTGCATTTAGAAGAATTAAACACTAATAAGGCATGCAAATACAGAAGGAAGTAATTAAGTAAATTGCGCAAGTTCAATTTACTGATATGCTACGAAATCAAATCAGATAGCGCTGGGTTGATGTGTGTTGTGTTTCTTTCTCCCTTTTTCTCCTCTTCAACTGATAAATATATGTAGGTATAACAGCAAACAACATTCCACATTCCACGTTCCACTGAAATGTTGTGTGTTGTTCCACACTGTTGTTGACCAAAATCCCCCCATTGGTAGTTTTAACGGCGCTTGGTGATTTTACGGGTTTTGGAATTGGGTTTGCCACACTGCCTTATCAAGCGGATGTGGTTCGTGCTTTCAGATATTCAGATGACTTCGCTTTTTCTGCAGCCTGTTGGTAGATTAAAAATCAAACTTGCCGAAAACGCGCACAATTAAACAACAGTGTGAAGGGAGTGACTCCAGAAACTGCCCTCTAACTTGAATTTATGAAAAAACGGGGTGTGTGTATTAGGCTCATGAATTGTTATAGAAAACTATATTTCCGGTTTATTTCCATGATATTTTACGGAAAATCAATAATGATTTTATGTTCCCACTTGCCAAGGATAACTATTTTCGTCAAAAAGTACAAAAAGCTCCCAAAATTAAAAATCTTACTAGCTATAAAGATTTGTAGGCACAAGTGTGTGCACAGATATTTATCCACAGTAAAACAATTAGTTTATTTAATATATGTACATTTAATTATTGAATATTACAAACACTATAAAAATAATGAAGCGACTAACTCGAAGAACAAACACGAATTGTTTTCTCTCTCTCCCGACCGTTGGTTCTGTTTTGAATTCTCGTTGTTGTTCGTTGCGACATCTATGATTAGTGTGTGGTTCCACGGAATGCTTCCTCGCGTAGCCACAGTATTTCGAGGTCGCCACATGACTCCCTCTCCAGTGACGAAGTTACGATGAACTTTCAAATGTTACTTTTTGTTTCACAGTTGTTTTATTTTTATCCAATTGATTTTTGTTTTTCAGATTCTTCAGTGAAGTTGGATTTTTTTGACATCTGGATGAACGTCTGGGATAAAATCGACATAGATGTGAGCTGGTTTCAAACGGTCTACCGAAACATTTAATTTTCTGCCATCTGCATTAATTGTGAAGAGTCGATTACTGATTCGGTGGATTATTGGATGTGGACCTGTGTATGGTTGTTGCAGTGGTTTCTTCACAGCATCGCAGCGTAGGAACACGTGTGTACATTTGTTTAAATCTGGTGAAACAAACATTTTTTCTTTTGCATGGTTTGCAGTTGCTGTAGGACGGAATTTGCGCATCGCTTCTCGGTGTTTCTCAACGAAAATCTGTGGATCTAGAACAAAGTTATTATTCGTAAAGAACTCACCAGGAACTCTGAGATATGTTCCATAAAGCATCTCTGCTGCGGAGGCCTTGATGTCCTCTTTGTATGCCGTTCGCAATCCCAACAACACTGTCGGAAGAGCATCAGTCCAGTTCGTTTTTTCATGGCACATCAGGGCGGCTTTCAGTGAACGATGCCAACGTTCAACAAGTCCATTTGAGGCTGGGTGGTAGGGTGATGTTCGTATCCTCACCGTTCCAATCATGTTGATCAGTGCGTTGAACAGTGCAGACTCAAATTGAGTTCCCTGGTCGGTGGTTAATGTTGTTGGCGAACCGAAACGAGCAACCCAGTGCGTATAAAACGCCGTGGCCACTGTGTCCGCATACATGTCCTGTAGAGGTACTGCTTCCACCCATCTACTGAAGCGATCGATCATAGTTAGGCAATACCTATTGCCTTTGCAGAGTGGCAGCACAATGAGGTCTATGTGGACATGCTGGAAACGGTGCTCTGGAACTGCAATTGAATCCGGGATAAGCCTCGTATGTCGATGAACTTTGGATCGTTGGCATTGGATGCAAGTGCGTGACCACTCCAATGCGTCTTTCCTGATGTTTGGCCAAACGTACTTCTCTCTGAGTTGTCGACTGGTTGTTCTTCCGCTTGGATGAGAAAGACCATGGATGGATTCAAAGGCCTTCCGTCGCAGGGAAGCTGGTAGATATGGTCGAATCATATTGTCGGAAACATCGCAGTAAATTTTAATTTCAGGTTCCAAAGTGAGTTTCTTTAACTTGAGCGATGAATTTTGTTGCTTCAGGATTGATTGAAGTTCCACATCGAGTAGCTGAGATAAATGAAGTTCTCTCAGATCAAATTGGATTGGCATGGTTATCGAATTGAGTCGCGATAATGCATCTGCTACTGAGTTGTCGTCGCCGGGTAGGTAAACAATGTCCGTAGTATACTGCGATATGTAGTCTAATTGCCTTAGACGACGTTGCGGGGCCTTGTCCGAATTCTGCTGGAACGCATATATGAGCGGCTTGTGATCCGTTTGCACGACAAAGTGTCGACCGTCCAAGATGTGTTGGAAGAATCGGATAGCTAGGTATATTGCCAGCAACTCGCGATCATATGTGCTGTAGCGACTTTGTGCAGGTGACAGTTTGCATGAAAACAGTCCGATCGGTTGATATTAATTATTATGTTTTTGTTCCAATTTGGCACCAACTGCGATATCAGAAGCATCCGTTGTTAGGACAAGTGTAGACTTCGGATCGATGTGGTTGAGTAGTGTAGCATGCTTGATACTGTCCTTGCATACATCGAAAGCTTCTTCCGCCAAAGGAGTCCAGGGAACGGGTCGTTTTTCTTGGAGTCCCTGATGAGTCCATTCAACGGTGCTTGAATATGGGCACAATTAGGGATGTATCGTCGGTAGTAGTTAACGACTCCAAGAAAACGACGTAGTTCCATGATGTTGGATGGCTTTGGATAGTTCGATATGGCCTCAACTCTGGCTTCAGGTGGTCTGCATCCGGCTTGGTTGATTGTATGTCCAAGGTACGTAACCTCAGACTTCCCAAAAATGCACTTCCTGATGTTGATGATAAGTCTATGTTCGTGGAGACGTTGTAGAACTATACGGACGTGTTGGCGATGTTCTTCCTCTGAGTCGGAGGCAATGAGGATGTCGTCAACGTAGCAAAAAACGAAATCTAGTCCACGTAGGACCATATCCATGTGCCTTTGGAAAGTCTGAGTTGCGTTTTTGAGTCCGAATGGCATGACTACAAACTCAAACAAACCAAAAGGCGTGGTCACCGCAGTTTTTGGGATGTCGTCAGGTGTCATCGGGATCTGGTAGTATGCCTTGTCTAGATCCAGTATCGAGAAGCAGTTTTTGTTGTTCAACTGTTCAGTAAAGTCCATGATGTGAGGAATGGGGTAGCTATCTGGTTGTGTTATGGAATTCAGATGACGGTAGTCACCGCAGCATCTCCAACCGCCAGTCTTTTTTTCAACAAGATGAATGGGGCTAGCCCAAGGACTGCTGGATAGACGGCAGTAACCCTTCTTTTGAAAATCCTCGAATTCAGCCTTGGCCTGTTTCAACTTGTCGCCGGAGAGTCGTCGTGGTCGTTCGGACACTGGTTGGCCCGTGGTTACGATGCAGTGTTGCACGATGTTGACTCCTGATTTTGGATCAGGTGCGTTGTTGTTGGCCAGAACGAATTCGTTGACGAGATTTATGTATGGTTCAGGACCACTGATAGTCAGAAGTTTTGACAAATCACTGGTATCAATCTCGCCTTGTACCGTTAATGATGTTGTTTTGTCTATGACACGTCTGGCTTTCAAATCAATGACAAGTCCGTAGTGTGCGAGCAAGTCTGCGCCAATTATTGCTGTTTTAACATCTGCAATAACGAACGGCCAAGTGATAGCTCGCCGGAGACCAAGGTTGAGTGTGAGGATCTTCTCGCCGTAGGTGTGAATCGGTGAGTTATTCGCTGCCAGGAGTGTTATTTCCCCTCTGTTGTTTTTGCAGTCCCTGGAACGAGGTAAGACACATATAGTTGATCCAGAGTCGAGCAAAAACTTTTGGTTTGTCTCCTTGTCGAAGATGTAGAGGCGGTGTTCCTTGTGGAATCTTTGACTGTTGCCGCCCGCCTCTGAGGACAACAGCTCACTTAGTTTTTTGCTTTGTAGCTGCATGGTTTCTTACACTTCCGGGCATCGCTGCCGAATTTCTCATGGAAGAAACACATTCCGTTAGGAGTTGATGCTCTTGAGAGCGATCTGTTATTCCTTGACTGTGGTCGAGACCTGCCATGGCTGTGACTGGTTTTCAGTGATTGCATAGCCGTCATTAGAGTTGACAGAGTGGACTCGATGGAATTTAGTCTTCTGTTCAGATCACTTTCAGCGTTGGTGGATTGTGGTATAGGGTCATCTTCATGAACATCAGTGGAGAAAACAGCGTGGGCGGATGTGTTATCAACGATTTTGTCTGCGATTTCAGACAACGCAGTGAGGTCGATTCCGTGACTGGCAGAAAGTATTCCACGCACATGACTGGGCATTCGTGCCATCCATAGAGTGGACAACATGTCGTCTGGAACATTTGAACCAGCCAGTCTTCGCATTTCCCTGAGGAGACTTGATGGACGTCTGTTGCCAAGTTCAAGGGTCGTCATCAATCTGTTCAGTTGCCTCTCCTTAGACTCGGTGAACCTAGATATGACTTGTTTTTTAAAAGCAATGTACTTATCTGTGTCCGGTGGTTTCTGCACTAAGTCTGATACCTCATTCAGCACTTCTGGGTCCAGTCCAGCGATGATGGCGTTGAATCGGCTGTTGTCGCTGATGATCCGATTATTGTGGAATTGCGCTTCCACCTGTACAAACCATAGCGCTGGATTAATTTTCCAGAACGGAGGAATCCTCAGGTTTTTGAGAGCATTGATTTCCTGGATCTCCGCATCGGATGGAGTTGGTGGTCCTGAGGAAACGCCTGCATTCGTCCTTGTGTTTTGTTCGCCTTGCATACTTATAAATATACATATGTACAAGTGCAAGAGATAAAGTGCGTAGTTGGTTCGGCTGTTGCCAATTAAATAAATTTTTAATTGTTGTGGATCACGTCGGGGTCACCACTGTAGGCACAAGTGTGTGCACAGATATTTATCCACAGTAAAACAATTAGTTTATTTAATATATGTACATTTAATTATTGAATATTACAAACACTATAAAAATAATGAAGCGACTAACTCGAAGAACAAACACGAATTGTTTTCTCTCTCTCCCGACCGTTGGTTCTGTTTTGAATTCTCGTTGTTGTTCGTTGCGACATCTATGATTAGTGTGTGGTTCCACGGAATGCTTCCTCGCGTAGCCACAGTATTTCGAGGTCGCCACAGATTCCTGCAGTTTAACGAATTAAATTGAAAAACATTTAATTACGCCACCTATGATCCATTATTTGAACTTATCTACAACCACTACTTCTCTCGTATGAACCATTTCATTTTGACATTTCATATTCTTTCATTTAGAGAAGCTGTTCATTAAATTCAAAATGAGCACGTTCAACTGCGTTTTCCCTACCAGTGCTTTCGAAACGGCTGATAGAGTATAATTTGGCTGCTTGGCTGAGGAAGGTGCTGTGCTCCTCATAACCCAAAAGCGTTCCTCAAACTGAAGTTTTTATTGAGAAAAAAAATAATATCTCCTCTATTTCAATTTTTAAAAAAATTGCATTCTTACATCCCTGTTTCAATGGAACATTGAACGTTCCTGCTTAGTTTAGAAAGCTATATTAGAAACTGACAAACCGACAAAAAAAGTAACCTACAAAGTCTTGCTGGAGTTATTGGGTTCTTCTGCAGCACCCTTTCATAAATTATGAGTTAAAAAAATATATAGTACAGTAGGGCGCACGAATCGTGCTACAAACACAGAACGTAATAACTTTTTTTCTGTGTGAGTAATCGGCTTATTTTTTTTAATTTGGCAGACTACTATTTAGATTTATTAAAATGAATGCTTGGGATACCGAAAAAATCTGAATAGTGCAGCGGTACCATGCTTTGCAGTCTTTCATTACCGTGCGTACAAAGGGAATTTAGGCGGGAGTTTGGCGGCACTCCCCCGAGTAGATGGACCATTATGAGGCTAATTAACATGTTTGCCAAATCTGGAAGCATTGCACGAAGACCGTACCATCGAGATCCAAGATCGAGGGTTCAAGAGACAATCGCGGCTGTAGCATCGTCAATTCAGGCAAATCCAAGCGCTTCGACTCGAAACTTACCGACGCGACGCAATTGGTCATTACAACGGATAATTCATGATGACTTAAACTTGTTTCCGTACAAAGTCGAAATTGCAAGCAAGTTGAAACCTTTGGATTTGCCTATTCCCCTGGAATTTTGCCAAACAATTATTGAAATGACCGAAGAAGACAGCAGCTTGATAAAGTGCTTGTTTATGTCTGATGATGCCAATTTTGATCTAAATGGCAATGTAAATAAGATAAATTGCCGTATATTGGGTGAATCTAATCCAGAAATACTCCATGAGATGGTACTGTACCCAGAACGAGTCACTGTGTGGTGCGCAGTTTCATCAAGGTGCATTGTAGGGCCATACTTCTTTCAAGAAAACGGTTTAACAGTAACTGTCAATGGTTTAGCACTGTCGAACGGTTTAACAGTAACTGTCAATGGACGGGAGGCGACGGTGTAGAGGTTAGTGTGTTGGCTTGTGACCCGTGCGATGCAGGTTCAATCCCCATGGGGAACAACAACATACGCCACCCATTCTCATGCCTCTACACCAAAAGGAGGATTTCTGCCTGGTAGTAGAATGGACCGTTACCGAGTCTGAGTGCTCTGGGATTTGGATTTCCTTAAAAAAAAAAAAAAAAAAAAAAAAAAAAAACTGTCAATGGGGACCGTTATTTAAAGATGTTGAAGGAGTTTTTTCACCCAGACCAGCGTCGAAGAAGTATCCGTTTCAACAGCATTTGGTTCCATCACGATGGAGCAACTGCACACAATTGGTTATGGAAGACAAGCTCATAAAAGAGCTACTGGAGAAGCGCGACCAGTTGCGCAGAAAGAAGCTGCAGCAACAGCAACAACAAGCTGTGCTCAAGCAGCAAGTTCAGGAACAACTTCAGGAGAAGCAACAACAACAACTTCAGGAGAGGCAACAACAACAACAACGACAGCACCAGCAACAACAACACCAACAACAACAACAACAACAACAACAACAACAGCAACAATAGCAACAACAACAACAGCAGCAGCAACAACAACAAGAACAATCAAAGCAGCAACCGCAGCACCTCTCGCGATGGTCAGTCATCTTGACGTGTGTACCATCATTGCATTCGATGGTACCGGTGCGGAGGCTGGCGGTGCAAGGATTCAACGGGCTATGCTGTCTAATGGCCACCCATGGCAGACACGCCGATTGATGAGCGGCAACCAAGGCCAGGACTAAACGTCCACCCACCCCTAATCCAGAGTGTCATGCGACCCGTGCTTATTGGATGGTTTGCAGCCAGGGGTATCCGGCTGTATTTTTGCGGAGCCTCTCTGATACCGGGCCACCTCAGAGAGTAACCATGGCATTACCACGTTAATGCGGGGCCCTGGCGTCTTTGACCGTCTTCCCCGCGCTACTCGTGGGATATGCCAAACAAAAACAAACAAAAAACAAACTCAGCAGAATGCGGCGACAGACCGCAGACGAAGTCATTGGTCGGATGGAGCAGGACATCCATGACGACCGCCTGGCACATGATAGACCCGGAACAAGTCGAGAGGGAGGTTCTAAACTGGTGCAACCAAGCACCAGTCAAAGAACCATCATCACCTCACGACAAGCCACGGGGGTGCCAAATGGCCCGGGAAGAACCCCGGTAGCTCAGCAAGTGAATGCAGTGGGGATCGGAGCCAAATCCTAATCCCCTCCCTGTCCGGGAAAGTATTGATGGAGGGAACTAGGGCAGCGGGAACGAGCATAGCTCAAGTATCAGCCCCTAAACCCCCCGGGAACAATACCGGAAGGAAGAGGACTAAGCCAGCCTTACCTCCACCTGGGAAACCAGGTGCGAGGGACGACCCTCTGCGAAGGGGACTTAGTGGTGCTGGAACTAAATGGTACCTCCGCTACCTCAATAAAGGCTTCGGGCCTGAGGAAGCCAAAAGGAGGGCTGAGGAGCATGGGGCCAAGCCCGAAAGTACAGAAGTGGCGGCGGGGAATAGGGGGAATAACAGCATCACCACCACCCCCCCCCCCCCCAACAACAAATAAAGCCAAAAAGCAGAAGGTGGATGAAGGTACCGAGAGGGCCAAGGGAAAGCCTGCAAAAGCGAGCTCCACCGTGGTTGGTCGAAGCTATGCTACGGCGGTTGCTGTTCTCCCGGTGAAATATCTGCAGGACATCCTCAGCAACCCAGACTTCATGGCGCTTGAAGACGCCATTGTGGTGGAAATGGCCTTGTGATGGGAGCATAAGCTCAAATTTCAGGGCATACATTTTAAACACGGAATGCTCTTAGTTGACTCCGAAACTCCGCAGACAGCTTAGTGGCTAAAAACAGTAGCCGCAAACCTGGGGAAATGGAAGGGGACATGCCTCATGGCATGCAGTGGGACAGCTATACCACGGTCCTATTCCATAACGATCTTCCTTCCACGCAGTGCAGAACACGAAGCTAAAACCTCCTTGGCACTGCTGGAAGCACAGAATGTGGGACTTAACGTCCAGGCGTGGAAGGTTCTCAACTGTCGAAAAGAGGGAACCGGGCAGGTACTGGCTCTTGGCATCGACCGAGAATCCTTCGACGCCATAAAATCCCAAAAAGGATCCCTGAGCTATCGATTCGGCAGAGTTGCGGTGTGCGGACTCAAGAGGTCGGACGAGATCTCTGGGCAAACAGCCCAGTCAGCATCGAATCTGAACTCGCAGATCGCGCAGTCCGAGGTAGAGCATGCTGCTCCTCCGAAGATTAAAGCACATTCTTCCGTTGTCCAATCGGCGGAGCAGGCTACTGAGGAGACCGAGGAGTCTATGTCCACCTCGGACAGCATGATCTCTGAGGGGGAAATGGACAACACCGTCATCGACCTCTTCCAGGAAATCACCCAGGAGGAGAAAGATTCGTTGCTGAAGGAGGACGGGGCAATTGCCCCGCGCGAGCAATAGCTCGATGAACCCCGCCAACAGAAAAATCAAACTAGCGCAGGTAAACATCCACCATGCTATAGCCGCCTCGGCGACTATATCTAGGATGTTTACCTGCCAAAGCCTGGGGATAGTACTGTTCCAGGAGCCATGGATCCTGAAAGGACAAGGATGCAAAGGTAATATGGGACACTCGGGCCGAGAAACCGAGAGCTTGCATTCTAATAAACAATAAATATAAATTTATTCTACTTTCAGAATACGCGACACGAGATCTGGTGCCAATTCAGGTACATCTGGATGTTGAAGGATGTCATCGCACCATTGTCATCGCATCGGCGTATTGTGCAGGGGATGGGCCGGTTGTATCATCCCAAATGCAGCGACTGGTGGAGCATTGCAACAAGCTCCGCATGCCGTTCCTTATAGGGTGCGATGCAAATGCCCACAACATCATAAGGGGGAGCACCGACACCAACATCAGGGGTGAGTACCTACTAGAATTTATTATGAGTTCGTCACTTGACATTATAAACTTGGGAAAAACCCCCACTTTTGTAAATACGGTCAGGGAGGAAGTACTCGACCTGGACAGCACAAGTATCACGAGAAATCCA
Source organism: Portevinia maculata (assembly GCA_949715645.1). Taxonomy (NCBI): domain Eukaryota; kingdom Metazoa; phylum Arthropoda; class Insecta; order Diptera; family Syrphidae; genus Portevinia; species Portevinia maculata. The sequence continues at coordinate 336,166,703 of OX454525.1, read as the reverse complement.
GTAAGGAACCCAAGGAAAATCAACTGGGAGATTTACAGAAATGCTCTAGAGAGCAATCTGGGGCGCATTGTTTTGAGGAAGGCTCCGGGCCACCCCCTAGAGCTAGAGAGCGCAGTGGAAGGTATAACAAACGCCATCATCTCTGCGTTCAAAGAAAACTGTCCTATAAGTAGAGAACGGGACAGGAAACAGACGCCATGTTGGAGCAATAACTTGTCAAATCTAAGATCCGAGGTGCGGAAGCTTTTCAATAAAGCAAAGCGCGGCGGAGACTGGCAAAGCTACCAAATATCCCTTACTACATATAATAAGGAAATTAGAAAAGCTAAAAGAAATAGCTTCAGGAAATTCTGTGAGACAATCAATAGCACTCCTACTGCGGCAAGGCTACATAAAGCTATTGCGAAGTCAGGAGGGGTGCAGATGTCTCTGAGGAAACCAGATGGCGAGTTCACGGAAGATGAGGATCAAAGGGCACTATTGCTACTAGAAACTCACTTTCCTGGCAGCTCGCCTAGTACTGAGCCAGGAATCAATACCACTTCAATCAGACCTCGGAGGGAAGACTGGGAAACAACATCAACCATCTGTTCTGAGGGACGGCTGAAATGGGCAATAAATTCCTTTCAGCCTTTCAAATCTGCCGGAGTGGACGGCATTATATCCGCCCTTCTTCAAGAAGGGCAAAGGGTACTAATACCACACCTGCTAAAGATAACAAGGAGCAGTATTGCCTTGGGCCACATACCAATGCAATGGAGACGAGCAAGGGCTGTGTTTATACCAAAACGGGGAAAAAAGACCCCACACATCCAAAATCGTACAGACCCATCAGCCTTACGTCAGTTCTTCTGAAGATGACAGAAAAGGTTGTGGACAATTATTTAAGGGAAGATGTACTGAACACATCCCCCTTACATCATCGTCAGCATGCATACAGAGAGGGCAGATCAACAGAGACCGCCCTATATCAGCTGACGGAGATAATTCAAAGTGCTTTGGAAGCAAAAGAAATAGTACTGTGCGCTTTCCTAGACATAGAGGGAGCAATTGATAACACCTCACATGAGGCGATTAAACGATCCCTGGATAGGAAATCAGTTAACAGTACAGTATCCAAATGGATGTGTGAGCTGCTGAGCACTAGATAAGCAGAGACTCAAACACCATCTGGAACCATCAGAGTAAACACAACAAGAGGATGTCCACAAGGAGGGGTACTATCACCCTTAATGTGGAGCCTAGTTGTAGACGAACTGCTGGAAAAATTAACCAACCATGGCATCAACTGTCAGGCGTACGCCGATGTCATTGTATTGATTGCCAGGGGCAAGTTCGAAGAAACCCTTGGGGACATTATACAAAGGGGGCTTAAAGTAACTAAGGAATGGTGCCATACTGTCGGACTTAACATCAATCCGGCGAAAACAACGATAGTACCATTCACAAGGAAAATACAACTTCAAAGACTTATGGACATTAGCCTATCAGGCACGACACTGATACCAGTTAAAGAAGTAAAATATCTAGGACTCCATCTAGATAGTAAACTCCTCTGGCGAAAACATACAGAGGAGATATCCAAGAAGGCCACCCGCGCTCTCATGATATGTAGGAGCCTAGCGGGGAAGGCATGGGAATGCAGCCCAAACATCCTGCTATGGATGCACACTGCAATCGTGAGACCAATGATCACATACGGAGCGGTAGCATGGGCAAAACGAAACAGTCTAGTCACAACACGAGAAACACTCGGCAATGTGCAAAGACTGGCGTGCCTGTGCATTACCGGAGCAATGCGTAGCTGCCCAACCGCAGCCATGGAGGTGTTATTGGAATTGACCCCTCTACACATCATGGTGATGAACAAAGGAGGGAATTGGGAGAGGGAAATGCATCGGTTCGAAAGAACACGGTGACTTACTTAAAAAACTCCCATCAGGAAATTCAACTTCGAAAAGAATTTCCAGACAAAGATCAGCAATAAGGAGAACTGGAGCAATGAATCCACAACTTATGGACTGAGCAACCACACAACAAAGTGGTACACGGACTGCTCGAGGACCGAGGAGGGAACTGGTGCAGGAGTGTTTGGGCTGGAACTAAGCACTACGAATCCATGGGCAAATGTACCAGCATCTTCCAGGCAGAAATATGTGCCATAGACAGGTGCGTTCGAATCAACCTCGAGAAAAACTACAGGAATTGCAACAAAGCAATAATGTCTGACAGCCAAGCAGCCATAGAGACTCTTGACGCCTACGTTATCAAGTCAAAACTCGTGTGGGAATGCCTACACGGACTGAATAGACTAGGCAAGAATAACAGAATTTCCATCTGCTGGGTACCTGGCCATATTGGCATTACAGGTAATGAGGCAGCGGACTCTATGGCAAGAAAAGTGGCAGAGGAAGCCTTCATAGGACCTGAACCATTCTGCGGGATAGGAGAACACACTATACGCGAAGAGTTCAGGAGACTGGAGGAAGAGACAAGGGCAAAAGCCTTTCTCAACCTCCAAGGTCTGAGGCGAGCAAAGAAACTCTTAGGAAATTACAACCAAAAGAAATTCAAAGCTTGTATCGGCCTTAACAAAAACAACCTAAGAATCCTAAGAGGCCACTTCACGGGGCACTGCAGACTCAAGGAGCACCTGAGGAAAATGGGCATATCGGAGGACGGGCTCTGCAGATTATGCAGTGAAACCGCCGAAACACCAGACCACATACTGGAATCCTGTGGGGCACTGGCCCCCAAAAGGATGAAATATTTGGGTAGGCACCAAATAACAGACAAGGACATACAAACCATGGACCCACAGCTCATTCTCAGATTCATCAAAGAAACTGGACTGGACGCTGTGCTCTAAGGAGTGTGACCTGCCAAGGATAAAACAGAGCAATGCCTCGACACACTTCATCAAGAAGTATCTAGAGAGGGCTCTGAAAGAGTGCATGAACCTCTCCGAGGTACAAGCAAGGGGACACAATAGACCAATAGGTCGCAGTGTAATATACCCTAACTAAATATTATTATTATTATTATTAGCAACAGCAGCAACAAAAAACACAACCTAAGGTAAAAATTCCACCAATAAATGTGAGTAATTTTGAAATAGTAGATACGAGTAGCATTAGGTTATGTAAACTTATCACAAAAAATTTTCATGTGAAAAGACTATCAGCCAACAAACAAAGAGAGGAGTACCATAGGGTTCGTGCCGCCTTGGGAGATGTTAAGACCGAGTTCTTTACGTACACCCCAAGGGAGCAAAAACTTAAAACCGTTGTGTTGAAGGGAATTGATCCCTCAATAAAAACGCATCAGCTAGAAAAAGAGCTCAAACTTTTTGAAAGCGACGACCTCAAGTTCGTGGGGGTCAAACCGTTTTCTTCGGCTGTGGCAAGGGGTGGTAACCGTTACTTACCATTCTTCTTAGTGCAGAATACTTCCGACAGCAAAATTGACTGGCGGCGAAATATCCGCTTCCTGTACTACCACGCTGAAGATGGGAGAAAATAAAAAGGTCGGATCGCATACTTCAATGTATGAGGTGCCAAAGGTTCAGGCACGCCGCAGCTAAGTGCAACATGCAGTTCACATGCGTGAAGTGCGATAAGGACCACAAACATGGTGAATGTCCTGTGGGTAAGGATAGAGTTGAAGACCGGAGTGTCCTCTCATGTGTGCTCTACAGGAACTCTAGGCATCCCCCCAACTTCAGGGGTTGCCCAAAGTACCAGGAGTTGAAAAAGCGAGTCCAGGCCCGCAAACAGCAATCTGGAGACGATAGGCGTCAAAAGAGTCGTTCGTTATCTAATTTTGTGGCACCCAACGTGTCCTTTGCCCAAATGGCAGCTGGACCGGGTCAAGCCCAAATAACATTAAACCCGCCAAAGGCAGCCCAAAAGGCATCAGAGGTGGATCTGGACTTGAAATCGATCGTTCTGTCTCTGCACGGAAAGATCGATAAGTTCCAGAAACAGTTGAATGAACAAGCGGCCCGAATTGACTTTATCTATTCGAAGTTGTTTGTAGGGTCTGGTGTGCCATAAATCAAATGGCTACGCTGGATGAGGGAAATTTAAAGATCCTTGCTGTGAATGTTAATTCACTAGTCAGGATCGAGAAAAGAACGTCACTTGCCATTTTGTTGGAAACCGAAAACCCGGATGTGCTTTTGGTTAGCGAAACTAAGCTAAATCAGAAGCACAAACTGGGATACAAAAACTATCATGTAATAAGAAGAGACCGGCCTCACTCCACTCGAGGTGGGGTTGGAATCTTAATTTGAAAAGGTCTGCGCCATAGGGTTATATATAGCGGGGACGTGCGTAGGTTCCAGTTTTCCTCTCCATAGCCGGAGGAGAGTGTATGTGGTGTCGCTTTACGCACCTGCAGCACCTCCACCCAACCAATTTATGACAGAGCTCGAGACTACTTCTTGGCCGGAGATATTAATGCCAAACATGCGGCATGGGGAAATGTTACTGCAAATCCCAGGGGCAACCAGTTTCACGACTGGTGGCGCCTCAGTATGATTGAGTACAAAGTCGAGTTGTACGCGACGGATATCCCTTCTTTCCCAAGAAGCGGTACTTTCCTGGACTTGGCCTTAACGGACGCAAGACTTCAACTGACAAACATAGATCAAAACACGCTTAACTGTTTGCGTGCGTTTGAGTACGATAGTGACCACTACGGACTCGGCGCCGCAATACGGATCCCGAACGAGCAAGTGCTGCTAGAGGAGTACGAAGCAATGAGTTCATTCGATTATCGAAGGGCACAATGGTCGCACTTCTCCAGATTGTTAAAGCGAGATAGACGTTCGAGTGGGATCGACCCACCGACAAACAGTAACATGACAAACGATGACATTGATCGGCATTTATTGCAGATGAACGAAGACATCAAACGAACGATGCGAACGAACTATTCCTCGGGTAGGACGTTCCGACGGGTGCAGGGAAATAAGTCCACGGGAACTAAGTCCACTGAGGGACTTAGTTCCCATTAAGTGGGAAATAAAACCACTTTCGCGAAGTGGACTTAGTTCCCATGTAAAGTTGGAACTAAGTCCATTTTTTTATGGGAACTTAGTACACATTCAAAAATAAGAAGAGGTAACTAACATCCAACATTTAGAATTAGACAAAAAACTGTAAAGTGCAGTTACTTATTACACTCTTTAAGCAAAATCTTAAGCTTATCATGGTGACATAAAGCCAAAGTTTCAAAACCGCTCCTCGCACCTACCCCAAATCAAACAGCGACCCCAAGCAGGGGGGTTGCAGGGGGGCAGCATGCCCCCCATATGCATTACACTATTTATGGAATCTACTTGCGATTTCGTAACTAATCTCATAAACAGTACAATGCATATGCATTGCAACCCCCCTGCTTGGGGTCACTGTTTGATTTGGAGTAGGTGCGTCACGGTCACGGTACCTATATTACTCTGTCTCAGTTAGAAGTTAATTTCTATTTTGTTAATAAAAATTGTAAAGTACCTGCTGTACAGGCAATTTACTGACCCCAACGACCCGGAGGTTAGAATGCTGCAGTCAGAGATCCGAATCCTGAAACAGCTGATTAAAGAAAATTACAGAAAATCTGTAAGTCTGTATTGGGGCAATAAAATTCGGGCTATTAAAACCTGTAGTCCGAATATGTTCCCACAGATAAATAAGTTGTTCAGGAGGAAAGATCACAATGATATTCCTTGTGTTCGAATATCCCAGACAGCAGAGAACAGACAGACAGTACTGACTGCTGGAATAAGTCCAGAAAGTGTGGCTTCAAACCACGATTTTTTGTGGTCGAGGACCCACAAGAGAAAATGGATTTGCTGGGCGCTTGTTTCGAGGCCGTGTATACGGTAGCCCTCTGGAGGGCTTTTAGTTCACTTTAAATCCGATTATCACACATGACATGGCAGCAAACATGCACGCACGGTGTGAAAGATAAACACTGTGTCCATCGCATAAGTGGATGCTGTACCTACTGTCTGTACATAGATACTTAACATATACAATATTGCACTGATGGTGGTTCTGCTGCATTTTATTTTAATGATTTCCCTCAAACCAGGCGTGGCTGGTGGTCACTGATGCAGATGATGAGATGAAGTTATGCTGGACAAACCACGACATTGAGAATAGGGCTCTGGTGAGCCACTTCTATCTGCGCACCGAAATTGAGAATTGAGAATAACGGACCATGCTGAGAAGATGCATCACTAAAGAATAAAAAGTCGGCGGGGATGGATGGTGTATCAAACATCGTATTGAGACACCTGCCTCTGGAGGCTGTAGATATTTTCACCACGCTGTTTAACAATGCGCTAAATAATGCACATTATCCGGCGCATTGGAAGGTAGCTGTGGTACACCCTATCCCGAAAAAAGGTAAAGATAGGACGAACCCCGCCAATCTCCGGTCAATCAGCTTGCTTCCGAATATTAGCAAGGTCTTTGAAAAAGTTGTCAATAGAGCCCTGTTAAAGTGGATCGAGGACAATAACATAATCCCGGACAACCAGTTTGGTTTCAGGGCGAGGCATGACACTATTCATGCCGCGTCGAAACTGGTTTCCGACATTCAGTGGAATAAATGCAAGAACCAATGCACGGGTGCTTGTCTGGTTGATTTTGAGAAGCCTTTCGACACCGTATGGTTAGAGGGACTTTTCTACAAGTTGACCAGGCGGGGGATGCACAAACCTTTGCTATATGTAATTTATAATATGCTTATGGGAAAGAAGTTCGTTGTCAAATGTGGCAACGTGACTTCGAGCAGAGTCTTTCAAATTAAAAACGGTTTACAGCAGGGGGCGGTCAATTCTCCGATCCTGTTTAACATTTACACGAGTGATCTGGTGGGTTCACTCAGACATGCTATAGCGTATGCCGACGATTTGGTGGTATACAGATCAGGTTCTAAAATCGAGGTCATTAATATCCTTTTGCAGCGTGACTTCGATCAAATTAAGCGATATTGCGACGACTGGAAGTTGAAAATCAACTTTCAGAAGACGGAAACAATCTTGTTCAGAACTCCATTGGCTGGGGCCTCTAGGGATACCTGAAAAAACTGGAAGAAATTGGCCATTATTGGACAAAATGGGCAGCCATTGGCGGTGAGAAGCGTAGTTAGATATCTAGGTATCTGGCTTGACCAGTATCTATATTTCGATAGTTGCTTGACTTTCTGGGGCCAAGAAGGCTTATGCTCTGACAAGGAGACTGTATCTTAGCAGTCAACTTGACTCCAGAGTGAAGGTCATTTGCTACGTGGCCCTTATAAGGCCGATCATCGCTTATGGTTGTCCATTGTGGTTTAATATAGCGCCCAGCTATATGGAAAAGATTCGGGTTTTGGAGAGACAATGTCTTAGGACCTGTCTCCGATTGTTCCGAACGCCTGAATCCAACTATATAAAATACTATCCCAACAAGGTCCTATACGATGGGGCTCAGTTGAATAGGATTGACAATTTCCTCATTAAGGTGACTCGAAGGTACGTTGCAAGGGCGATGGCCAGCGACAATAGTTTGATCTTTGGGGCTTACTACCCCAATGAAATGTACATAGAGAGTACGCTCCGGTCTGGCTTTATCCCGCCAGAGGCATTTATCCATATTGATGCAAAAGGGTACAGACGAGGGATGGCATTCCGGTCTTATACCATCGCTACCGCAGCGCGAGAAATAAGCTGCTCCTCCATGACGGGGACGTCGCCAATGCTCATGAGCTCCTCCGTTTTAGTACCGCAATATCGGAGAGTGATAAATTCGACACGGAAAAATAATTCGCCGAGTTTTGGTGGCTTGTTGAGGGGGAGGGGTCAACATGCCCTCCCAAGACGGTGCGTTACTCTAGGTAACATCCTCTTAGCTTATAAGTAAATTAACTTAGCTAGGGCGTTTTTGGGAGAGGCCGGGCTCGCCAACGTGAGGTGGTGCTTCCGGGAGTTGACTGAATCTGTAAGGCATCAGTCGGCTCACGGCGGCGCCTGTGCACGTTGACGACTGCCAGGCACCCGGGAAGCAATTAAGATTTTGACCACTTGTTGCGCAAGACAATGAGTGCTCAGAACCCTAATTATAGTTAGAATACGTTAAGTAGTTTAAGTAACTAGAATAGGTTAGTTTGTAGTTTGTTTTATATAAAAAAACATAAAATCTTAATAACGGTACCGAGTTTTATTTGATTTTCTCGACGAATACATTATGTAAGATTAGTTCGTATATAGTTTTTAGGCCGAAAGGCAATAATTATAAGATATAATTAAGTTTAGGGCGTCCGCATAAGGACCAATAAATAAGAATAAGTATCCTGTTAATTTTAAGTTAGATTTAATCTTTTTTTTCTAGTACGTAAGTTAATGTTCAGAACACAAACAATGTTCGGTTTGCCTTTGGGCAGTTGTTATGGAAATGCCCGACTTCATTGCAGATGAAGCAAGCATTAGGTTGTCTCAGCGGCTTGGTGCAACTGTTCTTGTAGTGGCGTACCTCGTACCTCGGAGAGCTCCTTTGGTTTGGCGTTGACTGGCTTTGTTTTGTTGATGGCCGTGGCCATAGGCGTCTTGATGGACTTCTTCTCGAGCTGTTGGTTTCGTTTTTGTTGGTATCGGTCAGGCCTAGACAGCAGATCGGAGAGAGTTCGGGCATCATTGATCAGTCTTATGTTAGCGCTGTCGTCATCCAAACCATCGATGATAAAAGTCACCAGCTCTGCCTCGGGAACTGATATCTTCGCGGCCAACGATTTCATGGCGATTACGAATTCTAGGCATGATTCGCTTGGCCCGATCCGTCGTCGCTCTAGCTGCCTGTACACATCGCGGTAGGTTACCTGTCGCCCAAACGTTTCGATGAGAGCATTTTTTGTTCGGCGTAATTGACGACGCCAAACGTGCCCAAAAAGTCCATCGCCGTTTCCTTCAACAGTCTGCGTACGCCCAAGCACATCTCGTCCGATGTGAAACCCCGTGTGGCAGTGTACTGCTCAACTTCAACAAACCATTTGCGAATATCACAATGGTCCTTCCCCGTGAATGGGTTGAGTGACCTCTCCATATGCTCAAAGTTGGCGCGGCGATAGGTGTGCTTTTCGCCTGGCGGGGAACTCTCCATCTCCCGTATCTGCTGCTGTAGTGCAAGCATTTCACGTCGCATGCGCAAAAGGTTTATTTGTGCTTGCAGCTGGCGTGCTTCGGCTCCTACCAGCACGTCCACCATTGCTTGTCGAGACAATCGCGTGCTTGACATTTTCAGTTTATTAAAAAAAAAAACTTTTTCGGGAAAATTTTTAGGAATACTATTTTAAAATTTATTTTGGGTCTGTACCCCACATCTGAGATGTAAATCCCTTCAGATGGCTCAAATAAAACCCGATCACTTTTCTTAATATTTTCATATTTATTCACTCCTAAAACACTACTTCTCCTGTCGGCGGCTGTCAGATAAGACCTCCCGGAAGTTTTTTTATCTCCATCCATGGCCATCTTTCTTTCTCCTGTCACTCTCTCACAGAAGGTGTCACAATGAGTGGAATGCAATATGGCCGTCCTTTTTGGTGCTCGTACCACGGAACTACAGAGAGTGTTACAATATGTTTAAAGTACGTTAACATTTAAAGATTTCATTACACATTACAGTATGCTAGCTACTTGCAAAATGTGAGCTTAGACGTCCTTTTTGATTTAATTTTGCGCGGGAGTGAAGAAATTTAAGCTCCACAGTAGATTTTTTATTGGTACGGGCATTGTAAAAGGTTTTTCAACACGGACGCTACAAAAGTAGAGCGACAGGGACAGCAAACGACGCCGAATTTCTTGCCGCTCTTTTGACATTTCTCTTCAGTAAAGTTTGCCATTTCATGATGGAAAGATATACGAGCAAACAACGAGTCAAAATTATTAAAATTTACTACCGAAATTCGGAGTCAGTTGCCTCAACGATAAGAGCGCTACGTCCAATTTATGGTCGTCATAATCGTCCTAGCAGATCAACAATTGAGCGTCTAGAGAACAAATTTGAATCCACAAGCACAGTACAAAATGTTCCCATGCCAGTGAGACAAAGAAGTGCCCGTAGTGTCGAGAATATTGCTGCTGCTGAGGCTTCAGCTGAAGAAAGCCCAAATGTGTCTCTCACACGTCGTTCTTAAGCGTTGGGCATCTCTGTGACGTCGTAGTGGCGAATTTTGCTAAAAGATATTGGCCTACATCCTTGCAAGATTAAATTGGCGCAAGAACTGAAGCCGCTTGACCACCAGAAGCGTCGACTGTTCCTGAATTGGGCTGAGAATGAAAATGATTCGGATTTTCATCGAAAAATCATCTTCAGCGATGAGGCCCATTTCTGGCTGAATGGCTTCGTCAATAAACACAATATGCGGTATTGGTCAGGCAGCAATCCACACGTACTCCATGAGTCATCATTGCATCCCGATAAAATTACGGTTTGGTGTGGTTTATGGGCCGGCGGCGTCATTGGGCCGTACTTCTTCCGTGATGATCAAGACCGGCACGTTACTCTGAATTGGAATCGCTACCGTTCAATGATAACCGAATATTTTTGGCCCCAATTGGATGATATGGACTTGGAGGACATGTGGTTCCAACAGGACGGCGCCACAAGCCACACAGCGAATGCCACAATCAATTTATTGGAAACCAAGTTTGGAAACCGTGTTATCTCACGAAATGGTGCAGTCGCTTGGCCGCCTCGGTCGTGCGATTCGACGCCGTTAGACTATTTCCTGTGGGGCTACTTCAAGTCTATGGTCTATGCCAACAAGCCAGCGACGATTGATGAACTTCTACGAATATCGAACGTGAAATTGCAGCAGTATCGGCTGATTTATGCTTGAAAACCGTCGAAAATTGGGTTCAGAGTCTGGACTTCTACAAGCGTGCCCGTGGTGGCCATGCAAAAGAAATCGAGTTCCATACATAATGGCAACGTACTTTCACAGGAATAAAGAATTTCATTGATATCCAAAAACCGTTTTTGTTTGATTTAAAAAAACTTTTGTAGCGCTCATATTGAAAAACCCTTTATATAGAGTTTATAGTAGTCTCATCAACACGAATTTGAAAACGGCAAACTCGACAGAGGCGGGAGCAAAAGTGGTGGCGTTTGAAGGTTTGTGTCTTAAATTTTGCTGTCTCTCTTTATTGAATCATTCTGATATTTTGTAAGTATTTATTTTTCTGTGTAACAGCCGAATATTTTTGATGATTTGTATTGTTGCGTCGCTTCGGCAAATAGTAGGTATATGTACTCGTAGGATGAGAGGGATATGATGGAAAAATTAGAAATCTAGAATGTATGATGAAAGAGGCGATTCGTTTGAAAGGAAAAATTGAATAAAAGCTAATTTCGGTATTTTCCATCAAAAAAGGAATTACATATGAATTTATGGATTTTTAGACTTTTGCTATTTTCGCTGTATCTCGCTCAAAAATGTACCGATTTATATCATATCTTCAGTATGTATTTGATTCGGAAATATTAAATTTGTATTGTATCAGCCGTTTTTCAAAGAAATAGTTGTTGGATAGGTATATTTATCTATTAGCGAATTGATGACCTACATTAATATTGAGGCAGGTCACCTGTCGTTTTGCAGTTTTTTGAAATATAGGTACCTATTCGTGGTCAGCTTCGATAGTAATGTGTATCTACTATGTCCGTCCGCCCGTCGGCAAAAATTAGTTCCTTTACACTGGATCTAGAAAGCTGAAATTTAAACTATATACTCTCTAGGGGCCCGAAATAATAAAGTTTAAGAATATTTAAAATCCGCCCACTGACACGCCCATAATTTCCAAAGAACAAATTTGTGAGCTAGAAAGCTGAAATGTTGAATATATTGTCTTAAGGCGCCCAAAATGCTGTGGGGGTTAACATGGCATCGTCGCCTCGTCAAGTAGCATGTATGATGAGGGGGATGGTGGAAGGGACGAAAAGTTTTGAAATGAAACATTTCATAAAATCTGATTTCAGTCCTTTTCCTCAAATAAGAAATTTTGAGTTTATCGCTTTTGAGACTGTTACTATTTTGGCTATATCTTGTCGAAAAATGTTCCGATTTGTATCATTTCTTTTGTAATTGATTCAGAAATATTCAATCTAATTTATAAAGAAATGACATGTTACTTTGTGTCAGTATTGCGCCATGCTGTACCACCACTTATGGGTTAATACGAGTAGTTAATAGGTTTCTACCTATACGATCAATATTTATTTTATTAAAATTTTATTATTTATTTATTTTCTTCTTAAGACGATTGGAGTCGGGCTTTTCGATTTTTGAAGTCTTTGACAATCTTCCTAACTTCTTCGACAGTAATGTTACTTATTCAGTGTTAGAAACGGCTCTCGGAAAATATATCCTAGGCCATTGTTCAATTAGAAGTTTTTCGTCATCCACAAGAAGCAGCCCTTGAGCATTGTTGATGAACTTTGGCGAACGGCTTTCCTTCTCTCAGCGGCAAATTTTGAAAATGGTTGTGTTCCTTTATGGATGCGAAGTGGATCAGTTTTGGAGACTAATTATTTAAATACTGTAAAAGGTTTTCTGGATGTTCTTAAAGTGAAAAAAAACCTTCAAGGTCATTCCTATAACAGCTTCCAGAAGTATCTTCAGATGGAAAACAATATTTCGCCGGAACATTAAATGTTTTGCATTATTTATCTTAGTCTTTGTATATAGACCTATTCCCGTTCAAGCTGCTTTGTCAGAGTTCGTGGACAGCCTGGTTTCTATCAGCAGCCGATGAAGAATTTTCTTTTAACTTCCGATACAGACCCTCCACAAACTTCATCTTTTGAGCGCACTTTCTCTTTGCGAGCCTCTTGTAAAGTCTGTATTCCGATTGACCTTTTTCATCTCCATAATTAGTGGAGTACTTTGAAAGACACTTTTTTGTCACTAATTAGTAATTACTGCTTTATCTTCATCTGCCGACCAAAATATTTCTTTGCCGTATTGACAGCTTTGTTGATGCAGATAATTTTGCATAATTTGCAATATATGCTTGACTTTTTTGTCCAGATTGTACCATTTGATTGTCACAAACACTTTTTTTTTTTTTTTTTTTTTATAATTTGCTTACGCTAAAGGGATTTTTTTCTGTTGTTACAGTACCCTTATAATGCTAAGAAGACAGTGTAAGCTACTTGGTATTAGAAAGAATAGAGAGATAGGAAAGAAGTGTTTGGGTGCAGTTGTAGGGTTTTTCTCCACGGGTGGTGTCTAAGTTACTTAGGGAGATTACGATTTCATGTATTCGTTATAAAGTAATGGACTTGGCCGGGATTCGAACGCACGACCTTCCATTCCGTAAGCGAATACACTACTACTGCACCATTGCCACCCTCTTCCAGGATCACTTTGCAATCTTTAACGCAAACGTGCTACCAAATGGCAATCAATCTGGGTTTCGTTTCCGCCACTGCTGTAAGTGACCAGGTGACGGCTTTGTTTGAGAACGATAAGACCTTATGACTTGCACATGCTTAGGAAACCTTCAACCGGAGAGTTCCTGGTGCCGTATCCCAGTCCTCCATGGCAGTTCTCATAGTCTTCGTTTGACTAACCGACATTACCGATCAAATCCCCGCCAAAGAACAAAAGTCCCGTAGTAGAACATCTTGAAAGCTTTTGTCCTAACGTCCAAGAAACGCGCCCGATTTCTGGTGTTTTGCGGGATGATATTTTCCTGGGATAGACTCACAAAAATTAAAGCTCTGGACATCTCTTCGACTCACAAAAAAGGATATTCTGAAGGAGGGATATTTCAACCGTCGAAATTATAAAAAGGAATATAAACTACAGTAATTATTATTAATTTTTTGCCGAACACCCATCAACGCAAACAACTTAGAGCATTCTTCAATAGAATTCGCTAAACATCTCAAAATAATTGCATATCTTCTTATGCAGTGTTTAAATATTTCTCCAGCCTTTATGCATAAATCCTTATTCATAAAACAGTGTAAAAAACAAATAAGTTATGCACAGTTTGTGTCGATTAAAGTATCAAAAAGAATACATTAATCAATTACAGGCAAAGCTCGATTTGCGCACTAGGTAAAATTTAGGCCATTTGCGCAAATCGAGAATGTGCGCCATTTGAATGTTTACAAAACCAACATAAAACATAAGAAAAATCATGTCTACACACTAAATGATAGTTTAAAACGCATTTATTTATAGTCAATTTGACTTATTACACCCAATACTAAAAAAATCGTCCAATTTTGTCTGTTTAAATTTTGACATAATGTTCATTTTTACGGCTATTTCGCGTAAATTTTGTAAAACGGAGATTTCTTGAAAACTTCTGCTATTTTCTTCAGCCCATCTTAGACTGCCGTTAAACATCATGATAGCATCTTGATGGGAAACTAACGGAACATTAAATGATTTTTGTTTAATAGTATGAATGCTCAAAGAAATCTCGCAATTACACTAAGGGCTCTTTTTTCGCAAAATTATGTGCAATTATGAAAAAATTCAGCTTATACATAATATTCGGAAATTTATTTGTGCAAGATAATGCAATCGCAATATGCACATAATATGATTTTTGATACCGATTATGAATGAATGAATACCTACCCCTGACCTATCGCAAACTTTCATCAAAACCAGAAACTAATATACCATCCATATACTGCACCCCTCTCACCTACACATTATATCCCCATCATGAGAAGTAAACAAAATAAATTCGATAATGACATACTTAAGTCGTAAGATGGTGTGTAAGTCGAATACTCGAAGTGAGACTACTATAGAACTCTATATACAAAGGTACGGGTTATTGACTTTATGATGAATGAGTTAATTCGCAGACGATAGTAAAAGCAGGTGAATTTTTCCGACCCGCGCGACATGTTTGGTTCGCGAATTAAAATTAAATCAATGTAATCCACACACAAGTTTATGTTGACATTATAAGCCCAGCTTTACTTATAGAAAACCAAAGCGATAGGTAAACATCTTAATGATCAACTCCAATTATAATAACGGATATCGCCTGATACAAAACGGTTGCGAGATGTAACCTACGTTTTGACTCCGTACCCTTTCATTCTCCATATGGAGGATAAGTTGCAGTTTTTGCAAATAGTTTGCTACAAATGGCGCAGATCGATTGCCCTATTTATTGTAAGAGTATGTTAAGTAAACTGAATGATTTGCTCGTCTACACTAAAAAGTATAGCATCTTTATAGAAGAGTTAAGGTTTCAGAAGTTTCTACTTTTTATAGATGTGCAATGCGCGTAGCTATAGTTTTGTTGCCAAAGTCTTCCAAGAGAATCGAGCGGCTTAAAGGGTCATAAAAAGAAAGGCTTGGTTTGATAGTCAAATTGAATTTATTTTCTTTCACAAAAATCTATCCTACTTATACTAAATCCCTCCAGCCATTCCAAATGATGTTGTAGTACTAAAGGATGTTTTTTTAAACCCAGTGCTAACTTCAGACACTTATATCTGTCAAATCAATTGTTAGATTGCAAGCTGTCAATGTCATTTGTATTTAGTTGGTTCTGCAATTTTATCATGATCAATTTTATAACATTTAAAAGATTTAATCGAAAAACACTAAGCTTGAAAAAAACGCTCCATCAAATTTTGTTTTTTTAATAAAATTATTTTATTTAATTGTGGGCGAACTTAAAAAATATTTAAACATTAGTGTAAAGGGCACCTAGAGATTCTATATTATAAATTTCAGTTTCCTATCTCATACTTTGACTTTTCAATAAAAATGTTTTTTATATAACTAGCTGTCCCGTGCTCGCCTTGCTTCGCCAGTCTGCCACTTCTCAAATTTAAAACAAAATACTTGCTGATACGAACTGATAAAGAAAACGTCGAGAGTGCCCCCTACTCATTATATGGATATACTCTGAGTGTGACTCCCTCTCAATCTCATTTACATTTCATACACTATCTTTCTCAATCCCATGGCCATGCGCCATAAAAAAACAACACAAACTGCAAAAGGTGCATAAAAAAAAGAAAGAAAAAGCACATTGCACAAAAGGTACAGGTAGAGAAACAGATTTGTGCCGCACAGACACACAAATTTTCCTCCACTGAACGCTGGGAAAATCCAACGATCTAGCTCAATCGAACATTTTACTTTTTTGAATTGTATTAAATTTATAGTTTAATTCTTGTTGTTCAACTTCAGGACAACCTACAAAGATGATTTATATCTTAAAATCTTTGTACATAATTGAACTTTAAAAAAAACCCTAATTCATTTGGATGAGTCATTCCAAAGCTAGGAGCTAGAAAGCATTCGAGAGTTACAACTTTTCTTAGATATCAGCTTAGATCTCCGCTTCTGGATAGTGGATGAAGCATTTTCCCGCGGTAAAAAGTAGCCTATGTCTATTCTCAGGCTCTAGACTATCTGTGTACCAAATTTCATTTAAATCGGTCCTGTAGTTTTGGCGTTAAAGGGAGACAGACAGAGTTACTTTCGCATTTATAATATTAGTACGGATTGTGACACGCCCACAGTGGGCGGATTTTAGAAATTTTATCTCCCGATCAATTTTCGGAGTCAAAGATCATATTACATAAAAAATCTCAGCTTTCTAACTCAAAATTTGATTTTTGCGATCAAAAACGACAAAAGTGGCGTATGGAACAAAACAATTCTCAGGCGACGCATTGTCATTTGTCGAAAACAGCTTTTGTCGTTTAATGAGACTTGGCAATTTTCAATCCTCATTACCTAACGCAGACGATCCGCCGAAAGCGTAGTAGGTTATACACGATAAAGATGTACACAACTGAGAAAGAAAAAGCGAGGAGGAAAATTCAGTATATAAACACATGTTGTTGGGAAGGAGGTGGTGATGTGCAAGTTTCTGGCGGGCTATGTGAAAATTACGTGTTTGTGTTCGATTTTCGAAAATACCATGATCGCTCTACATGAAAGAATAGGAGGAAAGGATAGATGTTTGATGCTGTTGTAGGGTTTTTTATCCACGGGTGGTGCCTAAATTAATTTAGAGAGATCTGTATTGTTCTGTGTATTCACTTTTTAAAATCATGGCCCTGGTCGGGATTCAAACGCCCGACCTGCCAATCACTTAGTGAATACAGTTCTATCGCACCATTGCCACCCGCATAAAGTTCTTTATAAAGAAAAGTACTCCTTCGGATATTTGGTCCTGTGTGCGAGGTGAGCGAATGGAGGAGAAGATACAACCGCGAACTCTATGACTTGTACTCAGATGTGGATGTGGTCCAAAAAGCTAAATAACGTGGACTACATTGGTTCGGACACATTGAGCGAATGGGTAATAATGCTCCAGCCAAGAAGATCTTCGACTCACAGCCCCCAGGATCGAGAAAGCAACGTAGTCGAACCTCCGTTTTAAAGACCAAGCCATCGCTGATGCCAGATTGCTTGTTCTGAACAACTGGAAGCAGCGTGCCCGGGATCGCAGGGGATGGAAGTCTGCATTGTCTCCGGCAGAGTCTCTTCACGGGTCGGGAGCCCGTTAAGTAAGTATAACTGGGGCCCAATCAAAGTAAAGTCGTGCGACGCATACAAAGCTAGTACAATAATACATTCGACATTTTTATATGACCTTCGTCGTGTAAAAACGTAAAGCATAATGACAATTTGGTCGTGTATTTTGCAGCCGGAAACGATAACAAATTTCTGTTTGGTTCAAATGGTTTGCTATTTGCTCTTGGGTTAAAGAAATGGTTATTTTTAAAGTATTTAAGCCTCCCTTAATAAGTTTTCTGAATAAAAGCCCATTTTTTTTTTTAATTTTTTAATTTGTCATCTTTTATCACAAATAATTTGAAGCTTTTTTACAATAACATAGTTTCACCGTTATATTTATGATATTTTTCTTCCTTTTTTTTAAAATATAACATAATAATTACTTCTGCAAATGTATATTTATTTACTTTAGTATTTTTAAATTTTTCAATAAAATTTTAGATACAATACAAAATTTTACTAAATCATTTCATCAATTCGTTACCATTTTCAGGAAAACAATATTTAAATTAATATTATATTTACACAAAATGAACAATTTGAGGTATTAACACATTTTTTTTGTTTTCATTTAATGGTTCCTTAAAATTGATATGTACAAACAATAAATGCTTGCTTAATGTCCTATACACATTTTGCTACTATAATTCTACATATTTAACGTACTTCATATTTTCTTATTTAGTACATAATCATAAAAAATACTAATATTCACACAACACTATTAAAATAATATAACACATATATATATATGCTACGATTTCTCGTTTATTTTTTTTTTTTAATTTTCTACAAATTTTAACACTTTCTAACCATTGCACTATGAAAACAAATGCGCTTAGTAAATTTTATTTATTGTTTCGTATGTTTTTTTTTATACAAAAATATGTATGGAAGAGATGTTATGATATTTAAGTTCATATTTTACTTTTATTTATTTTCATTTATTGTTAAAATGATATGGAGAATTTATGTCAATATGAATTTTTAGGATATGTTTTGGGAATTAATTTAAATTTCGTGTCAAAATCGCGAAATCATTTGTTTTGCAAAGGATAATAGTTATTTACATGACTGTTATGTGATTGAGAATTAAATAATAAAATTGCACGAAGTTCAACTTCATAATTTTTCAATCTTTCGGAAATTGTTGAGATTGTGTGGAATGAGTTCAGTCAATACATTGTTGCGTTTTAAAATCTTATTTTAAGACGTTATCGATTAACAAAAATGCATATAGCAATAAATGTTAGTATTTTCTTATAACAGATTAGGCACGGACTTTGGAAAATAACTTATTTATTTAGTGACATGAACGCTCGCAACAATTATTCACTTTGTTTAAAAAAGTTCAATACCGAATATGACTCTTTTTTCAGTCTCATGATCATGACTCAAACCTATGAAACTCGGTATAGGCTAGGGTGCCAAATTTGTTAATGGTACAATATTTAGTTTTACATGATGTGTTAAGGGTGTTTCAGGCTTTATTCATGATACAATTTTGAATTAATTGCCGAACTCAATATATATATTTATATAGGACAGTAATCAAAGGATTTAAATTTGTATTATGTAGAAAAATGGTTCGAAAATGGATCTTGATTCGCCCATCGGTGGCTAGTGTTGCATAAGGATCAATTTCTTTCACATACATTCAAAAATAATAATATTCAATTTGCTTTGAATGCCAAATAATTACAAAACCTTGCTTTACTTTTCACTTGTTAGAAAAATACGACTGGTTGCAAAATTTAAAGAATATTATTAATACTTAACCCAACGAAGTGTAAGTGTTTAGTTATTTCTAAAAAGAAATTAGATCTCTCTTATTTCCCTCATTTAATGCTAAACGACTCTGAAATTGAATTTGTTGAGTCTTCAAAAAATCTAGGTCTTGTCTTTAATAGAACCTTAACATGGAATAACCACATAAATACAGTAGTTGGGAAAACTTATGGTATTCTACGAACCCTATGGACTGCTCAAAAGTTTACTCCTCTTGAAACAAGACTGCTACTTGCTAAAACGTTAGTTATTCCTGTACTTATCTACGGTTGCGAAATTTTTCATGGATGTGATGCCGAGAGTAGAAGGCGGTTTCAAGTGGCTTTCAACACTACTGTTCGCTATGTGTACTGTTTAAAAAGACATAATCACGTTTCACATCTTGCAAAACACCTACTTAAAATGTCTTTTGGTAACTATATAAAATTTCGAACAGTCATACTTCTTTTCAACATACTCTTAAGTAGACAGCCTTCATATCTTTATGAAAAAATCCAGTTTCCGGCATCTAACAGAACTTCTTGTCTTGTACTTCCGCGTTTTTCATGTCTAACATCTGAAAGACAGTTTTTTGTTTCTGCTATCCGCATTTGGAATTCACTCCCACGTAACTTGCGAGAGCTAACTAATGCACGACGATTTAAAAAGGAACTTCATAATTTTCTCCGAAACTAGAGCAACAAACTTTTTTCTCATACCTATCCCTCTTCAAGCAATTTCAATTTCAATTAAAATTAATTTATAATCAAAATTAATATAAGAAAAACCTTATTAATATTTATAAAAGCAGTCTAACTTAACTTTCAAATCATTTATGGATATTAAATTAAAACTGTTTATCTTTCACAGACTTATAAGTGAATTCTTACTGTGTTAGCATGTATGATACAATAAATAAATATAAATATGAAATATGAAATATGAAATCCTTCCAGACAATCTCCAATAACTTATCACTTTCTAAGTATGCTAACATTAACTAATAATCAAAATCCACATTTTAAAGGGATAATGGAGATGTAATGAAGCATTTCTATTTTTCACTCTCCATTAGCGTTGCCAGTCAGTTGGTAAATTTGGTTATTGCCCTTTTTATACCCTATTCTAAGGGTATATTAATTTTGACGCATAGTTTGTAACATACCTTAATATTGCCCGTAGAATCCTAAAAGTTACTATATTTATGATCAGCATCGATAGCAATGTCGATCTAGCCATGTCAGTCTGTCCGTCCGTTCGTCTGTCGGCAAAAATTAGGCATTTAAACTTTAAACGAAATAATCAAGTTTACGAATTTTTGAAATCCGCCCACAGACACGCACACAAACTCAAAAAAAAACAATTATTTCGGAAAAATCGAATTTTGAGCTAGGAAGCTGAAATTTTTTTATATAAATGATCTATGACACCTAAAACTGCTCGGGAGATACAATTTTCAAAATCCGCCCACTGACACGCCCACAATTAAATAAAACAATTTTATTGAATGCCCGAAAAATTTAAGTTAGGGAGCTGAAATTTTTAATAATATACTCTCTGTGGCCCTTTAAGCTCATGTGTAAATATTTTCAAAATCCGCCTACTGACACGCCCACAATTTAAAATCAACTTTTTTTGAAAATCCAAAGTTTGAGCTGAAATTTTTAATAATATATTCTCTAGGGGCCCTTTATGCTCATGTGTTAATTTTTTTTAAGTCCACCTACTGACACGCCCACAATTAAATAAAACAATTTTATTGAAAAACCAAAGTTTGAGCTAGGGAGCGTTTTTTTACACACGTTCTTAAGAATTCAACCATACTTAGACTTTTGTCATGCCCACTTGCGAGGGATAGGAATAAGAAAAGGGTATGCAACAGTTCGCCCAAGCGGACTGTAGCCCGTCCCTATGTTTATATTTTCAATTTTTGTTGGATTTAAAGATTTCAACGCAAACGCTTGTGATCGAACCGATGGCCTTCCGCGTACTTGTTTCTCGAATCGAATACAAATGAACAAACATCATCAAATTGCTTTTGATTGTTTCTCTCTACTGGTCCTTTGAACTTAGTAGCTGACAAAATTCATGAAAGAAAAATGAATTAATTTATGGCCTTCTGTGTTTTTTGTGACAAAGTTTTCTATTACAGCCCCTGGCCAAATTATTAGACGCGTTTTAATGTTCCATGTAAAATCTTAATTATCAGGTGACCTTATTCAGCTTTAATTTTATTACTAGATACAATGTATATTTTTTCATTATTTACCTTATTATCTAATTCTTGAAACAAATAAAACATCATAGTAATAGAAAAAATATGTATTTATGAACATAAAAATATTAAAAAACTACATTGCGTCTAATAATAATTTGGCCAGTGACTGTATATTGCGTGCCTCTTTTAATTTTTTTGTAATTTGTTTGAAGTAAATTATTCCACGAAGACATAATTTCCATGTACAAATTAATAAAATACATATTGTTGTTAAACGAAATGATACACAGGACAACCAACATATTACAACATTATTCATTTACTAATTGTCTTTATTATTTTAGTATTCCTTGTAAAACAAGAGAAGATCTTCTATATTTGTCTTTGAAGCCTTTTTCATTCACGCGTTCGTTGATCAGAAACCTTTTCCTAAGTACCTACCGAAAACAACTGTTCAAAGTTTCAACTCAATCGGATGAACGATGCGCGAACGCATAGAAGACGAACCATTATCCGATACGATATCAATCAAAATTCTATATGAAAATTATCAAAAAAAAAAAAAATCAAACTAATTAGCTTATGGAAAGCAAATAAAAGAGTTCCAATTCAGGGGTGGAATTATTTAATCTTGTAGCTGATAACCGCTTTTGTTAAAATCACTTGACTGTCACCAATCGTTTGCTCTTTTTAAATTGATTCCAGAATATTTGTCAAAACTCTCCTTGTCATATAATTCTCAAGACCCTCATTTCCAAATTTTTTTAAATTTGAGATATTTTTTCTGTGAATAGCGAAGTGCTGAATAAAATTACATTTGAAAATCAAAATTCTTCCGTTTGGCGAATTAGCGGACTTGTGATTCGAGATTCTTTGTGATTAGAGTGGAAATATAGACTTATGAGAAGAATATTCGTTTAAAAATAAAAGAATGCACAAAATGAGATAGTTTCTGTTTTTTTTTTACGATTTTGACACAATAACCAATAATGGGAGCCTTTTGGTTATTGTTTGATCTTCCTTTTACATCACCGGTGATCTCCAGTCGTGTCAACCCGAGCATCTGCGTGCACACTTGCTGGACAGTTTCAAGATGTTAAATGTGTCGCTAGGCTCATATTAATGGTTGAATCGTCTGAAAGTTTATATTTCCCTTTGTCCCCTCTTGAGGGAAGCACTGTTTTTGGGGATCGCTACTAGGGCAATTACTCAGGCAACAAAATTGGGTAATTAAATGACTTAATATTTGAGAAATCCAAAAAAAAAATCAAATTATTATAGGAATAGGGATTTAATTTTATTTTCGATTTGTATTTAACAGATGCACATTTTTAATTTTCCCACCGCAGGTTAAGGTGTTATTTAATTTGTAAAGATGTGAACAAGGCGCGAAATAAGCAATTATAAGATGTCTGATGTTATAGCTCAAACAAAACAATATTTGTGCGACTCCTTAACAGCTATCTTACGAAAGCAACCGCAAAAAAGCGACTATCACATTCATAATTAGCTTACGAAGATCAGATAATATGATTTGGATTATCAACTAGCTGAAATCAAGCTAGTGATTTTTACCATAGATTATCTTTTTACTATCTTTGAACACATTGTCTCGATTTCTTATTTCATAGTTTCTGTTTTTGTGTTAAGCATAGTGAACTTTAAGGAGGAAAATTGGTTACAATTTTAACAAAACTATTATAAATATTATTGGGAGAATTCAGGAATACGTCATTTTGGTTGCCTACTAAATATCCTAACTATATTGGAAGAAGACGACTCTAATTCACGACAACTTCCAAACAACCCAGCTGCCGACATAACTCCCTGAAATGTAGGTACGCAATTTTTTAAAATCTCATCGTTTTTTCGAAAAAATCTACAGAAAATGTTTTTTACTGACTGCATTTGCATCAAAAAAAGCTAGCACTTCATATTACAGTAACAGACCAAGAAGAATACATGCAGGAAAAATAAATAGTTTCCGCACCGAAATTCGTCAAATGTCAAATATGAAAAGTGGTTCTCTTAAATGCTAGTCGCACCAAATCGAATCCAAGATTTCGCGAAAACACTCGAAGTCTACATCGAAATCAAAGAATTTCCCATTCATTTTTATGATTTTGTAATCTCTTACTTTTAGAATGTTTCGATGAAATCACCTCATAATCTACATGCAATCGCAGGATTCTTAAAGCAAACACACGATGCAATCGTCACCTATCACATACAGAGAACTTGTTTTTAAGGGGAACTGTTTTGAACTGTTTATATTGTTATTCGCGGAATACGGACTTTGAATTTATTATGAAGTTAGATGGATAGATACCCCTTTGGAAAACTTTATTTTTCTACTTATTGTAACATTATGGTGGAGGTTTGAACTCTCTTTCGTTATACAGTCTATCTCTTATGTGTACATTATTTACCGAGGATTTAAGGAAAACCTTACCTTGGTATACCATGAGTCATGCATACGGGGTGGGCGACCACGTGTTCATACAAAAATTCTTCATCGATTTGTGGAGGTGTGAGCGAAACGGATTCCTTCCGTGTGGGGATGAAAAAATTATAAAATTTAAAAAAGATTCAGATTGTTGAATGGATTTCTTATATGCAGAGCACACACATCATGGTAGAATTATGAACTGAAGTTGAGCTAAGTACACACGGAAAGAAGTACTAACCATATCAAAAGCCACGAACCGATCATGCTGAGAGCGTTCTAATTTGTTAATGAAACACATTTGAGCACTAGGCTATCATATGATAAGCGATCGTGTTTATTTTTATTAATATTTAAATATTAATTTTTAGTTGTTTTGGATTTTGTTTTTCCTTTAGGCTCTTTTCACATTATCCGGTTTTGCCCGGACGGCAAAAATCCGGACGGCAAAAAACCGAATTTGGAAAACTTTCACACTACACGGTTTATGCACTGTTTTTTTCCGTCGCAAGCTCAGTTTGTGATAGAATATTGTCCTTTTAAGCTACAATGCGGGTTAAACAAATAATTGCGTTATTTTTATATAATCGTCGACGAAATAGACGACAACGAATACGCAAATTTTGGGTACATCCCATAAATGTCCTTGAATGTGTCCAGAAATTTGTCCCAAAGCACAGGTCTTTCTTGAACTAGTGTAATCAACACATCTGCGTCTATATCTTGCATTTTTATTTGCTTTAAAATGAAAAACAATGAACAAATTGCAAAACCAAAAGGCGGAGACTACTGATCGGACGGTTTTAAATCGTGCAATGTGAAAGTATCAATTTGAAAACGTATATCACTGAGCTTTCGGTCGCCGTCCGGTCGCCGTAATTTTAGTCGCAGTGAACGGCTGATGAACGGCAGCCGGACGGCGAAAATCCGTCGCCGTGTAGTGTGAAAGTAGCTATGCTTTTTCTCACGCTTCTAAAAATAATTCGCCGTCCGGTTTTTTGCCGTCCGGGCGAAACCGGATAATGTGAAAAGAGCCTTATTGTCGCTCCTCTCAGTCTGAACTTAGCTTTATTCAGTTTTTTATTCGGACTGCTCAGTCAATTTATTCTGAGCTTAAATAGTACATTCTGATCAAAATCTGAACGAAAAAAGAAAAGCAGTGTGAACGCTCTGACGTATCTGTGATAAGAAAAATAGAATAAGGAAAGGCTAAGGTCTGGGCGAAATGTAGGATAACATATTCCTATTCCTGTCCCCCATAAAGTGGACGTGCCAAAAATCCAAGTATGAGTGAATTGTTTAGAAGGATATGGTCTTCATATTTCTGTTATACATAACCGTTTTGTAAATTTTATATGGATTTTATCGAGAAAAAAAAGTTTCTGTAAAAAAAGGCCTCTAAGAGTGGGTATGGCAGAAATCTTTGGATGAAGGAATTGTTATAAACAGACTTTCATTTCCAATGATTCAATCAATAAAACAGATTTTTTTTTAAATACTAGGCGTGTCACTGGGTATATTTTGAAAATCTTTACACGCCCGTAGAAAGTATATATTCCAAATTTCAGTTTCCTAACTCAAACTTTGACATTTCGATTAAGAAATTCTTTCACTTTATTATTACGAGGCCACTATGCCGATCACAATACAGTCGCATTGACAGCCTAAGTAAAGTGGTTCTTTACGTCCAAGTGTATTGGAAAATGTGAACCCCATGATGTAGACCATGGTGGAATACGCAGATGGAATTTATCGTAATATTATCTATGATGTGAAATTACCACGAAGCACTCCATATAAAAAAAAAACCAATCAAGCTCGTTTTGTAGGTACAGAAGTTCCAAATGAACTAAGGTTGTGAAAATTGCATTTTGAAGTAAAATGGAATGAAGAAAACTATTCGTTGTTATTTTTCTTTATGCTTAAAAAAGCAATACCGATCAAACGATCGTGCAAGCACAATGCACCTTTATCCTGCTACGATTTCATTAAGAGTTCATATTTACAATCCAATGAAACTGGTGTAGTATCAGAGAGTAAAATGTGTGCTTGTGTTCTTGACAGCTTACCAAACAAATTTGAATACCCAGAGTAAGTATAGTCAGAATTAAATGAATTATAGCCCTTAAACTTCACGACATTCCTACTGTAAGTTGATGAACTAGGCCACAGATCGTGAATATCCGTATTATCAATTAATAACTAGAGAACACCGAAATTCACCTGTCGGCCACGGTCACCATTTTTCCAAGCCTGTAATAAAAGCAACATCATAAATTTGAGTTTATTCATTTTGCAATTTTCGTGAATTACATTTCATATTCTTCGTATTCATATATTATGTATGGCAAGAAAATCGCAGAAGAATGGATCGTGTTGAATGTGTTTAAGCCCCGCGACTGTCTAACTGCACATAAATGCATCGGCATTAAAACCTCTGTTTTCAATTTGTGGCGGTTTTATAATCTTTCCGTAGACAAAAGAAAGTTCGGTACTTGGTATATTTTATTCCCTTACCACTTTTTTCGCTTCCGTTGAATACTCTTAAAAATCGTTTGATTTAACGCTAACTTACAAATTCCGACTACATGGATTGATTTCGAATTGCGATTACCGCATCGCAAGGAAAATAAAAAGAAAACTGTCGCGATTTGTCCGTATTGTCCACATGGTAGGGAATGGGTTCTACTTTTGGCGATTTAAAAACGTTCTAAACTTTAATTTAAAAACTGTTGCAAGACATTGACAGTAGGTTGTCTAAAGATATTAAAATGTCATGTCGGTTGGGGAAAGAGACGATATGATTTCATAAACTTTTAATGTACTCGTCATAATATGATAAATCAATTATATTCTATGGAAAACAAATTTTGTTTAAATACGAGTATTATGTATTTACAGTTGTTTCACTTTGTTCCTTATCTTAAAGAGCAGCAGTTGACGGCTGCTTGCATTACACTAATTTATTTATATTCTTTCAACAAACACATACGTTTTTCTTTATATTAAATACTATACAATACATACATTACATAAGTGTCAATTATTGTTGAAAGTTACCTACTTAAAATTAGATAGTTACATTTTTATTTATTTTTCTGTTGTGTCAAATTTATTCGATATTAGATATTAAACAAAATTGTGGACCAGTCTTATTTCGATACATTTTCTCTTTTTAGTTTATCTTCTATTTTTTTGCGTTTTCTTTGAAGTTTTTAGGTTTCATTTTAATTGTCCGATTCGATGCGATAATGTGCTGCTATCCTTGCAAGCTACATTTTAAATGAAAAATAAAACTCGCCTTAAACACAACTCTCGGGGCCGGGCAATGTGTCCGTTATAATATGATTTCGATTCGAGTTCGTTTTACTCGTTATCGATGTTGTTGAGGGATTCGAGTTCGTCGATGAGGTGGCGCCGAATGATTTCGGCAGTGTGCCCGTTGTCGCCGAATTAGTGAGATTGTAATCAATTATACTGCTCGCCGAAAGGTATTCAGCTATTGAAAGTTCGGCTTGTTTGTGATGACTGCCTAAACTATTGGGTAGGGAGGGCTGAGTACTGCTAGGAATACCACTACAACTGCTATTTAGGGTGCTGTTACTGCCAACGCTGGGACCGCTGCCTATTCCACTGCCACTGCAGTTTGTGTAGTTTATGATGTTACCAAGCGGATGATCGTATCTCGTATTAATGTCGTGGCGAGAATTATGCAGGTTAGTTGGTGCGCATACTATATTATCCGGGAGCGGTTTGATAGGAAGTGCATCGTAGATGAGTTGTTGATTTTGATATGCTTTCCGGGCTTCCGCTGTTAATTTGAGCGTATTTTGTCTGCTCGATGCAGTGCTGTGTTGGTCTACGTCATTGTAGTTCATAGATGGTAAATCCTGTAAATTGAAGAAAACATTTGTGATTAATGATATGCACATATGTTACGGGATGTAAAATGTTTTGACTTTTAAAACATAATTATTATACATGTATAAATACTGAAAAAATGCCCGGATGGGCACATAATAATTCCATAAGCGATAAAAGTGTGTGTATGTATGTATAATTAGCGAAAAAAGCTTTTTCAATACAAAAACGCGCTTCGAAAAATGCATTGACCTGTGATTAATGATGGGCGCATTCGAATGATTTAATCGATTCTTGCAATATCTCGAGATATCTCGATTCTTCATTTCAAATAATTCAAATGACCTCTCACATGACTTGATACTAGAGCAAAATGTCTCACACACAACTACTAAATAAAACACAGAGAACGCACTTTCCTGCACGTACATACCAAGTCAACCCATTCGTCGCAAAGCAAATGTGATCAAAACCTTGTGAGGGTGTGTTTTTATTCGAATAAAATGATGCGCAACTACCCCAAGTCCCATAACTCGAATGAAAAAAAATAGTAACATCGGGAAAAAAATCAAGAATTTACTTTTGCTTTAATTTTATAACAAAATGTCTCATTACAACTATGTACATACTTAAACATCGAACACACTACCCACAATCACAAAGCTCGTAAGTGGTGACGGTGAGTTTGTGTGAGAAGAATACCTGTTTCTATATTATTTAAGTATGAAAAGATAAAAGCTCATATTCTCATGACTTGATCTGTGTTTTTGATTTTGTCCATTCGAATGATAAGCAGCTGCCTTTTTCGTATTCCCCGATCTCGAATCGAATGCAAGACCTCTCGAATGAAAAAACAGTAGCATTACTATTTATGTAATTTATAATTAGTTACTACTCTTCGAAAGAATCGACATTCGAGAACTTTTATATGGATTACTACATCACTGCTCAACTGATTGAATTTTCGTTGGCTTCGTGTTAGTATGTATTAGTAATTGTTTCCTGTTTTTCCTTTTGCGAAACTTGGGTTGTTGTTTGTTTTTATATCTCGAGTGATCATTCGATTATTTATATCACTCGAATACTAATACTAATATCTCGATTATTGGAATCATTCGATTATGCCCATCACTACCTGCGATTAGAGCGTCTTTTTTCAAGAAGAGTTTGAAAGCAAACGTAATATATAATATATGACGGTCAAATACACTCCGTACTACTTTTTAAAGGAAAGGTAACTTTTTTTTTCAAAACGTTATGTAGAGATTCATTAAGTTTGACCAAATAATTGATGGAAATTTCGGACCAGGCTCGCGTAACGGTTTCAATTACCTCGTCTATATTATTATATTGCCTTCTTCCTTCGTAGGCTTTCCTTAAATTCCATTCCCTCATGTTTTCTATGAAGTTTAGATCAGGCGAATGTGGTGATCATATTGTGGGTAAGAATACAGGCTTTTGTTGTCCTTGCGGTATGTATAGGGGTGTTATCCTGCTGAAAAGTCCATCGTGCCACCAAACAATTCGGAAAAATGAGGAAATGCCCTTTTCCAGTATAGATTTAAAAGTGTCTTGTCGCTTTCATTTTTGAACTTTAAAAATTCAGTTCTACTATGTCGTAAAGCTAATTGCTTTCCGGAAAAGGCATTAACCTGTGATTAGAGCGCCTTTTGCCAAGAATAATTTGAAAGCAAACGTTATATATATTATAAAATGACGGTCAAATACACTCCGTACCACTTTTTTTGAAAATATTATATAGGGATTCCTTAGGTTTGTCCAAATAATTGATGGAAATTTCGGACCAAGCTCGTGTAACGGTTTCAATTACCTCGTCCATATTCTTATATTGCCTTCTTCCTTCGTAGACTTTCCTTAAAATCCACTCCCTCATGTTTTCCATTATGTTTAGATCAGGCGAATATGGTGACCATATCAATGGGTCTATATTGTGGGTAAGAATACAAGCGTTTGTTGTCCTTTCGGTATATATAGGGGCATTATCCTGCTGAAAGGTCCATCGTGCCACGAAACAATTCGGAAAAATGAGAAATTGAGAAAAGGGGATTTTCCAGTATATATTTAAAAGTGACTTGTCGCTTTCATTTTTGAGCTTTGAAAATCTGGTTCTACTGTACACATGGTGTGTTTTTTTGCAAAGTCAAGTCGCTGACTCCTATGTGATGTATTCAGTGGGTTCTTCATGTTCATTTTATTTTTCTGAATATGGGTGGATTTCTATACCACACAGTAAACAGTCATTTAACTGGCCTAAACACCATATTAAGCCTTGATTTTCCCGATAGAGACCTTTGAATTGGAAGCAGTTCTTAATGTTTCCCGCCATTCTTGAGATTTTGTTTCTCTGTTAACACGCCATTTACAATCATCCCCATAGTTTGGAGGGTCCTGAATGTAGTTATATGCAATTGTATGGTCTCTTACAATTTTTTGAGCTATTAAGCCGATATTTTGCCAATGCATTTGATCGGAAAATCAATTAATTTCAACCCAACCACAAATTTTAATAGGTTTTCCCAGATTAGGGTTGAAAAATATCTTCACAATTAAAAAAAAAAATATCTAGGTTTCCGTTGAAAAGTAGTACGGCATTTACGAAAAATGGCACCTCCTTCAAGCCCCTTTTGTGGTCTCCTTCACAACCATGACAGCTCGGGAACTAGCAAATTGCAAAACCGGCTAACATGCGAACACATGCCAGCCTAGGGTTTCCTTTTGCTGTTTAACATGCTTAAACCTACGCAATGTAAGACAGTTTGATCCGCTTTTATAAAAATACTATAAAAGAATCTAAAAAATTCAAACAAAAAAAATCGCTGATACTCACATAATCTGCAGATGAGAAATTTGGTTTTCCTATGCAAAGCGCATTGGGTCTATTGCCCATCGGCGACGATGAAACACTTCCAGTTTTTTGTGCACTCAAAATATCCGGCTGTTTCTCAATGCCCTGCTTTAGTGTATATGCAACGACGAGTCTTTGGTGTCCGGCTCCGGTCTCCAATGGTGCCGTCACTGTAACATCCATTCCTACAAAAGGATCCAGAAAAAAATCTATTGGAGTTTATCCATTCAATTCAATGAAAAAAGATAGTGTGGTACCTAAATGTTTATCCTTGTCATCGCATATACTGCGGCTGCTCTGTTCTCGACGTTTTCGAACCGCAATAACAACAACAAAAAGCACGCCAATTCCAACAGTGAATAAGGTTCCGGTTAGTAGGGCAGCCAAAGGAAGTATTGAAAGTCCCATGCGTCCATCTGGAAATTAAAGTTTCCAGTTTGATAAATTTAAATAAACATACTTATGTAGCTACATTTTGAGGATAGAAAAGTATTTGCGGCTGTTTAGTCTTTAATAAAAGAAAAAGATAATAAATATAAGGCATTAACGAGCCATACTGGGCCTAACACCATCTTTTATTTTGAATATCTTAAAAAAATTCAATTGTGATGGAACAAGTTTTTGCATATTTGGCATTTGTTTTGTCAAAAAAAAAATAAACTCAAAAGCACTTCAAGTCCTTTATAAACCGCTACTAACATAGGAGTAGATATGAACAGTATACGCATACACTTAAGTGGTAAGCAGCGTTAACACTTCACACGGTTAATGGCCGCTATTGATTGCATTTTCGTTGCTCTTCTGTAAATCCAATTTAAATACTCCATTGCACGCTTTAAATGAACTTCCGCCAAAATGGCCAAACAACCACTAATTTACACAAATTACATCCAAATTACGCAAAACACACACAATAATGTACACTGTACAAGTGTCGAGGAGTACACTCGTACCTGTGCGTTATGCTATTCATTCGTTCAACCACGGCTAGCATGACCTACTTATACCAACGATAATGCCACACCATTTCAATGACCGACAGACTCAAAAAACACTCCCACAATATGCTTATGACCGTCGATGAAGTTTATTCGCTCGTTGTTAGCCTCATCGTAACAAAATACATGCAAAAAATAATTTTATGTTTTATCGGACATCTACCGGGCAGGTTGTATACATGCAATTATGCTTAATAAGATCAACAAGTGAAAGCGAGTACGTTCATTCATTTGAATACGTCCCTTAATCCCTTCCTTCTCCTCCTGACCATTTAAGGAATGAAAGAAGGAAGAAATAAATCCGTATATCGCCATTGAATGAAATTAAATGTGGGTTGGACGAGTTAAGTCAGTTAAGATTTGGCCAGTAAGTAATTCCAATGAATAAACTGTAAAAAAGCAGAGTTATTTAGTTTTATTTAACTGAATGTGTCCTCTTTTAAAACCAGAATAGATAATTATTTGTATTTCAGATTTGTACAGTCTGTTGAACAAACAAAATTTATAAATTACAAAAAAAACTTATTTTTTTTTGACTTGATTAAAAAAATTTAAAAAAAATCCTATTTTTGTTTAGATTTAGTAATATCCTATAACAATTTAGCACCCCTTCTGTGGCGCAAACTTTAGAAGCTTCTCGTTACATTTTTAAAAAATTTCAATAAAATCATAAAATTTTATTTTGAATGCCAAGCAGCTGTAAAAGCCATGTAGGTAGTTAAGTCAAGGGCAGTGATACATTGTGGTATATACTTGGAAGTGATTTCATCTACCAACACGGTGACACTTTACTGGACAACAAACGGATAACCTGATTTATAAGGAAACGGACAAGCTTGCAAGATATGGATCAAAAACGCACTCATCTCTGGCCCCCAAAAAACTCTGCTAAACAATATTGGCTCCTTAAGTAGAAGAAATCTGGTGTGGACCCATCTCCGTCGGTACTCACCAACCAATCTTAAACTAACAGCTTCGCAAACCGTTTTGACAAACCCTTATTAGCGCAGATTTATGAGGTCTAAATTGATAAATTGAAATAAAGATATATATTTTCAAAATGTAAAGAAATTGAAGTCTGGTTTATGTAACGATAGGTAGACATAATTTTCACATGCAAGGGTTCTCGCCCGGGTTATTCCTCTTCTTCTTCTTCTTCTTCTTCTCCCTTAATGGTGAGGCTATGATCAGTATTCTTAACTGCATCCATACTGGTCCGCCTGTGTGGTTCGCCGGTTCGACATTCACTTCAGCCCTAAGGCAAATCAAATGCCGATGTTGCTGTGTAATCCCGGAGTTTTTAGGCCTGCCTCATTTTTATACCCTATTCTAAGGGTATATTAATTTTGACGCATAGTTTGCAACATACCTTAATATTGCCCGTAGACCCCTAAAAGTTACTATATTTATGATCAGTATCGATAGTAATGTCGATCTAGCCATGTCCTACCGTCCGTCCGTCTGTCCGTCTGTCGGCAAAAATTATGCCTTTAAACTGGGCCTAGAGAGCTGAAATTTTAACCTTATAGCTACTCTCTAGGGTCCCGAAATAATCAAGTTTACGAATTTTTGAAATCCGCACACAGAAACGCTTACAAACTCAAAAAAATTAATTTTTCGAAAAAATCGAATTTTGAGCTAGAAAGCTGAAATTTTTTATATAATGATCTATGACTCCTAAAACTGCTCGGGAGATAAAATTTTCAAAATCCGCCCACAATTAAATAGAACAATTTTATTGAAAAACCAAATTTATAATATATACTCTCTAGGGGCTCTTTAAGCTAATGTGTAAATATTTTCAAAATCCGCCCACTGACACGCCCACAATTAAAAAAAAAAACCTTTTTTTGAAAATCCAAAGTTTAAGCTAGGGAGCTGAAATTTATAATATATACTCTCTAGGGGCCCTATATGCTCATGTGTAAATATTTTCAAAATCCGCCTACTGACACGCCCACAATTTAAAAAAAAACCTTTTTTTGAAAATTTAAAGTTTGAGCTAGGGAGCTGAAATTTATAATATATACTCTCTATGGGCCCTTTATTCTCATGTGTAAATATTTTCAAATGGATTTGACTTGAAGGCTTGCTTGGATCTTGGAACTTATTGTGATATGTAAGCGCCGGCACACAACTGTCTTCCTTTCAGCTTAGGGGACATTTTTCGATCGCAGAAAATTACTGAGTTTTCCCGCCGCTTCTCTTACAAGTCATCACAGCTTGCTTTGGTATTGATTATAGATCTCAAATATATGAACTTTTCGGACCGGGGATTATTACTCTCCCATTCAAAAAGGACTTCAAGTCCTTTATAAACGGGTAGCAAAAGCATTCTGGTTTTTTTTTCAAACTATTACGATACCCATTCCAATCCAGAACTTCCACCCATACATCAAGTGCTCGTTGCAGGGACATTGGATACTCCATTGTCAGCAGAGAAGAAAGAGGACGTTATATATCTTACTAAATTAGTATTGAGAAACATTTTTTGTTGTTTCATTAATTGAGAATACGTTTCAGTTTAATGATTTAAGTGTTATATTTAATTAAATTTAAATAAATAAGTACTACAATTGAAAAAATAAATTGAGTTTAGTGTAAAATGAAAAAAAAGGAAAAAGAAAAGTTTAACAATTAATAAATCGTGGTATTAAATTTAAATTAAAAGTTTAAAATACCTATACGCATGGATGATATAAGTCATAAAATAAAGGAATGCCAGTGGAGAAGGCACAAAAAGCATAAGCTTAAGTCTCTTGAACTATACGTTGCTCCAAGGACCCATGAAAGAGATATTACCAAATTTTAAGTGGGGTCTCCAGGCCATCATATCTTCTAGAAGGATTGAGTCTCCCCTAAACTTCACTTGATCTGAATGGTAAAAAAGGTTTGACTTTTTAAACTCGGAAGACTTGTTATTAACTTTCAATTTACAAAACTCTTAGGGAAATTAATTCCAGGGAATGTTTTCTTATGTTGATGCGGCGGATGAAGTTGAAGCAAAAGACTCTACATCGTCAAAGTCTCCCTGATCCTTGTCATATTTTAGCATTGAGTATGTGTCGTTTCAAGAAACATTACTGTCAAAATCCTCTTTCCTATGACCTTCATCGAATTGACCCTGCTCAACTTCATTACCATCTTTATTCTCAAAGTCACTTTAGAAAATAATTTATCCTCCTCTAGGAACGCCGCATGAAGCTCATTAACATCATCATCTAAATCATTCACGCTAAAAAATGAATATTGGGCATTAACGGCCAATACAGGGCATAAAACTTAGCTTCTGAAACATTTCCCTGTGCGTAGTGCAAGGGACCTACAATTTTAATTCGAATCCAAACGGCAAATTTGGGAAGCTTCTCATGACAAATAAGAAGTTAGAAGAAGAAGGATAAGAAGTTCACAATAAAACTCTAGATGTTACTTGGCCCCGTCGGGATTTGAACCGGGACCTTTCGATTAGCAGTGCACCACACTACCCGCTGAGCCACAAGCAAAAAAAATCCGGGCTATCGTAACTTGTATTTATTGTCAAAGCACTATCTTCATCGTCGGTGCATCTTAAACTTACTTTATAACACAAAACCAAAACTTGTATATTTAACTTATGACAAACTCAACTATAGGAAGCTACTTTTTCACTAGAATTCACGGCATAATGATATTTCAAAGAAACAAAGCCGTCGAAATTGGTAATCATGAAGTATGCCTGCCCACTGTATCTTTAAAGATAGTTACAACCATTTTTCCGAATCGCTTGATGCAACTTTTGTTTACTTCACAACGCTTCGGTCACAAGGTTTCCTTCGCTGTTTCGAAAAGCCTACCTTCCGGTCTAATAGCCAACACCTAGTTCCGTCATTTTCGATTTAAAACACTTCGATTTCCTTGTAGCAGTCTCCCAGCTGCGTAGGGAATGGTGTTGTACCTTGGTTAGAGTGCCACTCCTCGGCAAAAAAAATACAACCAATTTGTTTTACCTTGGAACGTTTGAGGTCGTCAACGTAAAGTTACGTTTTCTGAAGAATTGGTAAAACAAACTCTTGGTAGTTTCACTAAATTACAAATAACTTTAATAACTTAAAAAAATAATAATAAAAAAAATATATTAAACTAAATAGAAGTAATTGGAAACAAAAAACTAAAATCCGGACCAAGTTCGAACATCCTCCCATACGCTCTCTTTTTTCTATACAGGACCTTCTTCTCCTGGCTCGATACTCATCCCTTACTTCCATTGATTTGGTTACTGCGTTTAGAAATGTGCATCTTCTGTCACTATCTGACTGAAACACGCCTACATCTCAATACCACAAGCTTTTTTCTGCGGTGGGTGGTAGCCTACAATCGTCTCGATTACCGCCGCACCGTGAAGTGGAGATCATTCATTATTTTTCAAAAACAAATCACAGCAGATGTAATGCCCATACGATAACTTGATTTGGTCTACTAACAAAATCTGCACTGACCTGACACGACCCGCTATTTGCCAGATACTTCCCATACCAAAACATTATAAGTGCACGCGTGATAATCAAAGGGTACTTGTTGTTGTTATGCCCCAGTAGAAGCAGCAGCAACGAAGTGGTATGTGGTAGCAACGAATACTTAACGCTGTGAAATTCTCGGTTTTTTTTATTCCTTCTCCCACACTGGCACAATTATTTCTAGATGATTTTTTTTTCTTTCTTTTCCTTTAACAGCAGTTACAATCCACGATGTCGCGCGGCGTACATTAGTTTTCCGTTTCGCAACAAAAAACTAATCAAAAATATAGAATACCTAATGGACTTGAAAAAAGTGTTCGTAATATTGATTATTCGTCATATAAATTCAAATCATATTTTTATTTCTTGTTTGTGGTCTAATTTAAAAATCAGTTATTTAGGTTTTGAATCGTTTCATACTGGCTTAAAATGTTCAACTTAGTTTAATCCTTAATTGCAGTCATTACAATCATTCATCCATTAATTCCTAATAAAAATTAGCCATAAATCGGAAACATAAAATGAGCCTCTATCCACCCTTCCCATTGTAGTAGCTCAAAACATAAAGTTTCAACTACACCCAAAGAAAGTGTATGAGTATTTGTGAAAACAAGAAACATAAACAAACTCAATGAAATAATAATAAGCGATATAAGCAAATTAACAAAGTTCCGGCTTGAAGTTTTAGGGGGAAAACAGAACAACATTCGCACTGCGATTTTCTCATTTCTTATATCAAACCTTTTTCGGAAAAACAATAATCTTTTCATATTGCAAGTGGCTTAGTATGAAAAGTATGAAAAGCAAAGAAACCTTACTACATTCCTAATGACAGCTCAGTTGAAGGTTGTTGGGGATGTATAATTATTGGATAAGCATTTGTCGATTATGACTTTTGGAGGCGACTGGGGTGGAAACAATTTATCACAAATTAAAAATTAATTTAAAGATCACGATTTTAGTGAAACTGGCTACCTAGCTACGAAGAGCTTCACCAAACTGCCCAGAAATTCAGCGTATTAGTTCGTAAATTGGCTGGAGTTGATGCGAGGCAGCTGTTCTTTGGAAAATATTTTTTAATTAGATAACTTAAATAATCTACACCTGCGACCTAGAGAGGCGTTTTCGAGATTTTATGGATCAATTTGGAGTTCATTATTTTCGAGGAGTTTCCTTCACACTTTTTTATCGAAGCTCTTATGTATGCCAACAAATGTAAGCATATTATGGATGGTAGGGTGATTGGAGATTGCTGTTTTATTTTGTTATAATATTTCTTTAAATATCCGCCCATAATTAATTGAATCTAACAATGTTGCATGTGGAATGTAGGTGTGTGCGCTATAATCTGGGTATTTTAAGTTGTTCAGAACCGTAGGTACCGAATGGGGGGGGGGGGGGAACAATTTATTTGGAGTATTAAACTTGCATTTGATAAAATGGTTCGGTTGCTGGTGGCTATTAGTCAGAATAGTTGTATATATTAAAGAAAATACTCCTCCTTCGAATCTGTTTGAATCACCATCATTTTATCGTAGTTTTTATTAAACAAAGACCAGTTCCTATGCAGTACAGAATACCAATTTTCTTCTCAATGGCGATGCCGCAGTACCTCTAGACGGACACACTTTCATTTGACCAAATTTGCCAGATGAGTCATTATATGTTGAATACTAACAGCAGTTTTCGAAGATATTTTTAGATCAATGAAATTGGATTAAAAGTAGATGGCGAATATCTCCATTATTTGACATTTGCAAATGATACCGTGCTTAGAACAACAACAGCAGAAGACATAAAGAAATAGGTACATGCTTTGGAAGATGGATGTATCACGACAAAACGAAGTTAATGCGTCCAGGTAAAGAGATTATCGCAAATAATAAATCTTTAGAATATGTCGATGTGTACATCTGTCTATAGGCCATTTAATTTAGCTGAAAATGAAGAAAAAAAGAAAGAGACCGAAGAATCTCAAACAGCTCGAAGTGAAGTGATTGCCAGGTCGTGCGTTCTAATCACGACCAGATATAAAAATTAAACACACACAACAAAAACAGATCTCCCTAAAGCAATTTCGGCGCCACCTGTTGAGAAAAAAAATCCCATCGCACCAAACTTCTTTCCTATCCTTCTATTCTTTCATACAGTAAGTAGCACCCAGAAATAGGCAATGAATCATTTGCTGGGAGCTACTTACAGCAACAAACAAAATGCCTGCGCTGGGGTTTCCACTATAAGGGTACTGTGTACTACAGAAAAAAGAAATCCCTTTAGCGCACGCAAATTTAAAAAAAAAAAAAAAAAAATTGAAAATATGGCTTTATTTTGCTTTTTGAAAGTGAAATATATGAATTCGTATGGCCTTATTTCACTTTCAGAAAGCGAAAAAAGGGCAATAACACAGAGGGCAATGGAAAGAACAGTTTTAAATATATTCAGGCGACAATCGATGATACCTAAAAGCAACGCAATGGATTCCTAGAGATGGGACATGAAGAGTAGGAAAGCAACTTAAATGTTGGAGGGACGATATCTTAAAAATTAACTCTACCTGAGAAAGATTAGCTGACGACAAGGCTGAATGCAAACCTTGTTCGGAGGCTTACAACCAATTTTAAAAATTAAAATTATATTAATTTTAGTAAAAAAACAAAGGGAAAGGCTACAACCGCTTGAGCGAATTATGTGTGTCATTAGAGAGTACCTATATATTCCAAATTTCAGCTTTCTAGTTCAAACTTTGATTTTTCGATAAAACGGTTTTGATTTAATTACATGAGTGTGTCAACGGATTTTAAAAATTAAACATGAGCATTAAGAGTATATTGTATAAATTTCAGCTTCAAGAACAATTCAGTTTAAATTAAGTCACAAAGTACTATTATGTTAAATAAAAATATAGATAGCTAATAGTAAACTAATTATAAATATAAATGGATACCAAAAAGTTCGTACAGGGACCGCAGCGCCTCTTAAAAACAGCGCTTGTCGTAAAAGGCGAAATCAATTTTGGGCAATTTTAATACAAGCCCAGCGAAAAAAATTAACATAATCGAAACCTATAGGCCTGCCGGCGTTTGTAGTTTTAAACTGGCGGACCGGTATAGATGCATTAAGTGGGAGGGTTATGATCCCCTCAATTCCGATCATGGCTTTGCCGTCGAGCCCTTAATATTCTTACGGAGTATTCCTGAATTATTTTCAACTTTTTTATTCTTTAGTACACAAAAGCGAAAGATATTGCAACAGCGAACTCTAACTAAGTTTTGTTAACTTCTCGGTAGTGGGTTAGTTATTGTAATTGGTCTGAAAATGAAAATCGTGATTTACAAAATATTTTAAAATTTGAAGGTCCACAATTTGTTTTTCAAGTGTTTTTAAGACTGTATGTGTGTGTGTGTGTACGTACGTGCGTCAACAATTTTTCGTATTGGCTTGGATACGATCTGAAAGAATTTATACTGAATTCTGATTTTTTAGTTTTTGTTTTAACAACAAGACTGATTAACTTAACAAATGTCATTTGAATTGGTCCGAAAATAAAAGTTGTAATTAACATTTTATTTTAAAGTTATAACGTCACAATCAAATGAGTTTAAGAAGATGTAAGTGTATTTTTTTTGGTTGCGCCAGTTTATGTGGTAATCTTTGAAAGATCGCATGCACGATTCGCAAACCCGAATAATCGGTGCCAGGAATGGGCCTATGTTTTAATCCACACCCTGCAGACTTAAAACACCCACCCCGGGACTGCCTTGTGGCATTATTTCGCGGGGCTGGTTAGCATATCATGCTATTTGTCTTGTATGAGCTTTGGTTGCTACTTCTGTTTCAGCTTGATCTGTTTCTACTGCTTCTGCTGCTTTGCGAATTTTCTCGATTCTTCGCAGCTCAATTTGCACGTCCGCAATATCTACCCAAGTCACTTTTGATAACAGCATGTGGTTGATTATAGACGATGGGCTCGGTAATGTTCTCCTGTGTGAAAACCGCCCGCACTGGAATATTGCGTGCTCCGTTACTTCTTCTTCTTCTGGGCATTCAGGGCAAAGTGGTGATGTATAGTGTCCAAATCTGTACAGGTACTTGCGATATCTTGCGTGACCGGATAGGAACTGTGTTAGGTGGTAATAACAGTCTCAGTGTTTACGACTTATCCAATCTTTAATGGAAGGTATAAATCTGTAAGTCCATCTTCCTTGTGTGGCATTGGTCCAGCGAGTTTGCCAAGTAGCTGCTGACGCAGATTTTTCTTCAACTTT
This sequence comes from Portevinia maculata, assembly GCA_949715645.1. Lineage (NCBI taxonomy): Eukaryota > Metazoa > Arthropoda > Insecta > Diptera > Syrphidae > Portevinia > Portevinia maculata. The sequence continues at coordinate 336,126,221 of OX454525.1, read as the reverse complement.
TATTCTCTGGATGCTTTTGGCATCGCATTGGTTCAGGGATATTCTATTATATATCTTGGACATCTCATCTGCGAGGATGTCGATAGGGACCATTCCAACTATAACTAATGCAGCCTCGTCTGATATGTATCGAAACCCTCTAATTATACGTAGGACGCGGAGTCGATATATGGATGACGATGTTTTTTCATCTCCTTTATCCTAAGTGCCTGCACCCAGACTGCGGATCATCGAAGAAAATGAAGATATTACACCGCCTCTTTTGACCTGATGGTTTGGTTACCCACCTGAAAATTAGCGAACTCAACGATTTGGTATAAGGACGACTTCTGTTTTATGGTCGGCCAATTTTCGAACTACTAATCGAAAGGTCCCCGGTTCAATTCCCGCCGGAACCAAGTAACATCTAGAGGTTTTTTTTCCACAGAACCACCTCTTGCGAACGTCTGACAAACATCCAGAGAATCAATTGTCATGAGAAGCTTCTCAAATTTGCCGATCGGATTCGGCTTAAAATTGTCGGTCTCTAGATCTGATTCTACCGCGCGGATATGTTAAGCCACTGTCGCGACGGCAATGTCTTCGGCGAATCCAATTATCGTTACTCCACAAGGTAGCGTCAATAATAGGACTTCGTCGTACAAAATGTTTCTTAGCAGCGGCACTAAGACTAACCCATGTGGCACTCCGGCTGTGGGCAGTTCATCAGTTTATGGACCGCCTTCCATAAGAATACGTGTATTCTATATTTCTCTACGTTTAATAAATGGATCCAAAATATGGACGGATTCAATGGCACTTTACTCTTTTACGAAAGTTGAAAACTTACGACGTTGCATGAATATCCTTTATGTTAATTGTGACTTGCTAAACCTTTCCAAACATAGTTACACACAACTCAATAGTTCAGTTTAGATTTAAAATAGTGGATTAAGTGCTTTGTTGTTTGTTGTGATAATTCTCGCTTCACTCACATGGAGCATCGAGCGGAGATCGAATAAGCGGGAAACAAATTAATATCTTCCAAAGGTACCGGCTAAGTTTGTATGGAGACGAAAACCAATAAAGTTTATTTACATAATGCCCTATATTATATTTTCTGTCTTCAACAATTTTTTGAGAGTGACAAAAATAACTGAGGACAATGCAATAGCATACAAAATATTACAGTTCTGAAATCAGGAGTTATATGATAATAGGCAAGAGGACTAAAAAAGAAGACAATGCTACCATTTGTGCTTAAGGAAACGAGGTTGATGCTGCTTTTGAAGCGGATACCCAGGTCCGAGGTAAGGAGAGTTGCTGTTGTGACACTCAGTCTTGCTGCTGTTCATACTGCTGAGCAGAGTCCCCATGCTGATGACGTTAGAACTTTTTCTAATGACGATAACTTAAATGTGAAAAATAGGTTGATATTTAAAATGCCTATTTGGAGTGAAGTTAAGCAAATGGCATGCTCAGTTTGGACCAAAAGACTCAAATTACGGTATTTAAGAAAAACGGCTATATGTGAAAACCGGACTGTGGTTTAAACAAAAATAATATTTAAGCTGACACTACCATTAACTTTGAGCAAATGTACATTCTTATGTAAATATGTAATAGTAAACGATATTGTATATTTCGATTCAAAAACAAAAGCGACAAAAATCTCGTACGATCCAGCCATGCACTTTATTTTGTAAGCAATACTTTTCTCTACAGTATGAGTCATCGGTCTCAGTGGTCAATGTTCAATACTTGGACTTAAGAGAGTTCCCAGGTACTGGATGCCTGTCTGTGGTGGTTAAAAGGAAAATCAATCTGGCGGACAGCTTTCTAATCTGGAGACAAGACAGGATGCTAAAATAACAGGTTCGCTTGATTTGTAGGTGCTTCAAGCACTATACTTTTTACATTAACATTTATTGGAGTCATACAGTACGGAAAGAAGATGGTACTCGTATTTGAAGTTAGAGTCTTATCCAAAATGGAAACTGTTCATCTGATCTGATAATCAGAATAGAATATTCGCATATCATTTAATTTGTCTTAAATGCTTAGCTGAATTCCTATAAAACCCGATTTCAACTCAACAGGTTTCTACATATGTTTATTCGAGTAAAATTCCACATCATAGTGATGATTTGACTTAAAAATTAATTGGCTCAACTGCTATAACTAAATAATGCATGTTCCTTGACTACCTTCTTGATACATGTCATAAGGGGACGAAGCCCCCACTTAACGCTCTACCATATTTGTTGTAAATTTACCAAATTAACATATTTTTACATCATGACTTTTTAACACCACATTCCTTTACAAATCTAAATCAAAGCAGTTACCCTTATCACTCCATGACTAGGAATTTTCCATCTGAACAATTCTAACTTTGCCTTCGTGTCCAAAATAAAAAAAAAATATCAACAAAATCGTTCCCAACTGACACTTTATTTTTCCATTCCAATCCGAGTCCCAATTACGAATCCATGTGGAATCTCAATATTTACCAAGTAGTTAACACTCGTCTAAGGCGAATCTTAAACACTTGACGCAAATAAACAGAATCGCAAATATTTGAAGGCCACATGTCCTTGTGTCCCCAAAGAAATCGTCGTTCTAATTTGCATTGGTAAACTTGAATATTCGTCCCCACCGTCTCCCAACCATCCATAGCTATCTATCTATCTGCTCAGGCAGGGAATTGTGTGATAAGGAAAAAAAACATACCAACACGAAACAATGTTTTCTTGGCAATAAAAGTTTACGACAATCCCAATGGAGTCATTATTGCATGAAAAATTTGTAAAATCGAAAAACAACAAAACAAATAGGTACAGACAAACACACAAACAGGCGTTGTATGAACACAAAGAGCTTGTGAAAAATTGGCTACACAACGTTGAGGATGGATCCAATCGGAATATCGAGGACAAGAATTGTTCATAAAAAGGAATAATAAGCCAGACACATACACCCACACGCACACTTAGCAATAACAAAAACAAAAGTCACACTTATTTCTTGGGTCAATACATTTGTTCGTCTGTATTCCTCACAGCCTTCGTTCGTACCATACGAACCAACTAATGGAGTTTTGAATGATCATTCGCCATATGTTCGTCGCTCCTGGCCTGTTCCACACTTGCATTTACCCCTCGGACTCGGATATTGAATAAAATAATCGGAATTCGGAAGCCACGCATGGATTTCTCTTTTCCTTTTAGATTTTGCACATTTTAAAGACGATATTCGGGGTAGGGGAAAAGGCGATTGTGGCTTAGCTGGTATGCGGTTTATTGGTTAGTTGCAGGTTTTAAGTTCACTATTTCAGGAAAGATATTTTTGATCCTTATTGGGGCCACAAAGAAGGTGTTGCATGGTGAATAAAAAGGGTAGTGCAGCAAAACTTTTAATTTCCATTCCGAGGCAAACAAGTTGCTGCTGCCAGTGACATCGAGTAGGGTACCTATCTTTAAATTTGGCTGTGATTTGTCAATTGGGAGTTACTGTGTGAAGACTCATTGAGAAAAGCTTATGAATGATGAAAACTTTGCGTGTTTTAGGGAAGGAATTAAGTTAGGAAAATATTTATTGGAAGCGGTTGGGTTAATCGTAAAAAAGTTGCTATTAAAATCCTTAGAGCTCTAAATCATTTAAAACTTATTTTAAGCTGAAGTGTATTCGTTTATTTCTTTGATTATCTCCTAGAAGCGCCGCAGATATTAGTTGAGGGCAATATTTGCACGGGTAATTTACACGTTGAATGGATATTATGGTGAGTAAACATTTCGGTATTACCATCTTAGTTAAAGATTCTCAGAATTTGGTCTCAATGCCCATATTAGGCTAAATACTTGTTCCTCCAATTATTTGTGTGCGAAGTAATGTGGACACTCACAATATGTGCTACTTGACTTATATCTGTTTATTGGTTTCGAAACTCTAACATACGCAATAACCACTCCTAAGCCCTAATTTTGAAGCCGTTGATATGAATATAAGCAGATTCATGTCGTCATCTACCTTTTTTTAGTTTTTTTTTGCGGTGGAAGGTGGAAAACTTGCAGAGGCACTGGTAGTGCCGGATTCTTAACGGTTAAAACCACCTCCCTTCATGAACAGACCGATTATATATATCATCACCCGGCAGACGGCAGCATAACCATGTCCGTATTCTTAAGTAAAGTATAACTTAAACACTTTTTGTTATTAGTGAAAAAATAAAGAAGAAATAATAATAATAATAATAATATATGTATGTCCCCCGCGGAACCGCCGTTAGGCATTACTTCACGGGGGTCGTTATAGAGCCTTAGCTTCGTCTAACTCTATGATTTGCATTATCCGCTTTACGTTGGCGCTCTAAACGCCTTAGATCGCTAAGTATGCGCACCGCCACGTTACTTACAGTGGTCCAGTTTTCAGCATTCTGAGGCATGTGATTTACGACATTATCGGGAGTGGACCACTCCCCAAATTGGTCCCGTACGGTGATCCTCTCGGTTTCGTATCGTGGGCAATGAAAGAACACATGTTTCGCGTTTTCCGAAACTGTTTTACAATGTGGACACTTTGGGATGGATTCATATCCGCGTTCAAAGAGATATTCTCTGTAACAGCCATGACCCGTCAAGAACTGAGTCAGGTAGAAGTTTGTTTCGCCATGACTTCGTTTAATCCATGCGTCGATCACTGGTACGATATGTCCATCTTTCCTTTAAGAATTCGTCCAACGTTCTCCAGATTGCGATACTGTGATTTCTTTCGAGTTTCCTTATTTCGCCATCTAACGGGCCATTTCGGACTCGCTCGGTTTTTAAAGTTTTTGTTTCTTCAGCAAGTATGTCGATAGGTACTAGGTAGCATTGAAGATACGACTAGTACAGCATCGTTCGAAACAGTTCGAAATGCACAGGCGACTCTTACGCTAAGGCGGTGGACGGATTTAATTCCCCGTACATAAGACTTAACTTTCGCGGCATTCAACCATATTTCTACTGCGTACATGAGTATTGAGCCGGCAGCTTCTGCAAGAAACATTCGTTTATTCTGCTTCGGTCCTCCGATGTTACTCATCAACCTTGAAAGTGCACTAACAGTTTTTGAAGGCTTGTTGCATACTCTAGGTGATTTTTGAAGCTTAGACGAGCATCAATAATCACTCCGAGGTATTTAATGAACGGTTGGGAAACAACTAGATGCTCTCCTACTCTAAACGTTATCGTTTCCCTTACTTTCCTACTCGTAATAAGCACTACTTCTGTCTTATGTTCTGCGAGTTGCAAGCCCGCTCTAGCTAGCCATCTTCGTACAGTAGCAATTGTCTCGTTGCAGTGCAGTTCGACATCTTCTATAGTTTTCGCCACAACAACCACGGCGATGTCGTCTGCGAAGCCGATACTTGACGATTCTCTTGGAATCTACAGGCGAAGAATTTCATCATATATGACGTTACACAGCAAGGGACCTAGGACCGTGCCTTGTGGTACACCGCCAGTTACTTCGTACTCTTTTGCTCCCTCATCAGAGTCATAGAGGAGGACTCCATTCGCAAAGTAGTTCTTTATAATTTTACGGAGATAGTCTAGTATTTCAATCCGGTAAAGACAGCTCATAATGCGTTGCCAATTCACCGAATTAAACGCGTTTTCTTACGTCCAAGGTTATAACGGCGCAATACTTTTTGGTGCCACATTTTTTAAGGTATTAAGCTTAGTCTGTGGTTAGGGGACGAAAATTTGTTGTACACATCGGCTGTTTACCACAGTAAGCTTTCACAAAAATGCGGGGCTTTTGCAATTTACCAAACTCCAAGAAGCAACAACGTGTCACTCATTCATCGTCTATATCTGAAAGGTTTATAAAGGCTGTTTTTTCAGCCAGTGCTATCTTTGATTTTGAACAAAACACATGAAATTTCATTGAATAGTGTTTATTTATGTTATATCGAGAGAATACATTGTGCAATTAGTTTTTAAAAACAACTTAGAGCATATGCCCACCACTGATGGATCTGATGAATGTCATCCAAATATTAACACAAACAATGTTGGTTTTCAATACGACGATTGTTGTCGGTTTGTCAGCGAAGAATAGCGACTACCGCATGATCTTGGAGGACAATTTACAGGTCCATTATGTGTTCATCAAATCGTTCATTTGCTGTATGCCGCGTAGTCCACTACTGTGCACGTGTCGGCATTTTGATAATCTCATACGGATTACATATTAAGCCAAAAATTAGCCTCAGCGCTGAACACAATTTTTCAATAAAACAGCGGAACGATAATCAATCGGCTTATACTTTTGCACGAGTTAGATCTCGTAAGCCTTCAAACCGAGATCTTTGCGTACATTTTTCCTCAAAGTGATCGGGCAAAGACCAACCTATTGTGGACGATGTGAAATCGATAACTTTGGATCGTCTTCAACATTATCTTGAACGGATGCAATATTCCCTTCAGTACACTGCATTCTCCTAATGCCTCTCGTTACCACTGCAACTTGCAAAGACAATGTGCGAAATTGGTCAACAATACGCCGACTATTGGTCGCAATGTTCGATTATGTCGGGTGTAATATGGGGCAAGTGCTCAATAAGTAAGGAGCGTGTTGGAAATCACAGTGAAACTGCAAAAACTACTGAATAAAAATGACACCAATAGTTTGTAATCTGACAAATGGTTTTACAGAAAAAGCTGCCTGAAGTTAGTACTGGGTTAAGAAAACACCCTTTATAACAAAATTATGTGTTGTTGTTAATTATAACATTGAAAGCTAATAGTAACTATGTTATGTCAAAATATATTTATATTTCTGCACACATTTTTCCTTCAGCAACTTTTTTCGTGCAGAAACTTGACAGGGGAAAAAGTTCGGACGGAGTTTATTAACAACTTTCATGCGAAATGCGCAAAATTACAAAAAGAAGAAATTGAATTCTATGGAAAAAGTGATCAAGGTTTCAGATGTGACAGCTGTGTGAGCTTGCGAATCATGCTCCCATAGTCTCCCCTCCACCCGTCATTTCATCTAAAAGACCACTTGTTACTGTTCTCTCAACGGCGCCGAGCGGCATTGGGAACAACCACAAAACTGCCCTCACTACACCAACAATATCTGCCTGTGTACCTTCATTGCAGTCCACCAAGCAACCAATTTCTTTGGAGATGCTGTTTGCTGAAATATTAAAGCTACAGCAAATTAATACTGACGCACTCTTAAAAATAAGAGCTCTGGAACAAAACAATAAATCTCTCAACAATAAGATCGATGCCCTTGAGATGAAGGTGAACTTACTAGAGCAAAGAGAGAAGCAGTGTGGAGTTGATGTTGTTGGTATTCCAGACGTCAGTAATGCAAACGTGAAAGAGAGGGTATTAAAGCTTTTAACTGCTGGTGTTGGTGTGCAAATCGCGCCTGAGGAGATTGAGTCTTGCTACGTAAAGAATACAAGAACATCGAAAACAAAAAACAATAACAACTCAACCGGCAATATTGTATGCGTACGATTCTCATCCCTTGTATCGAAGGAGAAAAAGATTCGTTTGGATAAAATCAAGCTTTCTACTCAATATCTTAGCAACTGATATCAGGGGTCATAGCAGCGGTAGCGGAGGAGGTAGAACGACAATGCCAACGGCATCAATGACTCTCTAACTGTCTACACCAGATCTCTTCTCGCAAAGGCAAAGCAACTACGACTAGAAAAAAAGTGTCAGTATGTCTGGATAAGAAATTCATCCGTGCTCATCTGACGAAAGGAGGGAGACAAGGTTATCAAAGTAGTTAGTCATGAGGACTTAAGTAAATTTGAAAATAAAACTTTTTGATTATAATCTATGATTAATTCTAATTTATGTAATTCACCAATAAGTCCTCATAATATTAATATTAATAATAATTTAAGTGACAATAGTTTTTCCTCTACTTCAAGTTCTGAAAGCTTAAAATGTTTTTGCATAGATCATACAAACAAATTATCTTTTTCTGGCCTTCCCATAATTCACCAAAATATCCGTAGTAAGCGAAAAAATTTTGATACGTTTTTAACTCACCTCGCATCTTTAGAACATTTACCTGATCTCATCTTTCTTTCTGAAATATGGATCTTTGATGATGAAATTAAAAATTATTCCTTACCTAATTTTACATTTAAAGCGGCTTGCAATAACTCCTATTCTGCTGGTGGTGTTGCTGTGTTTTATAGAAACAATTTGCTGTCTAACGTTGACGTTGAGTGTTTTAATCTTGCTAATGTTGATTTGATTTGTGTAAGTTGCGAAATTACTGATGCTCGATACTGTTTTGTCGGTGTTTATAGATTGAATTTTTGTACAGTAAATGTCTTTCTGGATGATTTTTCTGGCTTTCTTGAAAATCATGTGTGTAAAAATCTAATTATTGTGGGTGATTTTAACATTGACCTTCTTTTGACTTCATTCGAAGTTGATAATTTCTTATCGGTAATGTCGTCCTTTGGCTTTGATAGTTTACTGACTCATCCAACGCGTGAATTTCAAGAAACAAGTTCTTGTTTGGATCATATATTTATTAGGTTACATAGAAATAATCCTGCTAATTTTAGAACGGCTATATTTGACCTCAAAATAAGTGAGCACTGTTTAACTACCATTCAACTTGACCTCAGAGTCTCCAGATTAAAACAGTTCAATAATAAAGAGTTCACTAAAATTGATTTTCTAGCTCTTAAGTCAGCGCTAATTTTTGAATTTTGGGATGAAGTATACAGCGCAGAGGATCCATCTATTGCCTATGATTTGTTTCTTAGTAAACTTCAATTGGACTTATCTCGCGCAAGTATACACATCAATAAAACCAACAAGTTGAAGCCTATTAAGCTGTGGGTGACTGGTACTCTGATTACTAAACACATTTGTATATCAGAAAGAAAAATCATCTGTTTAAGTGTTTAAAAAAACATCCCAACAACTTAAGACTGAAAGGGTGTTATGATAAGGTGTGTAGGGAGCTGAAAACTGAAATACCTCTTCAAAGAGATACTTATTTTAGTAATAAGTTAGCTCAAAGTTTAGGTAATTCCAAAAGAGAATGGCAGGTTGTCAACGAAATTTTGAACAAAAACAAACCTAATTCTGATATTGCAGTCACTATAAATATAGGACTCTATCTGAGCCCTTAGAAGTTGCCACTGTGTTCAATGACTATTTTTCCAATATTACAAAGGCTATTCGGGAATCCGCAGTAAATAATACTTCTAACTGTCAATGTGATAATTCAAATATTACTGTGTACGACACTTTATAAAGACAAAGCTTTTTCTTTGAATTGTTTTCACCAATTGAAGTTCATAAAATTATACAATGTTGTTAGACAGTTTTATAATCTCAGCCAATACTGTGATTTGACAATTTTAAAGTTAGTCTATAATTGTCTTCTCAAATCTAAACTTCAGTATGGTATAGCATGTTGGGGTGGTACATATTATAATAAATTAGAGCATTTGCTAATAAAACAAAAACACGCTGTTCGTATTATGTGTAAGGTTAACCGTCGTACTTCTAGTTTTGGACTGTTCAAAAGTCTTGGATTTCTTCCATTGAGACATTTATACTTCTATAAAGTTTTAAAAATATTTTTTGAAAAGTCCGGGTACAATTCTCCTAGGTTTATGAAAATAGTAATTTGCGCGTCAACACTAGTAATCTCGTCAATGTACCTATAATCAATAAATCGCATTTATCCACCTTCTATAATGTTACTGCTCCGCGTTTGTTCAATAAATTACCTTCAAGTCTGAGATGTGAGCGAGTTAAATCCGTATATCTTAACAATGTAAAATGTTGGCTTTTCTCGTTAAACTACGCTGTAATTGGTGATTTACTGAATCCTTTGGTATGATTTCTTTTTGTTGTATTTTTTTTCTCTTTGATAGTTGAATTTATACTTTTTTTATCGCATCCCCATCGATAAATAAATTTTAATTTTATTAAGTATGTACTGTACATTCGCCTCTTGTTTAAATCTGACAACAGAATGTACATAACTATTTCAGTTTATAACTTAAATGCTCTACTATCTTGTAAATCTATCTTTTAATTTTTTTTAAACATTTGTATAACTTTAAGTTATTAATGAAATAAAGTAAAACTAAACTAAACTAAACTAAACTAAACAATTTTCCCGTGCTCGTAAAAGAATGACCGGCGTCGCAACAGGGCGATCAAATAAAAATAAATAACAAAAGCACGTACGTGTCGAAATCGTAACAAAGAGCCAGACCGGGATCATTCTAATGCAATAACACGAGCGTGTGATTGGCCTCAGTCAAGAAATCCCTTCAAGAGTTGGTAAGGAGAATAATTTTTTTTTGTCGGGGTGCACCGCTTACTATACTGGAGCACTCAGACTCAATACTGGTTCATTGTTCTGCCAGGAAGACATACCACTTTGACTGAAGTTTTCTCTTTTTTCCTAGAAAAGAAGAAAGGATTAATGTGATTCAAAAATATCGTTGGAAAGAAAAATAACTGGTTAATGAATAGCCGTTTTACTTGAATGATGATGCCGTCCTATCTACGTCTTCTTGGTATGACTTGCAATACGTAACTCTTTTCATTGTTTAAGCTTCCAGTGGTTTTGGCCTCTAAATGATCATTATCAGTACAGCCTGTTGCGGAATATTTTTGCGCAACAAGACGTGTCCCCTTCTATTATTTCATTCCCTCCCCATATCCAACGACGGCGCAACGATAGCCATAGAAAATGTGCCCAAGACGGCACCGCGACATAGATACCCGTGCGAAGTAAGCGAACATGGGATAAGAAATAAGGTAAGGCCGTCCCTTACTTTCGAAAGTACATATCCTTTAACCAGCAGAAGTAGCAGATCAGTGTAATCGGACGGCCTACACTACAAATACAAAATCAGGAGAAGAACAACAAACATTATGGTAGGGATAGGGAATTAAGTTCGATGAATGGAAAGAGGAAGCTCTATCATTATACTCGTTTGAGCATCGGAGGAGCAATAGAGGAGTGTCGGTGAACGGCCTCGTTGAAAGACACTTCCGCGCACGTCCGACACAAGTAGCACCAACACAAATCAACACATTTCAATTTTCCAGTGAAAAATTGAATAAGATGTAAGAAATGACCTGCTAACAGCAAGATCTTTACACCCCCAACCTGTACGGAATACGACAATAACATGATACTAGGTAATTGCGCGAGCATAGGTACACAATTAGCTTTTTTGGCTCTCTTTCGTCATCCTGTCGATTATAATTTTTTTTTTTATGTTTTTAACCTTTTCGTTTTACTTTGGCACATTCGCAACTAATATCAAACACTGGACATAGATACCGAGAGATTGCGGTCGGTCAAGTAGTTGACTTTCCAGTGGTGGGGAGTAAGTTCAGTTTATAATTTGAGTGAATAAAAAAGAAAGAGAAAGAGGATAAGGGGTAGGCATGCGCATACCAGGTCAAAAATTGCTCTGAAGAAGCTGAATAACGGCTCACATTGGCTCACGTGAGCGGATGATGCTGGGGATATAACGGACAACCACTAACACATCGCTGGACGTCCATAGCACGCCATGATGCGGATCCCAGTGACAAGGTATAATTGATCGTATGAGAGCTGAAGACTATTCAATCTAGAATAAAGAAAATTCTGGAAAACTCCTTCTTGGTTGACCAGCTTGCAAGCCAGTTCAGTTTTAGAAGTAATAGAAAAGAGCTATAGTTTGGTAAAGCGATAGAAAAATTGGAAGTGCAGTAACCGGCATAGTGAAAATTAATTGAAGTATTTAGATAGGACAAAGGAATGTGAAAGGCTACAAGGCAAAAGGAGGACCAAGGATGGTCGAGAAGTAATCTGGGACAAGGTCTATAGAATAGCGAAGTAGAGTATGATCGCTTCATTTAGTAAAGAAAGCATTCGATTGCCCTGAACGAATTTGTGTGTTAAAGTGATACTCTGGTAGGGGGGAGATAGATTCACATTGCATCACAATGGAAATTTGTTTGGTCTTAGTGTGCCTCGGCCTACTGCCACATCAACCTAACCTAACCTTACCATAGTCTGGTAGGATTCTGGCTCAAATCGCTCCTGAGACCAGACGGAACGCGCGACTCTTTAATAACGCATTTTAAATTCATGACGAAGTGATAGCGGATCACTGTAAAGGTCAATCTTTTCTTCAATTCTGCATTCCATTTTGTTCTTCTTGCATTTATTCCTTTGAGTTCTGATCCCAATTCTGAATAAAACTAATAGCGCTCCAACGGAGCCGTCTTTCTCATTCATTTATCCTCGTATGCATTGTACAGATATCATCCGCAACATCAAATGGTTTCACAATGTTTTGATATTGCAAATAATAGTATTGCGGTTGACACATAAGGATAAAATCAGCATAAGTCTACTTTTCAGATTTGTGAAGTAGGGCACTCGATACCATTGCGGGTTAATGGTAGGTACAGATCAATACTTCCACTCCGACTTCGACTTCGACAGGAGTGAGAACTTCAGCGTGACGTTGAGTCAAACACATTGAAAAATGCAATTTCAAGAGCGAAACGAAAAATGGTTTTAAACAAAAGAGAAAATTATGTCAAACTACAAACAAGAGAGAAAATTCGCTCAAAATATATGCAATTGCATGTTGAGAAAACTGAAAACATCGCCGCAAGGTTGGTGGGATTTGCACTTCAACTTTGAATTTAGGATTTAGGTCCAACGTGTAAGTCGAAGTTGAGGTTGAGGTGCTATCGTGTTCCATTCCATTAAAAAGCATTATGTATTTAGTAATACGTGCGGCGTGGTTGTCAAATTTGAAGTCGCAGTTAAGGTTTTGATCTGATTCTACCATAATCTTGTTGCACGAAGAATTCGCGCTGTACTTTGACAGATCAAACTTTGGCGGTAGCGAAAGCAAAACATTGTTTTTATTAATTAAGTTTTCGTTATTGTTTCGTTTTATTTTTTCTGGTCGCGAATACCTACAATTCGCCATTCTGGGAACTTATTTAAATAATTATAAAATTTTCTAAAAATCAATATTACACTGATGGTATTATACCAGCTGAAATTCAAAACACCTCGGATATCATCTCGCCTTGGCTTGAAATAATCCTGAAAAGCTGCATAGAAATGGCTTACATTCCGCTGTCATGGAGAGAAGTAAAAGTAGTTTTCATACCCAAAGCCGGTAAATGTTCCCATGTAAATTCTAAGGATCTCAGACCCATAAGCCTATCGTCATTCCTTCTAAAAACATTAGAAAGGCTGATTGATATCCATCTACGTACTAACATTGATACAAGACTTCTGTCTACGGCTCAACATGCATATTGCAAAGGCAAAGACAAATCTGTTAAAATAGCCTTACATACGTTAGTACGTTCAATTGAATATTCCCTTCACCATAAAGAGTACACTATGGTTGCATTCCTGGACATTGAGGGTGCTTTTAACAACGTCAATACATCCGCGATCGCAAATGCACGGTCAGATCTAAAGGAAGATGACTCACTTGGTGAGCTTATTAATCTACTTCTCACAAGTCGGATTATAAACTCGAAACTGGGTATGACATCTGCCAGAAGATCTGTCAGTAGAGGTACGCCACAAGGTGGAGTCCTAACTTCCCTCCTTTGGAACTTAGTGGTGAACAAGCTGCTGATGTGCCTAGAAAAGGAGGGCTGCAGGGTGATTGCCTATGCAGATGACGTTGCAATAGCCGCCTCAGGGAAGCAACTAAACACCCTGAAAGAACTTCTCCAAAACGCTCTTAACAAGCTAACTACATGGGCAGATCGTTGTGGGTTGGGTGTTAACCCCCACAAAACTGGATAGAAAGCTTAGCTGGAAACCGAACATTCAAGAAAGAGTTCGTAAAGCTACAGCAGCACTCTTCTCCTGCAAAAAAGCCATTGGTAATAAATGGGGGCTTCAACCCCGCATTACCAAGTGGCTCTCGGTAATAAAACCGATACTTATGTACGGGGTGGTTGTTTGGTGGACTGCCCTAGATAAAGCGATAAATCTAGATAAGCTAAGCAAAGTCCAACGTACAGCGTGTCTCTGCATGAGTGGTGCACTGCGCACTACCCCCTCTGCTGCAATGGAAATTCTGTTTCACCTGACACCCCTAGACATCTTTAGCAAGCAAGTGGCTGCTAGTGCGGCTATCCGCCTCAAAACAACGTTCCAATGGTCGGAGAATGAAATCGGCCACGCATCTATTCTGGAAAAAATAGAATCCTCCCTAGCAACTACACCACCCCTCAGACCCTTTTTGACAAAAACTTTAAGGTCAAGATCCCTCCCAGAACATTCTGGGAAGGGCCACCCATCGAAAATAAATCGATCCATTTTTATACTGATGGATCCAAAACCGACGAGGGGGTAGGAGGTGGTGTGTTCTCTGACAGGCTGAATCTCAGTCTCTCCTTTCGACTCCCTGATCACTGCAGTGTGTTCCAGGCGGAAATCTTGGCTATTAAAGAAGTCCTGTCGTGGATGAAAAAGAACGTGATATCCGTTACGGACATCTGGATCTTCTCAGATAGTCAAGCTGCATTAAAATCCCTGGATTCTGGGTCCACAAACTCTATCGTAGTCCGTGACTGTCGATCATCTCTAGTGGAGATGGCGAAGCATTTTAACATTCAATTATGCTGGGTGCCAGGATATACAGACATTCCAGGGAACTGTAGGGCGGATGAACTCGCCAGAAAAGGAACCATACTGCCCCTTCTACCTGATAATGGTTCATTAGGCATCCCAATCGTTACATACAAACTCATGTTTATGAGCCAGACCACTGAGAATTGTAACCTTAGGTGGACAAGTGGCAACACTTGTCGAGCGACAAAGCAGATTTGGTCAAAGCTGGATCTGAAACGCTCTAAGTGTTTGATATCTCTAAGCAGACTTCACATTGGTGCTATAATTGGTGCGATCACCGGACACTGTCTCATAGGCAGATATGCAACAAGGCCTGGCGTCCACACAAATGACTTCTTGAGGAGGAGACGATTCTTCACCTTCTCTGCACGTGCCCTGCTCTCTCTCAAAGACGTAAACTCCATTTAGGATCCTTCTTTTACAATGATCTTAACGATCTCATTAACACTGACATAAAAAGTCTGTCAAGCTTCATCAAAAACTCCAACTGGTTCAACGAGTAGGAGGATGATACATCCGTGTGGTATCACAATGGGCCTCTCATTGGTCTAAGTGTGTCGGCCTCTGCCGACTACCAATACAACCTAACCTAACCTAACCTAATATTACACTGCAATAAAACCATCTATAAAGTAGTAAAAATAACCTAAAGGATTTTTCTAAACTTGAAATGACTAAAATAAGAAATCTATAAACCACACAAAATCAACCACTCTCATCTTAGCCACTATTTAACTTTATCAAATTTATCACTATGACGTATACTCAAGAGAAAGATATTACAACCGTACTAATTAATATTTAATGACTTCAAAGAAATCTAAGACAAAGCTCATTCCGCCGTCAAAACTTAATAACGAAAGTTTAGAAACACGCAAATATTTCAACAATGGGTACAGAACAATGCGAATTTTCAGAACTCAGAGTTGCGAAATACTTTTTATAAAGAACGTTTCGGACGAACCAGAGTATCATTAAATGGTGATTCAAGAAAAATGGTCTTCATCAAAGTATTGAAACCCACCATCGTGAACAAACCTTAAATACTCAAGCCCCCGTCAATTAATTTACCGCACATCTTGAGCAATGAAAAAAAGTAGAGCGTGTAATCAAATATCAGTCATCGGAAAATAAATATAATCGCCAAAAACTAATAATAATTCATTGTTGTTTTCGTAGCATGGTGGAACTCTACTAAATCAAACAGCTTCATGCCTACCTAACCAAACATTCTTATCACGATAATGTTATAATCATTTAAATGCCATTTTCTCCTCCCAATGCGTGATATAAATAAATTGCCATTTAACGGGTTGTGTTCGACTTCGACTAACAAATACTCCCAACTAAAGGAAGGATAAACCGAATATTATTAACGTTTTGCAATGGCAGCGCCTTGCCATTACTTGCAGCTGCGTTGAAAGAAGAACACGAAAACCACTTTGTGTCTTTTTGCCGTCACCCACACATATTGATATATAAGTCACATATTGAAACTAACATATAGCACCCATCGAATACTTCACGTCCACAGGGCAGTGCAGGCAAAAATAGCATACGTGTGTAGTCATAGTCACCCCACAACAGTTCATGGGCATCTGTCGTTGGGCGCCACTGCATAAATGAATCCCAATTGATTAGTACCCCAGTCCGGTCCCTGGCTCTGTCTTATCAATGATGAGCACACACCAGAGTATCGTTAAATGGTGAACAATAGACAATTATGGGGTGTACTGTTCACACAACAGAGCTGTGCGTCAAATAGTTTCTTAATACTGATGGGAGAATGCGATTGTGTATCAAGTCGATCAACTCGAGAACGATAAAAAGGACACAATCATGAAAGACAGCACAACTATTAATCCGCTAAATTATGATTGAAGCGACTGATTGCTGCGATTTGAGCTTAAAATTTCATAGCTTTCCTTTATGAAGTTATCATGCATGTCAGCGCAGCAATCCCTGATAATATCCTTTCCGTTATGGTTTTTTTTTTTGTTCTGTCGAGTTCTGTCCAATAAATAACCTCGGAAATGGGGCAGGAGAAGGGAGCATGAAAGTCAAACTCCCAAAATAAACAGAACTGCTTACTAAGCAGAGATTTTCTTTTTTTGTTCCTCGAAATGTCGCTTCTCTTGTTAGACACACATGAGAAGGATATGATCCTGCATTTTATAGCGGTACAGTGGCAGCCTGATAATGGCGCACTGGTGTCATTTTGTAAATCACTCCACTAGCTGCTTATGGTGTGCAAACTATGAAACGAAGAGAAGCGATAGAAACAACAAAATGAAATCTGTAACGATATCTGAATGATGATGATGTTTATTCAGCAGCAGCAGTTGCGTGAAGTTGTAGCACGCTAGCACCCACTAAAACTGAATCGAATTGCCACTACAAAAGAGATACAATTTTGTTAAAACGTCGCGTCGTCGAATATGTACGTCTGTGTGGGGAACTTGCAAATGCTGATGCTGAGTTGCATGACCTTTTACTTTGTCGTTCTCTTTCTCTCTCGCTATACGGTACATCATGAAATTATGTCGCATATAATAGGATAATAAGATAAGGTTTTTTTTTGAATGTATCTTTAATTTGTTGGACTTACTTATAAAGTTTCTGTTTTTTTATGGCAGTCGTTTCTTCTATTTAACAATAGGGATATAGGTAGAAAATGTATGCATTTTGTATCCAGTTTCAGGAATATATAACGAAAATAGGTTGCGTTGTCCTTTTTTATTTGTAATTTGATAGGTATAAATATAATGTATATTATATAAGGTGTTACAAATCCCCTAGTCAAATTATGATACACTGGAGAAATAAAATACTTATAGGTATATTATATTTTCTTAGGTAGTAAGAATGTTAGCAATTTTAAGATGTATGAGTATGTGGCTGATATTGGAATTGATTTTTTTCGAAGGTTCTAGGAGGAGGTTCTATGGATAATCGTATTTTACGGGGAATCATTGGCATATTTTTCTTTCTAGGCAATTGCAAAGGGCTACTTTACCAATCCACTCATACCTATTATATATAAATTATTCATATAAATTTATTTTGATTAAAACGGTCACTGACAGCTTTACATTGCAATATATTTTGATATTTTGCTATATATGAAAGAAGATTGGCCGTTTCGGTAACTCCCAATTGGGATTGATTTTACTCATTAACATTGACGTATTGATGTGAGTCTATCTATATACGAGTTTAACGAATCCGGAATAAAAATACAGTACCATCTCGATTTACACAACTTATAGAAATTGAGGCAGTTGCAATAACCGAGGTTGTTGCACTTACAGGGTTACATTTTTTTAAATAAAAAATGATGACAGCCATTTTACTACGCTTCTGTAGAGATAATGACATGGATGTACTAGGTGGCGCAAACGTCATTAGCCTATCGAAAATTTAAGACATCAATAAACAGAATCCAAAAGCAGAATCGAAGTTTTTCATTAAAAAAAAATTACAGTCAGGTGACAACTTTTGCGCCACCTTGTATTTACAAAGAAATTGGTCCGGGTCCAAACAAAAGTATATAACTGTGAAATAGCGGCATAAATAACGAACCAAAAGGAGAACATGCAAATAAAAAATAGATAAATAAACACAAGAAGTTGCACTAATCCAGGTAAATGTGTTGAAAAGTTGCACTTATAGAGTCAAAAAGTGCGACGACTTTAGTGTTGCGAAAATCGAGGAGTTGCGCGAATCGAGGGTTGCGTATACCGAGTTCGTAGTGTAATTTAAAAAAAAAAACTCCAACGTATGTTGAGACTCCAAATCCAAGTACTTGACATGAAGAACTTTTTCTTCTCCTTACATTACGACGAAGTTATGATCAGGATTATGGGAACCGTAACCCTCCCACTTTACTGCATCCCTATTGATCCGTCTGTGGGAGTCGGCTATAGATTGATATCAAGAACTATAATGAATACATTTGTTGTATATTTCAATGTAACTTTATAGCTCTCGTTAATAGTTTTGGTTTTGTTCACTTTTAATAGAACCAACATTGTAGAAGGCATTCCAAACCACGCGGCAATAATCAGCGGAATGAAATTAGACCCCAATGCAAAATGGTTAAAAAATTAGGCTTTATTTCATAATCTTCTTTCTCTTTAACGACGACACTATGATCTGGACTAACGGGTGCATAACCCTCCCACTTAACTGAATCCCTACTGGTCCACGTGTGGGGTTCGCCGGTTTATCTCAGAAAACAGGGTTCGTAGGACCTCTCCTTTGAACATTACATTACACGCTCCATTTTCTTCGAGATAGATTCTTTGACGTGAAAGCTAAATTACATTTATATTAAATTGCCAAACAACACTAAAAGTTATAACCACAGCAAAAGTTATAACAAAATTGGAGAGTATTTTCGGTGTATTGGTGACACCTAATATGCAATATTTGGGACTTTTTTAATTTTTTTTTAAGACGCGAAGCGGTGACGCTGGGATCTACTTGTGATCTCATAACTCTAAGTCTTTACGAAGACTTTACTTTTTACCTTTAAATTAATTTTCATTAATTTTTAGCTTATATCAACTTACATACTAGACGAAAATGTGTAAATCTAACTTAAAATTAACAGGATACCTTTTTTTAAATTATTGCTCCCTATGCGGACTTTCTAAACATAACTATAAACTTATAATTATTGTCTTTTGGCCTAAGAACTATTTTACGAACTAATCCTATTCATCGAGAAAATTTCGAAAACTCGGAATCTATATCAAATTGAAGTAGAAGACTAAATCGTAGCCGATTCACACCATTTTTAAGATCTTGAGGAGCAATATTCCCCACTTCGCGGAAGTCCTGTGGATTTGAAGCGAATCGATGCTTAACCGATTTTTTGAATTGCGCAAACATATTGTTAGGTTTATGGCGCAAACCAATGGATCAAGCGTTCGAAATAAAATTGTGGAAGTTGCAACTACAAGAATAAAAACTTGGCCATATGCCTAGCATTCGTGAGATTGGCATGTACATGTACAATACGTACGACTTTGGTCTTTTTAATGATATATTTACGTTCGATGTTAGTAAGGCACCGACTTTCCTTCAAATGGAACTTATAGATTTCAATTGTGATACAGCTTAAAAAGGCAAGTTCAATAAAGTTTACATTTTACACAAAGTAGGTACTTCAAAATTCAAACTAGCCATCCCAACTTAAGGAACCATGCTGCTGGCATTTCACGCAAGTTTGGAAGTTCCAATGTGTGCCAACAGATGTTTTCAACAATGGACATAAAGCAATGTAAAATGTAAATAAATTTAAACATTTACCGATGAACATCTTTATCGTTGATACCAAACAACGAGGAGATAATAATGCTCAAAAGAAGTCAACGTTTCGGTTCTCAAATCAAATGATATTTCGGGTTAATACGTCTTTACTTAAAAAAAATTAAAAACTTTTTTCTCTTATAAAGACGTTTTTTATACACTTCTTTCTTATAAATACTTAGTAATACATTTAAATTTTATTTTTAATATGGCCCGCTGACATGCTTGAGACGAAAAAATGGCACTTAAGGAGTTTGATTTTGACACTCCTAGTTTGTACGCTCTATTCTTTATGTTCCTCAAATTGCAAATCCTTTTATTAAACGGAAGTAGCTTCGAGCTCGAAACTCTAGTCACAATCAGAACAAACCGATCAATTGCCTCCTTCAGCGATATCATAAATAAGTTGTCAGAGTTTGAAAGTTCATTCAAAGCAAAAACAGAATCTCACGAAATGAATTTAATTTTCAATAAAAACAGTAAAATTTCCTTTCTGAATGGCCCGAAATAACTTTAAAAAAAAATTAAACTAAATGCATAACGTTATATGATGAAATGAGTTAAAAAAAACATCTACACAATTCTACACAATATCATCTGTTCAAAATTGCTTATCAACAAATATTAGGTCAAGCCATCGATTTAAGACATTTTTGAAACGATTAATTTGAATAAGACCAAATTCCTTATCTAGGGGCACAAGACCATTTTTGGGAGCGGCCGATTACACAGTCGGTTAGCTACGGCTCCAATATTATATGTATCTGCGCGCACAAAGAAATCGGTCTAATCGGACGATCGCAAAGTCGGCCTGCGCGCCTCGCATAGAAGAGGAATTGACGAGAAATTATTGAACACCTAACATAACATGAGTTAAAATCCCGTAGAATAATCGAAACAATAATAAATCACTACAGTAATTGAGGCGTTCAGAGAGATTGCCAACTTCTCCACGTCGCATTGCATCCAATTGGCACTCGGTCGTCCTATTCATTAAAAAAGGGCTTAATTGATCTAAAATAAAATTCCATTTAAAACTAATACAATTTTATAAGCATCCGCTTTTTAAATATGTGTTTTTTAAAAAGTTAAATAAACAAAATAGCCTAACTTTATTTGGTTAAAAAAAGAATGTTTTATTATTTTTGTAGCTATGTTTAAAAAAAATCCAGTCTGTAGCGGCCATCCTAATGACATATATATTCGTAAAGACTATTATCTAAAAAAAATGTATTAAATTCCTTTCGAAAAGCACCTATTTTATTTCACCTGTTTAAAAATTATCAAAGCACACATTTTTTATTTCATCTTTGTAAAATTAGTATAAAAGGCAGTGAAATAAAGTTGTCAGTCGTTCACTAGTCAGCAGACGAATAGAACAATTAATTTGTCGTTCGGCTCTAACTCTTGAATTAATTTAATTATAAAAATGAAAATTCGATTAAAATAAAGTATTGTTAAATTCTACTGATTTCTTTTAATTAATCGACGGCAAGATCTCAAAGGGGTTGTGTCCATCGCTTCAAGTCTATTTAAAATCAATTTAAAATTTCCTCACTCAATTTTATTCCTACCTTTGCCTTATACCAATTTAGGGCTGAAATGAGCTCATTTTTAAATTAGCAAGTCATGAAAGTTTCCGAATTCGGTTCGACAGCCTGCAAATTTAGCTTCTTAAGGCATTAAGGAAATCAATGCAAAAATTCGGAAACCGCTGTGGGTTTATTATTTCGCCACAGAAAACTTGCAAATCTCACTCCTCAAAACTCGATTTCAAAGTGATTTAGCTTTTTGGACTACATCTACATTTTAGTTTTACTCATAGGCTTCCGTCGCTGTTTTAAAGAGCCTGCTCTCCGGTCTTAAAGCCAGCAGCGAGTTGCTTCCGGGTCCTGTTTCTCGACTTCTGCTCTTTGATTTCCTTGAGCTTGGCGACTGCGTAAGCCCTCTTCTTTCTTTGCAGGATCTTCTTTTTCTCCGTTTCCTCGCTGCCTTTGCTTTGCGTTTTTAAATGTGCATCTTCTGCCACCTTATTCCGCTAAACGCACGCTACGACGGGCTTTTACACTGGGGTGGCTGGTAACCTACTCCTTGATTATGTTGCCCTTCGGAAATTGCGCACGAATAAGATGTTATATGCGTACATCGCATCGATTAGTATTCTGGTCTATTTGGGTGACCGTTCGACCATTTGGAGAGCAAAATGTTACTGTGTGGATCCATAGCCTTGGAAACCTAGTACAGCTTATCACCTTATTTCGAGCTGCTGCAAAATCGATTAGCTATAGTAGCTGTCATCTGTTCTCGTGTTGTTGAAAATTTGCTAACCAACTAATCCGCCGAAGATATTTCGACTTTAGCATTGAAATACCCGAGGACAAATTTGACATCGTACTCCGGACAAGCTCTGTAGGCTACAGGAGTTCACAAAACTCCTCATTGATAGAATCTTTAGCCTCATCGGAAGGGTTCTGCTTACATACATATAATCTTGATCTAACTGTTGTCTCAACTTTTGATGTTAGTACCTATATAGATTACAAAAATTTTGCATCCTTTATGAAGTGATAACAAATTGATACCATGTTAAATGAATTAAATCTGCTGAAAATTGCTTTTTCTATATTTTTTGTTCAATACCCCACCCCATCTGATTGTATTGTTCCTTTTGAAGTGGCATTCAACACTATTTGAACTCACTCTGAATAAAATATCGAATGCCACCAGATTTTTCTTACCTTACTTTGTAATTCCTAACCAACGACCATACCACGTCGAGTTAATCGGTTCTCGTCAGATCACCGTAATTAAACGACGTTGGGCGCGGTTAGTACGTAGATGGCCAGTCCCATATACGGAGTTGAAGTAGATAATTATACGTGGTATCACAATGCACCTAAATTGGTCTAAGTGTGTCGGCTTCTGCCGACAGCCACATAAACCTAACCTAACCTAACCTTGTAATTTAATGCGCATCACTGTCAGGCGATCACTTGCTGACTTTAAATCTATTACTTTTGTCCTTAGCAGCTGTAATTAATGTAGACATTTTTCATCCAGGTATGATATCCTGATCCTATCCATCGTATCTCCTAGAGCATGGTAACACGACGCCAGACTCAAGTTCTTGAGAACCATCTGTACTGTACAGCATCCACCACGTTCCAGGTGCATACTTTCAGATGGTAGTGCGTTAATGTTCTGGATTCGATTGACGTTTGAGAGTATTCATTATCAGAACACCTACTATCTCTCTCATAGATATGTTTTTTGTAAGATGTAATACCGAAAGCCTGCTAATATTTATTGAGGTCAAACTGACTAACCCCAAAGGCGGACAATTATGGCAATTAAATGAGACAGTCATGATCCCATTAAAACCGATCATAAGCATACCGTTAAAGAAGAAGTAGATATCACTGCTGTAATTTCGAATACTGTTAAACATTCGCTTTTACTAAAACCATAGCTATCCGTGAAAGAAACAAATGAATCTTTCTTTCCGTTAAAACTAGCATTCTAAATTAACACTCCGTTCAATAAATATATTCAAATTTATTTAATTTGAATCTGAAAGCATACAGCGCACAGCAAAATTAGAACCTTTTCCTCATCCATTTGCTCATATACACTAATCACTCTGATCCGTTTGCTGACTGCATCTAAACCCCTTTTCTAAATACTGCAGCTACATGAAAAATTGATGACGAAACCTTATAAAAAAAAACGCAAAGCTAATAGTTACAGAGTCACCTGCATAGCTTTAAGGTATTTTGTTTGTCCCTATTTTTTTCCTTGTAACCCTCTGTATTCAACGGGAAAAGGTAAATAAGTCAACACGCATACACCCTTCAAAGTGTAGTACTACATAAAAAAGCACAATTGTTCAGCGAAATGGTCAGACCATGATATAAATGCAAGCAGGATAGGTTGGCGCTAGGTGGCAAACAATTGCTAAAGTTAAACACAATTTATTACTGCAAAGCACTTAGATGAGTATACCTAGTGTTCATGCTGCATACTTTCCACACTTCTGAACCGTACAATAATCCTTGGACAGCATTGAAAAAGAAATTGCTACGAAAATCTGTGCGAAAGGATAAATATGGCGAATGAGGACAAGAAATTGTTATACAAGTCGATTGTTGTTGTGTTTTGTGACACCCCTCCCCCCTCAATCTACATTTTTGTGCAACCCATTCTCTTATTTTATTCAAAAGAAAAGAATGAACAATAAAACGTCATGGACTATAAGATTCCATTTGCATACGCCTTTTTCTTTTAACATACCCTCTTGGTGTTGTTTTCATATAAATAAGGATAACTCGACAGAGTGTGCAAGGAAATAAAAAGCAAGAACAACAACAAACAACTCCTCCAAGACGAAGTAAACAAAATTGCGAAGCATCAAGGAAAAGGAACTCCCATTGTTTGATCGTCCATTCTTTCCGGCATCGCTTAAGCACTACGAAACATTGTTCGACGTTTGCAGAAACCAGAATCCGGATAAGAAATTGAAGTAACTCGGAAAAAGCAATTGAAGAGGGGAAATCAACAAAAGAATAAGACGAAGGATATTTTATCATATTTTATTGTATCCAAGTATGCCCAAGGATCAGGTACATACAACTTGGAAAAAAAAAATGAACAGAGAAAAAAAACAATTGATTCTGAAATTCAACAAGAAAGACCTAAGCGGGAGCTTACCTCCTCTCATTTCCTTGACAAGCAAAACAGGATAACAATATCCATGCAAATCTATCCTCCCAAAAGAAAAGGTGATAGGTTTCCATCTTTGTATCTCTTTCCCCGCGTGTTGTAGCTATAGGTATGGTGTATTTTACTCGGATATATTCTTTGGCTCCTGTACCGGAAAATTTTTGTCAGTATAATTCAGCGCTTTCAGTTTACTTTGAGTGTTATAAAATGTGCGGTATGTGCTTTTGTGTTTGTGCACGATAACGCACATTCCGGAACATTTTCTTGAAGAAGTCAGTTTCCTGTGCCACTCTCATCATCAAACATACAAGTGGGAATAGGAGCCTCTATGCAAAATGGCAAAATGAGATATAATCGAGTGGAACGAGCAGTGGACCGGGGATGTTTTAGCGATGGTGGATTGTGTACGTGTAGTACGCTTTGGAGGATTATACTGGGACTCTTATACTGCCTCGGAAAATGGATCATAAAATTTCAAATAAGCACAATAGTCTGGTGAGATGAAGGTGGGATGAACTGTAAAATCTGCATGAAAATTAAACGATTGCAGAGCTAGACAGGGACAATCATCACAAAACTTGATCAAGTTTTCAGATGTTTATTTCCGCTTAGGTGTAGTGCAGAAGCATGGTTCTATCACAAGCAGTATATGGGTTTGAGTAGGATTTGATGGTAATGTGATAATGCATAGTGAAACAATATGGTAGAATTGCAGTCAGACAGCGTGCACTGCAGCTGTCTATTTATTGCATCCATTTAATAATTGGTTTAAATCAACTCTATTATTAAACATTATTTATGGGCAAGTTATAAAGCCAGGCAAGTTTTTGCATTGAATAAATTGAATTTCCGTGTTTTTCCGGACACAATCTACGATAAGGTAATGTCAATTTATTGTTTTTTTCAGTTGGTTGGTTGGTTAAAGGTTAACGATATTCAAAATTGTTAAAAAAAATCAGCAAGGTTACTTTAGGTAGTGCTGGAAATGAAAATTAATCTCAATGTGGGCCCATCACGATGGTACCAACTATGGAGTCAGTCCTGAATATCCTTTATACCTTTTTGTCAAGCATTTTATTTTCCTTAGCAAAACCCAAAACGTTTGCTGCAGTATATCAACGCTACAGCCTTTAGTATTAAGGTTTTCAACGAAGACCATTACCCAGGCATTTCTTTCTGCATAAGTCGTGTTTTCCTCGTAGTCTATATAGGCTTAGAAAAAAAAATCACTAAGCCTGTATAGATTTCGTTAATCGGGTTACATTTCTAGGCTTATTTGTTCCAAAGTTATTTGTTCTACCTAATTGTTTTCGAAAAAAGTTATCGGAAAGGACACAAATGGCATGTAGCGGGGTAACTTTGAACATTGCTAATAAAATGCTTTTAAAAACATATTTCAAAGCGTAAACCAAAATTTTAAGTTTCAGATACCTTCTTCTTCAATTTTCAGCGACTTTCGGTGATCGTCTCAGTGGTCGCCTGAGAGAAGCCGATTGAGGACGATTTTATGCTTAGGTTTGAATAAAATACTAAAGCTTCATGTGAAATATACACTCGGCAGCAAATAAACCGGGCCACCCGCTACGTTCAAACTCTGATTCGATTTTCTTTTAAAGTATAAAACATACACCTAAAAAAGTAGTACCAAAAGAAAGTGCGTTATATGTTGAATAAAATGAATGGAACTCATTGGGATTATTCAATTAATTCAGAGTTTATTTAATGTTATACCAAAAAGAGTCGTTTTCCAGTTGTGCAATCATAAAATGAAAAAAAAATGTAATCCAATAACAAAGAAAAAATTAAAAAAAAAAATGTTGGTCAATATCTGGTATTGCCTCCTCTTGCTTGGATAACTGTCAGCATCCTTGCATAACTGTCAGCATCCCTGCATTCATCGACCTCACGAGCCTGACGATGAAATCTTGAGGAATAGCCTTGTTTTAGCAGGTATCCGGGCTCGAACCAGACGTTTCAGTTCATCCCATAAATGTTCTATCGGATTCAAGTCCGGGCTTCGAGCTGGCCGGTCCATCATACGAATGACGACGTCCCGTAGATACTGGGTTGCCACATGCAGCATGAGGCCGTGCGTTATCTTTCATTTAGGCGGCGATTTCGCAGAACAGTAAGCTTAATAAACCGATCATCTGCTGCTGATTTAGCCCTAGGTCTACCCGTAACTGGACGTTGATCGAATGCCCCAGTCTCTAGGTATCTTTTGTAAACTCGTTGCACCGAACGTTGCGCAACGCCTGCTTCAAGTAGTGCTACAGCTTGAGCTGCTTCCTGAGGTGTCGTATCCATTATTAACAACTTGAAAAAAACGCAAAAATACACGCGGCTGAGCAAACACCGGACTTAATCTAAAAAAATTATAACAGACACTGACTAACCTCATTGTAGAAAAAAGAACGGTAATCGCGAAATCTAGACAAAACAAAGCAAATCGTTTCTTCTGTGTTTCTTGCTTGATTACAATGTGAGTTAACGGTTCTTAAGAATAAATTTAAAATAATTTTAATTGACATGAAATTTAGTTGTATGTGTTATACTTTTAAAGAAAATCGAATCAGAGCTTGAACGTAGCGGGTGGCCCGGTTTATTTGCTGTCGAGTGTATTTCAAAAAATCTTAATTTAGCAGGTGAAAGGCTTCTTAAAGTTATAGCATTGCTAACAGTTATAAGAAAAATCGTTGGTATGAAAAGCTGCAAAACTTCGGTGCTACAACCCCACCAACCTTCGATTGCTGAATGAAAATGGAAGATATTGCAAAAATGACCTCCGGGAACTCTTTTCACAGATCAGTAAAGAGCCATCTTAACCACAATTTGTGCGATCGGAATTACTACCGAAAGGAAAATAAATTCGAACTCATCTGAGCAGTCTTTAAACTGAGAGGGGAATTAATCATGCTTGCACCATATCTAGTGGATCTACGCATTTACTGCAGCTTATGCAAGCTTACCACTACATACCTGTGGGAGAAACAATTTCAAAGCTAATAATCACTGTTCAAACAGTTGCTTAAAGTTGAATCAGTTGATTCATTCAAATATCTCGGTGTTTACATTGACAACAAACTAAATTGGAAGGTTCACGTCCAATACTTAAAATCGTATATGTCACTGATAACTCGCAAAATGTATCTTTTAAAACCTTACTGCTCGCAAAGAGTTCTTTTAATGCTCTATTATGGATTAGTTCAGTCGAAACTTCAATATGGAATCGTTAGCTGGGGAGGTACATATTTAAATACTTTAAGGTCACTATTGATTTCCCAAAAGCATATAGTTCGAATTATGTGTGGTAAGAATCGTTATACGGAAAGTTGGCCTCTCTTTATTAACCTTCGAATATTTCCACTGAGAAATCTGAATGTGTTCAAAGTACTAAAGGAGTTCTTCAAAAGAAGTGGTAATGTTCCTTCTAGAAATTCTTCGATATATAGCTTACGTATTAATAACCTGTCACTGTTTGACGTCCCATTCGCGCACAAAACGCATTTTATGAACTTTTATTTAGTTTTCTCGCGTAGAATTTTTAAAAAACTTCCCTTATCCATACGTTCTAATCTCAATTCCCGTTTATTTTTGAATTCTCTTAAAGACTGGCTTTTTACTGTGAGCCCTTATAACTTGGAACTACTTATGAAAGTAACATCTTAATAAAAATGCAAAAAGATTCTTCTCTGATTTATATTGGTTTCAATCAAATTGCTTTTTCGATTTCAGTTCTTAGCATAAGAACAGCTGATGGTACCCCATGTCAGTTATTCTTTACATACGAAATATTATCTTGCGATCATTCAACACTAACTTTAAAGTTTAAGAATGATAATGAATTTAGTATAATCACTTTTTATTTCTTAATCAGAAGTCTTAATGTAACCTTGTTCCTGCAGCTCTATCTCCGATACGTTCGGTAGACTGGGCTGGAAACATGGAGAAAGTGGCGGAGATGTTCAACCTGATACGCTTAATCTTCAGACCAATAGACAGACAGCCGATAGGTGCGATGCTGCCGACGAGGCCTGCGAAACCGAACAGGTGAAACGGGCCACAGAGGCGGCGTCCACTGGTCAGCGTCCATCTAAGAGCCAGCGAAAGAGGAAAAGGAGAAAGGCGGCTATCGTACGGCGCAAAAAAACTGCACCGGCAGTTGAAGGCGCAAGCGCTGAGAACTGCCCTTCCCCGGTGGCGACGGCAAAGAGATGCTGGTCGGCAGAGGTTACCCCAACCGAAACCAGCCAGCTTACTGAAACCAACGCTGCCTCCCCTTCCAATAGCTCGAACAGGAAAAAACGGAGGAAGAAGGCCTCAAGCACTCCTGTCGGTGGAACTGCGCGCGCACCTTCTGCGTGCCCTTCCACCAGAACACTTCAAGCTGATGTATTTCCAATGATTGGATTTACTCAGATTAACCTTCAACACTCCAAGGCTGCTACTGCTTTAATCAGTAAGAAGCTTTCTGTGTTGAATACAAAAGCCCACATAACATCCATGCAGGAGCCATGGGTGTGGAAAAATCGCATATGTGGCCTTGGAGGTGTCCGTGTCACTACGATACTCTGTGACGAGCGGTCCGAGAGACCAAGGGCTTGTCTTGCTGTGTCGAACATTCTCTCAACGACTAAGCTTGGACAATTTTGTGGCCAAGATTTAGTTGCTGCAGCCATTAGCTACGAAACGAATGGAGATTGGAAGACCTTCGTCGTGGCGTCAGCTTATCTCCCCTATGATTCGGTAGTGCCTCCACCACCGAGGGCAATTGCTGAACTCAATGACTATTGCGACACCAGGAAGATGGGCCTAGTTATATGCTGTGATGCCAACGCTCAAAACACTGTTTGGGGAAGTAGCAAATGCAACATGCGAGGAAACCATCTCCTGGATTTCATTCTATCATCTGATCTTACTATCAACAATGTTGGCTCGCAACCAACTTTTGTGACGTCAAGAAGACAGGAAGTGATCGACCTAACTTAATCAAATAGATACTTTAAGGCGGTTACTAACTGGAGGGTCTCTTCGGAGGTGTCCCTCTCAGACCATAGATATATCGAATTCCTTATGGGATGCGAAGCCATAACTTTGCAGGAGAGGAGGAATCCGAAAAAAAAACAACTGGATACGCTTCAGGGAGGAATTAGGGAAAACTCTCAAAACTCCAACCAAACTCAGGACGAGACAAAAGGTAGAGGAAGCTGTTCAAGACCTGAATAGTGCCATTACTACCTGTTTTGAACTGACGTGACCAGTAAGCAAACCCCATGGCAGAACGCCGGTTCCCTGGTGGAGCTCGGAACTGCAAAGAATTCGTAGAGAAGCTAGAAAGCTTCTAAATAGGTCAGTCAAGACTGATTTGGAGAAAGACTGGAATCTCTATCGATCGAAGCAGAAGGAATATAAGAGGCTAATTCGGGTATCGAAAAGTGCTTCTTATAGGAATTTCTGCGAAAAGATTGAAACACTGGGTGAAACTAGTAGGTTGGTTAAAGTTCTGAAAAAGGGCAAACCATCCAAACTGGACTCACTTAGAAAACTTGATGGTACCTTCACTGAGACGAAAGCGGAAACTCTGAGTTATCTGCTGGAGTCTCACTTTCCGGGTAACCAGATTACAATTGGTTCACAACCAGCCCCGATTACCGAGACTATGAGTGAGCCAAGGCAAACAACTCGGCGTAGCTGGTATATTGCGAAGGCCGTTTTGACGGACGAGGCCATTAAATACGCTTTTGCGTCTTTTGACGGCTTCAAGTCGCCTGGTACGGACGGATAATACCCAGCCATGCTGCAACAGTGTACAAACCAGTTGCTACCGACTATGAAGAAAATCTTCACCGCTGTCCTAGCACTGGCATACATTCCAACACCCTGGCGTACAGTTAGAGTGGCATTTATACCAAAAATTGGCAGAAGTGACTACTCGCTCGCCAAGAGCTTCAGACCAATCAGTCTGACTTCCTTCTTGCTGAAATGCTTGGAAAGGCTGGTCGAGCTTCACGTGCGCAAAGGTGCTTTGCGATTGCACCCACTATCTCAGATGCAACATGCCTATCAACGCGGAAAATCCTGCGAGACTGCGCTCCAAAATCTAGTTGGTAGAATTGAGGGCGCGCTTGACAGAAAAGAATACGCGATGGGCATTTTCATCGATATTGATGGTGCTTTTGACAATGCGACTTTTGATAGCATGTGCAGCTCCGCCAGACAACACGGAGTAGACGAACCATTGGTGTTGTGGATTAAAGCAATGCTAATGAATAGAACGTTGTTTGCGGATGCGGATTGTGGCCGCTATGTTATGGCGGGGGTAAACAGAGGCTGCCCGCAAGGCGGTGCGCGTCCTGTCTCCACTTCTGTGGTGTATGCTGGTCGACTCTCTGTTGAACGCACTCAACAGTTCTAATATTTACGCTCAGGCGTACGCGGATGATGTTGCCGTGCTTTCTGTTGGATCATGCCTAGCGACTGTATGCGCCAAGGCGCAGGCGGCCCTTGACGTGATCGACGAATGGTGCACTAGGAATGGGCTCTCGGTCAATCCTCTTAAAACTGAGGTTGTTATCTTTACGAGAAGGAGGAAGCTGGTCGGGTTGACTCAGTCAGTGCTAAAAGGCGTCACAATCCAACTCTCCAATGAAGCAAAGTATCTGGGAGTCATCCTGGATAGCAGACTTCTTTGGTCCAAGCATGTTGAGCTGAAGACTGCCAAGGCGCTGTCTGTTTTCTGGCAGTGCAAAGGCATTTTCGGCAAGACATGGGGCTTATCACCGAAAAGAGTCCTATGGATTTATACGGCTATGATAAGACCATTTATAGCATACGCATCGGTTGTTTGGTGGAATAAGCTTTCACGTAAATACGTCACTGCTGCTTTTGCCAAATTCCAAAGGCAGGTATGTCTCGGCTGCACGGGGGCCTTCCCCAGCACGCCTGGCTCCGGCCTAGATGCACTATTGAACCTTCCGCCCCTTGATGTTTACATCATGGGCTGTACAATCAAGGCTATCTCACGTCTTACAAGAGGTGGCTTTTGGTATAACTCGCACTGGAGTTTTGATGAACTTGCGCAACGGTTGTCCTTCGACTCCTATCTTATGGATATGCCGTCTGATGCGATAAAACCGGAACTTCGGCTAAAGCGCAAATACGAGGTCGACTTTCCTCGCGTCCAGGACTGGGTCTGGCCGGACTCTGAACCTGGAAGGGAATGCAGTCGAATCTTCACGGATGGCTCCAAAACCGATCAAGGATCTGGTGCTGGTGTCTTCGTGGAGAGCGATAACGTTAGACTTTTCTTTCCGTTTGGCAAATATGCGTCAGTCTTCCAAACAGAGACTTATGCTATCCTAATGGCCATGGACTATGTTACGAGGAACAGGTGGAGGGGGCGAAGTATCTGCGTCTGTAGCGACAGTCAGGCTGCACTTAAGGCCTTACTCAAACCCTTAACTACCTCCAAAATAGTACGTGAATGCAAGATATCTCTGAATTCGGTCGGAAGGCTGAATTCACTTAAACTTGTCTGGGTCCTCGGTCATAACGGGATCACGGGAAATGAAATCTCCGATGAACTTGCTAGACAAGGCTCAGAGGGGGACCTCTCAGGACCTGAACTAGCGATCTGTCTGCCTGCGTCCTCGGTCAGGGCTTCCATTGACGGTTGGGTTTCCTATGAACACAATCGCCGTTGGCATGACTCTCCAGGGTGCAGACAGACTAAGAAAATGCTCCCCGACGTCTGTGGGAAATCCGCGGCATTCTTGTTGTCTCTATACAGAAAAGACTGCAGACAGACTACTGGCGTTCTTACGGGACACTACGCTTTTGCCAAACACCTTAAGGTGCTAGGCCTAAGCGACACCACCAACTGCGAAGCCTGTGGAGAAAGCGACGACACTGCGGAACATTTCCTCTGTGATTGTCCTGCTTTTGCTCGTATCAGGTGGCAGGTTTTTGGTGCGGATATGGTGAGTGCTGTAAACCTAAGCTCCTTATCATTGAAGCGCCTTC
This sequence comes from Portevinia maculata, assembly GCA_949715645.1. Classification (NCBI taxonomy): domain Eukaryota; kingdom Metazoa; phylum Arthropoda; class Insecta; order Diptera; family Syrphidae; genus Portevinia; species Portevinia maculata. The sequence continues at coordinate 336,093,500 of OX454525.1, read as the reverse complement.
TCGTTTTTCTTAGAAAAACGAGTAAATTCCCACAGTAAAATGTGGTGTGTCTGCCTGGTAGTACAATGGACCAGTATTGAGTCTGAGTGCTCCAGTGCAGAAAGTCTCACACACCCCGACAAAAAAAAAAAAAAAAAAAAAAATACGTGCATCATATTGAGGAAACCCGCAATGTAATCGATTTTGTGTTTTAATAACTATGTTTATGGATTTGTTTTGTTTATTTATTAGTTAGTGTTTTTTATATAAAATATGCAAATAACGGCAGAGTTAGTTAGAAAACCAGAGAGGACCGACGTTAAAAAGAGACATTTAAACAGAAACCAAGGCCTACTCACGGGCTCAAGGCTCAGGCGCCCTAGAGTAACTTCTGCAAAGTTTGACCAATATTTGGTGCTTGAGAGTCTTCGGAATGGTCACATAACAGCGGTTGAATTGTTTTAGTGACTTCGAACAGTTAGAGGGACAGAGTGGCCTGAAAGCAAGACCGTGGTCGTGTATCGAGGCTCATCGTACAACCTAAGGGACGTGGAATGGAATTGGCTCACCTTCACCAAAATTGGACAGAGGCTGACTGCATTAGGGGCCTTTTCACTGATAAGTCCAAGTTTTGTCTCCGCTCATCAAATAGATATATCAGAGTATTTAGATGATCAGGTGGGAGATACTTACTTCCCCAACAGTTGGCCAGCGCGATATTTTCTGGGGAGGTCACACAATGGTTGAAGTAATTTCGATGCGCGGAAAATCCAAAACGTATATCGTGGAAAGGTCGGTGAACTCTACCTACTACATCAACAACATAATGTAATTTCATTCGATATGTAATCCCATAATGTAAGAATATGTAATTCCATTCGCTCCGTTAATTGGGGGAAAACTACTTGCTAATTCAGAACAATGCTTAACCACACGCCGCCAGGTGTGTGATCGAATACTTGCTTGGCGTGCGATGAGCCCGAACTTGAATCCCATTGAACAGTTCGGTATCTGCTGGAGAAAACCATTAGGAAGCGATCTAACCTTTCAGAAAAACTCAGCTTCCTGAGATCTGCACTGATCAAGGAACGAAGCAATTTAGACGACACCATCGTAACTAATCTTATCTATGTAAAGTTTGACCATGCGAATTACTGCTAAAGTAGATGTGGGAGGGAATTCCCTTTACTAAAGCAACGAAGGCTGGTTAAAAAAAAATATTGATTTATGAAGTTTCTGTCCACTTCCCTTAATTTATATTCTAACCTTTTTTCAAACTCACTTGAAGTTATTGCAAAGTTCAATATGTGTCCCGTTCTTTTGTAACTCAGTGTAGTTTTATATTTTTTGTTTACAGAATTGCAAGCAAGCTCCCACCCAAACCAAATCCTGGTAACGGCCCTGCCTCAAGTTTATAATTTTCCAAGCTGCTGCTCAATTACACCAAAGGGATACATCTTCAATAGATCAAAAATGGAATTGAGCGAGCGAAATTTCTTTATCATCCCTTTCATTGTGTGCCATTCTTACTCCTTCTTAGGAACGAAAGAAGAATTGAAAAATAATAATTGTATTTTACTCCCGTGCGACCCATAAACACCTGAAGCCGGTCGAATTTGTTGCTATACAAGTTCAAAGTGTAAGAGTATTTTTATTGTTAGTGCTTAATAGAAGCGGAACAGATGGGCGACGAGTAAAGGTAATCGAAAGGGCTCATTAATGTTTCTTCGAATGTATGCTAAATAAAAAAAATAAAAAAATACCAAGTGACATTAGATGGTTTCTTTATAGCATTTCAGGGGATAAATAAAGTCACGGATATCAGGAAGTGTTCCCATAAATAGCAGACTACAATTTGTTTTCCAAAGGATTTCCGTCCCTCTTTTCCTTTGTATAGTCTCTTTAAAAAATCCAACTCACCTGTACGTTTTTCCGCTTCGTTAATAGGTATATTCTCCAAGACAATCGGTTCGGAACGACCCTTCTGATTTACACTGTAGACGACAAGATGAAGCGCCGGATTTGGATCAGGATAATATTCCATTGGTGATAAATCTGCAAGTAAGCAAAACACAATAATTTTAATATACATCCGTCGTGTGTGCATACATTTGTACATATGTTTGTGGAGGAGTCCTAAAAATAGACGGGATATTGATATACTATTGATCCGTTAGTACTTTTGAATGACTATCGACAATCTATTTTCGTCTAATGAATTTGCTACGTGAAACAGTTAAGTTAAGTTTGTCACCCCATCTTGAGGAAACTGTATTTAGAGAATCTTTAAATCCACTGAAAAGAGTCTGAATCGATTATACGCAATCCTTTTAAAGTGGTTATAAGGAGGCCTTAAGGAGCGATAATGGAAAAGAGCTATTTAAAGTAAAACAACGTAAGGTTTAATGGAGCTGTAGGCAGGTATATTGTTATTCGTTATACCATAGAGTTTGTGAAAAGTGTGCAGAAATTCGAATTTATTTTTCCATGCATTTTTAATAACCCTAAGTGGTGTAATTTGTCTTAGCTTTGTGATGCACCAATATGGGCTCGTTGCTAAAAAGATGGCGTTCAACAGCCGATTTATCAAGGTTGGTTAATTATTGCATTTTTGTTTTTTTTGTAACCGAATATGTTATACAAATATTTCAGGATTCATTTTGTAATACTCACAAAATCTACGCTTATGTCGTATTGCCTTACTACTCTACTTTTTGGACCGCTAAGGTAAAGAAAAAGACACTACGACCTATAAGGTCTGTTGTCTCGTCTGGGTCAGACATTTTTTAAGGCTAGTAGTAATTCTACTTTCCGCATAAAGCGGATCATGCTGCCAGCAAGAGTAATGTCTTCGGAACCCAATTGTTCCCTGAAGAATATATTCCTTATAGTTTTATTTACGGCTGCACGTTCACCTAGAACGTGTTGGCACGAGTACGATAACAAGGGCGCCAAGAATTGATAAAGGTTTTTTAAGAATTGCCAAAAACAAGCATTTTTTACTATGGGTGGAAGGGAGGGTCTATCTCGCCGTTCGGGAGGTAGGGACAATTTTAGAAAAAAATTACTTAGATTGAAAAAAAAATTAGTAAAAACCAACGGCAACACTTACAATAAAGTACTATACCGGTTTTGAAAGCCAGAAATCTGTTCTAAAATCCAAAATTTAAATTTAGTCGCATGAGTAGAATATATAATTCAAAAATTCATGTGATTGACTTGCATGCTAGTTAAATCAAACTTATTTAAATTAAACTATTTTGCGTTAGATTGCCCTGTTTCAAAGTGGCAGCTTAAGCTATACTTTCAATTAAAGTTAATTTCTTTTAGAATTTTAATGCCCTTTTAGACGATCAGTTATCAGTTCAGTTATCAGTTCAGTTATCAGTTCAGTTGTCAGTTCAGTTAAAAAAACCGTGCATTTAGACTTCAGTCCGGTGTTCAGTTCAGCTTTCATTTTACTTGTGAGCAGTCGAAAGTCAGAAGAAATACATTGCGTAATGGACGATGAAAGCCTAATTGTAATAGCTATAGTTTTGTCGCTTAATAAATCAAAAAGAAGAAGAAAGAAATGGAGCAAAGATTGGTACTTAAATTTAATGAGGGAATTGAGGTTTGAACATGGTGATTGGTCAAACTACTTACGTATGAGTGAAAGCGTATATTTGGAGCTACTGCAACTAGTGACTCCAATTATAAAAAAAAACAAGATACCAATATGAGAGAAGCCATATCACCTCACGAAAGATTAAGTGCAACACTCCGATTTTTAGCAACTGGAAATACTTACTTAAAGCCCTAAATTTCTTACTGCAATATCGGCACCAAGTCTAAGTGCAATTATACCTGAAACCCACCTCTTTTAGATTTTGCAGCAACATTATTGTATGCAGCTTCCCTTTTCACTGAATTGTGATATAAAGGCTCACTTTTCTTTCACAAACATGGACAAGCGCGATAAATTTCAAAGAAATCGACCATATTATCATTCCGTTTCGACATATCGATTCAACGCCAACTGCGATTAAAATGACGACTGAACTGACGACTAAACTGAAACGTATTTACACATCAGTTTAACTGATACTGAACTGAGAACTTATGGGAATTCCATCAGTTATAGTTTCAGTTTCAGTTAAACGCTTAAATTTTTGCATTTAGACATCAGTTTAACTGAAATCTGGACTGATAGCTCAACTGAAACTGAAACTGAAATGATCGTCTAAATGGGCCTATACACTTTGCGTTCAAACCTTAACCTAAGTTCAACAAATAGTTCCAGTTAAACGAAACCTATATTTCGTTTAAATTTCGTTTGTCAAAAACAACCAAAAACCGAGGGAAAGGCTTCAGTCCACTTGGGCGAAATGTTGGATACCCTATTTCTATTCCTATCCTCACAATGTGGGCGTGGTAAAAATCTAAGTATGGGTGGATTGTTAAAAACAATCTAAATATATTTTGTTATACAACATTTAAGGGCTTTTATCGAAAAAAAGAATTTTGTAAAAAAAAACCGAGTAAGAAAAAAGGACTTTCAGTTATAATAATTCCTTCAATAAAACGATTTTGTTTAAATAGTGTGCGTGTCAGTGGGAGGATTTTAAAAATCTTAACACACGGGCCCCAACATATTAAAATTTTGTCGAGGAACTTGATTTTTTGATATTGTTTGGGTCAGTAAGTGGTTTTTAAAAATTCTTACACTTGATTTGAATGGCTTGAATTTCAGCTTTCTTGCTTGAGCTTTAGGGCCGTATTTATGACGACGGAAGAACGGACATGGCTTGATCGACATTAGGTACTATCAATTTATATTTTTGTTTATTTGCGAATCACTTCTTAACTGAAGCTCATTAAATACTTGTGATGTTGCATTTGTGTGATCAAGCAGTTTTAATTTTTCCAACGATTTGGATGCGTTCTTGCTTCTTTTGTTTATGATTGTTGTTGTGTCAACCCACGGATTTGAATGTGAGCTCGCCGAATTACCAACCTTAAATACGTACTATAACTTTTTCTATGCATATTAAGGGATATTCGGAAAGGGTGGCGACGGTGTAGAGGTTAGTGTGTTGGCTTGTGACCCGTGCGGTGCAGGTTCAATCCCCATGGGGAACAACAACATACGCCACCCAATCACATGCCTCTACACCAAAAGGAGGATTTCTGCCTGGTAGTACAATGGAACGTTACCGAGTCTGAGTGCTCTGGGATTTGGATTTCCTTTCTTTTTATAAAAAAAAAAAAAAAAAAAAAAAAAAAAAAAAAAAAAAAAAAAAATGTATACCTATGACAAATGTCTACCAAACTTTAACTTCAGACACAACTTCAAGGTAACATCCCCAGGTCACTTCTACTGGGAACATAATGTACTACTACTGGAGGCAACCCGAAGGTAATCGACAACTTTATGCCGGGCAGTTCTCGTTAAAGATAGAAACAACTATAACAACTACTAAACCGGAGTCCAATTAGACTAGTCAGATGTTTCCTTCCCGGGCACTGCCGTGTCAAAAAATATCTAATGCCTATGGATATAGCTCAAGGCAATGTCTGTAGAATGTAGAATGTGCGCCGAATGGCTAGTCAGAACACGTCAGCGTTACCTTTATTTCTAAATATTTCTACTGGTCGGCCTTTGGAATTCGCCGGTTCGACCTCAATGAATATTGGCAGACCTACCGTTTCGGACCACTTCATAACTAATGCCAATCAAATGCTGGTTATGTTACATTTGTGTGATCCAGAGATTTTAGGCCTGCCGGTTCTTTTTTCGGTTTCTACACGTGCATGCTCCCGTTATTGATTATTATTCGATCTTCCTTTTACGTCGCCGGTGATCTAGAGTCGTGTCAACCCACGGATTTGCATGCACACTTGCGGGACAATTTCAAGATATAAAATGTGTCACTAGCCTCAGTCGAATGGTTAAATTGCCTTGATGTGATTTCTTCCTCTATACTCCATCCAACAAAAATTGTCAGTACAGGGAAGATCGGATGTTTGTCTCTCAGTCTGGTTGCAATGACTTACATAAATCGGTCCCTCTTTAAAGCTCTCACAGGGTTACCGTAGTGTGTATGATAATTCGCCATAACTCAGAGAGCAATTCTATTAGGGTTACCATCTTCCAATTTAAAATAAAAATATTGCGGAACGCAATAAATTCCGTTTCTCTTTTTCCTTTTCTGGTGAGAAAGTAATAGGCGCGTTTTTTCAGGGTATCTCCAGTAGACCAACAAAATATATAAATTTCGTAACAAAAAAAAAATCAAAACGAAAAATATATCACTGTAATCCAATTTATTCATTATAAATATTGTGAAACATAAAATACTAATTTCTAATATCACTACTCAACTAATCCGATGAGTAATTAATGCTACTGCTCTCGTTATTTAGGTCTATTATTAACCTTTTAACTGTTTCCTCGGCAAAAACGTCCATTTCCCACATATTTGGCTCAACAACCTGTTCAACGTGTTGGACACATGGATGCCATTTTTCCTTTTCAACCCTTGTAAGTGCTGTCGTTAGTAAGTCTCTCATTTCAGCCATTTTAAATGACTTGTTTTGGCTTGCTACAAACCCTTTTACTTGAGCCCAAACCAATTCTATTGGATTAAGGTTACAGTGATAAGGCGGCAAGCGAAGCACTTTATGTCCCGCATTTTGAGCCATTTCATCCACGATGCATGTTTCATACTTGGCTTTGTAACGTTTAACGATTTCAAGCAACCCATTGTATGATTGCATCCCTACCTAACTTGAGATCTTCCTTTTGGGAATTCCCGTATTCATTGGCAAAACAGGCGTCATTCATCGGAAAAACAAAGACATCATACAAACAGGTACATAATGAGATGAAAGGATGTATTTATGTTTTTTTTATTTAAACAGTTTGCGACATAAACTCAATTAGCAAGATTTTCTAAAAGCATTTCCCAGTCCTTTCCGCTATATGTAATTAGAATACATAATTATATAACCACGACGCAATGTCATATACCTACCTAAACAGATGGTAAAAAAAACTGCACTTGTGCAGCTGTACAAATAAAATCAAATTAAAACCGAATGGCAACACCTCACGTAATAATTCGTTCTCAAAAGCACCAAAACCGAAAGTTCTTTGACAAAATCCATAGAAAAACCCTTAATGATATGCTTCATTTTAGAGATGGTAATACTCTTCTGATGTGCTTCAGTCACACTCACAAACACTGCTTATTTTGGTGGATGATAATAGCAAGCGAATACAAGACGATCATGCTCATTCCCATTCGGCTGTGTGGGAGACTGGTTGTGGTGGGTTGTATGCGAATTTTAGGAAAATTGCAACAACAATTATTTGGTATGACAGTGGTTTGGTTTTTATTTCAGTGGCAATTCTTGCGTTTGAGTGCTGTGAGAGTATCTACAGGCACTACTGGTAGAAAAAAAGCTCCTCCATAAGGCCTGTACTGACAATTTTTGTTGGATAAAGTATAGTTGCATTTTACGACATGCGCTGTTTTTTGAGCTTTCGTTATAAAGTGATTCTCAGGTTTATGTGTGGATCCATCTACCTACTGTCTTTACTCGTGAAGTTTCAGCTGTTTGGGATTTATATTCATTGGTCTATTTTTCGCGGCAAATATCATAGTCCAGTTTTGATTTTGATTTCATGCAAGTGACTCAGGACTATTCAGGGGCCGAATTACCGCATCAGTTAATGCATGCAATTTGCACTTTTTACCATTTTTATAAGCCAGACGATTGGTTCACTCTTATGAAAACATACACGTTCATTGACAAGGAAATGCCAAATAATCGAGCTTGATACTCGGAATCATGATCGATATCTTAAGCCGTATTGCCAAACTCACATAATTCAGTACCGTATTGCCCGCAAGCTGATGCGGTAATTCGGGCCCAAAATAAACCACTAACGTTACTGCGACAACTAACAGCATTTCATTGATATTAAGTACATATAGTCGACCTAGTCTCAAATACTTAGCAAAATATCATGCTGCATAAAAAGTAAAAACAGTCAACTCCACAAGAATAAGGTTTCCCAAATTAAAGTGGAGAAGAATCCCCTCTTTTCTCGTGAACAGTATTTTCTCAACATTTTCATTTGTAGAATTAGTTCATAAGTCATCCCAGGGGTATACTACCTATCGAATATGAAAAGAAGAATAAATTCAAAATCGTCACTCGCACATCCCATTGGCCGTTACATAGACATTCTGAAAGAATCTTAGAATCAGCCTTTGCCTAGTGAATGCAGTCAAGGAAATCCACTAACATCACAATGAAGATGGCACTTGGCTAGTAAACAGAAAAACAAAAAAAAAACAAAATGAAACAACAAAGCAATATTTCTTCAACTTACCACGACGAAGTCGATGTTGAAACAAACGATATAATAGAATAGGACTGAGGATAAGCTAGTAGAACAGCGCACCACTCGGCGGGAGCTATTTTCTCGTACAACATTGGAGAATTGTGAAAAATGTTTCTACTCCACTTTGATGAAGTAAACACATTAAGAACAATAATTGTTCCCAAAGGGATAAACTAACGACATAGCTCAGACACCCGCAGTGAATGGTGCACGCCACTCCAGCCACGCAAGTCAGGCGGGGAAAAGGTATTTTATTTACTTCCTTCCCACAACCAGCAACCAATCCTTAACGTCATGCAATCTAACCCGACACAAGAAACTACCGAGCAGACTTCATCAAAGGACTTTGATTTTTCATGAGGTTCTTTTGCAGTCGCTGGCTGTTCTGTATGATTCCATCATTCTTCAGGTTGAGATCGTGTCGCTTATAATGTGTGTGTGTGTGTGTGTGTGTGTTGGGAGGGGGCGTTAGCAGTCCTTCAACGACAACGGGAGACATATCTGCACTAACAAACGATATAGTTTTCCAAAACTGATGTTCATAATGATGTTGTTTATACTAATTTGATGTTGTTGCTGCCGAGGTTATTGGAGAAGCGCTGTGGTGACGATACCAGAGGTACAACTATTTGAAAGGTGTTCATTTACTTTGCAAGTGTGTCTAGAGTTTTTGGTTATTTTCGGGGTAAAACTTGCTAATTGCTACTTCTACAGCATAGGTGTTGGAAGGAGATATGTATATAAACATGCATAAGTAGATTTGTACGTAGCAGAATCCGCCAATTAATTAGTTGAAATGGATTTGTGGAAGTCAGTAAAGTTTTTTCTTGTTGTGATTGAAGGTTTCTTCCCCTCCCTAGTTCTTATTCAAGGCGAAGATTGATTAGACATTACCTAGTTCCTTAGGAGTATATACAGACTATTAGCTTCTGCTTTGAGTTTGGAAATGCAGTGTCGGCACGGCGCGGCGAAGGCAGTACTGGAATAGCGCTGTTGTTGAAATGGAAGGGTGATGAAACATTAATAAGTCGGGATATGCTATCAAAGAAAGTTTGTTCGTTTTGTGGTAATAGGAGAAGGAGAGAAAAGTTACTTGTGTCGTTTTGAGTTTATGGTTGTAAGTTGCCAGGAGTTTATAAATTAAATATCGCTTAACTGATGAGTCTGTCTCCGATTATGTAGACTTTGTTTATTTCACTCATGATAATAGAAATGTCTGGAATAGGAAATGTTTTTAACATGAAAAGTATTTAAACTGATATACTAAGACGGTCTTTCATTGGAGGAAACTCTAAAAATTGACGGATCAAAAAAAGGGCAAACAGTTTATACAATCGAATGGTCTCGGTTGATATAATCTTGGGAATTCACTCATTATATATTTGTTTAGCAGCATTTGCAATAGCATTAAGACACCCACCATGTTGACCTACCTATGAAAAATGCTCAAAGACACAAGGCCCGTCAGCTCAAGTAGCTTAGTAGTGGAGCTTTTAGAATACAAAATTAGGCTTACTTGGAACAAAAAACAAAAGTAAAAATCGAGAAAAACGAGTAAATTCCCACTTACTGTGTTCAGATTAAACGTTACTGTATATAAACAATATAACTTTAAGATAGCGAAAGACATCCTCTTCTTGGTAATGGAATAATCTGAAAACGTCGTCACCTTAATATTAGAGTGACATAAATGCATTTTTACAATTTTTGAGTTAATAATGTTTTCTTATTGAAAAAAAACCATTGGTGTAATAAAATCTCTGCTATCTCTTTATCTTCTTCCTTAATGGCGGTGAGGCTATTATAGGGATTAACGAGATCATAACCCTCCCACTTAACTGCATCTTACTAGATTGATGAACGGCAGGCCTCCCGAATTTGAATCGCTTTGTCACTGAGGCCATTCAAATGTTGGTGGTGCTGCATTTGTGTGATCCAGGACTTTTAGGCCTGCCTCTCTTTCGTGATTGTATGGAGAAGTTGATTGATGTTGCCTTTTTCACAGGGTTCGTATGATCTCTCGTTTGGACATGACCAGTACCAATTGAGCCGGTCGCGCTCCATTTTCATCGAGATAGGTTTTTTGACGTGAAGGCTGCCTCGGATCTTGCAACTTCTTATTCGATCAATCTTTGTTACTCCTGCTGTCATGCGAAGCACCTTCATCTTACAAATGAATTTCTGTGTTCAAGGTATTTTTACCAAGAGGCCCTTAAAAATATTTTTCAAGATGTCCTTAGAAACCACACTATATCGGTGTTAAATTTTATTTCTCTTGGTTGAAATTGTATGGATTCTATTTCTCATCTCCATATTGGTATATATTTTCAGCAAGAATGCATTTATACATAAATATCATGTCAAAAACAGTTATGTTTATTAAAAAGTTAAGACAATTACCATGTTTACAATTCACCCATACGAAGATTAGTCACTTTTTGTGGGATAGGAATAGGGTATCAAATAGTTCGTCCAAGCGGACTCTAGCCATTCCCTTTGTTTTCTTTTGTTTTATCACAAAAAATATTATTTTCACTACAAGTCGTTCCAAAACGTCAACCACTAAATTGCATCATAAATGCATCGCAAATAAATGCATCACAATAACGCATCACAACTCACAAGGGGTGTGATGCTTTCCCGTTGCGCATATTATTGACGTTTGTCGAACTCAGCCGAAATGTTCAGTATTGATCTGTCACGTAAGCCTTTGTAAGGGAAAGTGACGTTTTCGTACCTATGATTTCTTTTTATACCCTATTCTAAAGGTATATTAATTTTGACGCATAGTTTATAACATACCTTAATATTGCCCATAGACCCCTAAAAGTTACTATATATTATGATCAGCATTGATAGTAATGTCGATCTAGCCATGTCCGTCCGACCGTCCGTCCGTCTGTCGGCAAAAATTAGGCCTAGAGAGCTGAAATTTTAACCATATACTCTCTAGGGTCCCGAAATAATCAAGTTTACGATTTTTGAAATCCGCATACAGACACGCCCACAAACTCAAAACACAAATTTTTGGAAAAAATCGAATTTTGAGCTAGAAAGCTGAAATTTTTTATATACATATGATCTATTACTCCTAAACTGCTTGGGAGATAAAATTTTTAAAATTCGCCCACTGATACGCCCACAATTAAATAAAACAATTTTATTGAAAAACAAAAGTTTGAGCTAGGGAGCTGAAATTTTTAATATATACCTTTCTAGATGCCCTTTATGCTCATATGTGAATATTTTCAAAATCCCCCTACTGACACGCCCACAATTTAAAAAAAAAAAACTTTTTTTGAAAATTCAAAGTTTGAGCTAGGGATCGTATTTTTTACAAAAGCTTCGTTTTTTTCCATAAAATCCCTTAAATATTATATAACAAAATATGTAGAGTGTTCTTACCAATTCAACCATACTTAGACTTTTGTCACGCCCACTTATGAGGGATAGGAATAAGAATAGGGTATCCAACAGTTCGCCTAAGCGGACTATAGCCCGTCCCTAATTTCTTTAAGTGTGTTAGCGTAGGTACAATAAAACTCAAATATGGCTCTCTTGCAAATAGGTTACGTAACGGTTCTAAGATAACAGTTTTGACCAAATGTGTTTATTTTAAACAGTTTATTTCCCTTAAAAATGTTAACTTACGTATAGGTAATTCAAAAGAAAAAAAGTTTTAATAAAACAAACATTGAGAAAAATAATAATATGTACCTGTATTAAAAAATCGGGTTTCTTATAAGAAAACCCATAAATCGCATTCAGTATTTAAATGGCACATAGATTGGTCAAAAAGTACCATACAAATCCGCAAAATCGTTCCCTATATCCCACATGCAATTTCCTTTTTTTTAAATAAAAAAAAAATAGTCCGATTCAAACAAAAAATGGAGAAAAAGTTAAGCTCAGTGGCCACTATTTTCACAAATTTTGAACATGGTTGTGCATGATACAATTTCAGTTTTATTCTTATTCAGACTTCTAAACTGAGGTGGCGACGTCACCAAACTAAATATTATTTCAATAATTTTCAATCTAGAGCATTTGTTGTACGTGGAAGGGCTGCTTTCCTGGGGACACTTATTGTTAAGCAGCAAATTGAAAAAGTAAGCTACTAAATGTTGAACCGATTTTGGAAATTATATTAATATATTTACTTACCTGTCAAGTCAATTCGAAAAATCGGTACATCCGAGTACGTGCTGGTTGTATTTAACCTCAACTTCTTGGTCTTAGAGTCGTAAGCTTCCAAAAAGAACTGCTGCTGCAACCCTCCATCGTACCCTGGCAGGCATTCCAGTTCCATTGTTGAGTAAATTATGTTATCATACGTCTCTAAATGCATTCCATTGCCATTTGATATACCATAGCCATTGTAGAAATTCTCCATACGAGCGTATTCGTACCTAGGTTGGTATTCATCACTTTCGTCAGCTTCCTCCTCGTCATCATCATCTTCATCATCAACACCCTCAATTTCAATCCCCACTGAACTACCAGGAGCACTAATCTTCATTGAATTGTTGTGGCTACCCAACGAATCATTTGGCTTTACATAACTTGCACCACTTGCATGATTTTCACTAATACCGCTGCCACTTCTTGCTATCGCCGCAAATGCTGGTGGAGTAATTTTATAGTTTTTCACCATATTGTCAGTCATGTGCTGTTGTTGCTTGGCCCCGAGTGATTTTCGTATCCGAATCTTATCTAATTTATCAACGTCTTTCCTACCAGTGTCAGAGAACTGTTCTTGTTCGTGCTGCAGACGATGCTCCTGATAGTGGTGGATCGGTTGCATCGGAACATTACCCGAGGTTACACTTTGGGGCGATGCCAAACGATGATGAGTGTCTAAACTCAGATGTGGTAAGGTAGCTTGCCTTTTTGTGAGATGAAATGATGTTGTACTAGTGCTACTGGTCGGCTTCATCTTGCCCGTTCTTGTCTTAGTTTGTCCTCCTTGCGGATTGGCCTTCGGCGTGGCCCTTGTGTAATGAGAAATGTTACCCACGTCCTGATTCGATTTGGATATTTTTTTATATGACTTGGAATTTTTAAGACGATCCCTGCTACTGGCAAAAGCAGCCCTTATATTTCGTGAAACAATGGCACCAGAAGAAGATGCTGTTCCTGCTACTTCGTCATGTTTCGTGTCACGTTTCGTTCGTCGATAATTTATTTCACTTTTATTATTTATGTCCTGGCCGAGGATTCCTGATGTGGAACGTTGTTTTTGCTGTTGCTGCTGCTGTTGATGGTGCTCCTGTTCTTGATGTGAAATTGATGCATCAGCCTCATCCTTGCCCAATGGCATCACATTCGATGGGGTGAAGGACGTTCGTTTTTTTATTTTCAATTTTTTCGTGACCGTATTTTTCCCGAACGCAATGGCTTTTTTACTAAAACTGCTGCCAGTGGTGATTCCATTCGCCGGATTGCGATTGATTTGGCTGTCACGTAAAAATTCCATGTGGGGATAATTTGATTCTCTTCCGTATGCGGGTGGCATTTGATTAGAATGTATTGTCGTTTGATTCGATGAATTCAATGAGGCCGATGTGACAACGTATGGTCGTAGTGTGCAATTCCTTGGAGATCCAGGTTTGGCTGTAATAAAATAATAATAAATAAATAATGTAATCCATTTTAAGGAATCTGTTGCACAATCATGAAGCCCATATCTTGCAGAGCATGCACAAGCAATCATGAATTCAATAGAATTTCATCAATCCATTCAGGACATGTATCTGTGTATTATGTATTTCTCTTGTGTCGTTCGGAAATATTATTTATTATATTTACCTGCAGGTACAACTTGAAAAAGACAGGGCTCGGTTTGTTTGCCAATTGAATTTTTCCCCCAGCAGGCCAACGTACCATAGTCTCGTTCCCCTTTCGGTGTATAAATCAATTCACTGACAGTCTCAACTGCAAAGAAATCAATTAGTTAATAGGAGACTCATGATTGAAAGTATCTTTTCAAAGGCGTTAGCTAACAAATGAACGCGCAGACCGGGAGTTTTTAGTGATCGTTTGGATATAGCAGAAATACAAAATGTAATATTTATCAACCATATTAAATATTAACAGATACTTCACTTCAAGCTAAATAACAATAATTTAAATCTGAAAAAGAAATGATTTAAAATTAAATGTAAAAACACTTCAAATAAAAGAAACAAATTTCTATATCTATTAGGAAATAAAAACTATGTAATCACAGTGTTCGCAGTTGCTCAGAGGTTACTAATCTAAAGGTCTCAGGTTAAAATCTCAAGTAACATATACAACGTTTATTTCCACTGAACGTTGATGTTTATTTTGTTTTTGTTGTTGTGTACGATCGTATCTTCGGGCTGATGCTAAGGGTTTAAAGAAGAATGATTTGCCAACAAGGTAACGTTCGCTTGTATGAGGGATACATCCGACAGGCGCGGCCAGATGTGCTATTGCCGCATGTCCATGCGAGCCAGAAAATATGCCGATTACACGGCATTTATGGGAAACTGTACTTGTGCTACATGCGAATGGACAACTTCTTTTTTAAATAAAATGCAAACTACTTGAGATATATAAAAAAAATATATATTGGCTTGAATTACTATCAAAAGATTTATGAATGGAATTCGACTTAGTTCATATGCAGCGGTCGATACGTTGAACCCAATTTTCGATGACTCGGACGCATATTTCGACCTGTACGGCCGCTATTTCTCGTTCAATATGGGCTCTAAAATCCTCTAACGTCGCCGGTTTGTTGGCATAGACCCATTATTTAATTTAGCCCCATAAAAAAAGTCTAGAGGCGTTAAATGCCATGTTCTCGGCGGCCAATAGAAGGGTCCGTTTCTCGAGATAACTCGATTGTTGCACCCGCTACGTGGCTTGTGGAAACAATATTCTCCCCACTTCTGGCAATACTAGTCTCACTGGTATGGCAACATCAAGCAGCGAATAGTCTCACTGAAATTTTTTTACCAGACTATGAATTGCTTTTCTACTGGGACGAGAATTATGGTAGAAAATTGCCGTTAACGCTCTTAAAGTTGCTGGTGGTTGCAACTGGGAATTTCAGTAGTAAATTGTAATTATTTGTAAACGTTGTTGCTTCGTGTACTTCACCATGATCAAAATGTAGATTTAACTGAAGATTTTGACATTGACAGTTCGGTAATCGGTTTAAGGGTGCGTTCACACAGAAAGTTTGAAGTTGTCAAAACGCTAACGAAAGACCCTTTATTTTGCATGTACAGACTACAGACACTTACAAATTTCTTAAGAATTTTCACAAATTATGTACTCACGCTTATAATTTTTATTTTTATTTTATTTTTATTTTTATACTTGTTAGAAATAATAAAGAGCTTCAAACTATCAACTAATATTGAGACGTTGGGTTGAAAAATACCCATCAATATTTGAATGTTGATAATATGTCCGGTTTGATATAAGCAGTTCGTTGAGTAAGTACTTATGTTTGGTAGGACATATCGGTATCATGGCAAAGGAATTAATTTAATTTTTATTTTTGTTTTTAAATATTTTTTGTAAATGTATTTTTGGAGTCACATTTAAGCCCCAAAATTTAGAATTAAAATAGGGTGCAATCGTGCCAAAATGGGCTAAGGCATCTAAAGATGCTGTTCTGTCTATTTGCAATGAACAAATCTCTATCTCGTAGGTGTGTGCTTGGTGCTTCATGTAATCATCACGCCTTGAACCTTTCTTTGAGCAGAGAGTGACTGCAGTCTCAAGAGCAGATAACGAGCGTTTTAATTAGGCAATTCATAACGCCAGTTTAGTTTTCCGACTGCATACCTACTAAAATTAGTTTCAACCTCTTCGATTCCACTTATTTAAAGTTGCTGGTATGGAAAACAAACTATCGAGGAGTTTGTTTTAGATCTAACAGACTAACAGATTTAATAGCATTAAGTTGACATAAGTTTAAATCATCATTAATACATTAGGCATATAATTTTTAAAAGATTCTCTTTTCAAATAAATATTAAAATCTATCGAATAAGATAACGAGCTAGTCTCTCTTATGCATCGAGTAACAGGTTCTTAACTTTCCATACAACATTGCTATTAAAACACAAATGCTTACGCTGTGTTCTTAGCACTATAAGGGTACTGTAACAACAGAAAAAAATCCCTTTAGCGCAAGCAAATTATAAAAAAAAAAAAAAAAAAACATAATATGACCCTACAAGGGAACTTATGTTCATATATTATTATATTAATAAAGACCAAAAGAAAATAACAATCTATATGGGACGTTAAAATGTCACTAATGAAAATAACAGACAAATATTTACGACGATTATCTAACGTTTGTAAACTAATAAGTTGACTATGTGCTATGTAAGAAGGCATTTCGATATTCCATTGCAGCTGATATATAACGAATAGCATACATTTTCTTTGGACGCCTACCATTCTTTTGGAATTTATATTATAAAAAGGGTTCCAAATTACAAAAGAATATTGAAGGACGAATCGGACATAAAATATAAATAACTATTTGTGCGTGTAAGGATCTCTAAAATGTTTGGCACTACGCTTTTTAAAACCTAGCATAGAACTCGATTAAACGACAATATACTTAAAGTGACTAGAAAAGGAAAGTTTGGAGTCAAATATGGCAACCATATCTTTTTTTTAAATAGTCTTTTCAAGGGGTTCTTCCCAATTAAATAACTGAAACTTACACAAGGTAGAATACGAAAAGATGAAAAGCACTAACGCTTAGAAGCATTCAAATAAATTTAATTTTTATCACAACACTAAAATAGCCTCTTGAGCTGGATACAATCTTCATCAAACTTTATATCCTTAAAAAATGTTATGTCATCGGTATACACGAGACATTGAGAGCTCTGTATGAAATTAGTTAGATCATCTATAAATATAAGGAAAAAAAGGCCCCAAGTGACTTAGCTGGGGCACACCAGACGGTTAATTGGATCAGACAAAAGTTCAATAAGCTATACATATTGAGTTCGTCCAGTAAGGTAAGAACAAAACTAACGTAATATCCTAGAACAAAAACCAATGTCGCTCAGTTTTTTTTAAGCAGTATTCCATTGGAGAAGTTGTAAGTTGGATTTTCCTGGCGTGTTGAAAAGGTTATATTATGTTTTTGAAGGAAAAAATTTGTTTATTGTAAATAAGATTTTCAAACATTTTTGGAATTGAAGAAAATTTAGAAATATGTCTAAAACTAGTGACGTCTTGCTTGGAACCTTTATGAGAATAATTAGAATCACTAACAAATTCCTCCAGTCCTTAAGAAAAACACCACTATCAATCAACCGATTAAAAAGTATCGTGAGATTGGAGCAGTGCAACTTTTTAAAACTATTGGAGTTACTCCATCAGGACTAGCAGTTCTATCAGCTTAGTAATTCATCTGTGACCTCATCTGCATCAACAACTAGGCAATCGACATTTATTGAACTAGTCGACGCTGAAAAACATGTTAAACGAACAAGGAGTTGCATACACCGACTGGAAAAAATTGGCAAACGAACAGCAGCAGATTGTGCTAAAATCCAAAGATTCATAACCTAGATATTGCATGCCGCTAGGAACACCATTTGAGTCTTTTTTACCTTTGATAAAACTCCAAAAGAATTTGCTGTCCGATTTCAGTTTTTATTCAACAGACAATTCATAATTTCTGTAAAGAAATTTGTTTAGAGTATCGAAATTTTTAAAGTATCGAATTGGTTTAGAACATTGTTTGATGTCTATAGTATAGTGTCCATACTAGCAAGTTCATATTTATAAACGGAATCGAATAGTTTCAAAATGAAAGAAAATACAAGAAAAAGACCATTTATATATTTTAATGGCTTTAATTTTATTGAATTAGGCTCAGATAAATGGAAATTTTCCAACTCAAGATGCTCAAACACAAACGACAAACAGCAATTACAGACAGCAATGTAGAACTTATGATTAAAAAACCTATTTTAAAATTCGTTACCAGAACCAGACTCTGGTGCTTAACGTCAAGCAGGTAAAAAGTGCGCCCGTTGAATAAAAAGTCGTGTTATTACTTCAGGCAAGCACTTTTAAAGCAGTATGGGTAAAAGGACAAAGTATGATAAAAAAAAACACATCTTTATGAATCAATGACAAAATACAATTATCATAATAGGCATAATAAATATTTAAGTTTGTTCTGCCCAATCTCTTTGTCAAATCGTGTTCAATGCGCAAACCGAATTGTTCAATGTTTGATTTAGATTTCCAACCCATCAGTTTAATTTAAACAGTGCACTTGTCGATGTCCAACCGATACCTAAAGGTTTTCGAACAAACCACACCGAATTGTCTTTCGAGTTCAGCCAACGCGGTTTGCGAAAAATCTAAATTGATACATCACTAACGACAACCGCTTCAACTTGTTCTAGAAGAAGGATTAGTTTCAAAAAAGGCATTACGAGACAAGCAAATAAGTTTAAAACGTCTGGACTACATAAGATTACTCTTTCACTATGTGTTAGTACAGGTGCAGGAAAATAAGTCCCCGGGAACTAAGTCCACTGCGTTATACCCTATTCTAGGGGTATATTAATTTTGACGCATAGTTTGTAACATACCTTAATATTGCCCGTAGACCCCTATAAGTTACTATATTTATGATCAGCATCGATAGTAATGTCGATCTAGCCATGTCCGTCCGTCCGTCGGCAAAAATTAGGCCTTTAAACTGGACCTAGAGAGCTGAAATTTTAATCATATACTCTCTAGGGTCCCGAAATAATCAAGTTTACGAATTTTTGAAATCCGCCCACAGACACGCCCACAAACTTAAAAAAACAAAATTTTGGAAAAAATCGAATTTTGAGCTAGAAAGCTGAAATTTTTTATATATGATCTATGACTCCTAAAACTGCTCGGGATAAATTTTTTTTTTGATAATTTAAAGTTTGAGCTAGGGAGCTGAAATTTATAATATATACTCTTTAGGGGCCCTTTATGCTCATGTGTTAATTTTTTTTAAATCCGCCTACTGACACGCCCACAATTAAATAAAACAATTTTATTGAAACACCCAAGTTTGAGCTACGGAGCGTTTTTTTTGATAAAATCCTTTAAATGTTATATAACAAAATATGTAGAGCGTTCTTAACAGTTCAACCATACTTAGACTTTTGTCACGCCCACTTATGAGGGATAGGAATAAGAATAGGGTATCCAACAGTTCGCCCAAGCGGACTGTAGCCCGTCCCTATGTTTTTAGTTCCCTTTTAATGTGAAGTAAATTCTCACTGTCGACTAAGAACAAAATAAAATTAAAGAGTCAAGTAGGTACTTTTCAATTTTTATTAACAAAAGAGAAATTAACTTTTAACTGAGACAGAGTAATAGGTGCCGTGACATAGCCCCAAGCGTCATAAGGCCAAATACCAAAATGTGGCCTTATGTCGCTTTGTGAAATTGACATAAGGCTAAATTCTAGCATTTGGTATTATGACACCTTGAAAAAGCGTCATAAGGCCAATTTGGCTTTATGACACTTTCCATTCTTGCTGTTTTAAGCAATTTGCCCTTGCACCTACTCCAAATCACCCCCAACAGTGTAATGCCCTCTCCCCTGCAACCTCCCTGCTTGGGGTCACTGTTTGATTTGGGGTAGGTTAGGTTAGGTTTATGTGGCTGTCGGCAGAAGCCGACACACTAAGGCCAATTTAGGCCCATTGTGATACCACGTATGTATTATCTACCTCAACTCTGTAGATGGGACTGGCCAACGACACGCGGTTGTTCTCAAACGGTCCCCCATCTACGTACTAACCGCGCCCAACGTCGTTTAATTACGGTGATCTGACGAGAACCGATTAACTCGACGTGGTATGGTCGTTGGATTTGATTTGGGGTAGGTGCGAGGTACGATTTTGAAAATGTGACTTTATGTCACCAGATTTTGCTTAAAGAGTGTGATAATTAACTGCACTTTACAGTTTTTGTCTAATTCTAAATGTTGGATGTTAGTTCCCTCTTCTTGTTTTTGAATGTCTACTAAGTTCCCATAAGAAAGTGGACTTATTTCCCACTTAACATGGGAACTAAGTCCACTTCGCGAAAGTGGTTTTATTTCCCACTATGTGGGAACTAAGTCCCTCAGTGGACTTAGTTCCCGGGACTTATTTCCCTGCACCGTTGGTACAACCATTAATCTACTTTACAAAGAAGTGGGACCGTAGCCAAAAGTTAGTAATAGTTATACGTTTAAATAACTTTCCTGGCAAACTTTTTGAAATATTTTCACAACTAGCAAAATTTAATAAAATAAACCGAACAGCAACTTTCGAAATTTCAATAAAGCCTGATAGTGTAAAGCCGACATTTTTCTCATATTAATCAATATTCAATCCAAACACCATTTCCAATAGCTTGCTTAAAATATACGACAAATGTTTGACAGAAACTTTTCCAACGATCACCCAGGCACGTTCTAACTAAAATGTTCACTCTAAGAATATAAAACTCATTTCTCTTCTCTGGATAACTTACCGTACGTCTCGATGTGGGTGTCATTTGATTCGATTATTGTGCGATGTATGTCACCAGTTGTTGTGGTAGTTGCTTCCTGAATTGTCGCATAGTGCCCAGATGGGACTTCAAAATGCTCACCACTGCTCGAGAATGTCCATTCGAATTCAATTTCTGGTGGATCTGAATTTACTCGACAAGGTATTGGTACGGATTCCTCAATCGATGCACCGACTACAGTCACTGATGTCGTACTACAAACTGGTGCATCTGTATGAAAAGAATATACAGGCTTAAGTTTCGTTTTTCTTCTCATAAGTAGTAAATATTATTTGAAAATTAATTTGTAAAGTAGATATGTATATGTATTTGCATGCATGTCTGTATGTATCTATTTATATGTAACTGCAATAACCTATTGAACTGAAACTTCCATGGGTTCCTTTATTTATAAGGAAAAATAAGATCGCTCGATATAGCACATACGAGTATCTACCTATGCAATTACAACAAGGACTTGCACCTAATTTTATTTTGAAATGTTGTTTACGTACCTATGTGCCTAGTCGTATATGCTTTATAATAACGTCCTACAACTGAAATAATTTTGGACTTCAGTCTCTTTGAAACCGACCGACGACGGACGACACAAATTGTAAAAAATCAAATAATAGAAAGACGACAAACTTTTTTTTTTTACGAAATGAAAAAGATTTCCTACGGTGAAAATTGGAAATGCTGTCGTCGTATACATACCTACATATTTACAAGCAGAGAAAACAGGCAATGTGATATGGTGAAGAAAAATCTTTGATGAAATATTCAAAACAAATTTTCCATTTTATGGCCGGCACTTGTGGAAAATCGTTCGGAAATAATTTTGAATATCAAAAGAATGTTTTTGTCCTTGTATACGTGTTATTTCATTGCTGGATTGTTAGGACAAACTCTCTCTGAATTACGCAGTCAATTTCCAACAATAACCTATCCATACTGGGAAGTATTTTTCAAGTTATTTTAGACGTTTTTTTTTATCAGATACTCTAACGATAACGATGGTGTTTCTGATGGTCTGGTGTGATGGGTACACTTTTGTTGTTTTCACATCATTGGAAGTCAAGGACTCTGATTGCTGTTTGTGGCACATGCGGATTTTCATTATGGGTTTCTTCCTAGCTATTTGTTGTTTGGTGTCGTCTTTATTATAAAAAAAGCTCGCTTTTGTCAACCTCTGGGGGCCGTTATAAATTTAAATGTTATTTTACGAAATTGAATTTATTATGAGGAAGAACATTTTTTCAATCTGCATTCAAGATACCTCCTCGCCGGTAATAAGAATGTCAATTTTTGGTAAATAATTCTGATTAATCATGTTTTGTGGGCATAATTGAATAAACTTAACCTGATTTAGTAGGTCAAATCTGATCTTGAAATTAAATATGACATTCATTCAAGAATTGTTTAATTTAAAGGTTCATTTTTCAATTATAAATTATGTTCATGACCTGAAAGGTGTCATTACCAGTTGTTTCGAAATGACGTGCCCAGTAAACAAAAACCCTGGCAGAGCAACAGATGCCTTTTGGAGCTCGGAACTGCAGAGAATCCGTAGAGAAGCTAGAAAACTTCTTAATAGGTCACCCATGACTGATTTGGAGGAAGACTGGAAACTTTACCGATCGAAACAAAAAGAATATAAGAGGTTAATTTGGGCGCTTCTTATAGGAAAGATCGAAAGACTAGGTAAAACTATGTGCGTGGTCAAAATTCTGAAAAAGAGCAAACCAGCCAAATTTGAATCACTTAGATAACTCTTAGAGCGAAATTTATACCAAAAATTGGCAGAAATGACTACTCACTCGCCAAGAACTTTAGATCAATCAGTTTGACTTCGTTCTTGCCGAAAAGCATGGAAAGACTGGTCGAGGTTCATGTGCGCAAAACTGCTTTGCGATTGCACCCCCTATCTCAAATGCAACATGCCTATCAAGGCAACAGATCTTGTGAGACTGCGCTCCAAAATCTAGTTGTTGAGAGCGCGGTTGACAAGAAAGAATACGCGACAGGCATTTTCATCGATATTGAGGATGCTTTTGACAATGCGACTTTTGACAGAATGTGTAGCTCTGTTTGTCATCTTGATAGTACAATGGACCAGTATTGAGTCTGATTGCTCCAGTGTAGAAAGTCACGTAACTCGAACAAAAATATTCGTTGATTTAATTATGATTGCAAGTGTATGATTGTAAATCTGTTACCGGTAATGTATGATATGATTTTTAATTATATTCATTGCCTAGGCATTTTATAAAATATCTTGCTAATGTAAGGCAAAGTGGATTTCAAGAAACTTTGCATATACCCAACCTCGCATCTACTCCAAATTCAACAGTGATCAACAAATCCAAAAAGGGAGGTTGCAAATGTAATCTTCACTCTTTATGGGATCTTCTTATGATACTCTTCTATATGCACACGTTTTAGGTTTAAAAAAACAATTACGCACCAATCCACCAATTTTATCCTTGAAAATTGTGATTCCAAAAAGCTTATAACTCTTAAACTGTAGTTTCGAAAAAATCATTATTTCATATACCTATTGCTCAAAAGCAGCCGGCATTTCATACATTGCCTTTAACATATTTGCCCAGTCATTTTAGACATTTTAAACCCCAATCTGCAGAATAATTCCTAGTGAGCTGAATTTTTGTATACACCTTTATTACGGCGTTGTTATGAAGATGTGAAAAATCGACATTGATATCGTGCCGGATTTAAAAGTTATGAAGGTCAAAAGGTCACGAAAATCTGTTTTTCGCAAATATCTCACGATCTATTGCTTAGAGGTCAATAGAAGTCATCATAAAAATTGTTTGTCATGAAATTATCTACAAAAAATGCCTCTTGCATTTTTCTTTAAAATTAACCGTTTTTGGAGTAGAGCGCTGAGAAAGCGACTAGAATGCACTCACATATGGTATTGTATACCGTACACCAAGGCGTAAACTCTATTGCTTTTTATTCATGTTGTTAAGTGTCTTAAAAACTTCTATCTGATGCTTGGGCGTTTTGTGAAAAATATACTTATATTATAGAGGTTTTGGAACTTAGTAAAATCTACTATATATTATACAAACGACCTCTAATGGCAGATATTCTGTATTTTATTATTCCAAGATCCGTCCCTTTATATCTGTTACTGTCTGTCGGACTGTGTTTAGCTCAGTTGAAAAATATTTCTTGAGTGTCAAAGACGTTATTTTAGTAGTTTCATGCTCTTCAACAGTTTTCATAATGAGTGATACATGTTTTATATGCAATGAATTGTTATCGGATGGTGATGTAGTAGAAGTTAGGTGTGGTATACAAACATTAAAAAATGCTAGTATCGCTAGAGTGGTGATGGTAATATTGAATATTCAAATACAGTCACTGCGACTGGCTCAGTTGTTACTGTCATGTTCAAAGAGGGATCCTACGAACCCTGTCAGAAAGCCAATATCAATCAACGTTCCCATACCAACGCGAAAGAGAGGCGGGCCAAAAACATGGCCTCAGTGACGAAGTGATTCAAAATCGGGAGGACTGCCGTTATTTCGTGAGGTCGAACTGGCGAACCCCACAGGCGGAAAAGTAGGGATGTAGTGAAGTGGGATGGTTATGATCCCTTTAATCCTGATCAAAGCCTCACCGCCTTTAAAGGAAGAAGAAGTTTAAAAGTAAACCTTCTGTCTAGGATTACTGGATTGATGGAAAGATTTTTCCTGTTGCACCAGTCTGGGCCGTTTTAAGGGCGTTTTTCGTACGTGTTGTGACTTCGATTGTATCGCTATCCAAATTCCAGAGCACTCAGACTCGGTAACGGTCCATTGTACTACCAGGCAGAAATCCTTCTTTTGGTGTAGAGGCATGTGAATGGGTGGCGTACGTTATTGTTCCCCATGGGGATTGAACCTGCACCGCACGGGTCACAAGCCAACACACTAACCTCTACACCGTCGCCACCCTATTATCGTTGCCCCTAATAATAATGACTATGTCATCGACCCAAGGACCCCACGGGCGGACCAGTAGGGATGCAGTTGAGTAAGAGGGTAACCATCCCTTTGATCCTGATCTGTTTATGATACTGTTAGTGATATAGAAACTGAAGATATGGATAATAACAAAAAAAATTATATAGGTACGAAAGTTTATTTTTATACCCTATTCTAAGGGTATATTAATTTTGACGCATAGTTTGTAACATACCTTAATATTGCCCGTATACCCCTAAAAGTTACTATATTTATGATCACCATCGATAGTAATGTCGATCTAGCCATGTCCGTCCGTCCGTCCGTCCGTCTGTCGGCAAAAATTAGGCCTTTAAACTGGGCCTAGAGAGCTGAAACTTCAACCATATACTCTCTAGGGTCCCGAAATAATCAAGTTTACGAATTTTTGAAATCCGCCCACAGACACGCCCACAAACTAAAAAAAACAAAATTTTGGAAAAAATCGAATTTTGAGCTAGGAAGCTGAAATTTTTTATATATGATCTATGACTCCTAAAGCTGCTCGGGAGATAAAATTTTCAAAATCCGCCCACTGACACGCCCACAATTAAATAAAACTATTTTTTTGAAAATCCAAATTTTGAGCTAGGGAGCTGAAATTTATAATGTATACTCTCTAGGGGCCCTTTATGCTGATGTGTAAATATTTTCAAAATCCGCCTACTGACACGCCCACAATTAATTTTTTTTTTTTGAAAATCCAAAGTTTGAGCTAGGGAGCTGAAATTTATAATATATACTTTTTAGGGGCCCTTAATGCTCATGCGTATTTTTTTAAATCCGCCTAATGACACGCCCACAATGAAATAAAACAATTTTATTGAAAACCCCAACTTTGAGTTAGGGAGCGTTTTTTTTTACAAAAGCTTCGTTTTTTTAGATAAAATCTTTTAAATCTTATATAACAAAATATGTAGAGCGTTCTTAACTTATGAGGGATAGGAATAAGAATAGGGTATCCAACAGTTCGCCCAAGCGGACTGTAGCCCGTCCCTATGTTTTTTTGTATTTTTCAGTATTCAAATAAAAAATTATTCACTCTTATATAAAAAACCTCTTATTACATATCATTTATTATGCCTACAATGTAAAGAAAAACGCGCCTTGCATAATACCTCGCAGGTGATGAGGAAACGAGTGCATCGTCATAATGTAGTCGCTTTCTAAGCACTCTATTCTAAAAACGGTTAATTTTACAGAAAAATGCAAGAGGCATTTTTTGTAGATGATTTCACGACAAACAATTTTTATAATGACCTCTATGGACCTCCGAGCAATAGATCAATGTCGGCACGATATCAACGTCGATTTTTCACATCTTCATTACAACGCCGTAATAAAGGTGTATACAAAAATTTAGCTCACTAGGAATTATTCCGCAGATAAACCGAAAATGACTGGGCTATATCTATAGAAGCGATTGTAGGACGGTGTTCAAAACGTATTGGTGGAAAGTGCTTACTTTTACTTTACTTTTAAATTCATTTTTATTAATTATTAGCTTATATCATCTTACATACTAGACACAAATGATTAAATCTAACTTAAAAACATAGGGACGGGCTACAGTCCGCTTGGGCGAACTGTTGGATACCCTATTCTTATTCCTATCCCTCATAAGTGGGCGTGACAAAAGTCTAAGTATGGTTAAATTGTTAAGAACGCTCTACATATTTTGTTATATAACATTTAAAGTATTTTATCAAAAAAAACGCTCCCTAGCTCAAACTTGGGTGCTTCAATAAAATTGTTTTATTTAATTGTGGGCGTGTCAGTAGGCGGATTTAAAAAAAAACTAACACATGAGCATAAAGGGCCCCTAGAGAGTATATATTATAAATTTCAGCTCCCTAGCTCAAACTTTGGATTTTCAAAAAAATTGATTTATTTATTTGTGGGCGTGTCAGTGGGCGGATTTTGAAAATATTTATACATGAGCTTAAAGGGCCCCTAGAGAGTATATATTATAAATTTCAGCTACCTAGCTCAAACTTTGGATTTTCAAAAAAATTGTTTTATTTATTTGTGGGCGTGTCAGTGGGCGGATTTTGAAAATATATATACATGAGCTTAAAGGGCCCCTAGAGAGTATATATTATAAATTTCAGCTCCCTAGCTCAAACTTTGGATTTTCAAAAAAATTGTTTTATTTATTTGTGGGCGTGTCAGTGGGCGGATTTTGAAAATATTTATACATGTGCTTGAAGGGCCCCTAGAGAGTATATATTAAAAATTTCAGCTCCCTAGCTCAAATTTTGGTTTTTCAATAAAATTGTTTTATTTTTTTGTGGGCGTGGCAGTGGGCGGATTTTGAAAATTTTATATCCCGAGCAGTTTTAGGAGTCATAGATCATATATAAAAAATTTCAGCTTCCTAGCTCAAAATTCGATTTTTTCCAAAATTTTGTTTTTTTGAGTTTGTGGGCGTGTCTGTGGGCGGATTTCAAAAATTCGTAAACTTGATTATTTCGGGACCCTAGAGAGTATATGGTTAAAATTTCAGCTCTCTAGGTCCAGTTTAAAGGCCTAATTTTTGCCGACGGACGGACGGACGGACGGACGGACGGACGGACGGACATGGCTAGATCGACATTACTATCGATGCTGATCATAAATATAGTAACTTTTAGGGGTCTACGGGCAATATTAAGGTATGTTACAAACTATGCGTCAAAATTAATATACCCCTAGAATAGGGTATAATTAACAGGATACTTATTCTAGATTATTGATCCTTATGCGGACGCCCTAAAATTAACTATATCTTATAATTATTGCCTTTCGGCCTAAAAACTATTTTACGAAGTAATCTTACATATGTGTTCCTCGAGAAAATTAAATAAAACTCGGCATCATTATTTAAATTTTATATTTTTATATAAAACAAATTACCAACTACCTATTCTACTTACTTATCAAGCACCACCACACGTTGGCGAGCCCGGCCTCTCCCAAAAACGCCCTAGCTAACTTAATCTAACTTATAAGCTAAGAGGATGTTACCTAGAGTAACGCACCGTCCTGAGAGGGCATGTTGACCCCTCCCCCCTCAACAAGCCACCAAAATTCGGCGAATTGCTTTTCCGTGTCGAATTGATCCCTCTCCGATATTGCGGTACTAAAACGGAGGAGCTCATGAGCATTGGCGATGTCCTCGCCGCGGATGAGCCGCTTATCTCTCGCGCTGCGGTAGCGGTGGTATAATACCGGGATACCATCCTTCGTCTGTACCAGCCCTTTTGCATCAATATGGATAAATGCCTCTGGCGGGATAAAGCCAGACCGGAGCGTACTCTCTATGTACATTTCATTGGGGTAGTAAGCCCCAAATATCAGACTATTGTCGCTGGCCATCGCCCTTGCAACGTGCCTTCGAGTCACCTTAATGAGGAAATTGTCAATCCTATTCAACTGAGCCCCATCGTATAGGGCCTTGTTGGGATAGTATTTTATATAATTGGATTCAGGCGTTCGGAACAATCAGAGACAGGTCCTAAGACATTGTCTCTCCAAAACCCGAATCTTTTCCATATAACTAGGCGATATATTAAACCACAATGGACAACCATAAGCGATGATCGGTCTTATAAGGGCCACGTAGCAAATGTATCTAACTACGCTTCTCACCGCCAATGGCTGCCCATTTTGTCCAACAATGGCCAATTTCTTCCAGTTTTTTCTGGTATCCCTAGAGGCCCCAGCCAATGGAGTTCTGAACAAGATTGTTTCCGTCTTCTGAAAGTTGATTTTTAACTTCCAGTCAGCGCAATATCGCTTAATTTGATCGAAGTCACGCTGCAAAAGAATGTTAATGACCTCGATTTTAGGACCTGACCTGTATGCCACCAAATCGTCGGCATACGCTATAGCATGTCTGAGTGAACCCACCAGATCACTCGTGTAAATGTTAAACAGGATCGGAGAATTGATCGCCCCCTGCTGTAAACCGTTTTTAATTTCAAAGACTCTGCTCGAAGTCACGTTGCCACATTTGACAACGAACTTCTTTCCCATAAGCATATTATAAATTACATATAGCAAAGGTTTGTGCATCCCCCGCCTGGTCAACTTGTAGAAAAGTCCCTCTAACCATACGGTGTCGAAAGCCTTCTCAAAATCAACCAGACAAGCACCCGTGCATTGGTTCTTGCATTTATTCCACTGAATGTCGGAAACCAGTTTCGACGCGGCATGAATAGTGTCATGCCTCGCCCTGAAACCAAACTGGTTGTCCGGGATTATGTTATTGTCCTCGACCCACTTTAACAGGGCTCTATTGACAACCTTTTCAAAGACCTTGCTAATATTCGGAAGCAAGCTAATTGACCGGAGATTGGCAGGGTTCGTCCTATCTTTACCTTTTTTCGGGATAGGGTGTACCACAGCTACCTTTCAATGCGCCGGATAATGTGCATTATTCAGCGCATTGTTAAACAGCGTGGTGAAAATATCTACAGCCTCCAGAGGCAGGTGTCTCAATACGACGTTTGGGACACCATCCATCCCCGCCGACTTTTTATTCTTTAGTGACTCGAAGATGCACAGAAGATCATCCTTCGACACGAACAAGTGCGATGCATCTCGGCCATTGGCGACAACTGCATTAGCATGGTTTTCATCAGTGAACACGGTGAATCCGTTATTCTCAGATCGCCAATTCTCAAGTTCGGTGCGCAGATAGAAGTGGCTCACCAGAGCCCTATTCTCAATGTCGTGGTTACAGCGAACAGGATTGTTCACCGTATACACGGCCTCGAAACAAGCGCCCAGCAAATCCACTTTCTCCTGCGGGTCCTCGACCACGAAAAAAATCGTCGTTTGAAGCAACACTTTCTGGACTTATTCCAGCAGTCAGTACTGTCTGTCTGTTCTCTGCTGTCTGGGAGATTCGAACACAAGGAATATCATTGTGATCTTTCCTCCTGAACAACTTATTTATCTGTGGGAACATATTCGGACTACAGGTTTTAATAGCCCGAATTTTATTGCCCCAATACAGACTTACAGATTTTCTGTAATTTTCTTTAATCAGCTGTTTCAGGATTCGGATCTCTGACTTCAGCATCCTAACCTCCGGGTCGTTGGGGTCAGCAAATTGTCTGTACAGCCGTTTAAGCCTCGAGAGCAGTCTACTTTTCTGTCGGTATAGTGCGTCGATTGTAGGGTTTCTGTACTTTTCTGTCTGGTCGTCGTCGGAACGTCTTACCCGAGGAATAGTTCGTTCCATAGTTCGTTTGATGGCGTCGTCCATTTGCAATAAATGCCGATCAATGTCATCATTTGTCATGTTACTGTTTGTCGGTGGGTCGATCCCACTCGAACGTATATCTCGCTTTAAAAATCTGGAGAAGCGTGACCATTGTGCCCTCCGATAATCGAATGAACACACTGCTTCGTACTCCTCCAACAGCGTTTGCTCGTTCGGGATCCGTATTGCGGCGGCGAGTCCGTAGTGGTCACTATCGTACTCAAACGCACGCAAACAGTTCCGCGTGTTTTGATCTATGTTTGTCAGTTGATGTCTTGCGTCCGTTAAGGCCAAGTCCAGGAAAGCACCGCTTCTTGGGAAAGAAGGGATATCCGTCGCGTACAACTCGAGGTTGTACTCAATCATATTGAGGCGCCACCAGTCGTGAAACTGATTGCCCCTTGGATTTGCATTAACATTTCCCCACACTGCATGTTTGGCATTAATATCTCCGGCCAAGAAGTAATAATTTTCTTCCGAGTTCAGCTGCAGACTACGAAAAAGTGTCTCGAGCTCTGTCATAAATTGGTTGGGTGGAGGTGCTGCAGGTGCGTAAAGCGACACCACATACATTCTCCTCCGGCTATGGAGAGGAATGCATATGATGCATGCTTCCAACAACTGGAACCTACGCACGTCCCAGCTATATATAACCCTATGGCGCAGGCCTTTTCGAATTAAGATTCCAACCCCACCTCCTTGAGTGGAGTGAGGCCGGTCTCTTCTTATTACATGATAGTCTCTGTACCCCAATTTGTGCTTCTGATTTAGCTTAGTTTCGCTAACCAAAAGCACATCCGGGTTTTCGGTTTTCAACAAATTGGCAAGTGACGTTCTTTTCTCGATCCTGACTAGTGAATTAACATTCACAGCAAGGATCTTTAAGTTTCCCTCATCCAGCGCAGCCATTAGATTTATGGCACACCAGACCCCACAAACAGCTCCGAATAGATAAAGTCAATTCGGGCCGCTTGTTCATTTAACTGTTTCTGGAACTTATCGATCTTTCCGTGCAGAGACAGAAGGATCGATTTTAAGTCCAGATCCACCTCTGGTGCCTTTTGGGCTACCTTTGGTTGGTTTAATGTCATTTGGGCTTGACCCGGTCCAGCTGCCATTTGGGCAAAGGACACATAAGATGCCACAAAATTCGAGAACGAGCGACTCTTTTGACGCCTATCGTCTTCCGACTGCTGTTTGCGGGCCTGGACTCGCTTTTTCAGCTCCTGGTACTTTGGGCAACCCCTGAAGTTGGCGGGATGCCCAGAGTTCCTGCAGAGCACACAGGAGAGTACACTCCGGTCTTCGACTCTCTCCTTACCTAGAGAGCATTCACCATGTTTGTGGTCCTTGTCGCACTTGACGCATCTAAACTGCATGTTGCA
Source organism: Portevinia maculata (assembly GCA_949715645.1). Classification (NCBI taxonomy): domain Eukaryota; kingdom Metazoa; phylum Arthropoda; class Insecta; order Diptera; family Syrphidae; genus Portevinia; species Portevinia maculata. The sequence continues at coordinate 336,061,919 of OX454525.1, read as the reverse complement.
GTTAGCTGCGGCGTGCCCGAACCTTTGGCAGCGCATACATTGAAGTATGCGATCTGACCGTTTTATTTTTTCCCATCTCACAGCATGGTAGTACAGGAAGCGGATATTTCGCAGCCTGTCAACTTTGCTGTCGGGAGTAAGCTGTACCAGGAAGAATGGTAAGTGACGGTTACCACCACCTGCCACAGCTGAGGAAAACGGCTTGACCCCCACGAACTTCAGGTCGTCGCTTTCAAAGGTCTTAAGCTCTCTTTCTAGCTCCTCCGTTTTAATTGAGGGATCAATTCCCTTCAAAACCACGGTTTTTAACTTTTGCTCCCTTGGGGTGTATGTGAAGTACTCGGCCTCTACATCTCCCAAGGCGGTACGCACTCTCTGGTACTCCTCTATATTTTCACACATAACCTTATGCTTATTGGCCGAAAGCCGCTTTACATGAAAGTTCTTTGTAATTAATCTACATAACCTAATACTATCGCTTATATCGAAATTACTTACAGTTATGGGGGAATTCTTTCTTTCCTTGTATGTTTTTCCTGCGTCTGCCGCTGCTGTTGTTGTTGTTGTTGCTGATGTTGTTGTTGTTGTTTTTGTTGTTGTTGTTGTTGTCGCTGTTGCTGCTTCTCTTGCAGTTGCTGCTGCACCTGCTGATTGAGCACTTTTGGTTGTTCTTGTTGCTGCAGTTTTTTTTGCCGCAGCTTCTCGCGCTTCTCCAAAAGCTCTTTAATTAGCTTGTCGAGCTGCGCCTCCTCATCCTCTTCCTCTTCCTCATCCATTTGGACGGCGTCCTCAGTATCGACCGGTAGATCGCGAAAGGAGTTTCCTTCGCCAACGTACCGGCCCGCTTCAACGTCAGGTTCATATGAGCTGAAGCTTTCTGCGTCGTAGTCATAACAAACTGGTGTCGCCAAACTTAAACCCTCTAACTTTGCCGGCCTCTTGGCCGACAGATTCGGCTTCGGGTTTATTTTTTTCTCCTTTTCTCCACTCTTTGGAACTCTGCCGCAAATGTTATGGGACTTTCTGTGGCTGCTACTGTTGTAGCTGCTTTTTCGACTATATCCGCCGAATTGGCCGCTTCTTCGAGCGTCAATGCTTTTTTATTCGCTGCTGTTGTTGCTTTTAATGATGTTGTTTTTGTTGTTGCTGCATGTTGCTGCATTGCTCTTAATGGCAAGACACCCGTTGCCATCTTTACCGGCACCGCTGTCTTTGCCATAGTTGCTACTGCTGCTACGGCAGTTGTTGTTGTTGTTGTTGTTGTTGTTGTTGCTGTTTTAGCTGCTATTTTTGCCGGAACACGTGCTTTCACCACGCGAAGAACCGGCACACCCACACCCGTACGCGGGACCACCGATTTTCCGGGGTCCATCGCCTGACCACTTGCGGCACTTTTTTTTTTTTTTTGTTTACTATTTGTTCACTGTCTTTATCAGTACAATTTACTTTTATGAATTAAAAAAATTAAAACTTGATTGTTCTGGCTAGAAACTATTTGGTTTTCACTTTGATTATATTGCGTGCGTCACTAACTAGCCGACCTGTCTCTTACAGAGTTGCGGAACGACTCCTAGTGGAAAGTGCACTTTGAAATGATATGGACAAAGTCCAAATTAGTTTTTTTAATTTTTTTTATTCAAAATAAAGCCCATTTTATCATTGTCACCGCGTTACAAGTTAAAGTCACCTGAAACCTAGTTAAAAATATATAACGTGGAGTTTGATCATTATTTAATCTGTCATTTTGGTGATAGAAGATGGCAAAATGTTGTCTGAGGATGAAGATTAAAACATTTTTAAAGATTTTCAGTTGATGAGAAAGGCTAAAGTTTATAAAAAACGTGCAAATCCTTTTGAGGCCATTGATGATGGGAACTTCTTTTACCCATACAGATTCGACAAAACGACAGTGCAGTTCCTGATTGAATACAAACCATAGAAGAACTTACTGTTAATAACTGCGGACTTCTTATTCCGAAATCTTTGCAGGTATTTAATTATTTAATTTTACATTGTTAGGGCTCTTCTTGTCTTCGGTAGCCAAAATGATAACGAAAATACCGTCCCCTGAATTTAAGAACTAGGTAACTGGATTTTTATATTTTTTGCAATATCTGGCTTTCAGCTGCATGACTTCGATGAAAATGCAACACAATAATTGTTGGATTCGTTTTTCGTAACACAAGAAGTAATATCCTTCGGTTATTGTCGAAATGAACTTTGGAAAAATCTGCAAAATGATAGATGGAGTTGCTTTTACCGGTATTTTAAAATTTAAAATTATCAAGTTATGTAGTTGTTGTATTCTGGTGACGATATTCCAAGCAAATTGCCTAGCAACTGTCACATTTCATAAAGTGTCCATCAAAATTTAAAGAGTACACACTTAGACTAAGCATCAATTTAACTAAATCCCTAAATTGCCTAAGGTTCCAGGAGTAATTGAATGGCTGAATTGCATCAATGGTATAGGTGATGTTCCGAACAACCGAGATATAAACAGAAAACAATACTTATACTATTTATAAAGGTACTCTATTCTAAGAGCAATAAAATGTTGAATCATAGTTTGTAACATACATAATATTGCTCGTAAACCCCTAAAAGTTCCCTTATTGTTATTAGTGATCAGTATCGATAGTGTCGATCTAGACATTTTTGTCGGTAAGTCCGTAGCCTATTTCGGTGCCGGAGATGACTCTTTATTTCTGTGCGCTTATTCACGAGAACAAAGCGAGAAGAAAATTTTTTGTTTAAGGCGCGAAGCAGAGAGCTGTTTATTCTCGTTATACGAGGAGTTATGTTGATTCACGAATCACGACCCAGGTATGGGTGCGAACTGTTTTTTCCTTTTCAAATGTTTCTTCAGTTCGAAGAATAAACACACGAAATGATTTTTTAGCCGAGGATATGGTTGAAATCAAGACAAACAGAGATCTGCAGGATTTGCTAGGAGCTGCACATTTCAGAAACATTTATATAAACGTTAGTGTAAAAGATTTCTTTCTATTCTCTTTGTCATGTTTTTATTTGTCCTTCGGATTCATTTTTCTTCAAATGGATTAATTTTTCAGCCAAAAGAACCCATTTATAAGTTTTCCTCGCGTAAAACTGTTTCGCAGTCAATATTAGGACTTTCCTTGTTAAATCTACCTATCTTATGTTGATATTGTACGGGCAGAAAAATACGACGTCATAAAAACACAGATGGTGATCTTCCCCTTCCGATGGTTTATGCTACGAAAACTTTGCAGGAGCACTTGCGATTAGCTGTGAAAGTTGATATTTCAGACCACTATTGCGGAAAAGACATTCAAAACGAATTAATGGAGCTGATGTGGGGAAATGTGAAGCCTGCAATCATATCGACCGGTAAAAATCCAAATGTTCTGCTGTTATAGCTGACTGTACCCCTGACATTAGTCACGTAGAACAAAAACTTTAACTGACAATACGATTTGTTGATTTATCATCAGATAACAATAAAATATCAGTAAAGGAGCATTTAATAGAATTTCTACCATTCAATGAGTCGACTGATGCAGGCCTGACTGAAGTTCTTTAAAATGTTTTAAATAACGACTGGCTGAAGTTCTTTTAAAAGTCCTAAATAACGACGGGTCGAATATGAAAAGACCAAATGTTGGGTTCCAAAATATAATTCTAGATTTGAGCCCCTTGACACTTTATGTATCGTGTGGTTGACATTGCTGCAATTTCGTACTATGCGATGCCGCTATGTCATCCGTAATGAAAGGACCAAATGTTGGGTTCCAAAATAGAATTCTAGATTTGAACCCCTTGGCTCTTTATGTATTCGGGTGGTTGACATTGCTACAATTTGATTATCTGCCACATTCTCTTCTGCTTCTGTTCATATATAAATGGAAACTGTAGCCGATCACTTAGGATTATATACTTTGAAGAAACTCAGTGGCATACGTTGGGAACCAAAATTGAACAGTGTTAAAGCAGTCCGTTATCAAAATAGTGTGATTAATGATGCTTTGAATAATTTGGCCATCGAAACTGAGAAAAATGAAGTTCAAGTCTCTCACGAGGCCTCTACTCTGGATTTTAGCTTCATAATTTGGTAGTTTGGTATGAGATACTTTTTCACATAAATTTCGTTAGTAAATGTTTGCAATTAATATAAATTGATCTCAAAATTCACAGAATCGTTTAAAAAATGCTCTGCTTCTTGATTTTAGAAAAATTGGTTTTGAGAGTACCATTTTAACAGCGCAGGATTGGGCTGAAGAGCTAAAAATTGAACTTAACTTCTCCAGAAATGAAATTTGAATTTGAATTTTCCAACTTTGAGTACTAAATTAATTTCACTCAGTGAAATGTTTGTTCAGTTGAATGAGTATTCTCAATCGTTGGCCTTTTTTGTACAATGTAAAAAGTATTCCATAAAAACCAGAACTTCTTAAACTCTGTGGTGATCCCAAATTAAATTAACCGTAGGCTCGAAATCGGATATAGATGTACCTATGCATGATGTGTGATGAACTGCCTGAAATCCTTTTTGCCAGATGAATGGCTTGAAGCCTGAATGGCACGCATTTCAAAAAATGCCGCACCCTCTGTATACGCATAACATATAAAATTTTTTTTTGATAGATACATATTTTATTTCGTATTTATAACAGTGTTTACATAAGTATTGTACCTGACCATTTTACAATTTAGAGATGTGATAGCTTATATCTTTCTTCTAAAATATTGTGTATTTTGTGTGATAAGTTTTTGACTAGTGACTATAATTATACCCTATTCTAGGGGTATATTAATTTTGACGCATAGTTTGTAACATACCTTAATATTGCCCGTAGACCCCTAAAAGTTACTATATTTATGATCAGCATCGATAGTAATGTCGATCTAGCCATGTCCGTCCGTCCGTCGGCAAAAATTAGGCCTTTAAACTGGACCTAGAGAGCTGAAATTTTAACCATATACTCTCTAGGGTCCGGAAATAATCAAGTTTACGAATTTTTGAAATCCGCCCACAGACACGCCCACAAACTCAAAAAAACAAAATTTTGGAAAAAATCGAATTTTGAGCTAGGAAGCTGAAATTTTTTATATATGATCTATGACTCCTAAAACTGCTCGGGATATAAAATTTTCAAAATCCGCCCACTGCCACGCCCACAAAAAAATAAAACAATTTTATTGAAAAACCAAAATTTGAGCTAGGGAGCTGAAATTTTTAATATATACTCTCTAGGGGCCCTTTAAGCTCATGTATAAATATTTTCAAAATCCGCCCTCTGACACGCCCACAAATAAATAAAACAATTTTTTTGAAAATCCAAAGTTTGAGCTAGGGAGCTGAAATTTATAATATATACTATCTAGGGGCCCTTTAAGGTCATGTATAAATATTTTCAAAATCCGCCCACTGACACGCCCACAAATAAATAAAACAATTGTTTTGAAAATCCAAAGTTTGAGCTAGGGAGCTGAAATTTATATATATACTCTCTAGGGGCCCTTTATGCTCATGTGTTAATTTTTTTTTAAATCCGCCTACTGACACGCCCACAATTAAATAAAACAATTTTATTGAAACACCCAAGTTTGAGCTAGGGAGCGTTTTTTTTGATAAAATCCTTTAAATGTTATATAACAAAATATGTAGAGCGTTCTTAACAATTTAACCATACTTAGACTTTTGTCACGCCCACTTATGAGGGATAGGAATAAGAATAGGGTATCCAACAGTTCGCCCAAGCGGACTGTAGCCCGTCCCTATGTTTTTTTTTTTAATTTTATAATTTTATAATTTGGGGGAAAAGACAAGAAAAAACTCTTGTGTAAAACAAAAAAAAAAAAGAAATAAATAAATAAATAAATAACATTAACATTAATTTTTTTCCCTGTTTTTTTTTCTTTACTTTTTTTGCTTGTGTTTGGGTACCAGATAGACGGGCACCGTAGCAATCTCGCCTCAGACCGCTAATAGTGCTAAAACCGGCTCCTCTTATTAGGCTCTACAATATGGAAGTCCTAACCCACAGGGCATCACAATGGGCCTACATTGACCTAAGTGTAACGAGTGCAGGTATATCCAACCCCTCAACTTACCTATTGTAGGTTAAGAAGTTTATGTGGGTTAAGTATAAGTAAACTTCGAAGTTTACCTTCCTTTTTATAAAAAACCAAAAAAATAAATAAACACAATAGTTTTTCAAATATTCTAGGGAAAGTGGCTTGTGGGGTTTCTTATATAATTGTTTAAAGTCCGAAAGACAGTGAAGATAATATGCAGAGGAATATACTTAATCTTTATTGTGTATATAATTATTCTTAATTGATAAGGGTCAGTAAACCAGAATGAGAACACCGTTAGTTTTAAGTTCGATTCATCCAATTTGTATGGTAGATATGTTATTTTATGTGGATAGCGATGGTGTATGGTTGTGTTGCCTTCTGACCCGTCCGTACGGTGTAGGTTTAATCCCTTTCGGGGAACAACAATTGACGCCACCCATTAATAAAAAGATAAATGAATAACACGTAGTTTTCCAAACCTAAATACCAAAAAGAGGATTTCTGCTTGGTACCATAATGGACCATTACCGAGTCTGAGTGTTCTGGGGTTTGGATTTCCTTTTTATACATAATAACAACAAAAAAAATAAGTAAATGTAAATAAGTTGGTTAATAGCAGAAAAAAGAGTTACCACAGACACTACCCACCATTTTCAAATATTTTTATATCTTTTCCTCTTCTTTACAAAATGAAAAATGAATTTCAATTCGCTTTAACTTTTCCGAACTCCTCTCAATTTATACAAAATTATCGAAATTAAAAGTAAACAAGATAATATTTATCCAGATATTAATGATACAATTGAATACATTACTACTGCGATATTATAAAACAACAAACAATACAAAATGAGAGAAAACAAAATTGAATTGTATGTGGAAGTATCGTGAAAGGATATAATTTTATTGTTGGTCATGCCTTTAATGCAGTTAAGAATGAACGAGTTAACGGTATGCAGAATAATTACGTCCATAATATATGGAAGTGTTTTCAATAATGTGAATAATTATCTCAAGCAGTTATACTTGGTGCCGTCGATTATGGAATTCAATTAAGAGAATTCGACGATGCGAGCGACGGTAAAAATATTTTCTACAAATAACTTAGGGTCCTTGGATTGAAAATTTAAAAAAAGAAACCAATATAGCGGTAGGATCTATAATTGATCATGCGCAACGTAATGAAGGCATTAACATTTCGACTGAGTTCCAGCGGGTAGTAATAATTTCACACATCTAACTTGCATGTTGTTTCAATAGCCGATATCAAACTGACCGATTCCGCCATGAATTGATGTCGCGCTGTATTGAATTCCTCATAGGATAAAAACGATTTAAATAAGGCATCAGCTTGATAGAACGGTAATTATTCTACAGTGTCGCGTATCGCCTTTTCATTTCTACTAAGGAAGACAGTAGCTTTCCCTCCTCTGGTTAGGCATTGAATCGCCTCTCATCAGTTTGGAGTTGAGAATCATGAGTCATCTGGATCTGAAATCTCTGAGCGGCTATTTTGAAAAGGATTGTATCCCACTTTAAGCTGGTTTGTCGGAGTTCGGAGCGGCAATAATTCCTATAAAATAATAAAATGTCTTACTTGACACAATGGCGCGACTGATCACTTAATATTAATGCTTTGCATTGGAGAAGCATTATAAACTGTTTGAGGTTAAGCGCCTAACACATAGACAATAAGAACATTAGACCCAGTTTTTCAAAAATGTCAACTTATTGATAGGTTCCGACAAAAATTGTCAGAAAATGTGACCATTTTATCTCATAAATGCGATGTTGAAATTTGCTGCTTTATGAAATATCTGCAAAAGTAGGAACCTTCTTAGTTTAGATGTTTAAGGTTCCTATTATATATTTCTTTCATGTATTATTATTATTAATATTATTTATTAATCTTATATAAATGTACAGAGTAATAACTTAAAGATTACAGCTGTAGCTACCAGGGCTTTCGGCTGGTTCTTTCTGGTAACAACATGAATAACAAGGTAACCCTTAAACATTCAAATAACTTTCGCCATTCAAATTGGCATAATGTATTTGAATGAAGTTAGTAAAAGGGACTACACTTATTTTCCAATTGCTTTCGTTCGAACCACGTGCTCTGTTGCCCTCATTCCGGAACGATTCTAATCGTTAGAAAACCTCGAGGTATGGCATACAACAATTTTTACGATGTGTTCACGTATTCATTAAATGCGTAAAGGTACGTATCTTAAAATCAAATCAAAACACTACAATTTTAATGGAATTTATCCAACAATTCACGTAACCATTTTGAACGAAATCCTTTTCGGCCGCGAAGCACGCCTACTTCAGAGCCGAACATTTCATTTTATCTATATTTTTAAATTCATTCGACGAGCAATAATACGACTCGCTTCTGGGAAAACTCCCAGCGACCTTCCAATTTCGAACCAATGACAGTGCAAATCCCTTTGATAACTGATTCTCATAAAATTTTAAACAGAAATTATTATTGTGCGTTACGTGTGCTTGCAGTGGAATTGGTTACCAGTCTTCCAACAACCGATTGAGGACATTTATTGAAATTGTTAATTCAGGTGCGCGTGTAAGATCTATAAAATATTTAAATAGTGTCTATGATATATGCAAAGCACGCCTTTTGAAACTCAACGCCAGATAATGCTTTCAATTATTTTACACGCATTGTTATTAGGAGAATCGAAGAAGGAGGTTCCTAAATTCATCGACTTATGTTTGTCGATTTTTTTTGACATTTCGAGCGGCAGAATTGAACAATTTATAGAAATGACTGGCACATGCTAAGCACATAATAATATGTATATATTATGTTAAGAATCGAAACTCAAATTCGGAGCTGGGGGAAGTTATTATTTAATTTCATTTTGTTTGAAGATAGGTAACTCCGTTGATCCATTACACCTTACCTCATGAGACCCAAGCAGTAGCAATGAAAATTTCTTGTGAAATGGTATATTGACATACACTCCTAGAGTTATTTTCATATGCATAAAATCAAATTAAATGCTGAATAATGAGTATTTACTGCAAGATATTTACTGCAAGTATTTCCAGACTCGGATGAATTAAGCTAGTAGATAGTCTTTGCAGCATGTATATATAATATATAGAACTATTTATACACTAGATATTCTAAGGGTATATGAATTTTGACTCATAGTTTGAAACATACCTTAATATAGCCCGTAGACCTCTAAAAGTTACTATATTTATGATCAGAATCTATAATAATGTCGATCTAGCCATGTCCGTCCGTCCGTCTATCTGTGGCAAAAATTAGGCCTTTTAACTGGACCAAGAGATCTGAAATTTTCACCATATACTCTCTAGGGGCCCGAAATAATCAAGTTTAAGTTTTTGAAATCCGCCCACAGACACGCCCACAAACTCAAAAAAAAAAAACAATTTATCAAAAAAATCGAATTTTGAGCTAGAAAGCTGAAATTTTTTATATATGATCTTTATATATGATCCGAACACTGGCACGCCCACAATTAAATAAAACAATTTTATTGAAAAGTCAAAGTTTGATCTAGGGTGCTGAAATTTATAATATATACTTTCTAGTTGCTCTTTACGCTCAAAAGTAAATATTTTCAAAATCCGCCCACTGACACGCTCACAATTAAATAAAACAATTTTATTGAAAAACCAAAGTTTAAGCTAGGGAGCTGAAATTTATAATATATACTCTCTAGGGGCCCTTTATGCTCACGTGTAAATATTTTCAAAATCCGCCTACTGACACGCCCACAATTTAAAAAAAACCTTTTTTGAAAAACCAAAGTTTGAGCTAGAGAGCTGAAATTTATAATATAGACTAATAATTAAAAATAAAATATTTTTTTAATGCGCCTACTGACACGCCCACAGTGAAATAAAACAATTTTATTGAAAAACCAAAGTTTGAGCTAGGGAGCTTTTTTTACAAAAGCTTCGTTTTTTTCGATTAAATCCTTTAAATGTTATATGTATATAACAAAATATGTAGAGCGTTCTCAACAATTCAACCATACTTAGACTTTTGTCACGCCCACTTATGAGAGATAGCAATAAGAATAGGGTATCCAACAGTTCGCCCAAGCGGACTGCAGCCTGTCCCTATTTTTTTTAAATAGTATTTACTAAAATTTTTTTAAGTTCATAATATTTATTAGTAAGTACTAATTGATGTTGAAGAACGAGTCTTCCGATTTTCAAAAAATCGGTTAACTTTAACAAGGTATCGTAATGGCCGCATTTTTACGTACTAGCTCCTAAAAAGATTACAAGGAGCGAGGAATTCCCGGATCCAATTAATGCTTAACTCTTTTGAGAAGAAAAAGGTTGGGTAGTTATTTTGTCGGTAAAGATTTTGAGTTGAAATTTACTGAAATCTATTTGGCTCAGTGGTTACTGTATATGACTACTAATCGAGGGGTTTCAGGTTTTAATCACGCCGGGAACAGGTAACAACTAAAGTTGTTTTTCCACTGCCCCACCTCGTGAGAACGTCCGACAAACAAATTGTCATAAGAAGTTTCTCAAGTGTTCCGTTCGGAGTTGACTAAAGATTATAGCTATAGGCCACTTCCACTATGCACAAGTAAATAGTAGGAGAAGCTAGCTTTTGGGCCCTGTGTATGTTAATGCCTAACATTTTTTTTCTATAGAAATCAAGGTACGAGTAGTTGTTGGTCCTAAACATTTAAATTTCGCTATATGAACTAGCTATATTAAATAGGAATTTAAACTAAAAAAAAGTAGAAGCAGCTTCATTCAATTCAGGATTTCAAGTTGGCGTTGGCGAGGACATAGGTAGGCAGGCATGCATCAGAGTACTGTTTGCAGAACTGTTTATTCTGTTGCAGAACTTATAGTAATAATGTTTCCTTTGATTTATGAAGAATAATTCCTCGCAAAAACAGGATTGGATTTTAAAATACACTTTTCTATCGGCGCAGGGACATAAGTCCCGTATTCATTTTTCGGGACTTATGTCCCACTTAAGTGGGTCATAAGTTCCGAATTGATTTCGGGACTTATAACCCACTTAAGTGGGACATAAGTTCCGAATTTTTATCGTTGAAAATGGGACACAAGTCCCGAATGAAACAAACAGTTGGAAATATTTTATATTTTATTAACGTTCATAAATTGATAGGTAAAACATAATTAACGAGAAAAAAAATCGAAACAAATTAAACAAACTTTTTCAACAAACTGTTAAAACTTGGTCGTTTTACAAATAAATAAAACAATTGTTTTTTTATAATTTTACGACATAAAGGACACAACAATTCATTTTTATTTGCAATCGCCTCCTCATTTAGCTTCGTGAAACAGCAGCTACACATCATACAGTGATTACAAGGCTGTAAAGGTATGTTTCGAGGATTTTCGAAACAAAGACAGCAATTCAGTGTTTCGTTTCGCGCGATTTTATTATTTATATTTGATCACATTCTCAAAAACATCGATTTAATACCTTTTCTCAGCACTTATGTCCTTTTCTGAATTCGATGTTTTTGAGAATTTGATCAAATAAAAATAAAGAAATCGCCGAACATCGATTTCAGAAGTAGACATAAGAACTGAGAAATGGCATTAAATCATTTTTTTTTAATTGCTTATCTTACTTTCTTTGTCACGATGCAAACTCGACTAATAAAGAATACAAAATAACATGATTTGCATTTTTCTCAACTGCTCGTACCTAGCTAACTGCATTTTTCAAAAACAACATCGAGATAACGAAACCGATTTGACTATTTGTTGTAGCATTTGGAGTGGTCTTCTTAGTTTCTCTCAGACGTATATTTAGGAAATGTATAGTGGGACATAAGTCCCGAATTAATTTTTCGATACTGTCTTCGGGATTTATGTCCCTGCGACTTTTCTATCATGTATAGGAGCCACGGAGATCTTAGAAATACTGGATACTTTTCTCGTAGTCAAAATGTACCTATTTCGGATGAAAAAGGATTGTAAAGCGGTTTTAAGTAGTAGAATACATTTATTTGTCGAAACGGAAAATAAAGAATTCCTTGCTGAACCCTAGAAGGCTACCGTTGTTGGCTACCCTTATAAAGCTAATCATACGTCGAATCAGCAAACTGTAGTAAATGGCTGTTTTTAAGCGTCCTATAATTTATATTTATGGTTACTTTTGTTTCTGAAATATAATTAAACATACATTTATTGTTAAACAGTCTTTAAAAACACAGAATTTTCAGAATAAAACTAAAAAGTCCTCATGGATTCCCAAACAATACATGAAAATTTAACTCAAATTTCCATCACGCACTATTACAAAAATAAAATAAAAAAATTCTACTGATTTTGCCTGCCGGGCACTACTCACTCGCAAGAGCACATCGGTGGTTGAGTTATTTAGACGGTAGGTGTTCAAAAGAATCAGCAAGATTTTGATTGTGACTTCGTCGAATCGACGAACATAAGCTTTCTATGGTTAAAAGAGTCCGGGAAAAGGCGAAATAAAGTTCAAAGCCGAATACGCTAAAATGTTCGTTGAATTTTGTTTGATGAATGTAACGGTCGATTTTCCAACGCCGAACTGGCATGCTACAGAGGTGGCACTCTTTCCTTTGTCTAATTCACCCAAAATTTTGCATTTCTGCTTACGTCAAAACTATTGGCACTTTTAAGGACGACGGTCGAATTAGTGGAGCGTTTGAATCACCGAGTGTTCGAGTTAGCGAGGTACTACTGTATCTACTATCAGCTTATACTTTATATCACATATAGTTGAATCTTGAAGTATCGTTGCGAGAAATGAATAGTCTGGACCACGTCTTTCTTATTGCAAGAATTAATGAATTTGCGTAGTAAACACCTTCGAGAAATTCGTCATTTTTCGTATTGATTTTTTTTCTTGCACCGAGAAATGTTCTGGAAAAAAACAGACTTTAGATAAAGGAATACATATCCCGATCGCGTGAAATTAAGCGAAAACATAATCAAAACCAACAATAAACGAATTTCATAAATCAGGCCAAAGAAATGTGTTGGACGAAAATTCGCGAATGGGAAAATTTCATGATCTCTGTTTGAACTCTCTACAAAAAATTTGCGAACGTAAATAAGGCGTTATTATTTTTTTTTAGTTTTTCGTAAAAATTCGTTCTTTTGGGAGGTTAAATACACTATCAGCTCTATATCGTGGAGTGCTTAAAGCAAGCAACTATCACGAGCAGAAATTGCCGGCACTAAAAGTGCTCTTACAGGCTCATCATTTAGTGCAGGTGTTGGTAAGGACAAAACCATTAAAAAGTACAATAATTATGTACCTATAAAATACTAACACAGACACAAAATAATGCAAACAATTTAAGACATTAAAGCATTATTACGCAAAATATGTTTTAGCTTAATTTTACTAACATGCAAGTCAATCACATGATCATTTAGATTATAGATTCTACTCATGCGACTAATAGGCTCATGCCTCCCATAATTCGTTCTATGATGGGGGCTAAACAATAATTCAACACTGCGTAAATTATGGGCACCACCACGAAAATTAAAGCCAATAGACGACAGCAAGTCAGGTGCATCTATTTGACCGGATATAAGCTGCTGTAAAAAAAATTATATCGCTATTAAGCCTTCGTTGAGAAAGGGGTAACATTTGAAGAAGCTTGATACGTTGACTGTAGTGAGGAAGGTTAAATGGATCATCCCATGGAAGTCCTCTAAGTGCAAATCGAATAAATTTACGTTGAATGGCCTCTATTCGATTTGAATGAATGTTGTAGAACGGTGTCCAAACTTGAGAGCCATACTCTAGAATCGGACGGACAAAACAATTGTACAATGAAATAGAAACGTAAGGGTCATTAAATTCGTTGGCCCACCTTTTTACGAGACCCAGCATAGAATTAGATTTATTAATAATAGAACTAATATGCTTAGCAAAAACTAGTTTGGGGTCGAAAAAAACCCCAAGATCCTTAAAATTATCAACATTACAAAGAATATGTTGAGACAGAAAAAAAAGGTTGAATGGATAGCCTTTCTAGAGAATGTTATATGTTGACATTTAGTTGGGTTCAGGGATAAACCGTTTTTATCACACCAATTGGCGAAGCTATTAATGTCAGATTGAAGAAACATTCTGTCTTGCTGACTAGTGATAGATTTATATATTTTCATATCATCAGCGTAGATCAGGATATTACTGTGATTTATACATGCCTGAACATCATTAATGGCAAGTATAAATAAAATTGGTCCGAGGTGACTTCCTTGGGGAACTCCAGACTGAGCTGTGAAAGATACAGATAGCGATCTTCTAAATTTCACTTGATAAACCCTTGATCTAAGGTATGAATTAAGCCATTTTATGAAACATGGTGGGAAACCAAAAGCCCTGAGCTTAAATTCGATTATTTCATGGGACAGCTAGTCGAAAGCCTTAGAAAAGTCAGTGTATATGCAATCCATTTCGCCCTTATTCTCCAAGGCATTAGAACAATCATGCAAGAAACTTAATAGATTAGTGACAGTGGATCTGTTTCTTACAAATCCATGCTGTTCATTACAAATTATATTGCGAAAAAGAAATATTAGCTTTTCACAAACAATTTGTTCAAAAAGCTTAGGGATACACGAAAGCTTTGAAATGGGCCTATAATTAGTGATATCACCACGTTCGCCTTTTTTAAATACAGGTGTGATAAAAGCACTTTTCCATAGATTAGGGAATTTACCTGTACTAATGGACAATTCAAACAGATACTTAAGATAATGGAGCAATTGCATGACTGCATTTTTTAAGAACGATCGGTGCAATGTCATCAGGACCTGATGAATAATCATTCTTCAGAGAAGAAATAAATTTTAAAATTATTTCCAAGTGAAATTAGAAGCTACTAAAACTTATTTGGGAACAGCTAGTTAGATAACTAAAATATTGCTCATCTATGTGAAGAGGGGTCACCCTAAACGACTTACTGAAATAATCTGCAAACATATTGCTTGCATCTAGCGAATCGGCAGTTGTAGAGCTATTGTAAGTAAGTTTCGATGGATACCCATCGGTTTTTTTCTTAGAATTAACAAATCCCCAAAAAAGTTTGGGGTCCAATTTTAGAGAGCATTCCATTTTACTTATATAGTCAATATATAAGTTGCAGGATAAAGATTTGAATTCGTTGAATAGTGTAAGATAGAGCTCAAGATCTGAATCGCGGAGACTTTTTATTAATAGTTCTTCCAAGCCCTATTACGTCTGTTTCGTATCGATTTGAGCTCTTTAGTATACCAGGGATGGGACGTTTTCATATTCCTAACGAATTTGACAGGAATCACTTTTTTCATGCATAAAAAGCACCGACTGCATCTTCAATATTAGATAACGCAGTAAGATTAAAATTAAGGCTATTAATTTCATCAGAAAGCCTTTGAAAATTTGCTTTCCGAAAGTCAAAAGATTGCGAACGGTCATACGAATTACTATTTTCCTACAAATGTGCACCTAGTTCAATAAATACATCCAAGGGTGGATGATTATTATCTTTGTTAGTTTTACTGAAGTGGGATTCCAGAACAACAGTACTAACAGAGTCAGAAGAGAAAACAAGATCGAGAGTTTGATTTTTGAAATTTTTTATACAGCTTGTTTGCTGTAAGTCAAGAGACAAAATGTTGTCCAGTAAAGCGAGCTCTTGTTGGGCAGAGTCAAAGGATGGGATGAGATGAGAATCATTCTCAGAAGGTACCCATCCAATATGTGGCAGATTGAAGTCGCCTATAAGTAAGACAGTGCTGTCACAACAAGATATGTCAAAAATATGCTCTAGTGCCATAGAAAGTTCCGAATACAAGGAACACAGACGATAAGATGGAATGTACGCATTAACAACATATAAATGCTTGTTCTTAAGTGTAATTTTTACACAGATAATTTCGACGGTTAGTGGAAATGGAAAGTCAATCTTTCGTGACTCAAGGTTGGAACGAACAGCAATCAGGACACCTCCTCCAAGCGCTTTCAGGTCATTTTGATGACGATCGTTTCTGAATACGGAGAACTCATGATTGAAGAGTTCCGTGTCTAAAATTCCGGCATTAAGCCATGTTTCCGTCAAGGAGAAGATATTATGAGAGAAGGCTTGGGAGTTTAAATATATTTCAGCGGTTTTTGTGCGGAGTCCCCTCACAATTTGATAGTAGAGGGACAGCCTATTTGGTATTTTAACACGGACGGACAACCTTTCCTGCGACTTTTTGTCGAACGGGGTGGGGTGTAAATTCTTTAACTAATGTATTTTGAGGCCATGCAGTGCTATTGCACAGCGTTTCGAAATATACTGAAGGGGCAACAATTTTGAAAGACGCAACAAACCCATCAGCCTTGCTGATTTTGGTGCATTTGATTGAGTCATCTTTTGGAATCAAGTTTCTTGAGACCAAATGGTTGAAGACATCGTCTGAAGAAGTGTTTGGTTTTAGTCGAGAAATGAAAATAGATTTCGGCCTGGAAATCGATTCAATAGTTCCAGATTCTGTACCTAAGGAATGATTTATGTATGTGGGACTAACTTTAAGAGAGGGCGCTTCAATGTATCCATGGCTTTACTTCATTAGTCGGCAACTCAGGGTCAGTAGACGTTGAGGTGTCTGCCGAAAAATTAAGATCAGAAAATTATGATGCGTTGAGGACGGTGGTATTGAAATTGTCGAATAAGTCTTTAAACCCCTTAGATAATTTCAGTATGTCAGCCTTGAAAACTGACATTTTGAAAGCAAGGGTGGACAGTGACAATTTTCGACACTGGGAGCAGTACCATAAGGCGATCTCCGAAGCTTTAATTTTATCCATAAATGCATTGGTTGAACCAACACATTTAGCATGGAACATCATGCCACAAGAGCCATAACAGGCAAAAAGAGGAATGGAGCAATTTTTAGATTCCAAGCATTTATTAGCGCTGCAATCCATTTTAAAACTGGGATTTTAGACAGAAAAAAAAACAATAGAAACAGAAAAAAAAACAAAAAAAAATTGCAGATAATAATTGTGAACTAAGTTTTAGAAATAAGGGTACAAGGAACTAAACTGCACATACAAGGGGCCGCAAAAGTAATCCTCCTATCAGAAAATGCTATAAATTTTGCGATTGGCCCCTAATGTCAGTTCTGTTTTGACATTTGTATAGTAAACACATGCGAAATACACGTTAATAAACAATGTTACGCTACACTGCTCCAGAACGCGGAATATTGGTGACTATTTATTTGAGCAATAATCGGTCGGTGACTTTGGCACAACGTGAATTTCGTCGCGGATTTCCTAACCGTCCAACGCCTACTGGTGAAACACTGCGACGTTTAGCCGCTCGCCTCGAAGAGACTGGCACAACACGAGATGCTGCCAGGCGTGGCAGACCCCGGAGTAGCCGTTCTGCAGAGAATATTGCTGTTGTAGCCGAAGATGTCATGGAAGCGCCGTCGACATCGACCAGACGACGTGCCACGCAAATGGGTATCAGTCGACGGTCTTTACAGCGAATTTTGGTACAAGATTTGAAGATGTTTCCGTACAAAGTCCAGACGGTGCATCAGCTGTTAGCTGCTGACCGCCAATCGCGTCTAACATACGCTCAAGCCATCCTTAATCACCACCAAGAGGAAGATGATTTTTCATCAAAAATAATCATGAGTGATGAGGCCCATTTCCATCTTAGCGGGTACGTAAATAAGCAAAATTTACGCTTCTGGGGCACTGAAAATCCGCGTGTAACCCACGAAGAGCCATTAAACCCGCTCAAAGTCACTGTATGGTGTGCTGTTTTCGCTGGAGGAGTCATCGAAAATGCCATAAAAAGGGATCAAATGACAATCAACTGTGGCGGCGGCCATTTACATGACATCATATTCTCGACTTGATGTAAAAAAAATTAAAAGACCAAATAAAAATAATCCACAAGAAGAATCAAAGTTTTTCATTTTGTTTTTAAATTACAGCCAAAAAACATCGGAAGGTTATTTTTGCGCCACCTTGTATATAAATATTATTGAAAGGAAGAGAAAAAATAAAGAACGAACACACCTACACTTATTGGAACTTTTCAATTACCTAAACAAGATCTTATTTTCATCATCAAAATTGCACCCACTCACCTTGAGGGGAAAATGTGCATAATACAATATTTTCGGGAGAAATACAATTTTCAGATTTTAGAAATCATAGAACCATTCACACACTGACTCCCGAAGCAATTACACAAACATGACTTTACGCTTAGAGTTTACTGACATTGCAGTTCATTTTCATCCCGAAACACGTATGGTTGGCAACAAAACAGAAAATAGAAAATAAAATAAATCATATAGCTATGTATATCAAAGTTCTATTGTAAGCCTAATTAGCCGGAAAACTCATCAAACATCAAAACAAAAACAAGGAACAAGTATGTGAACATTATCAAAACGAATCCTTCTACTACTTTCTGTTAGCTTTCTATTTTATTGTGTGTTAGTGTTCTTTGTTTGTTATTTTACTGAACTTTCACTAGCGGCTTACATATCCTGGTTGTTCGCATACACAATTGTACACCATCTGGACTTCACAAAATATAAAAGAAGTAATATAGAATCATTTGGTTCAAATTAAACATTGCTGACTCTTTGGCTATACCTACTCATCATGTTCTGTGAATTCTTTGCCGACATTACACGTCTTATCCTTTTAAGTGTATTCTTATCTATCGAAGAGCTTTAGGAATTATTTTTTAGTCGTAATTTAATCATGTTCCGAGATATATAGATACAATTCTTCAGTATTTTAATGTTGGTGGAGGCAAACTTGTGTTATCCAAATGAGAGGTTACACTGGATATAAATGGATTCATGTTATGCATGCATAAATCCATATGCACACACACCCGTAATATGTCATGGATATGTGTAATCGTGTACAAATATTTTGTGTGTGGTTATATCATTTGTATACTTACATCTTATTCGTAAATTAACTAAGGCACTTTGTGTTTCCCCTCTATCGTTAGCAGCTGAACATGCATAGAGTCCAGCATGTAAGCGAGCAACTCTCTGAAGGACCAAAGATCTTGTTGAAATGATTACTCCCCAGGAAACATTTTGAGTAACAGGCACACCCTAGGGATAAACACAAAATTACAAAATTAGTGAATGAATGCACAAGAGGTATGAGTAGCATTGGTAGGCATTTTCGTTAATACCTCTATTTGTGCACGTGTGTTAGTGTTGCATAGCAAAG
This sequence comes from Portevinia maculata, assembly GCA_949715645.1. Lineage (NCBI taxonomy): Eukaryota > Metazoa > Arthropoda > Insecta > Diptera > Syrphidae > Portevinia > Portevinia maculata. Next base: position 336,042,592 of record OX454525.1, on the reverse strand, counting down.
GCAGAAAGTCAAGAGAATGAGGTCGGTTTTAAGAATAATCAGGAACCATACTGATAATGCTTTCATGACTTTGGGATAAGAGCCTGCAAAGGCATGTTATTCACAGTTTAAATTGGACGTTGATGTTCTAGCATAGAGGAAGGCCCAGCAGAGTGTGTTATTGGTATTCAAGAGCTTAGATTGAAGGAAGTGCATTTTTCAATTAGTCAGACAGTACAATACATGTTTATAAGGTGTACGTTTAGGGCATTGATGTTCAAATAATTATTTTTATTTAGTTCGGTCAGGCGACTGCAATCGGGCATTGGCAAAGGGAAGGAATATTATGATACAATCTTAGTGATGAATAAATGTATATGTGTAAGAATAATCAACCCTACCACAGGCAGCTCTTAAAACTAAACCCGAAACATTTAGCGGCGCCCTGAGTACCTGTATATGAGGCCGAAGGCCGGCCGGTGTAGGAGTCGAATAGATAGATGTACAGAGCCTTAAACCCGGGCCACTTAGGTACTGTTATCTTTTTATTTATTTACCATCTATGGAATACATATCTCTCATAGACTAAGCCTTATGAAATAATTGCAATAATACTATAATTTTAAAAATAGGTATCTACAAGTATATACATCAGTTTGAAGAAAAATACGAACAAAAACCTTCAATACAATTGAAGAGAAAAAAAGAACAGGATAATAATAATAATAAATAATATATAAATCATAAATAAATCATAAATACATAATAAATAAATAATAAATAAATAATGAATAAATAGATGGATATTACTTTAAATGAATATCTTACAAATAAATGACTAGATTGTGTGAACGTGAGAGCTAGGATAGAGAGAAATAGACGAATAAATAGTTACAAACAAAGTTATTGAGTATAGATACAAAAATGTATATACAGTGAACTATCTCATAAGCGGACACTGACGGTACCAAGAAATTTGTCCGCTTATTAGAGGTGTCCGGTTATGAGAAAAAATATTTCATTGACAACCTTGAAAAAAGAAACAAGCCATATGCATTTATGGTACTATAACATTTTATTTTAAAATGGAATGCATTTTTTGTGATAAACATTAATTGTAGGTAATAAAAAGGATAATAACAAAACATAAACAAGAGCAAAGCCTTTAAAAATTAATTTTTGCATTACTTGAAACTATGTAGGTATTTATGCTTCAAATTATGCATACACGTACACATAAACCTACGTATAGCGGCACGAGAATTTTAGTCGGATAGTCGACAGACGGCCGCCGGCGCCGTTTTTTTTTTTTAATTTTTTGCTGGGTATCAGATGATAGTGGACGGTCCAAAAATCAGCAGAGCTAAGTTTTTGCTTGGACTAAATAGGAAAGACTTGAGATCCTTAATTGGTCTCGTCACTGGTTTCAGTCCTCTTAACGAGCACCTAAAGACCATCCACATTAGGAGCTCGGGCCTATGTGAGTACTGCCTAGACGCGGATGAAACGGCATCTCACTTCATCTGTGAATGTCCTGCTTTCGCCAAAACCAGGCTCAACACTATATGTAAACAATTCGTCAACGAAGATGAGATGGGGGACATTGAACTTGCTAATATCCTTCGCTTTGCTAAGGCTACTGGCAGGTTCTCCCTCACTGACTCTATTACTAATCGCCAATAAGCAGCGAGCGGGCAGCTATGCTGAAGTACAATGGACCTATAGGTGTAAGTGCTTGTCATCTACTGATGACCCCACTGCACATACAATACAATACAATACAAAGGGCAAAGCGCAAAGAAAAGGAAAAAAAGGAAACAAAATAAAAGACAACGAAGTGTACCAAATGCGTTTTGTCCGTTTAAGAGAGAGTGAAATTCTATTGCGGGTATGAAAACTGGTGTCCGCGTCCGGTTATAAAAGAGTCCGTTTATGAGAGAATTATTTACATTAAAAATTGTGTAGATTATTCCGTTCTTTGAAATTTGTCCGGTTATGAGAGATGTCCGCTTATGAGGGGTGTCCGTGAGGAGAGAGTACACTGTAAGTGCATTAACCAATAGGTTAATAGACAATAATTAAATAAGTTAACATGTAAATAATACCTTACATATCATAAATAAAAAAACAAAAAAAAAAACAACACATTGGAGTGACAAAATGTTCAACTTGAAGTATTAAAATAATTGACGAGGGGATTGTCAGAAAAGCTGTATCTTGTTTTGAACGTTATATTTAGTTTATGGATTCTATTATCAAGGGTTGAATGGTGCGAAAGTAGGATAGCATAATTTTTAACAATTTGTTTTGGGACACTTGCTATTTATTTAATGACTTCTTGCAGAGTCGCCCCATACCTGACACCGGTATAGCAAGACTGCTTGGAAAATTACCGGTACAAACCATTAAATTTTCGCTGCATAAGATAGCTAATTCATATCTTTTTATAAAATTTCAGACTAATGATTGGTTCGATTCGCTTTATGAAAGAGTTCCATGCCAGAACAGCCACCAGCGAGTTCATTGCGCTATGCTCCCGGAATCACTTCAATGTTGAATTATGTAGAAAATGACGGAAGAGATGCTGAAGATGCGAGTAAATGAAAATAAAAATAATAATCTGTGATATTTTCAATAGTGATGTCGTTTATGTTATTTATTTTTACTTATTTATTGAAATTGTATTTTGTGCTGTTACAATATCATATTAAATTAAATATGTAAAATAATTTTTAAATAAAAGAAAAAAAAACCCTGAGGAAGTTGACAAAAAACCGACGAAACGTAGGGTGCAAGGATGGATTAAAGTGTTTTAAAAAAAAGACCATTAAGTCGGAAAAAAGGTAAACTAAAGTATCAACAAAATATTTGTCGGAAAAAACAAATCAGAAAATAAGATCCTCCTTCCAAAAAAGTGATGAAATTTGATTAGGTATATAGATCATTTTGTACAATCCCATATTTACGCATTTAGGGATTGTCATGACTAAACATTCATTGAAGCTCTTGAACAATGACTTGAGGTCCAGATACGATAATTCTCATCACGATTCTCATATCAGCGAGCGCTATATTGTGATTGATATATTGGGCAGCCAACAAACAAAATGATGGTAGGTACATGCGGAGAAGATTTAAATAATTTTTAAAAAATTTAGTTAATGATAACATTTATAATAATTTTTTTTGTTTTGTTTGTCATACTAGAGTCTCTACTGCTATAACGCGCCGTTGTTTATTATACTTATGTGGTAGCAATAATGAAGACAGTACGACCGAAAGAATTAAAATTTATTTTAATGGGCACTGTGCCCAAGTTCTAAAATTATCGCATTGTTATATTTATCACAAAGACGATATGAATTGAAACAAAATATCACATTCCGTGTTCTGTAATTATGCGAATTGAAAACCATTAGTTCGTATGCATGACCGGATCGAAAGATCAAATTAAAACTGTATTATTTTTCGAGGCGGGATATTTTTTTTTAAATATTCAGTCCGTTGATCAAGTTCAACGTTTAAAAAAATGCAAAAGAAATTAAAAATTAATAATAAAAAACAGTCAGAATTAATAGAGGATGAAGTATGATGGTGTGATGTTTAACAAGCACTTAAATAAGATCCATTTTAAACATTCTTGGAACTGTATTGCTATAAAAATAAACATCTATACTATAGATTCTATAGCATAAGTTTCTTATAATTAAAAAAAGGTTTAGGTATTTCATTAACTTTTTTCATAGAAAGACAAAATAAATGCACAATTTTTAATGCATTAAATTCATCAAACAGCGTTAGGAGCGGATTTTTTTTTGATTTGATTTATCTGCGCACTATCTCTACATAAAGTAGAATACAATTCACCTGGCCGTAAGGGCTAGGCTCTGATGTACAAGCAGGTTAAAACCTATACAAATAAAATAAAAAAAATTAAATTCAAAAGCTTTAGTCTGAGGCAGGCAAGGCTCAGCAGAACCGAGCGATCATCGTAGTTTTCAGATAGTCCGCAAAAAACTCGCGCTACACCGATTTCTATCCCAAGAACATGTTTCTCGCCAATCTACCACTTGATTTCCAGTATTTGGGCAGCTTTGGTTGATTCTTCTAATATTCACACAGTATTAAAAGTTACCAAGGTATATTTTATCGCATGAAGTTCCAGATGCGATAAACTGTGGAATTTTTTGTTTCAAGGATTTCGATGCGCAGAGTTAAGGCAAGAGTTACAGAACATATGCACAGGATCTAACAATTAACTTGGGGTACCTCCACCAGTTTTAACCTTCATTTAAGTTAGTCCCTTGACAGAGCCTAGCTTTGATATTCTATTTGCATGTAACCTCTTCTTCTTCGGCAGGCTTCCCGAATTCTGATAGCTTCGCCACTAAGTAGAATCAATTGCTACATTTCTGTTATCCAGAACACTTAGGCCTGCCACTATTCCGCGATTATATTTGATGATGGGGTTCATAGAATCTCTCAAATTTGCATTCTTTTGAGTGCTAGCTATTATAAAGTCGTGATAAAATGCTATTTCACCCATACGTCTAATTAAAAACGAACTATGTGGATATAAAATACTGATATGACACCAATCGATCGATTTGGAATCGAATAAGAAGTGTCTAATCTATTGTGACCTCTTTTAAATAAATATCTTATTCAGTATGTTTCATTCGCATCAATACGAAAACCAATTAAAAGAATACCTCCCTATACCGTCGTTTCAACACTAAGCCGGTATTTCATAAGTGGCAGATCATATACATTAGTGCTGCTGTTGGGTAGGGTTAAGCGTAATTGGTCTATTCATAATTCATGGTTTATTGCGAGAAGAGGGAGCGTGCATAACCACACCGATTACCACACTTCTCAACTTGTCTGTTTTTCGTTTGTAGTGGTCCGCTGCTGTTGCTTCTAAAACTAACTATCATAGAAAGTGCACCCAAATTTATTTTTATTCTACTCTTGCTTCTGTATTCGCAATTTATATGATCACAGGAGTATTATAGAGGTAAAGTGGCTGTGACTCACACACAACTGCTCAACAAAGTGCTGTATTAGTCATCATGTTACATATCCACGTAAAAACATAAATATTATATAATAATACTACAGAGCAGTATCATTTGTACTTTCATCTTCAGTTTCAATTTCCCCAACTCTCACACTACAGTTCAGCAATTCCTGCAGATGAATGAAAAAAAGTGCTAGAAACACACTTAAACAAAATATCTCATGTATGTACTTGTGCTCATGATTCCTCGTATGTATATTTTTTCAGAACAGAATACCATTTTTCTTTGAGCAATTATCCTGATGAGTGAAGCATTATTTTTTTTCATCTTATTTTTATTTTCTCCCACTCTCTGGGTACAGTAGTTGTAAAATCTCGTTTTACTATTCTGAAGATAGAATAATGGTGGATCTTGACTGGTTATGTTGGACTAGAAAAATTGAAATCCACCGATATACATATAGACGTATGTTGAAGCGCACTTTGTATATTTGGAGTGATGCAGCTTCTGCATGATATCCTTTGCGGGTGGTGGTGTTAGTAATGCCTATGATATTGTACGTTGCATAAGCAAACACGATCTGCGTGTTCTCACGAAACACTTGTGTGTATGCCAATTGAGCTTTTAGCATATCATTCTATCTGCACTATGACGGCCGGCGCACTGGGAAGTGGAAACATTCGAGCTGATTTTCCATGGGTGAACAATAATCATTATTTTTTTTTAATTTATTGACACATGTGCATCGCGTAGATTGCTATGTAAAAGCATTATATCCAGCATTCAGGTGTCAAGGAGATATGTGGCGAAGGCTTAACTTAGTTCATGGAGTCTTCGTGGGTAGCTAGATAGGATGGTTATCATTTTAAAGGTTGTTTCTAACCAGGGTAGAGTATTGAAATTAAAATAGGTACATACTTCAAATCGTTTTACATAACAACATACATACTCGAATGTATACCTACGATTGTGATATGAAATATTGTGATGATTAATACGATTCTGTTTTATGGACTTCAATACATATAATGAACATGCGTGCTTCCGCAACCTACGAACCGTTGTTTCTTTGGTAGGTATAGTATTAATAGATATTTTGAAGATACGCATTTTTTTGTAATAAAAAGAGGAATGCAGCGCTCGTATACCAGCTACTTTCTCCGATGCACTTGAATATAAGGAAGTAGAAAGTAAAGAGTATTCCCTGATAATTGGCAAAATGTTATTATGCCAACAATTCATCGATTTTACGGTGATAAGTCAGTGTGTAACATCAGCGGATTATGTGCGCATACCCCTTCCGAAGAAGCAAGAGAGCTTTTTAAGGAGGAGCTCCATCTCAAGGACCCTACCGAGCCTATCGGGAGTTCACTTTCCGTTTCCGCATTTGCAGATAACCACGGCCACTACGATACTCCCACAAGAATGCCTACCTCACAAGCTTGGTAGGGCGTGCCGAATGTCTCCCGTGGTACCAGAATGAATCTTTGCAACCACTTATTCAGATTCCTTTTTTTGTGGTGCTGGTCTTTTTATTCATTCTTCTTTTCCCCCAATGGGGATCGATTCTAGACCGTTGTGTACGAACTCCGCCATCGAATTCACAAGTTCAGCTCTGCCTGAATAGGGTTTGATCATCCTTACTCCCAGGAAGGAAATAAGCAACCGTGTTGTTAGAACAAAAAGCTTGTCACTTGTTTTCCGGCAGTTCTATCGTTGTTTTTTTTCATGTATTAAGTCCCAAATTGACTCCTTTTTTAAACTCATCGCTAGCAGGCACAAACATCTACATAATATAGGTTAAAGTGATGATAGGCCGTTGTGTAGATGTGTATAAAAGATTGATTTCATTAAAATTTTCATTGGTAGTTTGCGGCTTTGGAACGGGAAAAATAATTTCTTTGTCGGTATCTTAAATAACTCAAACGAACTCGTATAGATATCCAGCTGAAACAACAAGCGAGGCAGATCATCCAACCCTAGAATGGACTTATTTTACTCACCTTGAACTACCATGGGTCGCCGCAACAAAATGTCAAAAAAGGTAGCAGTCGATGGTAACACTGGGTTCGTTACTTACCTAAGAATTTTTACTAATTTTAACTCAATACGGTTCCCTTACTCGAAACATTCATTAAAGAGAGCTACATCGAAAGAACAGGATTCAATTTTAATGACAGGTATCTTTCCAAGCTAATAGAATTTATCTACAATATTGCCAATTCCGTAAGGTTGTAATGGTAAAGAAGTACGACTTAATTCCGTGCTCCCTTGTTTACTTTAAGTTTTCGAAAGGGTTGTGCAAAATAACATTTATTTTCCCTTCCTTTTCTGGAACTTGGAGGTGAGTGAAGTACTGATATGCCTGGGACGGGAGGGCTGCACTGTCACTGTCTCTGCGGATGATGATGCAATTGCCGTCTCTGGAAAGTACCTTACTACTTTGAAGGAACTCCTGCAAAACGCTCTTAACAAGCTAACGAGATGGACAGATCGTTGTGGCGTGGGTGTAAACACCAACAAACCGAACGTGTCCTCTTTTCCAGGAAATAGAATATATTGAACCACCCTCTATTAATGCAACAAGCTTAACTTTTTCCGATGAAAATTCTTGGGTTTTATCTTCGACAAGAAGTTAAGTTAGAAACCCAACATACAAGAAAGAGTCAATAAAGCTACAGTAGCACTTTTCTCTAACGAAAATGCTAATGGCAACAAGTTGGGCTTAAAAGCCCGCATCACTCGCTATATGTATCGGTCGTTAGACCAATTTTTACATACAGAGTGGTTGCTTGGTAAGCCGTCTTCGATAAAGCGATAAATCGTGATGAGCTGGGCAAAATGCAACGTAAGAGCAGCACTAGTCGTTCTACTTCATCTAATACCCCTTGATTTATCAACAGGCATACAGCTGCCTGTTCAGCTGTCCACTTAAAAGCTACCACACATTGGATTAATAAGGATATTGGCCACTCCATCATTCCGGACTCATTTGTCCAAAAAACATATACAATACATGCTACACCATTCCCCAATTACAGTTCGGAAAGACTTCAAAATCACTATCCCCACCAGATCATTCTGGTAGGATGATGCATTTACGAAAGATAAATCGATCCACTGATGGATCAAAAAGCGATGGGGTAGGTCGAGCCGTTTTCTCTGAAAGACTAAATCTAAGTCCCTCTTTCTGTCTTCCTAATGATTGGCGTATCTTCTCGGATAGTCAAGCCGCGAATTAGTCAATGGACTTCGTAGCCCTAGCCGTAGCTGAACATCTCTGGGAGAGTTAATATTCAGCTCTGTTAGGTGCCGGGGCAAATAGGCATTCCAGGGAACTATAGGGCAGATGAAATCGCCAAAACAGGAACCATATCATCTGTTTTACCTGATTAAGGATCTATACGTATACCAATCGCTACATGCTATTCGCAACAGAGAGAACAAACCTTAGGCGGACTAGTGGTACTATTCCAGCGACTAAGCAGATCTTGGCAAGCTGGACATGCGACGCTCTAAGTACAGTGAATGTTCGGAACTGTTGACTCTCAGAAAAGTTTAGTATACAGAAAAGTTGACCAAATTTTAGCTACCATACGTTGGCTTAAGAAGTTGACTTTTAGTAAACTTTTTAGAGCGTGACTTTTTGTTACTTGCATTCGGTTTTCTATATATCAAATTTAAATAAACGATGTAAAATACATAACACAGCAGCTATGCATTCCGAAGAAATGTATGTTTCCATGGCAGCTGCGTGCCAATTAGAGTTGTTTTAGATTAATACTGACTTTTTCTTACGTGCATTGTCCATTCGCATATTTAATTTTATTTGATGTCCGGTAATTATCTAAATTTTGTCAAAAAAACAGCAAACAAAAATGGTAAACGAAAACAAGTTCAACTAAGTTTGAAACAAAAAGTAGAAATGTTGAAGAAACTTGGCAATGGTGTTCGCGGCAGTCGTTTGTCAATCGAATATGGTGTCACAAAGCAGGTAATTTAAAAGATTAAAAATACAATTTTGAACACGCACAAACAAAAACGCTTCATAAGGTAGAGAGCAAATGATACGAATGGCATCTGAGGTAGAGAGCAAATGATACGAATGGTTCTTAAATCTGCGCGCTTGAAATTGTACTGTTACCGGTCCAGTATTTAAAGCGGTAAGTTTGTATTCGAAAAAATGTATCCGGCAAAAGGTGTCAATTCATTTAATGCGAACGATGGATGGTTAACAAAATTTAAAAAGAGACATTCAATTCGTTATTTTGTGTGTGGTAAAATTCTTTTTAACGACACATCGAAAATCGCACCGTTTATAAGAAAATTTAGAGGAATGATTAGTGAACTTGGACTTAGCGTTGCTTAAGTGTACAATGCGGATAAATCAGGTTTGTATTATCGTTTGTTACCTCAGAAAACCTACGTTGCTGCAACTGAAAAAACAGCACCTGCCGAAAAACCCCAAAAGAGCGAATCACATTTATGTTGTGCGCAAAAGCTGAGGGTTCACACAAAGTAAGCCCATTGGTCATTGGCAAATCTGCAAATCCACGCTGTTTGAAAGGCTTCAAATCCAGTAATTTACTCTAATTCGCCATCAGATTGGATGACATCAACTGTTTTAAGACTGTGTTCATGGTTCGTTCGTAAAAGAGGTAAACAGGACCTGTGTCAGTTTTACAAATTCAATATCAATACATTATGTAGTTTCTTATATACGTTCGTCGTTTCTTAACCGAAACCAATTTAATGTCCAAAGCAATTTTATTGATGGACAATTGCACAGCGCACAAACCTATCCAATTGCTGAAAACTAATGATGATTTCATTTAAGCGCTTCTTCTACCCCCAAATGTTACAGCAGTTTTGCAGCCGATGGAACAGAATACCATTAAGTTAGTCAAACTGTCGTTACAAGCTATTGTACAATGTTGTGTCCACAGGAAATATGTCAGAAGAAGCTTTGTTAAAAACGGATAACATTAACGATAGCATTTTTTTGCTCAAATCTGCTTGCGATGAACTTCCGCAACGTATTCTGCAAAACGTATGTTAAAAGATGAAATATGAATTTGATGCTGATGATAACATTCCTCTGTCCGTTTTGTTTGCTTCGGATTATTCCTATAATGACCAAATTCAAGAAGTCAATACATTGCTGTCGAAAAAAGGACTGAGTTTCAATTTGATTTTGGAAGAGATTGAAGAGTGGAAGAGGAAGAAGAGGACAAGATAGAGGAAGTTGATACTTATAACGATGAATCAGATATCGAGACTGTGGAAACGATACAAATTTCTTATCCAGAAGCAATCGGAAGCGTGAATGCATTAATCAAATGGTCCGAAAATAACGAAACCCACCATATGCCAAACCTGGTGGTTTTACGTACAAACATTGTAAAAACTTATTTTACAAAAAAATACGAAGCAAACTACTCTTACCAGCTACTTCAAACCAGCTGAACATCGCTAAGATTTTTAAAGTTTTGGCTTTTAAATAAAATAAAACTAATTAATTGAAATAAAATAAGACTTTTTTTTGAACAAAATACTCATTTTCTACAGATTTCAAAAGTGTCCAGAAAAGTTGAATTAATACATTTTTCTATATATATAGGTAGGTTATGACAGCAGCTCAACTAAACGCGGATCCACTCTTTTGAACAATAACGATCTAACATTCCAAGAAAGATAATAAACAGGGATATTATCTTTCAAACACATGAAAGTCATAAAAGAACAGATGCTAAAACAAAAGAGAGTGATACGAGCACTGAACAGGAAACCGCGTCCCAAAGATAACCACATAAATGATAGTGTTCCATTTTTGTAAGATCAGATTTTAAGAAGACTCAAATAAAAGAGGAGCTCTTGCTCTTGAAGAAGTTATAAAAGCTCTTTTTATTTAAAGATAAAATTTATATATATGTACTAATCGCTACTCTACTGATGTCATTCGCAATCTCACTATACTGACTGCGCATTAGCTCTACTATAGCTCTACTATAGTTAGTCGGTGCAGAAAACTGCCTAATAGGCAAGCACGCGTCATGGCTTGGAGTGTATTCAAACGATTTCTGAAGATGCCGCATGGGCGAAGAGAGGATGCGACTACACTGCAACTTCTTTGTACATGTCCTGATCTCTCCCATAAAAAATATCTATATATAGGCTCCTTCTTGTTTAATGATCTAAGCGAATTGACTAACACAAGCGTAAGAAGTCTATCGTACTTCATTAGAAGCTCTAAATGGTTTAAGGGGTAGATGGAGAAATTCCATGGATCTACGTGGTAAATGGACCTTATATTGGTGTAACTGTGTTGGCTGTAGCTGACAACCACCTCAACCTTACCTAAGCTACCCTACATTCCTAGTGCTATTTGATTTTTCAAAAGCATTTGATGTATTATTTCTTCCCTTTTCGGACCGTTAGGTTTGAGGTAATTGCATCACTTGAGAATGACTGGAACGATTTGGCTTATTAAATGTTCGTAGGTAATAAGGACTTGAATTGAAAAAAAATCCTATGGCAAAACCACTTTCGGGTAAAACTGATTTTTGTAAGAACTCGCGATTTGATAGATGGATTTGCGAGATTCCTTTGGAAAGAAAGCCAATTACAAAGGAAAGTAGGAAATTTCGGACAAACTGCAAAAATCAACATTTTTGTATGCACTTTCGATCATAACTAACGCTAGGAACAATATATTTGGTTGCTTCATCTATTGTTATGTCTGTTTTGCCTGATAATAATAACTATAATACAATGGGACAAATGAATTTTGAGTTAAATGATAACTTTCAATATAATAACTTTCAAATAAATGAGAGTTTTTTTACTATTAAAAAAATAATGTACAATATAAAATTAGGAATATTGTGCACATTTCTTAAAAAAATTAAAAATTAAATATACAGTGGACCACGCATACTTTTGTCACAAAATGTATACCTTTTATAAGATTCATTCCCTGCTGTGTGTTTATTGTCGGCCTATCTTCGGGATAGAAAGCTAGTGGTTTCGGTTGCCAATGATATGTCTATTTTCATTTCGGTCTTCAGAGGAGTCCCTTAGGGCTCTGTTGTGGGACCAATACTTTTCTCCTTCTATAATGTATATTAATGAGCTTGGCACAAAAATTACATTATAAATAAATACATTATTAAAAAATTTTCCTGACGATGTTAAACTATACAAAAGTTGTCCTCTTTGGCTCATCGATGAATGTGCATACTCTATTAACAATGGCATTAAAAGGCATTTCGCACTTTGGACTCAAGTTATCATAATAAAACATGCGGTAACCCGCAATTACTTAAATGCGGTAACCGTGCAAGTTTAGCTGCCGTGTTTATGCAGTATTTACATATCTCCCCGCTTAAAAATTTGAATATGTGTTGTGTAGCGTTCGATAGTAGATTTTTTTTCAGCATCGTATCATATTCGCGAGTTGTGTTTTTATTAATAATTGTTTAATTGATTAAAAAGAAAAAAGGAAGAAAAATGTCTGTATCAGAAAACATGTTTGAGTGGCTATCGCCATTCTTTAACGTATTGCCGTCTCATTTTGGAATTTAAACCGTCTTTTCACTCTTCTTCCCCGGTGAGATTACCTACCTTTAGCCATTTAGAAGCTATTGGCACTATATAAAAAAAGTGTTTTGGTCTTTTTACATTACCTAACTAAACCTACCACATCGTTGAGCGATTAAACATTAACAGCCGAATTAATAAAAGCAAATTAAAGTTGAATTATCTTTAATCAATGAATTAAATGAGAAATCTTAATAACAATCTTGTTTTGAAGTTAATTGACGTTGATAAACATGCAATCAAGTAATTTACATATGTAGGTTGAATTAACGAGTAATTAAGTTAAAATATAACTGACAGCATTTTTGACAACTGACAGCGAATATTTGAACCAAATGGGATGTTGGCTGTTGTACCTCCATACAATTTATTACCTAACGACAATAAGCGAATGCATGACCATGATTTTTATTTAATGAGCCGTGAATTAACTTTAAATCAATATTGTGGTTAATTTGTGAATTAGGCGTAAATTAAGTAATTTCTATAATATATATATAAATATATATTCGGCTGTAATCGCTTCTTCGGTTAAAAACAGTTAATTATCTCTGGAAACAATTTGGTGGTCTAACTCCTCGGCACGTGTGAGTACTTACAATCGTTCTGCCACTCTAGCAAATTTCTTCTAATAATTTGTATTTTTATTGCATGTTGAAACCGTCATTCATCGAATACTGCAGCAAACCATCATTCCAATAACGAAACAATTCATCGTCCGATCTGTCATCTGGCGGATATTGTTTAAGTTTATTTCATCCTACAACCGTTGAGACTTTGGCTGTAGAAATTCTTCGTCGAGCTTATACATCAACCATCTTAAATCCAAGACTCTATCCACTTCCATCCATTAACAACATAATTGCTATCATGGGCAACTCAGAGTGCTATATTTGCAAAAAAACCTGTAATGATGTCAAGCTTTCTTGTCATTTGGCTGGAAAATGGGTATGCCAAATGCATAGCATTAGAGGCAAGGAAATCGTGTCAACTCCGGGCCGAATTTTTCGGTTAACCGTCGTGATCGTTCCGTGGGAAATAGTTGAAACCAGCGCTTTTTGGGGTGTTCTAATTGCAGTTAGAAACAATTCCAAAACGACTATAATCGATTTAAGCAATCTCTCCGACACCGAAATTTGTTGCAGCAAAAGGGCCATGCCCAAAAGTGGTGCCTTTTTTTGATGGCACAGCAACGCGACCTAGCAGGATGTGTAGAGTACTTCAATATAAACAATAGTTACCATCGCAGCTCAGCTCCAAAGTACATCCGCCTCGAGTTATGCGCCCTCATCTAATAGGACGTATACATAGTTTTTCTAATTACATAAATACGTGTTATAGATTAGGGCGCATAACTCGAGACGGATGTACTTTAGAGCTGAGCTGCCGTAATAACTATTGTATTTCAGGCAAAGCCCTTTACCTAATATCCTTTACAGAATTATCTATATGTTACTTGCGTCTACATCCCACCTTAATCCCAGCTAATAGGTATTTGGACGCCTTCCGTTTTGTTGCTGACATTTCATCTGCAGCGGATTAATTATATCAGGTGGCGCAAAAGTTGTCACCCGATGTTCTTTCGCTGTATTTTTTTTTATGAATGAAAAACTTTGGTTCTGCTTTTGGATTATGTTAATTGGTGTCTTAAGTTTTTTCTGTATCAGTTAACTTCAGAAATATCAAAGTAGAATTTACATTTGCCGCCATTTGCAAAAATTATGCTTCTTCCGATAGGAAGATGACTTTTGCGCCACCTTGTATGACTTCGGTGACTATAATCAACTCGGTGTTTCTTCAGATAAATCCCGTAAGGAATTATAAGAACCGTACCTTGGACCTCATCTTCACAAACAACAGCGTTGACAGCATGGTATACAGAAGTTATACACAACTTGTAGGTACGAGGAGATATGTATCATCCTTCTTTATACTTATTTTACATATTTGAAATTAACGTCTGACACATTTAAAGTTGGCTTTAAAAATGTTAACTTTAGTGATATTTGTAATGAGTTAGACAATTATGACCGGCAGTTTTTTCAAGCATAAGAAATTAACTTACAGTCCCTGGCCAAAATATTAGACCCACTGTAGTATTTTTATGTTCATAAATACATATTGTTTCTATTACTATGATGTTTTATTTGTATCAAGAATTAGATAATAAGGTTGATAATGAAAAAAATATACATTGTATCTAGTAAACAAATTAAAGCTGAATAAGATCACCTGATAATTAAGATTTTACATAGAACTTTACAGTGCGTCTAATAATTTGGCCAGGGACTGTACATTGCCGCGAATTTTGTCGGGTAATTTTAAAGCACATTCCTGTAGTTCGTTTGCGAAACTATCTGGTAGACTCCTGCACTGTGACACTATACCTGAAAACTAAAAAAAAATGGCGTAGAGAAGATGGCGTACGACTCCATGGGTCGACTTAATGCTGTATAGAAAAAGCGTGAATTCAAAACTTCCTTGCATCAGGCTCATCTTATTTGTATAAATTATATTCAAAACCATGTTAAATCTTTGGAAATTCATAAATTCAAAAAATATCGTTTATACATGGTACCCAACCTGCCTTACTTTTAATTGTCAACTTGCTGATTCATCTTTTGCCGTGTGTAATAATTTTGGGTCAATTTTCTCCCTACTCAGATAAACTTTTAATCATTGATGAAGAGTCCTTTAGCTATCTACGCCGATTTTTAACAGACTGGAAATAGCTGCAGAAAGTACATTGCAGAATATAATTTCAATGGATTTAAAGTATAACCCTGCCCACGATAGCGTACCTTCCGTGCCCAATCTTTATATAAGATTATTTGCCACACATTTAATCTATCTCTGTTAAAGGAAACATTCTCATCTAATGGGAACGATTCATTTATTGTACCTATTTTCAAATCAGGTAGAAAAAATAAAGTTGAAAATCATAGGTATATTTAAACAGTGGGGTATCCCTAAAGTATTTGATAAATTAGTCACTCAGTAATTAAACTTTCTTTTGCAAATCTTAAATTTGTAATAACGGGTTTGTGAAAAAGCCTTCAACAGTGATAAACCTAATTATTTTTACTTACTATAAAATCTCCGAAATAGGTAAAGGAAATCAGTTTGATACTATTTACACATCAAACTAGAACGTTTGGCTTTCCAATTTCATTCTTAAAATGGCTATCCTATTATTTAAGCCAAAGATGTCAATACCTTAAATTTCGAGGTAAAATCTCGAACAAAATCTTTGTTACTTCTAGTATCCCTCAAGGAAGCCATATTGGTCCATTATTGTTTGTAAACTGTGTTGTTAATTTTTTGCCTAAATGCAGTATTTAAATGTTTGCTAATGCTTTAAAGATGTATTCGTCGCGTTAAGTTACTTAAAGCTTTCAAACATTAAGTCTTAATCTTCGAAAATTGTGTCTGTGGTGCTCAGAAAATAATCTGTCTTTAAATGTGGGAAAATGTTTTGCAATCACTTTTTCACGACGTACCGCACATTTTATTTACACTTACACTTGTGGCAGTCTTCCGAATACCTGTGTTATTATAATTAAATATTTAACAGTTTTATTGGTCACGAAGTTATCTTATATTAGTCATATTGAATATCAATCAAATAAGGCTATTTATAAATTGGGTATGTTAAGACGCTAAGCAGGTGATTTTTCATGTGTCAAGATTTTCAAAATCCGCCCTCTCAGACCGCCACTATAAAAAAAAACAGTTTTATTAAAGAAATTATTGAAAATGAATCTTATTCTTGGCAAAGTATGTATAGATAAAGTCGTTTTGAACAATTCCTTTATGCAAAGTTTTCTGCTTTGTCCATTTTTGAGGGGCGATTTCCTACAAAAACGTGGTTTTTTTGATAAAATCCTTTAAAAAACGTACAAATCCGTTTTGTTTAACAAACTATGTAGAGCCTATCCTTCTCAACAATTCACCCATGCCTAGATTTTTGGACTGTAGCCATTCCTAATGTTTATTATTGATATATGTTATGTTTAATGAATTTAATAATTTTGCACAGATTTCGTATATTTTTACTCAAATGAACCCCAGTGTTGTATATTTTTCTTAATACTGTGTTATCTAATAATTGTTAGGTAACACTATGTACTTTATACGAAGTAAATTCTTACTGTATAGGCTAATATTGAGTAAATAAATAAATAATTAGACATCAGTTGTTGTGGAATAACATCATCAATGAAGATGGCCCCAGAAGACAGCTTTTGCTTCAAATGGTTTTTGCATATTTTAGAAGGTCAGAAAAGCTCACAAAACTTTAAAGGCTCATAAAGTAACAGAAGCTAATGCATATCGACAATTATTCTCGTAAGTTTACCAAAAGGATTCATTTAGTGTCTGCTTGGGCAGCAATAGACAAAATCTGTTATTAAACAAATATAGAGACAATCAATTATCCATTAGGGGAAAAATCAGAGTTTGGTATACTTGGAAATAAAATAGTGTACACCACAATATGGGTTGTCCTCTGACAAAAACAGAAATAAAAATTTTCTTGGAATGGCTAAGTGAAAAGTTTTCACAAAACTTGCTCCGACAATATATTTATGTATGAAAAAACTTGAAATTTAAGAGCAAAAACTTTTCGAAATGTGCGGGCATAAAACGATTTGTTTGCCTGTGGGGAAGACTAACAAGGACGTACACACTTTACACCTCCATCAAATGTACTCATCCTTATGTGTACAAAGGAAAAAAATAGATCCTCTTTCCAGCAGAATCAAAATTAAATTAATAAAAAAAACTACCCAATGATGATTGCAGCACACGTTGACAAGAGTTCACTGCTGATGGTGGACGGTGGTTTAAACGAAGGAAGTTTTCACCGAAGAAGAAAGGCAAAATAACAGTCCTGTTGCTGTACAAGTGGAAATATGCTTCAGACAAAAAGTTATCTTCTTTCTTTAGTCGCTTAAACTTACTTAATTGTGCTATCATTATGAAAATTCAAACTCACATCTCCAACCCTCTGCTTTTCGGAGAATCATTCTCTCAAGAGAATCCTATATACGAGTAGGTACATCACCTCGCCGACACGAATTGAATGCCCTTTCGAAGGAGTATACAAAAGTTTGTTCATTTTGCATTTTTAAAATATGTCGAGCGAGCCCTCTCTATATCCATTTTTCATTAAGTGGAGCCAAATAAAAAAACAACGTTCTTCAAGACTTCATACAAATTTTGTCCACCTTTCTTGAAAGAACAATATTTTTCGCTTTAAACGTCTTCCCCTAAGGATAATGTAATACATGCGTGTGATGAGTTCATACTTTCTGACAATTTTCTGTTGATTTAGAAATAAAAAATTCACTTACTGGAAAGATGACACCCACATATTTCTTTCTGTTTCTTAGCTGCAGGTGTTTGTTGTTCTTTCATCGCGCTGTATGTTTGCCTTTGGTATTCTAACATATTTGCAGTGAACGAGGTAGGACCATTGGAAACCTGCCCATTGCCATACTTAATGTCTCTCACTAAATTAACACAACAACGTTTTTGTGTTCTACACAAGATACAGAGTGTTAGTTAAAATTTTGACATGAGTAGAACAAATTTTGTTTTGTTCTCCATATCACAATAGTTGAGCAGTGTACACACGAGTAAGTACTGCATGCATAGTGTTAGTTGATGCTGGAGCGAGTTCGCATTTGTAAGAATGGCGGGATATCTGGGAGATATTTTGGTAGACTTTGAGTTGAAGCTTTTCATTTCAGCTTTTATCTAATTAAGCAATTTTTTAGAAATTGAAATAAGAAGAGAATGATTCGGAAGCGAAAAGTGGTAGAGGGGATTCTTGTACATTTTTTTTTTGTTATTCGTAAACGTGGCTTGAATTGGTATTTGCTGCGAAGATGTAGAGCTCATAGAGCTCATAGAGCTCGCAGTCGTACCTTTTCCTCTAATCGTCCTCCTCATACAGAGGCTTAATTATCATACAACGATATTTGTTCTTCAAATGGTTTAGTATCTGATTCCCATTCCTGATTATCGTCGACTCTATAGCCTACTGCAAGGGTCGTTTTTTTTGCACCTACTTACATTTTGATTTCCGGGTTAGACGTTTTTGAAATGTATTTGTTTTGTCAAGCCGAAGTAGCAGCGATCACTGATTGAAGTTTATGTTTACTCCAAGATACGTAATTCCCATACTACCTTCGGAGAAATTTTGTCATAGTCGAACAGATCCTTAATTAAGTTTTGTTTTAGATTATTTTATTTCAATTAATCGAAATGTTGTAATCATTGAGATACTTAAGATATCATATTTTGGTTATTATAGTTATTCTTGTTCTTGGTAAAAGGGATCATAACCCTCCCACTTAACTGCATCCCTACTGACCCGCCTGTGGGGTTCGCCGGTTCGACCTCAGAAAATAACGGCAGGCCTCCCGATTTTGAAACACTTTGTCGCTGAGGCCAATCAAATGCTGGTGTTGCTGCGTTTGTGTGACAACTGAGCCGGCCGCGCTACAGTTTCATCGAGATGGGTTCTTTGACGTGAAGGCTTCCTCGGATCTTGGAACTTCTTATTCAATAAATCTTTGTTACTCCTTCTGTCATGCAAAGCTCCTTCATCTCAGCTGCCGTTATTGTAAGTTATTGTCCTCTTACTTTTTGTACGTTGTCCAGCATTGCGAACCGTATATGAGCACCAGTCGCACAACTGCGGTGTATAGCCTTCCCTCAGCTTAAGGGGCGTTTTTCGATCGCACAAGATGATTGAGTTTTCCCGCCACTTCATCCACGCTACGCTTACAAGACGTTTAATGTCGTCATAACAGATTGCTTCGCTATTGATCATAGAATCTTGACATTTGAACTTTTCGCAATTAGGAAGCTCTCTCCCATTCATATAAATATCTGGAATAGGTCGGAGTGGATCACAAAAGAACAGCACAAGTATTCTGTTCTTTCGGACCAATACGCCATTCCCGTGTTGGAGGGCATACATCAAGTGTTCGTTGCAGGGACGTTTGATACGCGCTAATGATGACTCCAACGTCAGCAAAGAATAACTAATGGACTTTGGGTTCAGTCACTTTTCCTTCAAGCAGATAATCAAGGACTGTAATACATATCAAGGGACTGAAGACGCTTCACTGTGTACACCGACTTTGACTGCGAACTCCTCGGTGACGTCAACATCTTATGCTTGTAAGAAACCCACCAAAACGCCGGTGAAATGCAGCATTTTTATGTTGTACTCCGACAGTATTTTATTGGCTTTGTTTTGTCCAAAAAGTGGTGGAGTAAATCCACCAACGCCTTTAACTCATGTTTCCCGCTAGGCAGCCGTAGTTGCCTCCTTTATGTAGGCCCATTTGTGTCCTTCCGAAACTTCTGTCAGTTGTTTGAATGACTGAAATCGTATAAAGCAGTATTTCATTTCCTTCAGAAAATTGTTTCCGGCTCGAATTGAATCTTTAAGTCTTTATTTTAGAAAGAAAGATATCATATCCAAGAGCTGAACCTATATTTGTACAAGGCGAAAAATGTGAAACACTTGCGAGATCTGCGCTACCATAATAGTGACACTAAACGAATAGTCACCAGCAATCTATGAATGAACGACTTTATGATTTTTCTTCTAAAGATTTTAAAAGTATGCTTTATGACAGTAACGTCGCAGAAATCTTGTCATTTTTATGGCATTTGAATGTGATATAGATAGGCAGAAACGCAAAAAAGTGGCAGTTCGTCCCAAAAACTGGGGTAAATGTGCTATGCTCCCTTGTTCCGTTTTATTTTGTAGAGGGTACCACACGAGCTGCAGGAAATAAGTCCACGGAAATTCACTCTACAAGGGAATTGTAACCACAATAAATGGGAAATAAGTACACTTTACATAATGTGCAAATTTTTCTCACCCAGCTTGAGTTATGTGGACGCCAACGAACAGCATTTCATTTTTATATAGCTATACAGGTTTATAATCCGAGGATGAAACTTTTGTTTTGAAACGCTTCGGTTTAGTTTCAAGTGTATTCAAAGTTGTGATAGAATTAGTTTTATATCATAGTTATATAAATTACAAAGTTCATTGTCTCATTTATTTCTATTTCATATATGTAGAATTAATGGTATCGCAACCTTCCGAATTTATGGTATTCCTATTGGTCGGCCTTTGTAGTTTGCCCGGTTCGCCTTTAATAAACATCAGCGTGCTTTTCGGGTTTGGATCACTTTTTACTCAAACGACCAACGACCTTGCCATGTCGAATCAATCGGTTCTCGTTCGATCACCGCAATTAAACGACGTAGGGCGTGGTTAGTACTTAGATGGGGACCACTTGGGAATGCCGAGTGTTATTGGCACCTCTTGCGAACGTCTGACAAACATCCAAGAGTATCAAACCAAATTGTCATGAGAAAGCTTCTCAAATTTGCCGTTCGGATTCGGCGTAAAACTGTAGGACCCCTCCACTTCGCATGAAAGTGGTTGGAGAAGCAAGGCTAAGGCCCTGTATGGCCGTATGGGCCGTTAAAATCGAATAATGTATGTATGTATGAATGTATGTGTCTTTACTCAAATGCTGGTATTATTATTGTTTGATCCCGGATTGCCTTTTTTACGAATTCGACGAATGCTTTCTTATTGTTGATGAATTGATTTTTGTTTAATCGTCTTTTCGACAAGCCACGGATTTGTATGCAAAAATGCGGGAGTTACAAGATGGTGCGTCGCTGAGAGTATTTTTTTTTTTTATTTTTCTAATTTCGATTTTTTTATACGAAATTTTATTTCATCAGTTCAATTCATTTTATTTCGTAACAATGTTTTCAAATAGATTAGATACATTATCTTTCACTGAAACATTTTCTTGTATGGCAACTAATAAGTAACTAAAAATGATGGGAAGAATTTATCGAAGGAAAATACGAAAAAAACCTTCATTTGACAAAAAAAAAATAGATAGACAAATAAATAAATAAATAGATAAAGAAATAAATACATAAATAAATAAACAAAGAAATATATTAATAAATAAATATATACATAAATAAGTAAATAATTGATGAATATTTAGTAAATGATAGCAAACGCAATAAATATTTACACAGAAATATTACAGATTAAACATTTAGCTGGTTTATGAGAGAATTCTCAGAACTATCACTGCTGTTATTAAAACAGGTTGTAAGTTTCGAATCCTATCGAAAATCAATTCAACATTCGCCTTTCTAGATCTAGAGTTGAATTATGAAAGGGCAGATTTAACATCATTTTTAAAACTTTGTTTTGGGATACCTGCAACTTTCTTTAAATGGCATCTTGCTGCAGTACCCCATATTGGACACCCATATAATTGGATAGCCTGGAAAATTACTTTATAAATTATAATATTATTGTCGTTTGTGAGTGAAGATTTAAAAGGGTAAAGCATAATTGCAATACCCGTTTTCCTTAACGTACTTTGAATATGTTGATCAAATGAAAGTTTTGTATAAAGGTGAAGCTTGAAATTTATTTCGATTCATTCAGGGATTAATTTTTTTTTATATTCGTATTTCTCAAATTTGGATTTTTGGATTTATTTATTATAAGGGCCGATACGTTTGACGGGGTAATGTGTGGTGGTCTCTAATTGCACAATGGCGGTATGCATAGTTCCAATCATACAAAAGATAAATTTGACCTTTACATGGTAATCATTCCAGTGTATAGTAAATGCAGAACGTTGATACTTTTTTGTAGAAAATTGGATTTGATGAGCATTTAAGAAACAATGCAATTGGCTCATCAAAATGGAATCCTTTTGATATCAAACATCAAAGCGTATAATTAACACACTGGAATCATTTATACATATTCATAATTTAAGAATATTTTGCAGCTAAAAATATCAAACACAAACTTTGTACTCACATTATGCGACCACGTTATGCGGTGTTCCTTGGGATTCGCTTTGATATGACACTCAAAGTAAACGTCGTCACCCTCTTTAATGTCATCTGGTTTCAATGTGGAGCCCAGTGATAGTGTCACTTGTGGTGGATCTGTAAGTACAAACGAAAAACACAAGAATAAACAAAATGACCGAAATTCAAATCCTCCTTCGTTCAATTATGGGAGTGTTATCAAGGCAATTTGAAATTATAATGTTTTTCTTTACATATAACATTGTTTAAATAGCCTGAGTCCACAAATGTTTCGTTGACGGCCTTATTTCGATTACTCATGAATGAGGCTGACTGCGTAGGGAAATTGCGGAAGAATTATGTGCATATTTTATTGGTGTCCTACTATGTTATTTTGAGTTTGAAAGAACAACTACAGTTGTAGGTTTTTATGGGTCGATTGGGAGAAAGGGACATGTCTCCTTGATGCCAATATAAATGTTTTGTTTGTTTGTTTATTCTTCTTCCTCCCTAACGGCGAAGCCATGATCAGGATTAAAGGGATCATAACCCTCCCATTTTCAGGTCCGCCTGTGGGGTTCGCCGGTTACCACCCAATGAATGTCAGGCCTTCCAGTTTCGTATAACTTCTTAACTCAGGTCAATCAAATGCTGGTGGTATTGAAGTTGTCTGAGCCAGGAGTTTTCCGACATGTCTTTTTTACGATTTCGACACGTGCATTCTACCTATGGGTCGCTGCAGTGAGATTCTTAGCCCATCCGTCCATGGGCAATATAAATGTTTGTTTTTTTTTACCCGCTTTAATTTATTGAGCATTTGAAAATTTTGTTGGTAGTTGCTGGTCGGGCGGCTGTCTTAATGTATTACTTGCAGTTATTGCAATGTGAAAAAAAGTGTGAATTGTTGAATTTTTAGTGGGGTTTTATTGTTTGCTTTAATTATGGGATATATATTGTCAGAGGTTAATAAAACTTTGTTAATTTAATATTAAATACATAATTCAATTAAGAATACGGATATAAAATAAAAAAAAGGAAATATTGTTTATTTTGGATGATATTGGAAAAACAAAAAAGGTATGCCATCACACCCTCTTTCACCCTATTGAACATTGTAAATTTTCTTCTTCCTTAATGTCAGTGAGGCTATGATCAGTCGCCAGTGACCGCCAGTCATGTCAACCCACTCATTGGCATACAAATTTGCGGGACAGCTTTAAGATGTTAAATTTGTTGCCAGGCTCACTTTGTGAAAGTGAAATAAGGTCTTACTTCGTTTGGCCCTATTTCACGGCACCGTTTAAATTGTCCAGGTGTGATTTTCCCCTTAGTCGCCTTTTGCGATAAGCGCTTTTTAACGGGGACGGGGTTCGCTGTAGTGATATTCCTAACCCGTCCCTACATGGATCATAAATTAAATACACTATTTAAATGCTTTGATCGAAAAGCAAAGAATGCAATTGCTTTTTGAACCTTTGTATGTCGCTAAAAAAATGTAATTTTTTGATTAGTCGCATTTGGTGCATGCGCATCATCAATTAAGTATGAGTGGAAAAAAGCATGCCCGATGAGTGGACTATTAGCTCCATATGCCCCTACTACAAGAAAGGCATATGTCTATGAACTATAGAGGCATATCCCTGCTAAATGCCGCATATAAGAATAATATCCAACGTACTTAAGCCATTCTGCACCATCCTGGAAAAGACCAACAAATTTCAAGTCGAGACTCACAATCTTTTCATTGGCTTCAAAGCCTCATATAATAGCATTGATCGTCAGGAGCTCTACATTTCGATGGCGGAATATGCGATTCCAGCAAAACTGATCTACATAGTTATGTCGTGTGACACTTGAAAATACGCTGTGTAATGTGCAGTTTGGAAGCAGCTCTTGCGAATTATTTCAAGCCTGCACCGGATTTCAGCAAAGAGATGCGCTATCATGTGACTTCTTCAATCTTGTTCTGCAAGAAGTAGGTCGTAAGGCAGGTGTCAACATGGAAGGCACTATTTTCAAAAGATCTGTCAAACTACTGGGCTACGCTGATGATATCCACATCATCGGCCGTTCCCAGCGTGCCGCGTTAGAGTCTTTTTCGGAGATTGAAGAACAGGCGATATTGGTTGATCAACAAACAAACAAACATCTGTCCACAGCTTAGGACAAAACGTCGCTGTTGATAGCAATAACTTCGAGGTAGTTAAGGAGTTCACCTACCTTAGAGTAAACCTCAACTACACAAATGACACCTTAGTGGAGATCCGACGGAGAATCACCACAGGAAACCGCTGCTATTCGGTTTGGCCAAACAAATGTGTTCAAAACTCCTCACTCGGAGAACAAAATGCATGCTCTATCGAACCTTAATCCTGGCAGTCCTACTTTATTGTGCAGAGTGCTGGGCGATAAGTAGGAAAGGGGAGCTAATATTAGGTTCTTTTGAAAGAAAAGAGGAGAAGATACAACCGCGATTTCTATGAGCTGTACTAAGATGTGGATGCAGTAAAAAGGCTAAATCGCGTTGACTACACAATATAATCAATACGAGTGCAGCGTATGCTTGCTCCTTTGTTCATTAACATTTATTGTATATTATATAAGTTTTTGCTTATTTCGAAAAGATGCTCTGGTACCTGGTTTCTCTTATAAGGAAAGTTGACGTCAGGCAGATTCGCAGATTTTCGTTTTACATTCAAAATTTACAACTGTTTGTTATTAAAATTCTGGGCAAGTCAGTGAGCAGATTTCAATATCTTTACACCGGATTGTGGGTCAGTGGACGGATTTTAAAAATGTTTACACTTGATCATTTCGGGCTCCGATGGAGTATAAATGCCGTTTTATCGAAATGTCAAAATTTGAGCTAGAAAGCTGAAATATATACTCTCTAGAGGTCCAATATGCTCATGTGTAAAGTTTCTCTGTTCACACCAGGGTATTTAAAAAAAACCTTTTATTTAAGAAATCACTGGTAATGAAAGTCCTCTTTCTTGCAAAATTTGTAGATAACGTAGTATTTAACAATTTCTTCCTACAAAGTTAACTGTCATCCCAAGGCGTTAGAGGCGTTTTTACAAAGACCTTGTTTGTTCGATAAAATCCTTACAAAGCAGTTACGTTTTACGAAATAAGTAGACCATATCCTTCTTGAAATTCACCCATACTTAGACTTTTGCCACTGCCACTTTTCGGAGGATAGCATAGAAGTTTGCCCGTGCGGATTGTAGCCTTTCCATGTGTTTTCGTTTCTTAGTTGCTAAGACTTGGTATATCTACATCGATATGGGTATGTATGAAGAACCTCTTGAAAGAAATATGATTGCTTTCAAAATATGTAGGCATCAAGCTCTTTTTTTCGAATCAATATTTTGTTTTGGGAAATTTTGACCGCCAAATTGTTTAGTTCTTGGTTCCATTACCCAATTGAGATACGCCAAACGGCAGTTGAACTGTAATTTCATTGATATTTCTTTTCGGCCACCTCACGCTGGAATAAGAATCGCATTGCAATGGAAATTTGCTCAAGTATATAAGTTTGTATGTAAATTGATTCAAAAAATAAATCAATCACTCTTTTTCGATCGCCTTAATTATGTAAACTCAAGATTATGCATAAAAGCCTCTTCACACCACAACTATTTATTACCTGGTTATGCTATCCTATAAAAACTAATTTACATATTTACACAAAAGGCGTGTTTCTTTCATGTTTTGTATAGTTCGGTGACTTGGTAGATAGAGATATTTTTAAATATTAATTAAAAAAAACTATGCCTTTTGACATTTTCACTTTTTAAAAGCAGCTGCTTTACTCCACGGTTTATTTAAATATTTCTGTTTTCAAAAACAATATTTTAAATAATGCAGACTTCGAGAGAGTTATCTGAAATAATTTTATAAAAGAAACACTGAAATGATAGACGCACAGACCACAGATGTAGGTACATTGAAGTTTTCTTTATTGGAGAGTCCAGTAGCAAGTTCCACTCGTCCACTTCTCTGCTCTGTGAAATCAAAGGTGCGATTAAGCATTTTAGAAAAGTAAGCGTCTCCTATGTACCTACATGGCATTTTTGATATTTCTGATTACATTATTTTTCGTTCACAAAAGTACATAAGGCTCGCCCCGGATTACGGCATCAGCTAGGGGGCAATACAACACTGAATATATGAGTTTGGCATTACAGCTTAAGATATTGTAAACGCGATGTAAATGTTATCTATCTAGAGGATAACAGTTCAAAACGTAATCTTCTTTGTAAACCTTTCTATAAGAAAGTAATGTTGTAGCTGTAGTCAACTTCGCACTGTTTTTCAATACATGCAAGCGACCGTAAGGAGCAAACTTTGTTTTTAAATGTGGGCGTATCAGATTGCGAATTCGAATAATATATAGCGTATAGACGATTCTGGCAGAACTCCATTGTCGAACGATTTCAAATGTTCGCTGAAACTTGTCTCAAACCCTTATTAAAATTTATTAGGTTTTGGCGATCTACTTGTGCAACTTAAGTATTTAATTTTTCTCCTCTTTTCACTAAATATTCATTGCACCTGCAACCTGCTTTCATCCCCGTCTGCTAATTCAGTCATCTTTTTATTTAATGGTACATTAATGCACATCACCTACTGTGCTTGCTCCGAAAACTTTTTGTTTATGAAATATTTTTCATTAAGATACTCCTACGGTGAAATAATTAAAATTCATTCGCGTTTTTTCCAAGCAAAAAACAAACAAAAACAAAAATATATGGTTGCAATTTTACAGTACATTTCAATGAATATTCCCGATGCTGCCCTCTTGGATGGCAGGGTGGGAATAAGTGTGAAAATGTAATGTACACTAAAACGCTGCTTTCCAAAAACAGCTTAGTCAAAGTCAATTCTAGCACCCGCATACACATCGAAACCCATGTAACCCTATGCGTATAATATATGTGGTAGGTAGTCAATTAGTATGCAACTATGTATGTATACGTCTACATATATGTAAGTACAGCTTCCCATTTGGAAGTACTCATGTAATTACAATGTAATAAGAGTGATGTTAAGCGCATGATGTTCTCAAGTAGATGAAGAGCTTTCCATGAAGATAAGTCGACGTTTATGTGAGTATGTGTGCCTTGCACGCTGAGCATACCTTTACACAATACACCAAATACGAACGAAAAACGCAAAAATTGAAGAGCAATCCTCCAGTATGAATTTGCAAGGAAATGGCATTCGAAAAAGTCGCAAGCCGTGTAACCATTGCCGCCCTTTCTGCGTTGTAAAGCTTTTTTTAATAGATTTAGATGAGAGTTAAGTATTGTCATATAAAACAAAATTAATTACCCAAATGGGAGTTGGTGATGTCGGTACTGTTTTATTATTCCTTACTCATTATTGTTCTTTTGACATGTTTTTTGTTGTCGCTCTAAAGTATAATGGAAGGTTGGCTAATGAATTTAATTTTCTTTATTACGTCGGTCAATTTGTTATCCTAATTTTGGCTGGCGATATAGGGGCTCTTGATATTGCTCCTTTTTTTACAACTAAAACGTACAAATTGTAGCTCGCAGAGGGTAGAATGAGAACTGCAGCAACTTATTTGGGCTCAACAAAAATAAATTTTAAATGAGAGCTTATGAAAATTCACGCAATATTTAAGAGGTTATAAAACCGTTGGTGATGATTATTGATTTTTTTTACAATTGATTTAAATTGCCCTCTGTGAGACTTTAGAAGAAAAAATCTCAATTTTAGATGTGTCATTATTTTATCAAATGTGTACACGCATACTAGCCACTAACGGCCCATGCAAGGCCCAAAATATAGATTTTCCGAACCATTTGCTTGCGCCAAGTGGAAGGGACTAACAATTTCAAGCCAAATCAGATCGGCAAATTTGAGAAGCTTTTCGTAACAATTGATACTCTTGGATGTGGTGGGGCTGCGTGAAAAAACTTAAGGTGCCAATTGGCACCGCCGGGATTTGAATTTTTTTTTGATTAGTAGTCCATCTTACTAATAACTGAGCCACTGCGCCAATAGTATATTTATATTATATACTCATATTCATGTACCTACTTAATCTTTTGCTATAGATTCGCGTTGAAAATGGATCGTGTTGGTCGTTATATGCAACGCGATGCGTTGAGAAACGATTACACAATAATATGCTGTACATCATCTCTTTAGCTCGCTGCTCAACTTTATTAATAATTGTTTGTTGGCGTGAGCTGTGTCTTGTTTTAGGTTAGGTTATAGTGATAGTCGGCAGAGGCCGACACCCTTACACCAATGAAAGGTCCATTGTGAGACCACACGGATGTATCATCCTCCTACTGGTTGAACCTGTTGGAGCTTTTGATGAAGCTTGACAGAATTTTGATGTCGGTGTTAATGAGATCGCTAAGATCATTGTAAAAGAATGATCCTAATGGAGTTTACGTCTTTGAGAGAGAGCAGGGCATGTGCAATTGGAGAATTGTCATCTCCTCCTTCTCGTCCATGCAGCTTCTGCAGAAGTCATTAATGCGGACGCCAAGCCTTGTTGCATGCCTGCCTATGAGACAGTGTCCGGTGATCACACCAATTATTGCACCAATGTGCAGTCTGTTCATAGATATCAAACACTTACAGGGTTTTTAGATCCAGCTTTGGCCAAAATGTTTTTTGTCACTAGACAAGTGTTGCCACTTGTCCACCTAAGGTTAGATTTCTCAATGGTCTCCCTCATAAACATGAGTTTGCATGTAGCAATTGGGATGCCTAATGGATCTTTATCAGGTAGAAGGGGCAGTATGGCTCCTTTCCTTGCGAGTTCATCCGCCCTACAGTTCCCTGGAATGTCGGTATGCCCTGGCACCCAGCATAGGTGAATGTTAAAATGCTCCGCCATCTCCACTAGAGATGATAAACAGTCACGGACTACGATAGAGTTTGTGGAGACAGAATCCAGGGATATTAGCGCAGCTTGACTATCTGAGAAGATCCTGATGTCCAGCAACGATAGGACTTCTTTAATCGCCATGATTTCCGCCTGGAACACACAAAAGGAGAGGCTGAGGTTCAGCCTGTCAGAGAAAACACCACCTCCTACCCATTGGAACGTTGTTTTGAGGCGGATAACCGCACTAGCAGCCACTTGCTTGCTAAAGATGTCCAGGGGTGTTAGGTGAAACAAAATGTCCATTGCAGAAGAGGGGGTAGTGTCTTGTGTTGATTGCGACGAAATTTTGCCAGATGATTTTCGTCATGTTTTTGTTTTTTTTTTTTGTATCGATTTTGGCAAATTATTCATGTGTTGATTTATTTGTTCAATAAATTATTTATCTATTAGTTTTATGGGTTATTTTTTATAAATTTATTTACTTATTTATTTTATTCAAATTATTCCTTCAATTTTTTTTATTTATTCTTCTTTTATACTTTGTTTAATTGTTATATTTAATTTAAATGAACCATACCTCAGTACACACACCTGTTATAGGTATAGATCCAGTACTTTTAAAAGTAAGGCAAATATAGCTACATACATCACATGAAGGATTTTCTCTCATAGTTTTTCCTTTGAGTGTGGATAATTTGTGAATTTAAACTTAACCTGATTAATTTATAAAAATAATGGTTCAGAAGTAACATAAAATTGTTATTTCTCATATCTCTGCATTGTGTAATGTACTTTGGCGTGCTACGTTCAATTGTAGTTTCTTCTTCATTTGTGTGTGTTAAATGTTGTGAGCCTGCTGTATAACGCGATGAAAAACTGTTCTACTAGCTTCAACTCCAGTTTCTGCCTTGATTTTACTAATGGAAGGTCTTGAATTTGCAGCAGCCCCCGGTATCGCCCAATCGATCCTGAATTGTTATTGCTTTGCTTAACCTTCTTTTCCAATATTTTCCATAGTTGTCAGGGTCCTTAATATAGCTGTGAATAACAATTGACCCTCTTCCAATCTTTCCGGCTATAAAACGGATAGATTTGCCTTGTCCGGGTAACATCGAATTTGGCCTATTTCCTCCTTAGTTAATGAATTTTGCGTACCCGTCGTTGTTGTTTCTATGAAGTTATGTTTTGAACTTAAGTCCCTGGTACCCCAAATGAGCTTATATTTGATTTGAAATATGATAACAGGTAGATTTACTTACTGTCCCTGATCAAGTGAGACGAGAAAAGGAATAATTTTATGACCTTTTTGGGAAAAGCATCCTAGAAATTGAATTTATCTACTTAATCGGAATTTTGTTGCAACACAAATCTAATATAGCCTTCTTTCGTATTGCATTTGGTGTTTCCCAGATAATCGAAGGATTTTAATAAAATTGTAAAATTAAATCAAGAAACTAAATGTCCTTAACCAAGTGACCCCGACTAACTTATAAAAGTGTTTTTCTTAGAATATCTCAGTTTTGCGGTGTCAGATATTCATACAGGTTGAAGTTTTTTTTTCTAGAGTTAAAGAAAATTTTGCTTAGACAGATTTGCCGCGAGCAATAATAAAGTCAATATTGGATTTCATTCGCAAAATGCTGTTGATCGGCGGTGGGTGTATTTCGATGGAACGACCTAGCAAGTTCAATATGTCAGCAAGCACTGAGTTTGAAGTAAACCCAACCACAGCAGCATCCTTCGCTATACTTGTTTTTTATTTAGACGACTTCATTGCAACCAATTTGTAGGTATATGAGTAGTTTTACCTGTTTGCATTATTCTTAAAGTTTAAGATTTTTAAGCCCCAACTTCAAATAGCAGATGTTTCCCAAGCACTTATCGAAACTAGAAATTCAGATTTTCAGTGCATTCATTTCCAGTGCATTTCAATTTGTGAGAATCCCGACGATATTGTCTTCCGTTGTCGTAAGTTGACATAAAATCGCTTCAACTTTCTGTGACAATTCCGAAAGGCTGTTTTTTAATCATATTATTAACTTGCTACTGTGGAACCTGGATGGTTGGATTGTTTGACTATGTCTGTAAATTTTGCATCTGGCTTTGTGAACGCGTGCTTTTAATATGAGAAATTATGTTTCCCTTAGTACTTATTTTTTCCACTTAAGATAGATATTGATAATAGTGCGTAAGAAACACTGACAAAAGCAGACAAGAAAGACACGCATGAAGAAATATGTATATACGAAACTGTCAAAATTATTTGTCACCAGCTAGGATATGTGAGATTTGTTTAACTATAAATTTGTGCAGTGTCGCCCTATTCAGTTTGTAGTTTCAATAACGATTAGAGGTTTTAAAATATTGCCGTCCAAAATCAAGATGTTGGAACTTTCACGCTTGGGCACTGTATGCGTTTATCACACTATACGTCTAAGCTGCCATATAGGTGCAGTTCAGTCAGTGCCTTAAAGGCTCAGAATGCACTTTTTGCCGCAAAAATATGTAAGATATAATTTGGGTAGTTATAGTGATGGGACTGGTCATGACTATTGAATAATGTTTGCACTCACATATTACTTTATATGCAGTTTATTTAAGGTGATCTTGTGTTGACGATTTATTCTTTGGAAGTGCAGTGAAATATTTACTCCCCTAGAATTAACCTAGATTGTGAAAAAGCGATTGCTTGGTGCCCGAGAGCTAATATCCCCAAAAGTCAACGGAATTAGGTTGTGGCAAAACCTGTCGTGTCTTTTTTGTGCATAAAGCTTTCACCTCATTTTGAAATTCCGACAAAAATTGGTTAATGCTCCAAAAGTGAGCAAATAAAAATATGATCATACTAAGCAGAAGCGATTCCACTGAGACGGCATTAACGGACCTGACGGCCAGAGTGCGCAGGGCGCTCGACCGTAAAATCTCTGCTCTTGCTGTCTTCATGGATACTGAGGGTGCCTTTGACAACCCCACCTTTTGCAGAATTGAGTCTGCCTTATCACTGAAGGACGTCGATTCTACAACTGTATCACTTATTTTCAAAACGTGACATGTCCACATTTAAAAATTGTTCAGGAGACGAAAAAAACTGATTATTTTCTGTTTCCGTGGAAAATAAATCATAACAAAAATATGATATCGTACGGTTTGAGTAAGTGCACTAGCTTTCACTTATAACGTATTTCTAGGACACATATATAAAAGGGAAAAAATAAATATCTGTTTTGGACATTTCACGTTTTGAAAATAAACTAAAATAAAAGCTTAATTTTTAAATGCCTTTAAGTTTTAACTATCATCAACAGAAGGAAAATAGCAATTTAAAATTAAGTACATATTATCATTGGACATATCATATTTCATGTGGCAACGCAGATATCCCTGCTTTGCAGGAAAAAAATATACAACGATTTTTGGAAAAATGTGGACATGTCACGTTTTGAAAATAAGTGATTCAACTGTGGAATGGATCCTGGAAATGCTTAGGAGCAGAGAAGTTACTGCTGCTGTTGGCGGCTGGGTCAGAACTGTGCGCGCTGTTAAAGGCTTTGCGCAGGGTGATGTACTCTCCACTACATTGTGGAACCTTTTGGTCGACTCCTTGCTGAGAAGACTTAATGGGGAAGGTCACCCTGTTATTGGGTACGCTGACGATGTGTGTATCATTGTCAGAGCAAGAGTTTACCAACTTTTTGCGAGCGGATGGAAACAGCGCTCAATAGTGTTGGGAGTTAGTGCCGCGAGCAGGCTCTCTCAGTCAACCCCGCGAAGACTGAGATGATGCTGTTCACGAATAGAAGGGCAATACCTCAAGTAAGGTGGCCTTACTTCCAGGGCACTCAACTAAAGCTATCAAGCAAGGTTAGGTATCTGGGTATTGTTCTAGACCCAAAGCTTAACTTTTCTGAACATGCAACTAACATTCTCTGGCAGTGCCGTAGGATGTTCAGCAGAACCTGGGGACTTAGTCCCAGGCTGGTTCACTGGATTTACACGTGCATCGTTAGGCCATACCTTATGTATAGTGCGATTGTATGGTGAGCTAGAGCTCACATCCTCAAACGTCAACTGACGAAGCTATAGCACCTTGCGTGCTTATGCATTACAAGTGCGATGAGAGGAACTCCCACTGCTGCTATGGAAGTGTTGCTCTGTTTACCTCCCTTGCAGTTCCTTGCTGAGAGTGAGGCCAGAAAAACACTATACCGTATGTGTGTAGTACTTGGACGGCATGTCAATCTCGGCGATGGGGCCAGAGGTGCTAGGTACAGAGCTCTCTATGACAGCCTACCTGGCCATCGGGGAGGAGCACTTGACACTGTGTGCACGAAGCAAGTCTTTGAGCGCCGTTTTCAGGTCATCCTTCCTGAACGGTAGGAATGGAACAGTGAGGGGTGGAATGGCTTTAGGCCGGGTGATGTCATTTTCTATACGGATGGCTCACTCATTGACGGTATGTCCGGAGCCGGGGTCTACTCTAGAGACTGTCGGATAAATCTATTTGCAGCCTTGGGTAGACAAACACCTGTTTTTGAGGCAGAAATCTTTGCGATTGCCACTGCCGCCAATATCCTGTTAAGGAGAAGGATTAAGGGTAAAACCTTATACATCTGCTCATATAGCCAAGCCGCTATCGAAGCCTGTTCGGCTGGCTCTCTCAACTCAAAAATAGTTGAGGAAACCATGGTTAAGCTTAACCGTCTGGGAAGATGTAACTTGGTATCACTTGCCTGGGTTCCTGGGAATACAGGCACACAGGAATGGCTCTTCAACAGCCTTCATTGGCCCACAACCATCCATAGGATGCTGCTCATCGGTCCACAAACGTGAAATGGCTTCGGCTCTACGCCAACAACATTCCAAATACTGGCATGACCTGGTCTCATACAGGTATTCGAAGAAGCTAGTGGACGGTCCAAAAATCAGCAAGTTTTTGCTTGGACTAAAAAGGAAAGGCTTGAGATCCTTGATTGGTCTCGTCACTGGTTTCAGTCCTCTTAACGAGCACCTAAAGACCATCCATATTAGGACCTCGGGCGTATGTGAGTGCTGCCTAGAGGCGGATGAAACGGCATCTCACTTCATCTGTGAATGTCCTGCTTTCGCCAGAACTAGGCTCAACACTATAGGTAAACAATTCGTCAACGAAGATGAGATGGGGCACATAGAACTTGCTAATATCCTTCGCTTTGCCAAGGCTACTGGCAGGTTCTACAATCACCAATAAGCAGCGAGCGGGCAGCTAAGCTGCAGTACAATGGACCAATAGGTCTAAGTACTTGTCATCTACTGATGCACTGCACATTTTTTTTTTTTTTTTTTTATAATAAGCGCGCACTAAAGGGATTTGTTGGGACCCTTATATTGTATTAGCTACACAGCGCGGGCGTTAAGGAAATTAGGGTGAGACGAAAAGCAGAGATACCGATGCACATTGGTTTTGAATGTTTTTAGGTTATAATGTGTAGGAAAAATGGAGCGGGGAAGAGCATTCCACATTCGTGTTGTACGGCTGAGGAAAGATTCTTTGAACTTCAGTGTACATCCGAACACAGGCTTGAGGGTGAACTGATGAGCATTCCCTGCATGGCGGGTATTGCGGTTGAAATGTTCCAGGAGAGGAATGCAACTGGCTATTTCGTTTGAGCACTTATGGTGGAAATAACGATAAAATAACGACAGGCAGGAGACATTACGACGATGACTAAGAGAGTCAATCGATCTCGCGATGTCTCGGTCGCCAATGAGTTTTATAGCGCGTTTTTGGATCCAGTCAAGTAGCTCCAAATAAGTAATTGGTGCACCGGACCAGATATGAGCGTTGTACTCGAGTTTCGGGCGAATAAACGCCTTATAAATTGTAGCCAGATCAGAAGGGGTGAAATATTTCTTACAACGCTTAAGGAAGCCTAGACATTTCGCGGCGTTCTTGGCGACATCGAATATGTGGTCATTCCAACGAAGGTTGTCATTAAGACACATACCGAGAATGGAAAGTCTTTCGGTTTCAGCGATGTAAGTGGCATTCATAGATAATGGCAGTGTGTGTGGGTTTTGCTTTAATGAGAGGAGACAGTATTGAGTTTTGGAAGCATTAAATTCCACTCTATTGGTTTTACCCCACTGAGTTATGCTGTTAAGATCGGAATTTAATGAGCTTAACATACGTTGCCGTTCCAGTTCCACACCCGAAGATGAGGGGCGTGACCCAAGAAACGAATATGAGAAGCTGAGGGTACTGTCATCAGCAAAGGAATGGATTGGATTAGAAGTAACAGACAGTAGATCATTTATAAAAATGAGAAAGAGAGTCGGGGACAGAACAGAGCCTTGGGGGAAACCAGCATTTATTTGGTGAGTTGCAGACTTGAAGCCGTCCAAAACAACTTGAATTGAACGGTCCGAAAGGTAATTTCTAATCCATTGAAGAAGAGTATCATCGATTCCAAATGCACGCATTTTCGACAAGAGAGCTTGGTGCCATACTCTGTCATATGCTTTTGAAATATCAAGCGCAACGATCTTACTTTCACCACCTTGGTGAAGATATTGGTTCCACTTTTCGGTTAGATATGTCATCAAATCACCAGTGGACCTGTTGCTGCGAAAACCATACTGCCGGTCATTAAGAAGTTTTCGCGATTCAAGATATTTCATTAGCTGACGGTTTATCAGCGTTTCCATGACCTTAGAAAGAAGGGACGTAAGTGCAATTGGTCGGTAGGAGGAGGGAGAAGAAGATTCGCCTTTTCTTGGTACAGGCTGGACAAATGCTGTTTTCCATCTTCCCGGGCAGAGTCCTGAAGAATAGGACAGATGGAAAAGCTTACGCAATGGTTTTGCCAGCGAAGAAGAACACCTCTTCAGAACGATAGGGGAAATACCATCTGGACCAGCGGATCTGTGAACGTCAAGATCTTGAAGTACTCTAGCCACTGTACGAGTGCGGAAGTGGATTGGTCCCATAGAGAATTCTACGCGCTCGAGTACAGGGGGAGACAAAGCACAATCTGGGAGCGTTGAGCTGACTGCAAAGTGAGCAGCAAGCAGATTGGCCTTATCTGTAGAGCTGACAGCTGGAATGTCGTTGTAAATGAGTGTCGGGATAGATGACGAGGCCGAATTCTTGATGTTTTTAACAAATGACCAAAACTTTTGGTCATAGGAGAATTTGACACGATTAATGTGGGCATTGCAGTCATTTCTGGCTCGTTTAAACTTTTTACGCCTTTCCTCAGATGGGTTGGCTTTGAATAGCCGAAAACTTACCTCTTTTAACCTGATAGCCTCTTTGCAGCTCGAGTCACACCACGCGTTAACCTTGGGTTTGAAACTTTTAATCCTGTTAGGGATAAAAGTCTTCATACCCAGGTGAATTATGTTTGTGACCATATCAGCAGCAGCATCCACGTCGCTGTCGAGGAAGCACAGCGACCAGTTAAAACTCTTAAAGAAACCGTTTAATTTTTCCCAATTGGCTTTCTCGTACTGCCATACGGTTCTTTTAGGAGTTTGTTCTTTAACTATGTGGTTGGAGTACGAGAAATTTGCTGATATGATGCAATGGTCTGACGAACCTAGAGGCGATAATACGTTCAAAGCGTATTTATCAGGGTGAGAGGTAAGAAACAAATCCAATGTGTTGGCAGTTTGGCTGCTAATGTCCGGTATTCGTGTCGAATCATTTACAAGCTGAGTCAGGTTATTTACCTCAGCAAAGATCTCGACGTACCTTCCTTCGTGTTGTCTGACCAGAATGTCGAAGCCAGCTTGAATTGTGTGTATTGAAATCGCCCGCAATAACGATTTCAAAACGAGGATGAAGGGTCACAATTCTTGTAATAGAATCAGACAGGGCATCAAACTCATTATAAGTTGAATGTCTGTCCAAGTTGGGGCTTCTGTAAATAAAACAGTAGTGTATTAATTGCCTACGGACATGGAGTTTTAGCCAAATGAAATTAAATTCTGGGTTGGCACATTGTCCATATTGAGGCTGAAGTTGGTAGGCTACGTCACTACGTATATAAACGGCGATACCGCGATGGGGAAAGAATAAAGGCACTAAGTTGTACCCAGGTAAACTAAACTCTGTTAAATCAGAGCCAACGCTAACCTGGGTTTCAAAACAGCTGGTTTGTTGTGAAAAACATGGGCGTATAATGAAAAAAAATTCTTTCTCAACCCACGAATTTTGCTGACATCCACAACGCAATTCCTACACATTATAAAAAAACAAACAAAAAAAAACACAACTCCGACGCTAACTAAGCATAGGCCGTGAATTGAAAATATACGTTAGATTTCCAAAACAATCTACCGCAGGTGTTATGCCCGTACGGTAGTTTGTTTGGTCCACCAACAGAATCAACAACTCACGACACGCTATTCGCCCGATGCTGCCTTTACCCAAACATTGCAAGTGCACAAACGATAATCTATCGACACATGCAATAGTCAAGAAAGAGCAACAGCGATGAAGTGGGATGGGGGACGGAAGGAAAACCCTACGCTGTTGCAATTTTTCGCTTTTTTCGTTATCACTGCCACCGGCCACCGGCACTGGCTCTATGTGGATTTTTTTTTCTTTTTTCACACACACGCGATTTTGTATTTTTTTTTTTTTTCGCGAAACGTATTCGCGAGCCGGTAGGTATTATGTTTGTCGGTTTAGTGGCACCGAAATTGCATTTAAAAGAGGCAAACAACAACTGAACATACAATACAATACAATACAAACAGAAGCGATTAGAAAACATTATTGAGTCGCACCGTTCCTTGAAAGCTTCTAATACCATAAGAGCAAGATGTTCAATCAAAACAGAATAATATTCTCCACTTTGTCGCCTAGTTTTGACAATTAAAAGAGGCGCCAAAGTACGCAACAACTTGACCCCCCCCCAATGTAGGAGCTGTATTAAGCATCAGATGATATACCAGCAAAACGTATTTCAATCAATATGCATTGTAAAATTTCCAACGAAAGCCATGAAACGATTACAGTAAAGAGAAAATATCAAATACATAAATCATAATAAAATAAGTTACAAATTTACTGACTCCAAGATATATGGACCTCATTTATTTTGTCCTTAAAGGCTTTCCACGCTTATAAATCAACCTGATACAAATTACTTCATGACAGTCCCCTTTTTAAGCTTTTGTATTCCTCTGTGTCCTTGTTTGTCTACAAAATACCGACAAATTAAAATAAAAACCCAAAACAATCCGAAGACTGACACGAATCCGTTTCAAAGGAGGGGAAATCAATCCTCCACCTACAGCATCTTCCGCTGCCCTATAAATGATAAAAATCCAACAATTCATATATTTCTGCATTAAAATCACAATTCATACTTTTGTGAATATATCATACTTAATCTGTTACTTTGGTGAACGCGTTCGTGCGGGGCAGCAATGACAACGAGATTGGAGCGATATATTGTAATACAAAATTTATATGTAAACTCTCTGAAGCGAAGTGCAGAAAAATAACAGACAAAAACGAGCGAAGAAAAAATAAAACCAGTAACATCATAATGTAAACTTTTCGCATAAAATTATGTTCACGAGTTTAAAGGGAGAGGGTTAAGGGATGAGATATAAGCAAGGGTTACAATGCAGAGAATGAGATATACAATTTTGTTCCTTTTGCAGGAGAGTTTTGAATACGCAATGATGACAAGGACAACGAAGAAGAAAAAGCACTTCTCTTTGCGATTTTCTCCATTTTAACCTGCATGAAGAGCAACTTTCAACAAGACAAGAATACGCTGCGAAAAGAACATAAAACTTTTCAACAGACGGATGGGAACAAATTTGTGTGCACCATGGCCCTCGTTTTTTCTTCTTATACCTACTCTATTCATTTCCTTTCTGAATACTTTTAGAAAGCGACGAAACCAAGAAAAGAGACCGAGGTGCAGGCGCAAAAACTCTATGCACATACTATTGTAAACTTTAATCGTTGAGAAAGTTTTACTTTTTTCTCATCCTTCAACAAATTCTCCGCAATTTTTTGATGCGTGAACCTATGAATATGAGAGGATAAAATGTGGGTACTAGTAGATGACAGATTTCGGCATACATGGAGGTCAGCTTATTTAAAGAAAGTAACCCTCATTCTCCATTATTTTGTTTAAAAAGTAAACGAAGCAAAAATAACATTTTTCCCTTTTTTCAAATAATAAAGTTGAAGAGCAATAATTAAGAGCTACATAAGTATTAGTTTAAATGCTACGTTGTGCAAAGTTGTTTCATTGTTCCCCGAAGGCACGCGTGGATTCTTTATTTAAATCGGATCTACTTTTGAAGTTCTGTAGTAGAGAGAAGAAAAGAAAAAAGGTACAATAATACTCGTACCTATCGTTCAGGATACTCACTTAAATATAAAGTATAGCGATTCGTAGGCGCTTTTGAAGCGTTTCACCCCTAATACGATTGACAATTATTGGTAGTTGACTTTTTTCGATGTAAGCTATTGTAAGTAAGATAAGTAGCGATATCATAAATACAGGTTACTGGTCTATGCAGCCACGTTTCATATAATACCGACTACCGAAGCTGCAGAGACGCAAACAAGAGTGAAAAATTAATTCATTACTTCGGATGTCCGTCGCTGGCCGAAACTAAACATCGCGCACTAGGCAAACCGTTCTTTGACGACCTATTGGAAATCTCAGACATAAGATTTGTTAACATCATTTATTGCCTTATCGCCACTGGATGGTTTTAAGCTTTGCTTCTAATTTTAACACAGTGTAACGTAGTCTTAAGAACGCTCAGTAGTGCCATCTGAAGTCAGCTAGCATGTTCTAAGAAATAAATCGGGTAGTTTGCAAAGATCTGGTATAGGAAAAATATCTGACTCCTGGAAACATACCAAATTTGAATCTTTTGGAATCCGGTGGAATTTTCGTTAGTTAAACAATCGACTATAAAAGTCGTATCAGGCGTATGACAGGTGGCAATGATGCGATGGTAGCAATTGGCAGGTCGTGCGTTCGAATCCCGACCAGGGCCATCATTTTTATAAATTGAATACACACAACAAAAACGGATCTCCTTAAAGCAATTTAGGCGCCACCTGTGGAGAAAAAAAAATCCCATCGCACCAAACTTCTTTCCTATCCTTTTCTTTCAGTAAGTAGCACCCAAAACCAGACAATGAATCATTTGCTGGGAGCTACTTGCAGCAACAAACAAAATGCCTGCGCTGTGTTTTTACCATTATAAGGGTACTGTGTCACAACAGAAAAAGAAATCCCTTTAACGCAGGCAAATTATAAAAAAAAGAAACATCCGTTTTTTTTGACCAGCGATGAGGTACGAGAGATTTATTGTAATCGGTTAGTGATAAATAAGAGATTTGGATTGATTGTGAATTTGGTGACTATTTAGAATATTGTGAGTGAATCTTGTTGAGTAATAGGTGAAATACTAGAATTATTAGAGAAATAATATAGTTTCTCTCAAGCAAAATTACGTTTTATCATTTAGAATCCGGTCCTTAAAGAGTTTATAGTTTTTTTTTGTCTTTTTATCTCGAAGATAAACAATATCGATTAGAATTAAATGTCAAATATTTCAGGCTGTTTCCAAATCTATAATGATGTATGGGGCACAAGTGTGGGGTTATAAGCTATACGACACAGTAGAAAAGCTTCTCCGGTTCTTTTTAAAAGAGTATTTAAATTACCGCAGTGTACACCTAATGATATGCTGTTGGTCGAAACTGGTCTGTCACCTATATTTACGGAAACGCTAAGACTCCACTTCAACTACATTCAAAAAATGTTGTCCTTGAGCGACGAAAGGTTGACTAAACGCGTATTAAATCATATTTTGCAGGCGAAAATATTGTTTATCGAGGAATGGCAAAAACTCTCAGAGTTCTGCGGACACACTTTTAATATAGATGCGGAAAATATTACTCATTGGAAGGAAGAGTTCAATAATATCATTTCTGCGGGGGATGAGAAGATCCACGCAGACTGCTGTGAAAAGGTAAAAAGTTCTATTCACCGAGAGATATAATATATTATGCCAACTTAAACCACAGCCTATGTGAAAAAAAACTATTTCAACGAAAGATACTCTACGGAATTAATATCAACGATTTTCAAGGCCAGAGGAGAGATATTGAATTTAAATTTTATACCACACCGGGAATATCTGCCAATAACCTGCTCTTTGTGCAACCTGCGAGAGAGGGAGAACATCTATCACTTTCTGGGCAGATGGCCTATTTTAAATGAGTTCAGACTACAGATTTATGGGAAGCGAGATTTGGAAGAAGCTGAGGTGAGAACCATCTTAAATGGCTCAGACGGATCAAATTGTACAGTTACTGTAAAATAGCATTAAAATATAGGAGGGCAATTATAGAAGAATCTTTTTAAACAATTGCATAAATTTTGTCAAACCCGGGCAGACGGCTTTAAGCCATGTTTTAAATTTAATAGTCATAAACAACCTGTAAATGAATTCTGGAATAATAAATATTTATCTATCTATCTATATATATTTTTTTTTTAATTTTTTTTATAATGTATGTACACGCACTAAGGGGAATTTTTTTAGTACCCTTATCATTGTATTGGCTACACATCGCGGTGTTAATTAAATTAGTATTAGAAGAAAAGGAGAGATGCCGATTCACGTTGGTTTTGAATGTTTGTAGAATATAATGTGAAGAAAAAATAGAGCGTGGAAGAGTATTCCACATTCGTGTTGAATGGCTGAGAAAAGATTAGTTGAACTTCACTGTACGTCCGAACACAGGCTGGCCTATTGGAACCAAGCTGTCTTTTTGACAAACCTGATTGTGTCCGTCAGTGGTACCTGCGCTACGTCCTCTAGGTCTTCGAAAAATCTGTTGCCCAGATAGCGAAGTCGAGATGTCTGGAGGTTTGGACACTCGCAGAGCAGGTGTTTGATGGTCTCGGTTTCTTCTATATCCTGACAGCTCCTGCAGTAGTCTGGTGAGCTAATGCCCAGCCTGTTTGCCATTACACCTATGGTGCAGTGGCCTGTCAGTACGCCGGTTAGGATACGTATTTCTTGTTTATTCATTCCCAGAATGTGTTTTGTTCTTTTCTCGTCGATTCTTGGCCATAGACTGCGAGATATAACACAGTCGTGCCTTTGTGACCAGGTGGTGTTAATTTGTTCCCTCAGTTTTTGGTCAATGTTTCTTTTTGCTGCACTACTTGGGATGTCTATTGACGTAATGGCGTCCATTGCGTCAAGTTATGACCCTGTTCTTGCCAGCTCGTCTGCCTTTTCATTCCCCACGTTGTCGCTATGACCGGGGACCCAGCAGAGGGTGATCCTGTGTCGTTCGCCTATTCGATGACGGATTTTTGGCAGTTCCTGACTGTTTTTGACTTTATGGTTTCGCTGTCTAGTGCTTTGATCGCCGCCTGACTGTCTACGAAGATTGAAATCTTGGAAGGATCCAGATTCTTCGCGGATATTGTTTTTGCTGCCTTGTCTATGGCGACTATTTCGGCTTGAAAGACGCTGCATTCATTGGGGAGTCTGTACGAGTCCTTTATGTCTAGGGGCTCGCAGAAAACTCCTGCTTCTGTACATACATCCATTTTTAACCCTTCCGTACGATGACTAAGAGAGTCAATCGATCTCGCTATGTTTCGGTCGCCAATAAGTTTTATCCCGCGTTTTTGGATCCTGTCAAGTAGCTCCAAATAGTTATTGGTGCACCGGACGAGAAATGAGCGTTGTACTCGAGTTTCGGGCGAATAAAAGCCTTATAAATTGTAGCCAGATCAGAAGGGGTGAAATATTTCTTACATTGCTTAAGGAAGACTAGACATTTCGCAGCGTTCTTGGCGACATCGGTTTCAGCAATGCAGGTACCATTTATGGATAATAGCAGTGTGTGTGATTTTTGCTTTAATGACAGAAGACAGCATAGCGTTTTAGAAGAATTAAATTCCACTCTATTGATTGTACCCCACTGAGTTATGCTGTTAACATACGTTACCGTTCAAATTCCACACCCGAAGAAGAGGGGCGTGACCCAAGAAACGAAAATGAGAAGCTGAGGGTACTGTCATCAGCAAAGGAATGGATTGAATTAGAAGTAACAGACAGGAGATGATTTATAAAAATGAAAAAGAGAGTAGGGGACAGAACGGAGCCTTAGACTAGCATTAATTTGGTGACTTGCAGACTTGAAACCGTCCAAAACAACTTGAATTGAACCGTCCGAAAGGTAGTTTTTAATCCATTGAAGGAGATAATCATCGATTTCAAATGCACGCATTTTCGACAAAAGGGACGGTTGATCAGCGTTTCCATGACCTTAGAAAGAATGGACCTAAGTGCAATTGGTCTTTAGGAGGAGGGAGAAGAAGCCTCTAGTTTTTTTGGTACAGGCTGGACAAATGCTGTTTTCCATCACCTCGGAAAGATCCCTGAAGAATATGACAGATAGAAAAGCTTACGCAGTGGTTTTGCCAGCGTAGAAGAACATCTCTTCAGAACGATGGGGGAAATACCATCTGGACCCGCGGATTTATGTATGTCAGGATCTCGGAGTACTCTAGCCACTGCACGAGTGCGAAAGTGGATTGGTCCCATGGGGGAGATAAAGCACAATCTGGTAGCGTTGAGCTAGCTGGAAAGTGAGCAGCAAGCAGATTGGCTTTATCTAAAGAACTGACGGCTGGAATGACGTTGCCAATGAGTGTCAGGATGGATGACGTGGCCGAATTCTTGATGTTTTTGACAAACAACCAAAAGTGTTTACTACCCGTGTGACTTTGTAGTATTTTTTGCTTTTGGTCGTAGGAGAATATTACACGATGCATGTTTCGCTGAAGAAACAAAAGGCTGATATCCGCTTAGGCAGACTGTTTTACGTCCTATCCTATCCCCCAAAAAGTGGCCGCGATAAAAATGTTAGCATACGTACTCGTAAATTGGTAAGAAGGATATTGCTTACATATTTTGTTATACATAACTGTTTGTTACATTATTCAAAGGATTTTATGGAACAAGAATGGTTTTGGTAAAAAAAAACACTCATTAAAAAAGAGAGTATAATATACTCCAGATTTCAGTTTTCTAGCTCGAATTTTGATTTTCTCGATACAATGCTTTTTTCCAAATAGTGGGTGTATCAGTGGGTGAAGTTTAAAAATCTTTGTACTTGATCATTTTGGCCCCCCAAGAGTTAATGTTCTAAGTTTCAG
Organism: Portevinia maculata; assembly: GCA_949715645.1. Classification (NCBI taxonomy): domain Eukaryota; kingdom Metazoa; phylum Arthropoda; class Insecta; order Diptera; family Syrphidae; genus Portevinia; species Portevinia maculata. The sequence continues at coordinate 335,997,995 of OX454525.1, read as the reverse complement.
CTTTCTAGCTCGAATTTTGATTTTTTTGATAGAACTGTTTTTTCTCTTTTAATTGGTGTTAGTCGGCGGATTTAAGAAATTCTTACACTTGATCATTTTGTTCCCCCAAAAAATAGGTATTGATATGTTCCAAATTTGCAGCTAGACATAGCTATTGGTCGACATTACTTTCAATGCTGGGACCCTACTATGTATTTTGATTCTACAGTAAAAATTCACAAAATCCGTACTACGTTATTCTATAGCAAGACCTAATAATCCAAAACCGAATGGATCTCGAATCTTTGACAAAAACTTGGTTCCTACTATCTTATTCTTAAGTGAATGTAAAAAACTTTTGAATTCGAATTTGGATTGCTCTAATGCAAATGTGTTTGCGAGCTAGATGAGTCTACTTAGGAACCTGTAAAATTGAAAGTTATATCAATAAAATATATAAAACTGTTGAAACATACTCGTATTTTATGCGTAGCGAATAATATAAAATAGCAAATAAAATGACGTCTCCATTGGCAATTCGTGTCCAATACATGACGATGGTGCCGTGACATAACCGCAAGCGTCATAAGCCCAAATCTCGAAATTTGGCCTTATGTCGCATTGTGAAAGTGACATAAGGCCAAATTTTAGCATTTGGTATTAGTGATGTGTCAACTAGAGTAAATAACCCGGTTCAACCCGAGTTGCAGCTAAACCGAGTTAAACCGAATTGAATTTTTATCAACCCGAGTTACCGAAACCGATGGAATGAATCGATGCCAATTTAATGCCACCGAGTTGAACGATTGGGTTTTGGTTAGTTAGGATAAGAGAAACAACTCGAGTTGCAATGCCCGATTTCATTCCATACCTATTAGGAATTCGATTCGGTTTCTCGTGAGATGAATGTATGACATGAGGCACACCTGCACCTGTTGTCCTGTTTTCTCTCACTGAGTTTATTCACATGTTTGTGTTAGTTTTGTCCTATCGCTGTGTGATTCATCCATCGAATGTATCGATTGAGCGTATACATATATATATAGCGTAACCGTATACATCGGAATTGGTTTCGGTGCACTAATTTTACTCGATTTAAATGTACCCGTTCATAAAATCTAATTGGAAAACCCATTCGAGCCGAGTTGCAAACTGATAAAATATTTATTCTGTTCTGATTTAATTGGTTTTCGGTTAAGTTCCATTAAGTTTCATTTTCTTATTGTGCGGCGTTTTGCGGATGTTTCAAAGGATTTTTTTAAAGAGTGTTTGTGTAAGACAATTTTACGAAGCAAATAATGAAGGGCCAAAAAAAAGGTCTATAGTGTGGAAAGTTTTTAATAAACCGCAAGATGGACGGTTTGCCACTCGGTTTACTTGAATTCTAACTCGGGTTAACTCGTCATAAGGCCAAATCCGGAAAGTGACATAAGGCCAAATTTTCAAAACCGTACCTCGCAACTACTCCAAATCAAACAGTGACCCCAAGCAGGGGTGTTGCAGGGTGGCAGCATGCCCCCCCCCCCCCCCCACCATATGCATTACACTGTTTATGGAATCTACTTGCGATTTCGTAACTAATCCCATAAACAGTGCAATGCATATGGGGGGCCATGCTGCCCCCCTGCAACCCTCCTGCTTGGGGTCACTGTTTGATTTGAAGTAGGTGCAAGTGCAAATTGTTGAAAACAGCACCAAGCGAAAGTGTCATAAAGCCAAATTGGCCTTATGACACTTTTTCAAGGTGTCATAATACCAAATGCTAAAATTGGGCCTATTTCACAATGCGACATAAGGCCAAATTTCGAGATTTGGGGTTATGTCATGGCACCCATGACGAAGCATCTCGATTTATACAAGGTATAATTAAAAGCCCCGGATGACAGAACATTTTTTTTAACTATAAAAGCTATTTTTTTTTATTCATTATTAGATACCAACTTACATACTAGACAAAAATGATTAAATCTAACTTAAAGTTAACAGGATACTTATTCCAAATTAATTGTAATTTTGCAGGCGATCTTAACGTAACTATGACCTTATAATTTTTGCTTTGCGGCCTACAAACTATTTTATAACATATTTTATTCATCGAGAATTTTTATTTTAAAACTCTATTTAAATTTTATATTTTATATAAAACAAATTAGAAACTACCTATTCTTGCATTACGCAACAAGCGTTCAAAATCCCAGCTTTCGGAGAATTGCTTTTCCGTATCAAATTTAACCAACACGGAGGAGCTCATGAGCATTGGCGACGTCCGCGCCGGCGATGAGCCGCTATTATCTCGCGTTGCGGTAGCGATGGTATAATACCGGGATACCATCCCTCGTCTTGACCAGCCCTTTAGCATCGATATGGACAAATGCCTCCGGGGGGATAAGGCCAGACCGCAGCGTACTCTCTATATACATTTCATTGGGGATCAGACTATTGTCGCTGGCCATCGCCCTTGCAACGTGCCTTCGAGTCACCTTAATAAGGCAATTGTCAATCCTATTCAACTGAGCCCCATTGTAAAGGGCCTTGTTGGAATAGTATGTATTTTATATAGTTGGATTCAGGCGTTCGGAACAACCGCAGACATGCCCTACGACATTGTCTCACCCAAACCCGAATCTTTTCCATATAACTTGCCGCTATATTAAACCACAATGGACAACCATAAGCGATGGGAGGACAGAAGATATTCTTCACATTATGGACAACATTTGTATATAAAAAAATCAGTTACCTATATTTATTGCATTATTTCAAGGGCTACAATTCTACATGTCGTTGATTTAAACTATTATTTATTAAAAACTTGTTCAAATCGTTTCACTACAGATGATTATTTATTCCATCTTTATACCCTATTCTAAGGGTATATTAATTTTGACGCATAGTTTGTAACATACCTTAATATTGCCCGTAGACCCCTAAAAGTTACTATATTTATGATCAGCATCGATAGTAATGTCGATCTAGCCATGTCCGTCCGTCCGTCGGCAAAATTTAGGCCTTTAAACTGGGCCTAGAGAGCTGAAATTTTAACCATATACTCTCTAGGGTCCCGAAATAATCAAGTTTACGAATTTTTGAAATCCGCTCACAGACACGCCCACAAACTCAAAAAAACAAAATTTTGGAAAAAATCGAATTTTGAGCTAGAAAGCTGAATTTTTTTTTATATGATCTAAGACTCCTAAAACTGCTCGGGATATAAAATTTTCAAAATCCGCAAACAAATAAAATAATTTTATTGAAAATCCAAAATTTGAGCTAGGGAGCTGACATTTATAATATATACTCTCTAGGGGACCCTTTATGCTCATGTGTAAATATTTTCAAAATCCGCCCACTTGTGGGCGTGTCCACAATTTAAAAAAAAACTTTTTTGAAAATTCAAAGTTTGAGCTTGGAAGCGGAAATTTCTAATATGTACTCTCTAGGGGCCCTTTATGCTCATGTGTTAATTTTTTTTTAAATCCGCCTACTGACACGCCCACAATTAAATAAAACAATTTTATTGAAACACACAAGTTTGAGCTAGGGAGCGTTTTTTTCGATAAAATCCTTTAAATGTTAAATAACAAAATATGTAGAGCGTTCTTAACAATTCAACCATACCTAGACTTTTGTCACGCCCACTTATGAGGGATAGGAATAAGAATAGGGTATCCAACAGTTCGCCCAAGCGGACTAGCTAGCCCGTCCCTATGTTTTTTTCTGTATCTGTCAATTCAAATGCGAGACTCGTTCGAAATTCGGAAATTTTGTTAGAAAGACTTGGCAGTACTTACATTCGGCTTTAATTTCATACATAGTACTGTTTGAAATTGCAAACAAATTTCGAATAGAATCGAAAGAAGAATCGAATTACATAGTAGGGCCCCTGATCACGAATATAGAAGAATAGTGTAACAGGATTGTCATAATATTGAGAAGCAGACGATTACATACATTACTGCTTATCAATTCATTATAGTATGTACATGTAATGTATATGTAAGACGCACATTTTTGTAAAAACACGTTGAATTAATGTATTGAAATACCAACTTAACGGGCTGCCGATCCGTGAAGAGTCTCTGCCTGAGTCACTGCAGCCTTCCATCCTCCACCATTCAGGGCAAGCTGCTTTCAGTTGTCCAGACCAAGCACTCTGATATCCACGAAGGGATCTATAAAAGGGAGGTTCGGCCTTCCTTGTCGTCTTGAACCTGTGGAAGATCGTCTTCGCTGGAGTATTACTTCCCATTCTCTTGATGAGGCCGAGCCAATGTACATCCACATCTTGGTAGGTCGCAGTTATATCTTCTCCTCTATTAGCCACAGGACCAAATGTCTGACGGAGTATTTGAACTCCCTTACTATCTCGAAAGTTGCTGCTATCAACAGTGACGTTTTGTAATAGTCGGTGGACAGGTGTTTGGTAGTTTCAAGTAGTTTCTTGATTTAATTTTACTAAAATTTTTAAATCCTTCGATAATATTGGAAATACTAAATGCAATATGAAAGAAGGCTGTTTTTATTGTAAAAAAAAATTGGGATTAGACACATAAATTCAATTTTTATTATGCTTTTCCCAATATTACCATAAAATTAGTCCTTTTTTCGTTCCACCTGTTTACGAACAGTAACTAAATCTACCTGTTATCATATTTAAAATCAAATATAAAGGCATAAAGAGTACCAGGGACCTTAGTGCAAAACATGATTTCCTAGAAAGAACAACTACATATGGGTGAAAGAAATTCATTACCTAAGGAGGAAATAGGAAAAATTCAACCTTACAAGGAGCAAGGCAAACACAGCTATCTTAATAACCCTGAGAACTAAAAAAAAATCGGAAAGGAGGAATAATCAGAGCAACAAGTCAGGATCGACGGGCGATACTGAGAGCTGCTTCAAATTCAAGACTTTCTCTAAATAAAACCAAGGCAGAAACTGGAGTTGAAGCTAGTAGATCAATTGTTCATCCCGTGATACAACAGTCTACTATATTGGACACAAAAAAAATGAAAAAGTAACCACCATTCAACGCAGCACGCAAAAGTCATACCGTTGTCTTTTCAGATGAAAAAATGTTTAATTTAATGTACCTGATGGATATATGTAATTATTTATTTTTATTTTTTCATTTAATTTTATTCCAATCAATGATCACATAATCAGCATTTTATAAGTGAACTTACACTAGATATTACATAAATGAACATTGAGGAATTATAAGATACATCCTGTAGTTATTAAAACTAGTGACGGATGCATTAATTCAGCCACAATTATAAATTTAAGGAAAGTAAAAAACTTAAGATAAATACAATTGTTGTGGGGTGATTAAGATATAATAAACAATCTGATAATGTTATACTAGAAGATATAAGAGCATAAGATATTTTTTTTTTTTAATTCCACGATTTGAGGAAATATGAAATAACCTTGGATAGAAGACAGATCAAGCGGAGTAATGGCATGAGAGCAATAAGCTTTTACGGAACTGCAAACCTTGATTTTGAAAGCTCAATAATGACCGCAATCACCTACAAATCTATACTGGAAAGAGTTTTCAATCATTTTGGTGGACAACGATGGATTTTCCAACAGGACAATGATACATACCGCAAGAGCAACCGAAACTTGGATTCAGAGTCAAAATGTAGACCTACTGGCATGGCTGCCATATTCACCGGACCTCAACATCATGGAAAACGTGTGGGGATGGCTTTCAAAAAAGATCTACGAAGGAGGAAAGGAAGAAGCTACCTGATCGTAAGCACGTGGAACAAAGTGTATACATATATCGAAATAGATTTGTTTAATATATAGATCGGTTACATTAAATCCCAAGGATTAAATATTTTAAAATAGTACCTACCTAAATAAGTTATTTTTGTTGCTTCAGACATGCCATCTTAATTTTCAGGTACTTAACCAATACCAGAATAATGAAACGTCAGAACCAAAACATGATTCATCGAAAGAAGCAAATATAAATTTTGGGAGCAATTGCTTAGATTTTCAATAAAAAACCCTACTAGTTTCAAACAGAGTTTGCTTTTTAGCATAATTGCCAGGTATCTAACTTGTTTACAAAATTTAAGCGGCTCATTGTTAGGACTGGGGCGTTGTCACGGGAACAATAATTTTCCTGGTAACCAGTTCGCTTTTGGCTGGATTAAAGCGCTAAGTCTATCAACTAGTTTAATGATATAGTTCAGTTAAGAGTGCTTCCTTAAGATCCAGTAAATTATCAGTTTTAAATTTGATTTGGTGATTTTAGTCTCTGTGTAAGTTTAAAATAATGAGAAAAAGAATTTACCTAAACGTAAAAGTTATTATTTACAAAGTATACCCGGGAAGCAACTGTAACTTACCTTATCTCACAGATTTAGGTGTTTTTTTTTTCTTCACACGCATAAGGGTTCAAGATACTCGTACCAGCTGAAGCGATAGCCTTGCAGGGCTCGGGTACTCTTTACAGATAGTGACTCGTCAATAGATCCAGAGCTTTTTGTTTATATTTATATAAATATTATAGTAAAACATATCTACATCTATCAAATTATTGTATATACTCAGAGAAATACACTATTTAATCAGTACAATTTAAATAATATACGCAATCTAGTTTTTCCTTAACGGCAAGGTTATGTTCCGGAATAAAGCAATCATAACCCTCCCTTACGCTGTATGCCTACTAGTCAGTCTGCGGGGTTCGCCGGCTTAACCACAAAAAGTATGGACATTCCACCCGATTTTGAATAGTAATATAAATCATTTCTGATCTTTAGTTTAGATTTTAATTAAACAGCATTGTTTTTTTTTTAATAGGATAAACCCTATAGCTTTCGATAAATCAATGGTCGTAACAACGAATTATGGGATTTTTCTCTGGGTGTATTCGTACTGTGACGTCTTAATCACAAATTTAGTTGTTTAGGTACTTTTACTTACACATGACATTCATTGGAAGCGTATCTTCTAGCGCAGAATTCGGAAGCCGTGGATTTGACCCATCACATCTCAACATCGTACTATCATCCTCAGGCAACGGATTAAATGAAAGAATTGATGTAACTTTTCGACCATTTTGTGCTGTTTGTATCTGAAAGTATACAATCAATTAATTTCTGCAATCTATTGTACCACCGTGTCCCACTTACCGTTCCCCGCTTAAATGGTCGATTATTTTGTGTCCATTTAACATCGGTATCCGGCACGGACCCATCAACTATACAAGTCAGGTTGTACTGTATCGCAGATGATAGAATTTTCGGCTTAGTTGTCAAATTCACTGTTGTCGGACGCACTGGAAATGGAAACAAATAATAAAACAAAACAGGAAAACAGTTCAACGCTTCGCTGCAGGAGGTACCAATAAAATTAGGATATAGACTGCCACAATTGCTGCACTCTTAATTGAACTTCAATATTCATTTAAATAATTCATGTATTCAGTTAGGTAAATTAAACCAATTAATAATGGTCCCTATTCTCTCTCTATTTGGCAGCATTAGTATTCGAACTATCGACAAACTTGTATTCGTTTTAATTGCAACCGCGATAAACGAATGAATAGGGTTGTGTATATGCGGAAATATAGGTCAGACGTCTGTTAATTATTAAGTGACGTTCCTTTTTTATATATCTACATATGTATATACATATTTTTTTCTGCTTTGATCATTGTTTCTCTTTGATGCTTCGATGGAAATGTGAATAATTATAGGTATTGTATTCTCTATTTTGCAGCGAGTCTTTTCTTTTATTGAAGTCAGAGACGTCATATAGATATAATAGGGCAGATAAGTTCTTTAAATAATTGCGCTATGTGCATCCGTTAACAGCTTCTTGGAAATTGTGTATAACTACCATAATGAAGCTGTTGGCCTAACTGTCTGTTGGCGCAAAAAGGGATTCATTATGGTTGCTGTTCATAATGAAGGTATGTCCTATCTGAAAAATTAGCCTGAGTATGGCATGTGTGGTGAAGTTAGACTACTCTTTTGAGGTCCATAAGTTGGACTCAAATAGTTAAAATTTATGCTTGTGAAGTTTTAAGGTCAAGTTCAATCAATGAATTTTAAAATCTGGGGCACTCTTCTGTGGAAGTTATGAAAGCGATGGCAGTAGGTACGACATTTTGTCAAACTTCCTAATGGTGGTACATAATGTATGTACAAGGGATTAAACCTCCTACCAAATTGATTCCTCAAGCAGAAAAATACACATGTTCTGATACATCAAACCGAATATTTCTCAAATCGAGATAAGCCGAGTTGAAATTTAAGCAAACTTACTCGGTTTAAGGCAAAATCAATGGATATCGATGGTTGACAAAGAATGGAAAAACTATTTTTTAGATCTAAAACTGCCGAAAATACGAAAGTGCTAAATTAGATTTTTTTCTCAAACGAAAAATGATATGTCGACTTTTCTAAATTTTTCTAAAATCGTAATTGGTTGAGCTAGCTATGATTCTCAATAAAACATGTCTGGCGTAAAAAATATGTACATGCTGTATGAACATATTGTGTATATTAAAATTGTATAACAAAATATAAGAATGTGGATTTACTTCACTTTGCGAATCTTGTTTCATTATTAGGATTTGCAAAAATTATCAAACAAAATCAACATTAATCAAATACCTACCTACACAAATAATAAATCTCAATGCCGACCCGAGTGAGTAAGCAGACCGAACGAAATCGATGTTATCCATAGATATCCCCTAGACCATCAGGTAGGTGAAGCGTTAACGCAATTCTGTTTGGAATTTCATACATTTATTCGGTTATGTTCGACTGTCAAAGGGGCCCTACTATGCAATTATATTCTACAATTAAAATGTTCTAGTTCGCGTATCCCGTACGCTGTCATTCTATAGGTAGTCCTAATAATCTGACATCGAATGGATCTCGACTCTTTGTCAAAAAGTTGGTACCTACTACCTAATTCTAAAGTGAAGTGAATGTCAAAAGCCTTCCAAGTCGCAAATTATTATTCTAATGCAAATCTGTTTGCGACCTGGCTGTGTCTGTTAAAAAACCTATAAAATTGGTCATATCTATTAAATATTGCATAAAACTGTTAAAATATATTTTAAGCGTAGGGAATCATTAAAAACCGTGGAGGCAAGAAGAAAATTTTCACATTATGGACAAAGTTATGAACTAAAAAAAATATCATTTTGGGTGAGTTAAAAAAGTCAGAAACTTTGCATCGATGCAGTATTAATCCTGTGTTCAATTTGCAAAAATATTTGTTTTTGGGTTTCAATGACCTTTTTCGGGGTTGCAAGGACTCTTGGTAAAGAAAACTTGAGGTATTATAGTCGCCCAAATAAAGCATGTGTGAAAAAGAAAAAAAATGCATCCACAAAATTATCGAAGAGATGTTTCCTTGACTGATGCTCATAATATGCAAGCAAGATGTGCCAGGGAACTCTTTTTTTTTGTTGACCACTTTAGTTGATCGTGTACCTATTTTATTTTCCACAAACAGAAAAAATATCTACAAAGCTACAAATCCTTTATACTTACACAGCATTTCGATTCGTATACTCCTCTCTACTGGTGGCACCAGCTTTGTATTTGACGCTTGACATCTGTAGGTATTGTTTAAAGCCGATCTCGTAATTTGTGGTACCTCCAATCGATTACCTGTCACGTGTCGTCCCATTGATACACCTGATCCGGCTTGCAGCAGTTGTGTCCCATTAAACCACATTACTGTTGGTTCAGGACGACCTAAGTTGCGCAGGCAAAAAAACAGGAAAAAAAAGAAAAGAAGAGACAAGCAGACATACAAAAAGGATTACTAACTATGCGGATACAAAGAACGTTTTCAACGTGGTTTGACTTGCGTTCGATGATTGGATTAGCACTTGTGACAGCCAAACTACCACCACTAGCCATTGTTGGCGCTGTCATGCCACAGACAAAGTCAGTGGAAATTGAAAGTGTCACTGGGCACTGAGCGTGCCGTTGGCATGAAAAATATTAATTAATCAAATCATGACATCCCCTACAGCTGAAAGAGAAGTGTATAAACGAGGGAAGTATCTAAAAGGAATACGAAATACCATGTTCGTTTATTTCAATAATAAGAAGAGACTCTGCCATCATCGCCGGCACATGGCAAAGTTTATGGCATGAGTATAATGCGAATATAATTCGAATTGACACGAAATTGAGGAAGATGACGGCCAACACCACGACGATGATGATGCTGGTGATATCCTTTCTTTGCGTTCGCCTAATGCGCCTCTTTTCCACTGCTAATGGGCTTCTTCAACTTGCTTTTACTTGTTGGTATCTGCTCCACTTTTGAAGGGAGCTGCGATATATTCTAGTATACTCGTTTAATAACGACGCCATTTAACATCGATTTATGCGTCCAGTGTGTCTTAATTTCGTAGTCAAATGGGAAATTGGCGAAGTAAATCTGAATGCCCAAAGAATGTCAAAAGGATTTTTTTTTTATTTTTTTTTTATTTCATATTTAGGTGCCTATGTATTTACATACGTATGCATAACGTTAACCCTATGATGCTGTCCAACCCCCGACCAAGCTAAAACCTCTCGTTCCCTTTCGAGTTTGGGATGCTCGGGTTCTTTATGAATGGACTGTTGCTATTCCTTCGTTGTAATATCAGTCACTCAGGCGCGAGTGCTATGAGGAAAATTCCCCGGACTCTCCTGTTTCAGTTCCTGTTATCTAGGGGGATGTGTAATAAATGGAGATTGTTGGGACACAAATTTGTGTGTGTTCGCGGACCGTTGTGAATGCTTTTATTGAGTCATCACGGGGAACATTAATGGCTTCGCTTATAGGATTCGACAGGGCGAATGTAATGCAATAAACTGATGATGCCAATATTATTATAGCTATTATCATTTTGTTGTCTGTCTTTGGTCTCCTTTACTCTAATGTGAGATTACCTTCATTAGAGGCGGACGGAGGAATTTTTCTGTGTTTGCTTCGTAGCGCCAGCCACTACTCACTACTCAGTGAACGGTAGGGTAAGTTGTATTCTTAAGGCCATTATTTATAAATGAATCTGCTAAAGATGATAATAAAAGTGAGGGAAGCCATTTGAATATAGCGTTGGTGAGAACTGATGTTTTGTGGCTAGAAATGTTCGTGTTTTGCACTCAATAAAGGTGCTGGAGGGAGAAAAAAAAACGGCACCAATACGTTTGTGGGCGGTGGAAATACCTAATAGGTCGGTGTGATATTTTGGCATTGTAAACGACTTTATGTCTTGTCCGTGACAGGAGCAGATAAGGCAGATTTAATGGGCTATTAATGAATTTGATTGTAATTGATGTTATAGGCAGAGTCTTACGTTTCTATGTTGTTTCGGCGAAAACCATCAGTTTACATTTTGAATGGCTGATTAATGTCATCTTGATAAAGTACGTGTTACAACAAAGAATATGGAAATAACAGAGTAACGCTTTTTAAGATATTAGCATTAACGATAGATTAATTAAACAGTTGAAGGGGGAAAGTCTGGATATGAAAATTGAATTGAACCTTTACGTTCAGCCCAAACACATACCTACCCAATTCGAAAAGAACGTAAAGAAAGTGATATCTGTTTTTCTTTTCTTAATATTTTCCTTGAGGAAAGGCGAATATATAGAGCTAAGCTAGTGCTCAGAGATGCTTTCAGTAAGAGTGTTGCTTCTACTCTTAAATTGTATCTACTCTACCGAAGAAATGACATGTGGAAGCGTGCTATAAAGTTTGATTGTTCTTGTTCGATGATAGGTTCTAGCGTTATAATATATAAAGATCAGCGATAAGTCTTCGTTGAGCCAGTGACTCGAGATTGAATATCATAAAAAAACTTATGGAGCACTTACACCCGACATAGTTGAAAATTTGAGATCGCTATTCTCTGTATTGTTGATCGTTTTCGCCTAACATTGTCTTTGCAAGAGAGTGTTGAAGAAGATAAAAGTTTATTGATTTGACATCATTAACTTGGACTTTGTCCGTTCACGTTATGGAACATTTAACGTAAAGATCTTTGTTTGAAGCTAACAAGATCAAGCTAGTGCAGGAATTAAAGCCGAAAGATTGTCGTTTGCTTCGAATATTTGGTGAATGGGCCGAACATTAACCATTCAAGAGAAGCTGTTGTCGACTTTGCCATGAAGGCGGATACACAAAACTATATCGTAAAGCTATTTTTGCTGAAGAACAATCAAGTTAGCAGTTCTTAGCGTGGCTGCCTCCACACATCCCAACGCCCAGTCCCAACCACTCCAACAATACTGAAGGAGATACAATAAATATTACTAAAAGGTTTATTTTATGTAGCTAAATGGTATTTGAACGGAGCGCGACCAACTCAAAAGGTTCTGTCATGTCCAAGGGAGAGATCAATCAACGTTTCTGCACAATAGCAAAAAAGAGGCAGGCCCATAAACGCCTGGATCACACAAATCCAACAACACCAGCATTTGATTCGATTCAGTGACGAAGTGATTTCAAATCAGGTGGAATGCAGTACTGCATTCCTACCCCTAAGGTAATAGGAATGCCGGGATCCCTTTATCCAGATATTAACCTCGACGTTAAAGAAAAAGAGGAAGAAGAAATGGTATTTAAACCATCTTAACTTCTCTGAATGCATTATTTTGCAATTACATAATCAAAGCTCGTTATGTATGATTACATATATTTAGATTAATATTTTTAAGACTTAATTTCAGGACGTGTTGTATGTAACACGTCTGTGAGGGCAGTGGTAGAGGTGGACTTAAGTCAATAATAATAACAATAGCAGGTGTATTTAGCTTGCTCACAGCTCAATTTGAAAACTCAGTGGTTAAAAAGAACAACTGCAAACGTTGTACTTAAATGTTTGGCAGAAGTTTCTAAAAAAAATAAAATCAAATACGAGTAGTTTGCTTGTAGGTACCGTATAAATTATTGAAAGGAAACTGAACTAAGCAAAGCCGGCTAGATATTTATTTCTTACTTCCTCTCGTCTGCAAATGTAAACGACAAGAACATGACTGTCAACAACAACATATCACAGTACCTACAGCGCCAAACTCTATCACCATCACAATTAGGGCTCTACGACATGAAATTCAACTTCTTTATTGAATAATACAATTTTATATTTCCAAATGGGGTTTCGCCTAACAATATTCGTATTTTCGGCTCCTGTGTGTTGTATGGAGACGTTTTAAGTAAAAATAGACATAATTCTTATAAGGGATTAGCGTGCATGAAAGCAAAGAATGCCATTTTAATAAATTTCAAATTACTTTAATTTCGCGTTGTAATCTAGTGTTGGACACATAAATGTTTTTGCGTATGTAAGACTGATCCAACGGTATGGGTTTAGAAATAAATACTTCAAACTTATTTTCCAACCCAAAAACTGCAGTTCTTCACCTCCAAGTGGAAAAGTTTTATCTCTTATAATTAACTTTTCTAGTGCATTCGGTTGGTATAACGGTTTTCGGGGCTTTTGAAATAGTTTTCTAGGTGTCATTTAATGCGAGGTTTTGGAAGTTTTCTTAGGGTAATGGGATTTATTTCGCTTTTTCAAAGTAATAATAGGAACGGCATTTCACGTGTGTCTGTTCAACGATGAAAATTAAAACCTCTTACAGCTATTGAGAATAAGTTCTAAAATATTTTGTCGAAGATGGGACATAAGTCCCAAATTTTCGGAGAGATATACCAAAACGTTGTGAATTTACATTAGGCATCCAACCTGCAATTGTTCATAATAATTTTGAAAATTAAACACACCAAATTACAAAATTCACTAGTAAAAAAAAGGTAATGGAACTAACAGCCTCTAATCTCAGCAGGAGGATAGGTTTTTCGAATTCGAAGGCTCTGTTCGAAATCGGTTGTAAAGGAAGCGGGACGAAAATGGAACATGTTTGCTTCAATAAACTGAAACATGTGTCTGTACATATATTTCCGCCGACTTACTACTCATTAGCGAGTAGAGAGAGGGATACACCTGAATTTGAGAAATATTATTTAATTTTTAGAAACTAACAAAATTCTTTTGTTTGAGAAGAGAAACTTATAAAATCCTAGTTTTGAGAATTTGAGAAAATAAAACGAAAAAAAATCGCGCTACACTAGCTAGCAAGATCAAGCATTGTTTTCCGCAAATTTTAGTAACCATAGCTATTTGTGTTGTAATTGTAAGTAATGGGTAAACCCAAACCAAGATAACAGAGCCAATCTGGCTGGCTATACATTCGTGTCCCAAATCAATTTTGTGGGACATAAGCCCGAAAAGAAAAAGTTGGGACTTATGTCCCTGCGCCAATTACTGCACAGGCTGTTCGCACTAACCAAATTGTTCACGTTATCGAATCAAAAAAAATTCAAGGAATTTAACGAGTCTTAACACACTCATGGAATCAGCAAAAGAAGGATTGAAAGACCTTCCAATTTTTTGCTTAAAAAAAATAACAGCTCCGTCGGACATGAGAGATCGGCATAATAACAGATCGAACAAGATTCCAAAATATGTTATACTAAATATTAATACACACATTAAAAGTTTTCCTAAACGTTCATCGCATTATAGCCATAATAAAAAATCGAAATACTTGTCTTCTGAACTATAAATGTTAAGAAAATGTACGATCCTTATTTAGAAAAGTTTGAGCCTGAAATATTTGCATTAAATGAATAAACTGCTAACTCTAAGCTGAAAGTTACCTGTGACTTTTGAAGGCAGATTCTGAGCAAGAAAGACGTGCTATTGTGACTGAAAAGGAGTTGCATGAAAAGAAATCTAAAGCATTTTACAATGATATGCGTAAAAAAGCGCTTTGTCTGTTCAAGATTTATCTGTAGAGTGTAGGTTTACGTTTGACATTCAACAAAATTTGCTTCTTCCTCTAATACCATCTAGTGCCGTATTTTACAAGAGGCAGCTATGGGTATTTAATTTATGCATCTTCCAATGCAGTACAAAACATAGGGACGGGCTACCGTCCGCTTTGGCGAACTATTGGATACCCTATTCTTATTCCTATCCCTCATAAGTGGGCGTGACAAAAGTCTAAGTATGGTTGAATTGTTAAGAACGCTCTACATATTTTGTTATAATATAACATTTTAAGGATTTTATCGAAAAAAACGAAGTTTTTGTAATAAAAAACGCTCCCTAGCTCAAACTTTGGTTTTTCAATAAAATTATTTTATTTAATTGTGGGCGTGTCAGTAAGCGGATTTTGAAAATATTTACACATGAGAATAAAGGGACCCTAGAGAGTATATATTATAAATTTCAGCTCCCTAGCCCAAACTTTGGATATTCAAAAAAAGATTTTATTTATAATTGTGGGCGTGTCAGTAGGCGGAATTTGAAAATATTTACACATGAGCATAAAGGGCCCCCTAGAGAGTCATGGTTATTTTGAGATTCGAATGAATAGTCAAGTCGTTCGAATGTCTATTTTCGTTCGAATTTTACCGGTTTTCCTCAAATAAATTTTCTATTCGATCGAATCTCAAAATACAGATTCTTCTAATTCGACAAACTTTCGTTCGAATTCGAATGTCAAAATCAGCATGAGTAGATATATATTATAAATTTCAGCTCCCTAGCTTAAACTTTGAATTTCCATATTTTTTTAAATTGTGGGCGTGTCAGTAGGCGGATTTTGAAAATTTTATCTCCCGAGCAGTTTTAGGAGTCATAGATCATATCGTCGCTTGAAAAGCAAATTGACATAAGTGAAAATTTGACGATTTTGCAAAATAAAATACAATTTTTCTATCAAACCGTCATAACATAACGCTTAAACTAACAGCATGAGGCCACAAGTGTCGTATTGAATTTAAGGAAAAATCCCTGTTGTTTTTCAGCTAAATGACTTTTTTTCATTTGTAACACTTTGCTTCTGAACAAATTATGAATTCGTGATAAATAAGTTTCTTGAAAAGTGACACATTTCGTGTTGTGTCATTTTGCCTTGGAACAAAACTAGTTGATGAACTTCAAAGTTATTTTGATTACTTTAAGAAGTGTCGTTTTACCAATAAGCTAGGTTTTATTTTATATAATTTTATTATAGTCGATTTTTTCATTCAAAGTTCCTTTGTTTTTTTTATTATAACTTAATACTATTTAAAGTGGGTTGTTTCTACAAAATACGCAAAAAAAATACAAATGGTTTTATTGCAAAACAAAACGACACTTTTTTACACTTTTTTCTTAAATTAGTAGCAATTTGGATGTAAAACGACAAAAGTCAAACATTTTTTTTTTGAAAAACGGCTTTTGTAGTAACTTAAATACACCACTTCAAAGAAGAAGACAAAAATAATACTTTTTTACTTTACCTACAACTTTTTTGGTATTCATTGAAATTCAAAACTAAAATGATTTCTTTAAGTTATGAAAAACTTCAAATGTCTTTTCTGAAAATGCATGAATTTTGACTAATGTCAGTGTGCTTTTCAAGCGACGATGTATAAACAATTTCAGCTTTCTAGCTCAAAATTTGATTTTTTCGAAAAATTCGTTTTTTTGAGTTTGTTTTGTCTGTGGGCGGATTTCAAAAATTCGTAAACTTGATTATTTCGGGACCCTAGAGAGTATATGGTTAAAATTTCAGCTCTCTAGGCCCAGTTCAGAGGCCTAATTTTTGCCGACAGACGGACGGACATGGCTATATCGACATTACTGTCGATACTGATCATAAATATAGTAACTTTTAGGCGTCTACGGGCAATATTAAGGTATGTTACAAACTATGCGTCAAAATTAATATACCCTTAGAATAGGGTATAAAAAGAGCTACATGTACAATGTACATATATGACGAGACTATCGGAAAGAAGGGTCCAAATGAAGTAATTAGCTTTTTACAACACTTAATTGAAAACTTTTTAAGTAAAGCTGTTACAAAAATGTATTTATTTTCCGCTAACTGCGTGACCCAAAATAAAAACAACACCATTGTTCAATACCTCCATGCTCGTGTAAAACAGACAAATATACCTAAGCCTCATTGTACACCACTTGCCTGAACCGGGACACAGCTTGTTACCATGCGATAGATCTTTTGGTGTTATTGAAAAACAAAAACAACTAGTGGAATGCATGTTTTTTTCCAAAAGATTGGAGAAATTTAGTGAGCAAGTGGTCTAGCAGATTTCACGTTGCGCCGGTGAGAGTGGTAACCATGCCGTCTATATGTATTTGAGTAGGAGTATGACTGCAATTGGATTCATTCCAGATTTCATAATTAGATTCTTATGCGATTGACGATAAACGACACGAAACTGGCAGAGTTACATACGTGTTTGCCTCACGATGATAATCTCATTCACTATAATCGCTTGGACGATGATCATTTCTATAAATGATTGATTCTATAAACATAAAGCTATGTCCTGCAACCCAGAACAGGCTTATCTTGAACTGATTTAGCATTGTTAGCTAATTTCGGAATTTCGGAATAGTAATAACTTGGATGACATAGTAAATAAGGCGAAGGCTTTAATGACATCCTGGCAATCATTTAAGCTACACTGATATGCCCACTGTTTAAATAAAACAGTTTAATGGAAGAATTCGATGGAAATGAAGGACGTGTTCTTCGCCAAAATAATTTGGAGACAAAGTCTTTCTCAATAATTTGCCATACAACGTTTTTGCCGCACCCGGTTTTGGGACTTTTTGGACAAAAACGTTTATATTTCGATTATGTTCTTCTTCTTCTTTACGACGAGGGTATGAGCAGGATTAGCGATTAGGGATCATAACCCTTCCAATTTACTGCAATTTACTGGTCAGCTTGTGAGGTTCGCCGGATCGACCTCAATCGACATCAGCAGGTTTCCTGGTTGCAGATCACTTCATCACTGAGGCCGATTAAATGCTGGTGCTGTTGCATTTGTTTTATCTTTTCTACGATTTTGACACGTGCATGCTTCCTTGATTGATTATTATTGTTTGATCGACCTTTTACTACACCGGTGATCTCCAGTGGTGTCAACAAGGGCGTACGCAGGATTTTGGTCATGAAGGAGCAAACGCAATCACGAATCAAAATCAATGCGACATTTTAAAAAAGGGATTTTTTTCTGTTGTTACAGTACCCTCACGTGCTAAGAATACAGCGTAAGCATTTGTGTTTTAACAGCAATCAGCACCTAGCAATGTCGTATTTCATTACATGCTTCTCGGTGCTACTTACTATTAGAAAGAATAGAGAGATAGGAAAGAAGTGTTTTGGGTGCAGTTGTAGGGTTTTTCTCCATGGGTGGTATTCTAAGTTGCTTAGGGAGATTACGATTTCTTGTATTCGATATAAAGTAATGGACTTGGCCGGGATTCGAACGCACGACCTTCCATTCAATACACTACTACTGCACCTATGCCACTCGCAATATATACTCGTATATACACATTTATAAGGCATGTACTTCATTTTAAGAAATTTAATCTTAAACTACATTTCCATTAGGGTAAATGAATTCATTTTGTTGCATAACATAACATAATCATTTGCATAAAGATTAACATTTTGAAATGAGGTAAAATCTAAAAAAATGAGGTAAAAAATAGAAAATTGTTCAACTTAATTTGTTTTTAAACAAAGAAATCTGTTTGCCACAACAACGCGAATCTTATGGTTTCACTTTTATTTTTTGTACACAGTCCTATTATATTATTAACTTTTTAGTAATCAAAAATAGTGTCTGGATACTCCTTGGTAATGTTGGATTTGTTTTGTTATAACTCGCTTTATTATAAACTTGTTCCTGATATCCCGCCAAACTAATTCGCAGATTTGATCATACATAAGCATTTTTTTTTGACGCTGTCGGAATGGCTAGGTACTCTAGGAGTTTTTGGCTAGTTTGCTGGGCACTGGGCTCCCCTCCCCTTTAATAAAATTGCCTCATCAAATTCTAAAGTTTAATTTGCGCATATATTGAACTACATTTTAATGCCTTTTATAAGTAATATTTGCATTCTATTACAACTTTATAGCGAATATTCGTTGCATACATAATTTGCAGATCTCTTTTTAGATTTCTAATGCGCATATATTGTAGTTTGCCTTGGAACAATGTGTTTCTCTTCGACGACATTTTTTTTTTAAATATGGATAAGTAAATTGCTTAATAAATTTTATTTTTTTTGTAAACGTAAGTGATACCGAAACTAATTTGTTTGTTAAAGATGTTTAATAAGAAAACCCAGGAATCTGCGCAGACAAAAACACTACAGCCACCCGCTACAATTTAAACGACCAAAGAAGATACGAAACCAACATCTTCATCTACATCCGCATTAAAGGAAAAATAAGCAAAAAATCATCTTCCAGCTGATAAAACTTGGACTGAATTGAAAGCACTTCCGCTTCGGTTTTCGCATTGGTTTCCTAAATGCCTTAAAAAGGCAAATTTGCCAGCTGTAAAACAAATGCGCAAACTGGAATGAAATTGCCTTTACAGTGAGTTTTCAAATAAGGTCAATTCGACCCTTTTTAAACAAGTCTACTCCGGGTTCTTTTCAGAACTGACATCACCCAACCAAGGTTCTCTGAGCCAGAGAGGTTGCAAGATACTGTAAGAAGAAAATAATACTGGCAAGCTTATTGAACTTCAATGAATGTATAATTTGTTTCTAATGTATGAACGTCGATGTATGAAATAAACTGGCAAAAATAGTTAAGTATCTCTATTTAGGGGGGGGGGGGGGGTACAGCCCCCTGCACACAACTGCGCACGCCCATGGGTGTCAATCAACGAATTTGCATGCACACTTGCGGGAGAGCTTTAAGATGTTTAAGGCTAACCTGGATGTTAACAATTGCCTAGATATGATTTCCCCCTTAGTCTCCTTTTACGACAAACGCTGTTGGGTGGGCACTGCTGTGATGTTCTAAGCCCGTTCCTGCATGGGAATATTTCGATTACGTTGTTGCTTAAAACATGAAAATGACACTGAAACTTTAAAATTAAACTGATGTCCTTCTTAAAAAGTCGACTTACAAAGATTTTACCACGTGTATATTTGGGGCGTTTTGACAAAGTTTTCTAATTTATTTTATATTTCTAAAAATATTAAAAAATTGTAAAGGACTCCCAAACCTATGTTACGCCTACTTTAGTTTTTCTTCTGTTTAAAACTTGAATAACATTTTTAACATCATTGAAAATTGTAAAAAAAAACACATTGAGTTGGACTTGAGAGATCGAGTTAAGACCATTATTCCTAGAGTAATTTTGTATAAGACAAATGTGTCACTAGAGTCAAAGTGACACCAGTTGAAATTTATGCATTTTTATTTATCTTAGACCCACATCCCATCACCAACCGCTTGGACATTGAAATTTGATTGCTTTCAAAGGATCCTTATTAGTTAGGAAGGACTCTTTTAATATATTATTTATGAGGTAACTTACAAAAACAACTAAAATCAAATCATAATACAAGACAAAACTTGAGATATAATCGAGAGCTACTGATTCACCTTTCCTATTTCTACCTACAGGCTATACAACTGTTGCCTCATTAGAATGAAACCGACCTCGTTTTCTGCATTTTAATCCTTCTCGGAGCACTTTAATTTGGTCAACTTAACAACCCATAGAGCATACTAACTCTAATCGGTTTGCATTACAGTTTGTTTTACGTGGCATGTAGTACACAATGCTTATTGTAATTGTAAAACTGAAAATTACACCACAAGCTCGTCAGACCGAGCCTGCTGACAACCAAAACAAAGATATATCTCTAAGCTACCTTCTAAAAGTTTCACCCCGAATCGACCTCAAAAACAGACAAAAACTTAACTGCTTATACCGATGACACCTTCTAGCCATTATTATCTGTGTAGATGTACCTACCTGCTTCAATGTTCTACTTCACATTTGCAATACCGAGTGTCCTCATGCATAGTATTAAATTTTGAAAAGATGCACATGCAAAAATCGACCCATTGCTCCTGCATCTTTTCCCAATTCTAAGCAGTACAGTATAACTATGTGCCTGTATCCCTTACATACGAGTACTGCATCATCAGGAAGCACATGCATAGTATGGCATCGAAGTTATATCTTAGTGAGAGCATCGGACGTAGCACTTCCTTGTTCCTGGTGATGGTACCAGTATCAGTGCTGGAAAGCCGGTGAGCCGGCGATTTGTGGAGCAATTACAAATTGTTCGAAAAGCATGTTTGCTTCTCCTGGTATTCTAAGAGTACAAGTATGTGTCTACTTAATATGTGCATATATATATCTTTTGGAAATATTCACATGCTGGTTATCAGCGAGAGCCAAAGGATGAGGCTGCTTGTTGTTGCGTGTACTCCTAATAGCAATGTCCCAGATTCGATTTGGTATTTGAATACACCTGCAGATGTATATAGTGCTGGAGGACATATTGTTAATGCGGTCTCGGGGCTGGAAAGAGGTTGAGAGACAGCAAAACGTTCCGAAAACTACAAAAGGAGAACGGGGGCGTGAGCTTACAGTTTCTTGATTCTAGCACAATGTGCGAATACCATGCATCTCTCATCTGTGCGAGATGATAATTTCTTAACCATGAAGAGGGTGCCTGTGAATTTGTGAAACACCGAACACAGATGTTTAATCAGAGACATTTGAAATTAATCAAAAGTATTCGTGGTTTGAGGTGGAGAATATTTTGCCAAAGAGAAAGCCAAAGATGTGAACGAAGTATAAACGAGATCGGGGGAAAGTGGAAGTTGTACCGAAATAGTTTCCTAGAAACTTGTAGTATTGCTTCTTTTAATCTTTTCATGTGGCATACTTTTTGTGGAGAATACATACATTGCATGTATAGGTATTCTCATTTGGAAATCTAAAAAGCACTCGGAGAACTGAATCATTAAATGCTTTGAGGGGCATTTAAGTTGAAATTTTTTGATAACAGATTTTTTTATTTTATGGTAAATTGGTTCGTTTTCATGGAAATATGAGCCCAAGTAGCGGACTATTACTGGTCTGTATTTCACATCATTTAAAGAATTTTCTTTGTATTTGAAATGTGTAAAGGTTTATTCACGAAGAGGACAGAATCCCTTTTTGGTAATTTGCTAGCAGAGCTGACCGGCTTCATTAAAGTGATTTATTATAACCTATACACCAATTAAATGTTTGTGGAGCAAATTTACCTGTAAATTTGTTCAGGTGGATATTTTAGGGTGGTCTTTGTTCTGCATTATCATAACAGGTGCCAGTTCTTCTAGATATAAGTTTTTGAGGAGGGAAGCCTTGAGAACTAATATGAAAGTATCTTGCTGCATTACTTCTTCTCCTACCTGCCTTAACGAGACCGACAATCGCGAATTTGTTTTGTTCTGTTTTGTTGTTTGCCCGCGATAGGTAGGTATTTTTTTTTATTTGATAGTATTTCCTTTCTGTCCCAATGTTCATTGTCCTAGTAAAGTATGTAAGCAGTGAATGTTTTTTTTTCCCTTCGACTGAACAAATAATTTTGTAATGTTGAATCGAGTGATCCATTATTTTTCTATAATTTCGGAACTGTTGTTTATTGCTTTGTAAAATAATGTTTTTTCTTATATGGAAAATATATTATGTATGTATATTATAAAAAATAATAAGTGCAACCGTAACAATTATTACTCGGAATGCAAGTGGCATTCGAAATGAAAGCTTAGACCACTTAGAGTTCTCCAAAACAACATAAATGTGTGTTTACTGATAGTCACAAAGCTCAAAGAAAAACAAAACAAATAAATTGTGCAATAATGACTTTTAAAACCATTACATGGATAGGGAAAGTAGACGAGCTAGTAGTGTTGCCACCAGATAGAAATATTGAACACATTTTGAAGGATATGAAGCAGCTGTTGAAGAAGTCCCAACTCAAAATAATCAAAGAAAAGCCTGAATTGAACTAAAATAACATTTTTAAATAAAGAATTTTTAATATTACTTCTCCTTTTTTTAAGTAATTCTTGATAGATTATCACCATGTTTCGACGTACCAGCAGTGAGGTGGGAGAGTTTTGGTCACTTTAGTCCCGATCGTAGCCTTTTTTTTATTAATTTATCTTTTAAATTTATTAATCTAGTTACTATAATATTTCTTGGGGAAAAAATAAATAAATAAATATTAGGCATTAACGGCCCATACAGGGCCTAAAACCTAGTCTCTCCAACCACTTGCTTGTGCGAAGTGGGAGGGACCTACAATTTTAAGCCGAATCCGAACGGCAAATTTGAGAAGCTTCTCATGACATTTAATACTCTTTGATGTTTGTCAGACGTTCGCAAGAGGTTGGCAGTGGAAAAACTCTAGATGTTAATTGGGCCCGGCGGGATTTGAACCGAACCTGTCGATTAGTACTCCGACCCACTAACCACTGAGCCCGTCTTACAAAATAACCTCATAATTTCTTGTACATCAAATTATGTGACATCAATATGTGGTATTTTGAATTAAGGTTGTTGAGCCGTAGAAGCCGATGAAAGTTCAAGTTTTACCGTTATTCTTTTTTATTTTTGTCCTTTTTGCGTTGGATTTCGTTTAGCGATAGCTCCTGCTGATTGTGTTTACAGACGTGCAGCTGAATATATAATACGTAAGTATTTACGATTTTCTTAAATCTGTGTCGGCGAACGCACGAATACACCCATATCAAAATATTCAATTTAGCTCGTGTTTTAAAAAACATATCAAATTAGCTAAGGCTGTAAAAATTGAATTTCGAAGTAAAATGTATTATATAAAAAAATTGATCATTGTTGTTTGTTATGTTGTAACATACCTTAATATTGCCCGTAGATCCCTAAAAGTTACTATATTCGGGATCAGCATCGATAGTAATGTCGATCTAGAAATGTCTCTCCGTCGGAGAAAATTAGGCCCTAAAACTCGAGCAGACATTTAGACGATATATTCTCAAGGGCCCGAAATAAAGAAATGTAAACATTGTTAAAAATCACCCACTGATACGCAAAAAATCTTAAAAATTGAGTTTATTTAATAAATCGAAAATTTAGCTAGAAAGTTGAAATTTGAAGTACATCGTCTTAAGAAGCCCAAAATGCTCGGATGTAAAAATCCTCCCACAATTTAAAAAATAATTACATAAATCGAAAGTTTGAGCTAAGAAATTTTAAAAATATTCTCTAATATAATATTTAAAAAAAAAATTCGCCTTCTGACATGGCCACAATTTAAAAAAAAACCGTTTTATTCCTAGCAAAGTATGTCGATAAAGTAGTTTTGAACAATTATTAATTTAAATAAAGTTTTCTGCCATTGCCTTTTTGACGCGGTTCGTAGGATTTTTCCTTTGAGCATGACAGCATCAACTATGTCGGTCGCGCTCCATTTTCTTCGAAATAGGTTCCTTGATGTCAAAGATTCCTCTTATATTGGAACTCCTTATTCGATCAATCTTTATTATTATCTAAGCTGCCTTTAATTTGCCCTCATGCTTTTTGTACGCTGTCCCTATGTGAGTGCCTGGTGCAACAATTGCGGTGAAGAGCGTCCATTTCATTTCATTCATAGGGGCATTTTTTGGTCCCGGAAGATGGCTGAGTTTTCCCGCCACTTCATTCACCCTACGCTTACGAAATGATTAATTACGTCATCACAGCTTACTTCGCTATTGATCATAGATCCCAGATAATTAAACTTTTTGCAGTTGGGAATTACTCTTCCATTCATGTTTATGACTGGAATAGGTCAGTGTGGATCCGAGACCAGGCAGCGCAAGCATTCAATTTTTTTTTCAGACTAATACGATACACATTCCCCTCCAAAACATTCACCCATTCACCAAGTGCTCGTTGCAGGGACGTTTGATCCCCGCTAATGATGGCTCCATCGTCAACAAAGAATAACTTATGCACTTTGGAGACCGTTCTTATACTTTGGAAAGCATATGTGGTTGATTTACCCGCGACAAACCCGCACTGATCTTCATGGTGTGAGACATCAGCTTGATTGAACGGTAATTATCACAATCTCGCGTATAGAAGGTAGAAGGAAGAAGATACCTTTCCGTCCAGTGGTTAGGCTTTGGATTGCCTCCCATCAGTTTAGAGATAAAAGCTAATGAGCAATTTCGACCCGATGTTTTCCAGAACTCAGGTGGTATTTCGTCCGGCCCAACTTCTTTTCGTTTCTTGGAGTCTTTGACCGCCCTCCTTATTTCTTCGACAGAAATCCCGCGTACTCTTCGAAAATATATCGAGAAAACTGCTCATTTAGAAGTCCTTCACAATACTGTTGCCACTTGTGTAGTATTTTTTCGTCATCCACAAGAAGCAGCCCATGAGCAATGTTGATTTGATCGGATTTCCTGGGCATTTCTCCGTCTCTGAGCGGTTTTTTTGATAAAGATTGTGCCATTGTTCAAGCTGGTTTGTCGGAGTTCGTGCCTAGTTCCTATCAGCAGCATAGGACATTCCACATGTCTTATGCTCTGCTATTTTCATCCTCAACTTCGCTGATGATGTGATGGAGATAATTTTGCATGTTTCTAATAAATGCTTCGCCTTTCTCTTTCTCCAGATTATAAAATTTGATTTTCGCAGACACATTTGTTTGATTATTTTTGTTCATCGCCGCCGACATAAAAAATTTCTGAGCGGTGTTGCTGAGCGACATCCTCTCCCAGGATCCTTAACCCGAGGCTTCATAAGACGTGCTATCAAGTGGTTATCAATCTGGGTTTCATTTCCGCCACTGCTGAAGGTGACCAGGTGTCGGCTTTGTTTGACGAAC
This sequence comes from Portevinia maculata, assembly GCA_949715645.1. Taxonomy (NCBI): domain Eukaryota; kingdom Metazoa; phylum Arthropoda; class Insecta; order Diptera; family Syrphidae; genus Portevinia; species Portevinia maculata. The sequence continues at coordinate 335,972,257 of OX454525.1, read as the reverse complement.
ATGGTATTCAGAACGATAAGACCGCATGACTTCCACATACTTATGATATCTTCACCCGGTGGGTTCCCGGTGCTGTATGCCAATCCTCCATGGCAGTCTTTATAGACTTCGTTTGACTCCCGACATGTCCGTTCAATTTCCCGCCCACAAATAAAAGATCTTCGTTTGGGATATTCTTGACAAGATTTTGAAAATCTTCCCAGATTGCATCTTTTTCTCTCTGATCGCGTCCAACTTTTGGAGCATATGCACTGACATCATGCCACACCTCACCTAACACTACCGGTTAAAGAAACATCAAACGATCACTGGCGGGTTAGTGCGTTTTATTTTATCGTACATTTTCAGAGTGCTTCAGTTAAAACGAGTTCGACAAGTACATGTTCCTATTATTTTTTCTTTGATCTTCCCTTTACGACACCGGTGATCTCCACTCGTGTCAACCCACGGATTCGCCTGCACACTTGCGGGACAGCATTCAGATGTTAAATGCTTCGCTAGACTCAGCTGGATGTTAAAATTGCATAGATGTTATTTTGCCATTAGTCGGCTTTTACGATAAGCGCTGTTTATCGGGGTGCGCTGTAGTGATATTCTTAACCCGTCCGTACACGGGGAACATTATGTTTAGAATATAAGGAATAAATGTAATCCGAGTATGAACAAGGGTTTCTTTCCATTTAGTTCTCCGTTATTAATCATCGTCGCCAGAAAAAATACTGGTGGAAACGCAACTTTCATAATTTCGTGGTAACATAAAAATAGTCCTCAGACATCTTCGATGTTCATACCTATACTCCTCCAGTAGCACCTTTTGTTGCCCCTTTCTACTTTTGTTATGTTACATTGAGTTACGCTTGTGTGATCTCATTAAGAAATCTAGCCTTTACAATATTCAGCTCAATCCTCATTAAAAGAAAAACCGATTTCCATGCCAAAGCACTGTCAGAAGATGCCAGCGGTTCCCAGAAAGACCTTACTTGCCATTGTCAGGGCAAATAATTCTTCAATTGTTCGCTTATGTTAATGGTATACAATTTCAAAATTTCCTCATTCCTCATCCCGAAGTGATGGACGAAAAATAATTTCCGGACATCAAAGGCGACCGACCACATAGCTTTAATTATTCGACCAAATATAAATGTAATCAAAATGATTCTTCGCGAACTGTCTGCTGCTGAGAAAGAGGAAGACTTAACAATTTACAAACAGTCGCAGCTCAACACATAACACAAAATTACCCAACAATCATATTGGGAGGGCGATGAGGGGGAGAATCTACTACCAACCCTTCTTACCCTTTCATTCCTTTTGGTTGACTTGCTGCATCATCAAAATTGAACACAAAAGTACAACGCTTTCCGGTAAATAATAACAAATGGAGGTTCTCAATTCATTCTGGTAGCATCATTCCCTGTCGAAACGAAGGGAATGGGAATTCACGTCGCTAGGACCTGACTGAGATTACCTAACTCACTTTGGTAAAAACAAGAACTTAAAGTACAAAACCAGATAAGACGCATTAAGATTTTTTTGAAATTGATAACCACCTGCTCTCTGCCGAATGGATGCCAATTTTACCCACCTGAAAGAGGAATTTCAAACCAAAGGACAATGCGATTTGATTTGTGCCGATGGCACGCGGATGCGGATCACTCCCAGCTTGATGTATCCCGAAGGAAAAACAAATTTGATTTTAATTAACTACAGTCGGGGTGGGTTTGTAGTGACAGGGATTTTTCACTCCTCAAACTGTGGGGTGTACTTATTCTGTCTCCATTAACCGTCTAGATTGCCATAGCGATTGAGAAAAGAATTAGAGGACAGATTGCAAGTTTCGTTGGTTTCTTATATATTTGATCAGTTTCAGTCTTTGAAGAAACTTATTCCATTTCCGCTTGATTTACTTCCATGGCAATGGAGACAGTGTACCCTGCTTATGTGAATTAACTGCAGCGGGGATTCTTCGGAATTAACAAAACACTGGCGGTATTTCTACGGTGCCCACTTGGTTTGAAATGTCTTCGTATTTAATTGGTTTTCTTCCGTAATGAAACTGATTGGAGATGACAGTTGTTATTGGATAGCTCATTTTGTGTTCAGCATTTATAGGGCATACTGCGGTCCAAGCGAAGTCTCAGTTGTTTGGATTATTTTTGATATTAGTTCGAGAATGCTTCCAATTACGTAGCTACAAACATGAATAGTTTTCCTTTTTTTTTAAATGAAAATTGCTTTAGCTCCCTTTTCCTAGAATAGTTCTCATTGCGAGAAAAAATACCCATCGCTTCGACAAAAATATCGTAGCTTATTGTACGAGTTTTGAGGGGAAAATAGGAACATATTCTACAATTTCATTTCTCGCAACGAGATCTTAGCAGCATTAATAAACTTTCATATGCTATGCATAGCCGACAAAAACCAACAAAGGCATGCCTATATGCTCTTATTTCTATGCATAGCTCAAACCCCAATGGCATATTATTTAAAATGACAACAAAAATTATTAGTATGACCTACATATTTGCAAAAATTCCCTGAGAAAATAATTTGCAAAAGCACGTTTTCCTCGATTTTAAATTTTTCCATTGAAAACATTTTTTAATTTCCTTATGCCTCTATGCAAAGTATGTACCTACGATGGTGCTGGCTTACCTACTGTGCATAAGCTTAATGAAACTGAACAATTTTTGTAGAGATGGTTCATTAGTTACATACCTATGTTTATAATTTTGGGAGCGTTCGCATATAGATCTATATAGAAGGTTACAAACATTGTGGTTGGGCTTTTAGACAGGCAAGCTTTGAGATTTAAATAAATACATGCAAATAAGTTATTCAAAGAAGAAAATGTTTTAATTGGTAAACAAAATAGTTGGAAAAAATCACCATTACATCTGCTACATCTGCACCCTTTAAGATCTTTCATTTTTACACAGTTTTCCCTTTTCGCACTCATAATGAAACAAATGTTCTCTTGCCTTGCAAACAATGTCGAATCATACACTCGACAGCAAATAAACCGGGCCACCCGCTACGTTCTAGCTTTGATTCGATTTTCTTTAAAAGTATAACAAATACATGTCATTTCATTTCATTTTCATGTCATTTAAAATGATTTTAAATTTATTCTTAAGTACCGTTAACTCACATTGTAATCAAGCAAGAAACGTAATGCTAACGCATTGTCAAAAGCACCCTCAATATCGATGAAAATGACCATCGCGTATTCTTTTCTGTCAAGCGCGCCCTCAATTCTACCAACTAGATTTTGGAGCGCAGTCTCGCAGGATTATTTACACATGAGCTTCAAGGGCCCATAGAGAGTATATATTATAAATTTCAGTTCCCTAGCTCAAATTTTGGTTTTTCAATAAAATTGTTTTATTTATTTGTGGGCGGATTTTGCAAATTGTATATCCCGAGCAGTTTTAGGAGTCATAGATCATATATGAAAAAATTCAACTTTCTAGTTCAAAATTCGATTTTTTCCAAAATTTAGTTTTTTTTTTGAGTTTGTGGGCGGATTTCAAAAATTCGTAAATTGGATTATTTTGGAACCTAGAGAGTATATGGTTAAAATTTCAGCTCTTTTGGCCCAGTTTAAAGGCCTAATTTTTGCCGACGGACGGACGGACGGACATGGCTAGATCGACAGCTAGATGCTGATCATAAATATAGTAACTTTTAGGGGTCTACGGGCAATATTAAGGTATGTTACAAACTATGCGTCAAAATTAATATACCCTTTGAATAGGGTATAAAAACAAATTTATGTGGTTGGTATTATTGCACCTATGATGCTGCAAGTGTCATTCCTGTCAAACAACTTTTCCGTTGTCATAAGGTCCTCTGATACCGATGTCCTCATAATAGCGCTTTGCAATTTTGCATTGTTAAAAAAACAGTGTCAAAGTGTGGCTTAATGTGGGAGTTGTGTCCAGAAATACACTGAGATTCATAGATGTAAACTCTATTTACAACAAACTTGGATCCAGTTTTTGTAAAGCTCTACCAGGTTTTCACAGCTTCACTGACTGTGATTATACTCCATCCTTTTTTAAAAAGGGAAAAATAAAGCCTTTTAAGAGTCGACACGATTTTCAGTTAGCTTTTGCAGAACTATGAAATACAATTGATGTAAATGAACTGGACATAAATCTGTTTGAAGATTTTGTTTGCTGTATGTACCAAACTAAAGCTAAAAATGTTAACGAAGCGCGGTACGAAATATTTTACAAAGCCTGCAAGCCCACTTCCAAAAACCTTTTCAAAAATATCAAGAGTAAGTTAAACTAACTATTAATTTAGTCATGAAAATAAAAAAATTGTTTATTTTGCGAAGGTTTTGAAGGAAGTCTCCTACCTCCAAATAAATCCGTGCTACTGCAGCAAATATATAGATGCATCAACGTTTGTCAGGTGTGGAAAAATGTAATTTTAAAGGAACCCATCCAAATATAGCCATTAGACAATGGTTGGATACTAGACGACATAGGGTATCAAGTTAAATGGTTTGATGACAAAACTGCACCTGACAATCTCGATGATATTCTTAGGACTAACTTCGATGCATTCGACGATGACGACAATGTTGTTTGCAACGATTCATCTGATGAATCAGATTGTAATTAAAATCATTTTTGTAGCCTTAAAAAAATATTGTAGTGTATGTAATCTGTAGATATTTAGTTGGATTTATTATTTTTTTTTTTTATATTTTCTTAGAAATGTTATAGAACAATATTTTTTTTAAGTATTCTTTTGAATTCATCCATTTAGTAAAAAAACATTACTGAACTATGTTGGTGTATAAGGAACAAATACGTTAATTTAATATATTGGAATAAGAATATTTTTGTTAATACATTTATTTTATAAATAGGTGCAATAATACCAACCACATAAATTTGTTTTTTAGTTTAATTTTTTTTGCATACTATAAGTACGTCTGGCAAGGGGTTTGCCCTATGCAAAACGTCTAGGCCCCACATTTGCGGAATCAGCACACTTCCATCATTATTTTGGTATATTCAATGTGTGGTTATACCAATTATTTCAAAAGCAGATTTTTTGCATACTATTAGTACGTCTGGCAAGGGGTTTGCCCCATGCAAAACGTCTGGCACCCACATTTTCGGTATCAGGACACTTCCACCATTATTTTGGTATATTCAATGTGTGGTTATACCAATTATTTCAAAAACTGATTTTTTTTTGCATACTATTAGTACGTCTGGCAAGTGGTTTGCCCCATGCAAAACGTCTGGTACCATTCATCCTCTTTCATTTAATACTATTCATAAGTGGTTATATCTTCGATCCAGGATTTGAAAAAAACGTATTTTTACTTTACTATTACTAACATTTGCCCCAAGCAAATGCTGCCAGACTAGCGAAATAGACTTGAGCTATTTAGGCACTTAGCTTTTATATATCCTAATTTTGGTTATATCTTCACTCCCATAAAATGCTGTGGGCTCTTGGTCTAAAGTGTTCATAAGTTCAGATACTGTCAGAAGGAGACTTTTTGAACAGAACCTGATTCCAAAGAGAGCTGCAACAGGCCCAGCATTAACCGTAGGCCACCGTCGAGCACGCCTTGAATTTGCTCGAGAGCATAGGTATTTGACGTTGTAGCAGGGGGTAATGCACATTTTCCTGATGAGTCCATGGTGAGTCTACATGTGAGTGATCGACGTCAGAGAGTATATCGTCGGGTTGGTGAACGATATTTTCAATGTTGCATCGAGGAAACTGTTGCTTATGGAGGAGGATCTGTAATGGTCTGGGGCGGCATCTCCTTAACCGCACATACAGCTTAAGTTTTCATCGAACCAATGGGCCGTACACGTGGATTGACATCTCATCGCTACATTTCTGAAATCCTCGCAGACCTTGTTTTACCTTTCGCAGGATATATCGGGCAGGATATGCTGTTAATGCAAGATAACGCCCGGCCTCATGCTGCATATGTGGTGACCCAGTATCTACGGAACGTCGGCATTCGTACGATGGACCGGCCAGCTCGAAGCCCGGACTTGAATCCGATAGAACATTTATGGAATGAACTGAAACCTGCTCCAACAAGGCTATTCCTCAAGATTTCATCGTGAGGCTCGTGAGATCGATGAATGCAAGGATGCTGGCAGTTATCCAAGCAATACCAGATATTGACCAACATTTTTTTTTAAATTATTTCTTTGTTATTAGATTACATTTTTTTTCATTTTATGATTGCATTAATTAACACAACTGGAAAACGACTCTTTTTTGTATAACCTTAAATAAACACTGAATTAATTGAATAATCCCAATGAGTTTCCATTCATTTTATTCAACATATAACGCACTTTCTGTAGGTACTACTTTTTTAGTTGTATGTTTCATACTTTAAAAGAAAATCGAATCAGAGTTTGAAAGTAGCGGGTGGCCCGGTTTATTTGCTGTCGAGTGTAGATGGAAAATCGTTGTGAGAAAAAAATATCATTACCTACTAGTCTGGGGTACTCATTTTCTCGTTGCAGTCAAGGTCAAGTCAAGGGGCGAGAAATTTGACATACAACAAACTCGTATCGATTTCTTTTCTCTCAAAAATAAATTTTCCGGAAAAGTGGGCTTTACTGGGGAAACATTCAGCTTATTTTTTATTGACGTATAACCACTATTTATGAAATGTGTTCTGATTTGCCCTTAAAGTGGAGAGCTTATTCCAAAATTTTACATTCAAATTTGTAAGGCTTACCAACTATTTAAAATTTAAATTGATAGCTTGTTATATCCTATTTCCTATAAAATTTCTCGTTGCAAGAAATTTCAAAATTCTCGCACCTTCAATGAGAGAATCTATTCTCTCTTGCAACTAGAACATGAATAATCCGGACTATTAGTTTCTTGTAACGATTTTCCTTCGGAATTTAACCTTTACATTGTTTACGAGGCAAGAGAATCAATTTTATTCATTATGAGTACAAAAAATAAACGCTACACAAAAATTAATGATCTAACAGAGGGAAAAGAATGTACGTATTTATATACACTTGTGGAATATTAGTAGCTGTTTTAATTGATTCAACCCTGAGTTACAATCTAACCTCGACTCTGTTCCAGTTTTGTCTGCACAGCGGGAAGGCAGCAAGGCCGGGGGAGACTGATTCGGTCGACCCGCCGGGTTTACTGTCTCGCCCTCGGAGTGGAGTGCTGACTGAAGTGAGTGATACAATCTAACTTTAGTGAGATCTCTTTTCCTTGGCAGGGGAACCGGTTTGGGTTGATCTGCGGGAAGGGGGAGGGAGGGGCTCAAGCCATCGTCTAATCCGTCCTCTAGTTTAGTTTAACCATTTGGACCTAGTGACGAATTTGCTGATACAGCCAATATCTGTCTCACTGAGATCGCTTAGATTATCGAGGAAATAATTGCCAAGAATTTGTTTCCTTGAGTTGGCTAGTGCGGGGCAGTTGCACAGGAGATGTGTGGTGGTTTCTTCCTCTTCGACGTCTCTACAGCTTCTGCAGAAGTCGTTTGAGGGAGCTCCTAATCTGGTGGCATGTCTGCCTAAAAAGCAGTGGCCAGTGATTGCTCCGATTACAGAGCTGATATTTTTCCTGCTGATGGAGAGAAGTTTGGATGTTCTCTTGCATCGTATTTGGTCCAAATTTACTTTGAGGGCACACATGTATTGATGTTGATCCACCTTTTGTTTGCTTCTATTAATGCGTTATCTAGAAGTTTTAGTTTCAGTGTCTGAATGGGTACCACCGGTGTCTCTCTGTTGTCAGAGAGTTCTTGTGCGGGACCCCGTCTGGCTAACTCGTCCGCCTTGCAGTTGCCTGGAATGTCACTGTGACCGGGTACCCAGCACAGGGAAGTGTTACATCTGGCCGCGATCTCGTTAAGACATTCGCGGCATTGTTTTACCAACTTGTATCTTATTGTTCGTGATTCTATGGCTTTTATCGCTGCCTGACTGTATATGTAGATCACGATAGTTTTTCCATATATCAGGCTCATAGAGAGTCTGCGTGCTGCTTCGCGGATAGTCGTGACTTCTGCCTGAAATACACTGCAGTGGTCCGGCAGTCGTAGTGCGACATTGAGCGCGGGGTTGTGCATATTTCTATGGCGTCATTGTTTACGATACGACCGTCTACCCAACTGGCTCGGTCTGGGATGGCCGTCTTTTATTTATTGGCCTCAGTAAAGAAGAAGAAGACGAACATAAAGAAGAAAAAGAAAAAGAAACATAGGGACGGGCTACAGTCCGCTGGGCGAACTGTTGGATACACTATTCTTATTCATATCCCTCATAAGTGGGCGTGACAATAGTCTAAGTATGGTTATGGTTAACATTTTAATCTAGGTCCAGTTTAAAGGCCTAATTTTTGCGGACGGACATGGCTAGATCGACATTACTATCGATGCTGATCATAAATATAGTAACTTTTAGGGGTCTACGGGCAATATTAAGGTATGTTACAAACTATGCGTCAAAATTAATATACCCTCAGGATAGGGATAGGAAGAAGAAGAAGAAGAAGAAGAAGAAGAAGAAGAAGAAGAAGAAGAAGAAGAAGAAGAAGAAGAAGAAGAAGAAGAAGAAGAAGAAGAAGAAGAAGAAGAAGAAGAATGTGATAATGCACCATATAACACCGTTGAAATGGGTCAAAAACAATAAAGCATAATTCCTGACAAAAAAGTTTGGCGGGGCATGACACTATTCATGCCGCGTCGAAATTGGTTTCCGACATTCAGTGGAATGAAGCAATTTATAATATGTAAGTATGTTTATGGGAAAGAAGTTCGTTGCCAAATGTGGCAACATGACTTTGAGCAGAGTCTTTGAAATTAAAACCGGTTTACAGCAGGGGGCGGTGAATTCTAAGATCCTGTTTATCATTTATACGAGTGATCTGGCGGGTTCACTCTGACATGCTATAGCGTATGCAGGCGATTTGGTGGCATACAGATCAGGTCCTAAAATCGAAGTCATAGACATTCTTTTGCAGCGTGACTTCGATCAAATTAGGGGATATTGCGACGACTGGAAGTTGAAAATCAACTTTCAGAAGGCGAAAACATTCTTGTTCAGAACAGCATTGGCTGGGGCCTCTAGGGATACCAGAAAAAACTGGAAGAAATTGGCCATCAATGGACAAAATGGGCAGCTATTGGCGGTGAGAGGCATAGTTAGATATCTGGCTGGCTTGACCAGCATCTGTATTTCGATAGACATATAGTTGCTTGTCTTGCTGGGGCCAAGAAGGCTTATGATCTGACAAGGAAACTGTTTCATAGCAGTCAAATTGATTCCAGAGTGAAGGTAATATGTTACGTGGCTCTTATAAGGCCGATCATTGCTTATGGTTGTCCATTGTGGTTTAATATAGCGCCTAGTTATAAGGAAAAGATTCGGGTTTTAGAGAGACAATGTCTTAGGACATGTCTCCCGTTGTTCCGAACGCCTAAATCCAACTATATAAAATAATATCCCAACAAGATCCTATACGATGGGGCTCAGTTGAATAGTTGAATAGGATTGACAATCTCTTCATTAAAGTAACTCAAAGGCACGTTGCAAGGCGATGGGCAGCGAAAATAGTCTGATCTTTGGGGCTTACTACCCCAAATCAATGTAGATAGAGAGTACGCTCCGGTCTGGCCTTATACCCTCGGAGGCATTTGTCCATATTGATGGTAAAGGGCTGGTCCAGACGAGGGATGTTATGCTCATGAGCTCCTCCGTGTTGGTAAGGTAAGTTCGATACGGGAAAGCAATTCTCCAAATTTTGGTGGCTTGACGTCCCAAGACGGTGCGTTACTTTAGGGAACATCCTCTTAGGTTAGAAGTTATACTAAGTAAGCTAGGGCGTTCCCGGGAGAAGCCGGGCTCGTCAACTTGTGCTAGTGCTTCCGCGAGGTGAGTGACGTTGTAATGCCTCAGTCGACTCACGGCGGCGCGTGTGGATGTTGACGACTGCTAGGCGCTTGGCACTCAATTGTGATTTTGACCACTTGTTGCGTAATGAAACGTGTCCTAATTACAGTTAGAATATGTTGAGTAGTTTAAGTAAGTAGAGTAGGTAGTTTGTAATTTGTTTTCTATAAAATAAAAAATTTAAATAATGATGCCGAGTTTTAAAAATGTTCTCGACGAATATAATATGTAAAATTAGTTTATAAAATAGTTTGTAGACCGAAAGGCAATAATTATAGAGTTATAGTTAGGTTTACAAAGTCTGCAGAAGGACAATTAATTTGGAATAAGTATCCTGTTAATTTTAGGTTAGATTTAATCAATTTTGTCTAGTATTTAAGTTGATATTTAAAAAATAATAACAAAATGAATTTAAAAGTAAAGTTAAAAGCACCATAATACCTGGTAATACCTGACATATTTTTGTCTCTCGCATGGCATTTATCAGTGGTGGGCATATGCCCGAAGCTGTGTTAAAAACTAATTGCAGAATATATTTTCTCGATTAAATACAAACAAATGGCTATTTTAGTATTCATATATACACATACAATATGTGTTTTGTTCAAAGTCAAAGTACTGGCTTAAAAAACACGCTTTACTTTCGCCTGGAATATACTAGAGGAGTCCGGGAGTCAGCATGATTAGGAGGTTCTCAATTCCGCTGAGAAGATACCCGAACGACTCCACATTCCATCTTCGAACGGCGTCGGTAAAATTAGTGTTCACGTTCATTAAGGCTTATTTGTAATGAGTGTGAAAAGAAATTACAAATTCATGCTCCACACTAATTTTGTTAGTCGTAATGGACATTATACTTATGAATAGAAATAAACAATGAAATATGATTTTATTTTTAAATCCTGAGCTGGTTACAGAGAAGTGTCTCCTTTTCTTTTAAACTGTTGTAGATTGTGTTCTTCCGGAAAGATGTCGCTCGGAAGCAGTTTCGAAATAAAAAAGTCACATAAGACAAAGGAGGTATCAATTGCTCCGTCAGCACTCGGTATCAGCGGCTTTTTTTCATTTGGTTATGGTTTTGGTTAGATTAAAGTAACTCTATATAACAATGTTTCCTCTATTTTTCTTCACACTGTTAATATTCTAGTTCATTTGGATTTATTCACATTTATTGCCAATGAATTAAAGTTCACTTCTCGCTTTTACCACATTAAAACTAAACCTCTTTATCAACTCTTCCATATTCAAGTAATTACATTTTATTAGATACAAACTAAATCTGTAGTTATGTACATACGAGTATATGGCCAACGTTATTTTTTTGTTAGCAGTTTTTATTCTCTCAATCCGTTAAAAAAAAAAACAGATCATCCATACATCAAATTCCCTTCAAAACATATGAAACGATTTTTGCTTCATTGGTGGATGAATGTTTTCATTTTCTGCAAAAACTATTTCGACTTTAGAATGGTAGACATTTTCAAATGAAATCGATTTCATCATGATTTTAACTGCAATGTAGCTTAAAAAAATAAAAAAAATGAAACAAAAACGAAACAATTTACTCAATGTAGTAATGATTTTCCTCTTGCAGAACCATTTCAGGAGATATACTAAATAAAAACTCAACGAGTGATATTGGAAGTAAATTAATTTTTTACAATTTTTTAGCCAACTGCTTTGGTCACTGTTTGATGGATAGACACTGGGCGACTGGTTGGCAATGCACACCTAGTTTGTATACCCTATCCTAAACGTAAGTTCATTTTGACTCATATTTTGAAACAAGCCTTAATATTGGTCGTACACCCCTAACAGTTACTATATTTGTGATCAGTGTCTTAAGTTACGTCAACTTAGCCATGCCGGTCTGTCTGTCTGTCATCAACTTTGGGAACCTGAAATTCGAGCTACAAAGCTGAAATATAATCTCTAAGGGCCCGGAATGATCGACTAGAAACAATTTTTTAAAAAACCAGACAATGATATGCCTATTATTTACAAAAACCATCGTAGTCGACGGAAAGTTTAGCGTCGTAGTAAAAAAGACAGATACAAAATTTGATAAAATTCTTAAAAAACGTAAAAATTGGTTGTATCAATATATCAAGACAATATTCTTCTTAACAATTCGCACAAAATGTTTGGTCACGCCCCACTTGTTGGGCACGTTTTTTAACAAAACCGTTGTTTTTTCCGATTAATTACTTGAAAAAGAAAAACGACAATAATAGAAAAACATCAAATAAATGTCCTTCTTAAGAACCCGCCTAAATTCCCACTTTTCAATTTTTTGTAATTTTGTTAGAAACTTAGAAGTTAGGACCCTCAATCTCAGTTTGGGAGGCAGAAATATGGAAATAGGGTATCCCAGATTTCCTAATGTTTTTTTTTAAATGAATTTGTCGATGGAATTTTTTTTGATACACTTTGATTTTTCAAGACAAAAGGGTACGATTACGGGCTACGTTTTATATGGATACAGGATAAAACGTAGTTCTAATGTTTATGTTTAGATCCTATTAACAGGGTAATGTGTTTAAGAGCCTGCTGTCCAACTGCGACCCCCCTGCTTATCACTGCTGGATTTGCAGTAGGTGCGAGGTTGGTAAAGGCGCTAAGTTGAGACTAGAGAGAGAATATTATTCAAATGCTTTAGGATTTTTTAAACTTTATTTCTTAAAAGTGTGACATTTTCATTATTTGTTTCTCATTTTCGACGATGACATTTCGGGACTAAAGTTCCTTCGCCAATCATCTTCAGTGCCAAATCTCAATTCTATATTTTAGGCAGTGGTATGCGATAATCGATCGATCTCTTTCCTACGACTAAGCAGAGATGTTCCTTAAAAGCCAATACATGGTTCATTACAATCAATTTATGGAAAGTCCTAGCTGCGACTGTGTCTTCATCACTGCCTAATCGATTGGCTTCGAATTCACAATTGTTTTAATTTTGTTGGGAAATTGGAAGCTGGAAACGAGACTGGCACCTAATCACATGGATCAGTGGCGGAAACGAAAAGGAAATTGCCTACCATAACATGGTTGAATATCAGCTTTCTAGCTCGAATTTTAGGGACCTTAATATTGGTGAGCGGCGGACTGTAGATCGACATAACTTTCGATGCTAATCACGAATATAGTGACTTTTAGGGATCTACAAAAAATATTAAACACATGTGCAGAATTTTTCATGCAGACAAAATGGATCATACGCGTTGTATGAATGCAAGTTAATTCTGCAGCCACTACATACTAAAAAGGAAAAAAGGATCAAATTTGAGGCGTTTGAGGTCAGGTCAGGTGATTTTTATTTTCCATTATCTTTTTACTATTGACCCATTAATTGTTTCTTTTAACCTATGCAATGCAGTGCACTTAAAATGAAGCTACACATTGCGCTTAAAGTGCAGTGGTACATCCAGTGCATACAGCATTTCTGCGTATATGTTTTGGGCTAGGGTATAAAATTTGAGGAAAATCACATTATCGAATTCCAATGAATTCCGTCGCGAGATTTTTATGCAATGCTCAATGCTTAACAACACCACTTGCAATTACGTCAAATTTAACTATCAAAATCGGCATGGTCGTGTGCGCTTATAAGATTATTCGAGACATACATGACACTATTTTCATAGCGAGATGGTGGAACGCTAAGCTATCCCTTCTCAGGAAAAGAGTGGGGAGGCTGTTTAACAGGGCCAGGATGTCTAACCTGGCAGCCGATTGGTCTTCTCATGCGGATGCGCAGAAGGAGTACAAGAGGCAAATTAAGAGCGCTAAGAAGGTATCTTGGCAGAGGTTCTGCGGAGAACTGAAGGATGTTAACGCGGTTTCGAGATTGCAGAGGTCCTCTCAGCTGATCCGGGAGCCAGGCTTGACGTCCTTCGGAAGCCTGATGGCACCTCGACCAACTCCAATGAGGAGGCACTTCAACTGCTAATGGACACCCACTTTCCTGGCTGCAAAGCCGTGGATAGTTGCGTGTGGCCAAACAAAGGCAGAACTACCACTGAGCAGTGGCGGGTCGCGGCGAGCATTGTTACGAGAGAGAGGGCTAGAGCTATTATCCTGTCCTTTTCTCCTTTCAAAGCTCCTGGACCTGATGGCATATACCCCATACTCTTGCAAAAGGGTATCGAGATTTTGCTCACACTGCTAACTAGAATCTAAAGAGCTAGCGTTGCTCTGCGACATATTCCTTTAGCCTGGAGAAGAGCTAGGGCGGTTTTCATTCCCAAACCGGGAAAGGCCGCCTATGATCTTCCCAAAAGCTTCAGGACTATTAGCCTTTCATCATTTCTGCTAAAGGGCCTTGAAAAACTGATTGACGTACGGCTTAAGAGTATTCCAGCTTCGCTGGGTATTCATGATAGCCAACGCGCCTATCAAAAAGGCAAGTCCACTGAGACGGCATTAACGGATCTGACGGCCAGAGTGCGTAGGGCGCTCGACCGCAAGAACTATGCTCTTGCTGTCTTCATGGATATTGAGGGTGCCTTTGACAATCCCACCTTTTGCAGAATTGAGTCTGCCTTAACACTGAAAGGCGTCGATTCTACAACTGTGGAATGGATCCTGGAAATGCTTAAGAGCAGAGAAGTTACAGCTGCTGTTGGCGGCTGTGTCAGAACTGTGCGCGCTGTCAAAGGCTTTGCGCAGGGCGGTGTACTTTCCACTACATTGTGGAACCTGTTGGTCGACTCCTTGTTGAGAAGACTTGATGGGGAAGGTCACCCTGTTATTGGGTACGCTGACGATGTGTGCATTATTGTCAGCGGCAGGAGTTTACCAACTCTTTGTGAGCGGATGGAAACAGCGCTCAATAGTGTTGGGAGTTGGTGCCGCAAGCAAGCTCTGTCAGTCAACCCCGCGAAGACTGAGATGATGCTGTTCACGAGTAGAAGGGCAATACCTCAAGTGAGGTGGCCTTACTTCCAGGGCACTCAACTAAAGCTATCAAGCAAGGTTAAGTATCTGGGTATTGTTCTAGATCCAAAGCTTAACTTTTCTGAACATTTGGTTGCTAGGATTTCGAAGGCAACTAACATTCTCTGGCAGTGCCGTAGGATGTTCATCAGAACCTGGGGACTTAGTCCCAGGCTGGTTCACTGGATTTACACGTGCATTGTTAGGCCATACCTTATGTATGGTGCGATTGTATGGTGGGCTAGAGCTCACATCCTCAAACGTCAACTGTCGAAGCTACAGCACCTTGCGTGCTTATGCATTACAGGTGCGATGAGAGGAACTCCCACTGCTGCTATGGAAGTGTTGCTCTGTTTACCTCCCTTGCAGTTCCTTGCTGAAAGTGAGGCCAGAAAATCACTATACCGCATGTGTGTAGTACTTGGACGGCAGGTCAATCTCGGCGATGGGGCCAGAGGTGCTAGGTACAGAGCTCTCTATGACAGCCTACCTGGCCATCGGGGAGGAGCACTTGACACTGTGTGCATGAAGCAAGTCTTTAAGCGCCGTTTTCAGGTCATCCTTTCTGAACGGCAGGAATGGAACAGTGAGGGGTGGATTGGCTTTAGGCCGGGTGATGTCATCGTCTATACTGATGGCTCACTTATTGACGGTATCTCCGGAGCCGGGGTCTACTCTAGAGACTGTCGGATAAATCTATCTGCAGCCTTGGGTAGACAAACAACTGTTTTTCAGGCAGAAATCTTTACGATTGCCACTGCCGCCAATATCCTGTTAAGGAGAAGGATTAAGGGTAAAACCTTATACATCTGCTCAGATAGCCAAGCCGCTATCAAAGCCTGTTCGGCTGGCTCTCTCAACTCAAAAATAGTTGAGGAAACCATGGTTAGGCTTAATTGTCTGGCTCTGGCCAGGAAGGGCTCTTCAACAGCCTTCATTGGCCCACAACCATCCATAGGATGCTGCTCATCCGTCCACAAACGTGAAATGGATTCGGCTCTACGCCAACAACATTCCGAATACTGGCATGACCTGGTCTCATGCAGGTATTCGAAGAAGCTAGTGGACGGTTCAAAAATCAGCAGAGCTAAGTTTTTGCTTGGACTAAACAGGAAAGACTTGACATCCTTGATTGGTCTCGTCACCGGTTTCAGTCCTCTTAACGAGCACCTCAAAACCGTTCACATTAGGAGCTCGGGCCTATGTGAGTGCTGCATGGAGGCGGATGAAACGGCATCTCACTTCATCTGTGAATGTCCGGCTTTCGCCAGAACCAGGCTCACCACTATAGGCAAACAATTCGTTAACGAAGATGAGATGGGGGTAATTGAACTTGCAAATATTCTTCGCTTTGCCAAGGCTACTGGCAGGTTCTCCCTCACTGAATCTTACTAATCGCCAATAACCAGCGAGCGGGCAGCTATGCTGAAGTACAATGGACCAATAGGTCTAAGTGCTTGTCATCTACTGATGACCCCACTGCACATACAATACAATACAAATGCCAAGTCATAATTTGGCATAAGATGCACCTAAAACCGCAAAAATGTTTATTTTTTTAAGGTCTTAACAGGTTTTTAAGCCTTTAAAGTCGCTTGACTTATGTCGTTTCTGAAATAAACGAACTTTTTTCGATAAAAGCTTTTACTGTTATTTGTTTTTATTATTTATTATAAGCTTTAAACAAGAAAATGATCTGTAGCAATTGTGGTCGATAATGTCTATCGTTTTTGGTAACATGAACGTGCATTTTTTTGATACTGAAGAATTTAGTATCAAATCGGCATATTCTTGAACAGTGTAAATTCTATCCCTTTTTTTAATCTTACGTTTTATGACTGCGAAGTGTCTTTCACATGGTATTCTTGAACTTTTTTAAGGATACTAAAGATGACTAAAACCTTATCATTGCGTGGTTTTTATTTTGACCACCACAGCCATCGGAACAAATATGCAACTCCTGGACGTCCTTCATTTTACTTTCAAAAAATTGATTTAAAAAAGAGCGGACTTCATTTGGACCCTTTCCAGCGATCCCTTCATGGTAAACAAAAAAAGTTGCGGTGTTGTTGCGAAGATCGTGTATACAAAATACGCTTACAGTAAGTTGTCTTAAGTAGAACGTTTCCTGTACAGGTCATGGGTTTTGAAGATTTTGCATGTAGTACGTTATGTGTACAAAGTAAAAAAAATTTGTGTAGAAACAGCATAAGTCAATGTTGTTTCTGAAATAAACAATTCAAATGGCCATTAGACCTTAGCATACATACACATTTCCATATTCTGCACTTTTTCAAAAGGGAGAATTCGGTGACATTTAATACATAAACATTCGTATTAAGTATTCAAAGTTATGAATATTTTTGGTGTAGGTACCTACAATGAGTGTAAACACATCAATACATTTTGTCACGGCAACATGATACATGAGTCGTCGGAAAAAATGCCAGCGTTCAGCAATGACATGATTACCTAGTGGAACCTATGACTCCAAGTGCCGAATAGTGAAAACATATTTACAGGTCATAAAACGTAGTGGTAATAATAAAAAACGGATAATAACCTGTTAATCTGCCAATTATACTAGCAGGATAGGTAGGCAGCTATCAAATTGTATTAAGGAGTTAAGTAAACAAAGGAGCGTTTCTATGCTGGCCGACTCCTGTGTGTTTTCTAATAAAAATACGACCAGCAGGCCAAAAAGACAATCTATCCCAAGTAAACAGCTCAGTTATTCTTATGTTTTTTTTACCTTGTGTATCAACATCACATTTTACTATTAACGTAATATTGAACGATAAAATAAATATAAAGCTGTAGGGGCCACAGGGCCCAAAACCTAGCTTCTCCAACCATTTGCATGTGCGAAGTGGAACTGACCTAACAGCCGAATCCGAAAATTTGAGAAGCTTCTTGTGATAATTGATACTCTTGGATGTTTGACAGACGTTGTCACACAAGTGTGCATGCAAATAAGTGGGTTTTTCCATTGCCATCACTGATGATCCCACACCACAACATCCACATAAAATGCAAATGGATTTAATGTCTCTTGTGTCTTGTGTTCTCCAACTATTAGCTCCATAGTCCTCTTCTACAAGAAAGGCTTGCAAAAACTATCTAGGGATATCCCTGCTAAATGTCGCATATAAGACCCTATCCAACGATTCAGTTGTGTCGCATGACGCTAGAAAACACGCGGTGTAATTACGGTTAGGAAGAAGCTCTTCCAAATTATTCCAAACCTGCACCGGATTCCGGCAAGGATGCGCCGTCATGTCACATTTTCAATATTGAAATTTAGCAAATAGTGTGCAGGGAAGGTGTTAACACGGTATGTAATATATTTAACAGAATCGTCCAACTTCTGGGATACACGGACGATATCGACAACATTGTCCGATCCAGCGTGCCGTGTTAAAGGCTTTCGTGGCGACGGAAGGACAGGCAAAATTGGTTGGCCTTGAAGTCAACGAGGACAAATGAAACACTTGCATTAACATTTTCTAAAAATAAAATTATTTCTTCCGTATGGGAATGCTACATCTATAGAACAAGGTTGGTCCCTAAAATGCAAAATTATTGTTCGGTTACATTTTTCGTACTACTTTTAGTGCCAAGACCTAAAATCTTCATTTTTATTTGTATCTATGGGGTAGAAGAGAATCTCTGCCCGGTAGTACAATGGACCATAACCGGGCCCGAGTGATGCGGGATTTGGAATTACTTTTTATATAAGAAAAAAATCATATGTAAAAACTGGGGTAAACGCGGTGAATGTAAGCTGAAGTGTCGAAGTAACCTATTCAGTAACCTATAGATACCAGTCTCCTGTGTCAGTATTGATTAGTTAAATGACTATGACAATGCAAAAGAAGACTTTCCTTTTTAAGGCGAAAGCTATTCCTCTGGCTCATAAATTTGATGCAGCTGAATAAGAACTCATCTTAATGATCTAAACAAAAAAATAACCTTATTGTACGTATATTGTACCGTTGCAATAAATACTTATATGAAACAAAAATGCTATACAATTTCGATAATTAATAACACTACGGTCGGAATTGCCAAACGAAATACTCAACTTTACGCCAAGTATCAAGTTGCATTCAATGACAGTCAACGTCGCTCAGCTTATAATCACAGAAAGAAAAGGCATTAAAATAACCGTCCACTTCACGTGGTAGCAATTGTAAGAATTATGATTGTTCATTCAAAACAACGCAAAGGAAATAAATTGATGTAAAACAAAACCAAAAACGAGAAAATTGTGAGATACCACATACAAAACCAAGTTAAATTAAAATAACAACCGTACTTATTTCCTTGATGTCCGCTTTTTTTTCTAAAATAGTGGAGCAAGGACTTTTTCCAGCAAACCCATATACTGTTTTCTTGCTTGTACTGAAATCCTGCAACTTCTTGCTATCCGGAAATACCATATGTCCTTTTGGAAATTCTCATATGACAAAAACATTCCAGTTTTTCTTTGTCTCGCAATAACGAGCTTATGTGGTCAGTACATTTGTTGGCAAGAGTTCATATTCCTTGGAATGATCAAAATACTGCAGCGATAGGAAGAAGGATATAGAATAATACACGTATGTATGTGTATGTATTTAGTTTTTGGTGACACTTTAAAGGGAGCATTTAATGAAAAATGGGAACTTGTTTTGCCTCTTCAAATTATAATGAATTAAGAGCCTTTGATTGCAGGTATTTTGAATATTTTTTTTAAATTGGTGCGAGAAGCAGAAAATACGGGTTTGTGCTGACTGCTTTGTCAAAGGTATGTGTTTTGGTTTTAAGCATGAGTATTTGATTGACATGTGAGAAACAAACATTTATTTTCAGTGGGTGTTGTTACTTATAAGTACCTACTGACCAAAGAGATCGCAATAAGTTGGATGCTTAATTAAAAAAAAGACAGTTGCTTAATTTTCAATTTAACTAGCGGAACCCGGCAAACTTTGTTTCGTTGTCTGGCAGGCGCCTTTGTCAGCTTACTTTTTCGAATAAAACAGTGTCTGGTCGGCCCTCTTTGTGAGTTGAAAGTATTTTTCCCTTTTCTCCACATGGTTAAGCCCCCTCACGCAAGGTATCTGGGAGGCGCCTATGTCATCATTCTTGCTTAAATCAAATAGCGTTTGGGTATACCGATTTATGGGAAAAAAGGATTTATCTCTTTTCTCCTACATACCTTGGAGTTCAACAGTCAGACGACCACAGCCTAGATGAAGGACCGACAATGCTTTTCAACTTTTTTAAATGTTATTGTTTTGCTTTAAAATTAATTGTTGTACTTGTCTCTGAAAATGCTATTCTCTAGCAATAAATTCAAAAATATATTAATGTTAATTATTTTTTTTTTTGTTTCCCTACTTGGAAATTATTATCTCTATTATCACTTTAAGTGTTCAATTTTAATTTTTAATATTGCTGTTTATCGTAAAGTAACCTTACTTTGTTAAGATTAATCCAGCCAACATAACCAAAACACTCACAAAATTTCATGAAAATCCGTCGAGCGGTTGGTGAGTTTTTAAAGGATACACGCAAAAAAAGAGTCATTTTATATATGTATAGAGATATATATATAAAATAACAATTGTATTGGCATTCGAATTAAGAGATCGGAGGCAGATGTTTGAATGCTCTGAGATACCGTAACGCATTGCGACAATGCGTTATCGGTCCATCTGTAGGGGTGACAATTGCCAATAAACTTTGAGACACAATACCATTTGTTTTCTTAGTTTTTGGATCATAAAAACCTGTTTTTACATTTCGAATTAGTACATTAACTGATAATACATGATTGTTGACATAAAGAGAAAAAAGGATGGCCTTATATTGCCGTCTGCCGATAGATTCAAATTTCATGATTAATTTTGTAAACTTAAAAGGAAAAAAATATAGGTAATAAAATAAAAAGAAAAAAATATTATGAAAAACATTGGGCCTCCTTATAGGCGGGGAGCCACCAATCATGAAAGCTCCGTGATCGCGCCTACTAAAGCTTTAAATAAAAAATAAAAGTGAACACTCAGACGAATAAGATTTGCTTTGTCGGCGTGGATTTAATTGGCCGAAAACATTTTAAATAAATTATATATTATTAAATTTCCATAATTTTTTTTCGTCATCACGGATTTTGATCAATCTCATAGACATTGTGGGAAATATCATATTCTTTGAGAAAAAATCCGGCAGGCCAATGATTTTTAGCCGGAAAGGTCGCGCATACCTATTTAAATGGTGTGATAGGGGGTAAAATTTATCCATTATCAGGAAACCTTTTTTTCCATTTTACGCATTTTGATGTTAGATTCATAAATATCTTGGTATGCGTGCTTACAAACTGCCGGAAGTATCGCGGATACCAGATTTTATTATGTGGTTAGAGATTATACTGTCATGGATTTTACTTCATTCAAGACATTTCTTTCAGAGTCATATTATAACCTCTAGTTTCTTCCTTGCATTTTAAGCTATATACAAATTCATATGGGATAAAGGAAATATAGGAAGATTTTAATTATAATAAATGAAAGTTGATACAAAGTCTACAAAAATCATTGAATGCCTTGCGACCTTTCGCTATTCTATTTAATTCCAATTCATGATTGGTTTTTTCTCGAATGTGGTAACCGCAACTTCTGGTGTTCAACAAGGAGGAGATTTAGGGCCGTTGCTATTTGTACTGTTTGTAAATGAAATTCCTCAGTTTTTCACAAAGTGCGAATGTCTGTTATTTGCAGATGATTTCAAAATGTTTTGTAAAGTCTGCAACTTCTCGGACTGGTTAACATTCCAGCTTGAGATGAACCTTTTTTTACAATGGTGTTCCGAAAATGATTTGGAGCTTAGTTTGCCTAAATGTAAAGTTTGCACGATATCTCGTTCTCACAGACCCTTTCTTCACTCATACGAAGCTGGAAGTTTTGCTTTTAGTAGAGTAGGTATCTGAAGTTAAGGATATTAGGGTTATATTTGATAGTAAGTTAACCTTCAATTTACATATCGACTTCATTGTCTCTAAATCTTTTTCCCTTCTTGCTTTCATTCACTCTTCTCGAGTAGAACGGGTTCAAAAATGCTTCACTCGCCTTGCTCTGAAGAGCACTTTGAGCTTTGAGCTTCCATCTTATAAAAGTCGCTGCTTATTGTTATGCCTTAATACTCCCCTAGTTAGGAGAAAGACGCAGTCTTTGGTGTTCCTTAAAGATATTATCTTTAACAGAATTAACTGTAGTGAACTTCTTTTTAGTCTACTATTCTATGCACCAACCAGAGTACTAAGAGACAGACATTGGTTTTTACCGATAACTCGATGCATCTATTAGAGTACCTACTGCTGTGTAATTTTGGATCCTTTTATGGTGTCCACTCTTCTCGAGAAGAACGGGTTCAAAAACGCTTCACTCGCCTTGCTCTGAAGAGATTTAACAGGGACTTTGAGCTTCCATCTTATAAAAGTCGCTGCTTATTGTTAGGCCTTAATACTCGTGTAGTTAGGAGAAAGACGCAGTCTTTGGTGTTCCTTAAAGATATTATGTTTAACAGAATTATTTACTGTAGTGAACTTCTTTTTAGTCTACTATTCTATGCACCAAGCAGAGTACTGGGAGATAAACATTTGTTTTTACCGATAACTCGATGCATCTATTTGCTTAATCCGGTCGGTAATAACCTGAATTTAACCTCAAATCGGGATTTATTTAAATGCAACGCTCTTGCTGCCCTAAGTTTAAACTTTTTAATTAATGCCAATTTTTAGTTTACTAACTTATGTTATTATTATGTTTTTGTAATTTTATATTTACTGTATGTACCTTTATTATTTGTGTGCGAAATCTGTTAGTGTTAAACCTGGTAGATGAATAAATAAATAAATAAAAAATAAACAAATAAATAATTCTAATTACAGTACTCCCCGGGTAGAAAAATTCTTTTAATACCAAAAAATTGTTCAATATTCGGATACCCAAACACTACATACATACATATTAGGCCTTTACGGCCCATACAGGGCCTGAACCTAGCTTCTCCAACCACTTTCATGCGAAGTGGAGGGGTCCTTTTACGCCGAATACGAATTGCAAATTTGATAAGCTCTCTCATGACAATTTTATACTCTTGGGTGTTTGTCAGACGTTCGCGAGAGGTGTCAACAACACGCGGTATACCCAAACACTATCCGATGCAATACAACACGTTTGTAAGCAACCATCTCTTATAATCAAAAAAAAATCTGAAAAAACCTATTCTGCCTGGTATTATATTCGTTCATAAGCAAATCAGATTTTTCTTTGACATATTGTCGAAGGAAATTAAAACTTAAAGATATACAGAGAATAATATTCAGTAACTGGTGGTGAAGATTTGTACATGGATAATGCAGATACCGAGAATATGACTGAAATTACTTCACATAAAGCTCATGCATCTTTATTCAAGTACATGGAAGGAAACATCCTTAAAATTAAAACCCTAGATTTATTTCAAAAAATCTAATTTACTTGAATTTAATAACATTTTTATTTTTTAAGGCAATGTGTGTATTGCCGAAAGCAACAATAACAATATTTGTGTGTTTTGTTACTTTTTTCTAAAAAAGTTTTACTTCTATTATTTTGTTTGTTTTGTTGAATTTTTTAGGTATTTTTGTGGTTTGGTTGTAAAAAAAAAAACAGAAAAATTGCTAAAGTGTAAGAAATTTTTATTTGTATGATAAATGAATGGTTGCATTTCCTTTTTAAAAATTGTAATACTGACCACGACTGCGTTTTAAGCGGTCCATATGGAGCCTCCAATTTTGAGTACATTTTTCGAACATACTGGCACGATATCTCGCTAATTACAATGTAATGTTGTCTTCCAAGGCTGCAATTGACGCTTGCTTATCAGCCTATACTAATTATTTGACGTATCCCCATAAAAAACAGTCTAAAGGCTTCAAATCGCAAATACAAATTGCTCCTCAAACTCATTTCTCAATTGGTCCAATATTCACAAATGAAACACAAAACGCCTTTAGTCACATACAGAGACTGTTTGTTGTTTGAAGGTCCTACCTGTGCGGTATAAAGATTGGCCCAAAGTCTCAGCTCTGAAGGTTATGCTAATTTCGTATGTTGCCAACTCATTATTGAAATAGATGTTTTTGACCAAAAACTGTTAAACGTTCTATAAAGGCAGTTCTTGAATTAGAACTATAAGCGACTGAAGTGCTAAGTAAATCACTACAGCGCCCGCAAGTTGGAATGCAAATCCGTGGGTTGACACCACTTTGCATATAAAATAGATCATAAAAGCATAATTATTAACAGTAGAATGCACGGGTCGAACCCGTAAGAAAATAGGCAGGGCCCACTGAATTAAGTACATATGATTGTGATGTGTACGTGATTTTTTGGGCGATTACTACTTTTGAAAAGTTGAGCGATTTTTCGTTGGGTAGTTATTTGATGTGACAATCAATACTAAATGACTTTAAAATAATATTTCCGCGTAGGTTATGTGAAGCCTATAGGGTCTCCAATTTGGCACGAATAAATTTGACTTCGTGTGATGGTTTTACACTTGGATGTTGGTCAAACTTACACAAGAGACTTGAAAAAACTGCGTGGAATTTGAAGTTTAAAATCTAAATCAGTAGCCTAAGCCAACCACTGCGCCCATTAGATATAAATATATTTACGAGAAAACACAAGGAATTTTTGGAAAATATCTTTAGCCCATCTTAGCTCTATACAGTTTTCCCAGCTTGTGTATGGAAGGATTCGTCGATCTCTTCAAAATAGCATTCAACAGCACACATCACCTTTTTATAGTTGGCAAATCCTTAACCACCGATTCAACTAAAAAAATCCAGTTTGGAAAGAGACAAAGGCGGCTTAATCAGGAGAAAGGGGTGCATGAGTAAGCAATTTCAACTTTAACTCATTGATTTTGGTCACCGCGATTCCGGAATTATGAAGTCGTGCATTGTCTTGTGTTATGATATTCAATATCACCATAATATATTTCACAATATGATTGAACATATTTGTATTGGCATTAGTATTAGTATATTTAAACATACTAACACATAGAATTAAGATCATATAAATAGTTGTAAAGAGTTCAGCAGCAGCAGTCTGAAGTGAAACTTAGTGAAATAAACTTAAATAAAAGAATTGAAAGACTTTTAATTTAACATGGTGTCCAATGTGTTATTTTATTAAAAACAAATTAGTAGAGTTATAAAAATGAATGATATCAAGCCAAATAAAGAAATAAGTTCCGATCCCGAATCCCAAAATAATCATGGGTATTCATCGTCCATACCGCCCTTAAATGTGAAATCATCGAATTTGTCCATTGCATTGAAAATTTGGTATAATCAATTTATAATATATTTGCAAGCTTCTAATTTGGAGTCTGAAAGTGATACTCAAAAAGTAGTAACTCATTGATTTTGGTCACCGCGATTCCGGAATTATGAACTCGTGCATTGTCTTGAAACGTTTTAAACTTCGAAAACATAACAATAATGTTTCCAGTACAAATTCAATATAGTTCAAGACCACAGTTGTTAAGAATTCCAAAACGATCTGTCCAAATTTTCTTAGACCGGCATAGAGGTATTCAGCTAGTTTTCACTTTTATTTTGAGAGCGTATATTGCGTTTCGTTATGTAAACAAATTAATAGTGGAAACATGGGTTTTCAAATTTGTTATTTGCATCAAGCCGATCCCGAACGAAAAATTTTAGAACTTCTCATGACAACTTATACTCTTGGATGTTTGTAAGACGTTGGCTAGAAGTGGGCAGTAGAAAAAACTCCAGATGTTAGTTGGCCCCGCCGGAATTTGAACCGAGTACCTTGAATCCAGACTTACCACTAAACTACTGCACTGTAATAAGAAAGTCGCGTCCAAAAAAAACTGAGCTTCCTTCACCTTTATTTTAGTTTGTTATGTCAGCACATTGTATTCAAATTGGTAGTGGACACATTTGTGTTATGTTTTCGAAGTTTTAAACCTTTTTCGTCTGGTAATGAGAAAACTGCGTCCTCATGGTCTTGGACCTACATAACTGTAATCTGGCAGAGCATAAGCCGCCGCGTCACTATAGTCTTGGACCTCTACATATCTGCGATCAGGGAATCGTTACCAACGTTGTGGGAAAAACCGCTTTCGATTATAAAAATTGTCTGAAAAAATGATTTTTTTCGCAATTTCAAAAATGGGTGGCATGGAGTTGGCCAGACTAAAAAATGAGTGTGTTTAAGACCACACGACTGAAGTAAAACACCTTTCCCTCCATCTATATGTATGTATATATGTATATATCAATATGTATGAATAAATAAATAAAATATCCTTTAAGGACCTTTTTTGTTGATGCCTCTTATTCAAATAACATTGCGCAGGGATATACCGTGCGGATTCTAATGACATTTTGGAAAAATATTCTGTTTTCGACTATTAAGGACCGTTTTTGTTGTTGCAAGGACCTCTGAGTCAAATAACATTGAACACAGATATACCGTGTGGATTCTAATGGCATTTTGGAAAAATATCTTTACTTCGACTTTTAAGGACCTTTTTTGTTGTTGCAAGGACCTCTTAGTCAAATAACATTGATCACAGATATACCGTGTGGATCCTAACGGCATTTTAGAAAAATATCCTTTCTTCGACTTTTAAGGACCTTTTTTGTTGTTGCAAGGACCTCTTAGTCAAATAACATTGAACACAGATATACCATGTGACTGATATGAATGTAGGTAAATGAATTTTTGGTTTGATCTGTTTTTGTTATGTTTTGAAGAAAAATTAATGTTTATTTTATTATTTTAAATTATTTATGTGTATATACAGTGTACTCTCTCCTAACGGACACCCCTCATAAGCGGACACCTCTCATAACCGGACAAATTTCAATGAACGGAATAATCTACACAATTTTTAATGTAAATAATTCTCTCATAAACGGGCTCTTTTATAACCGGACGCGGACACCAGTTTTCATAACCGCAATAGAATTTCACTCTCTCTTAAACGGACAAAACGCATTTGGCACACTTCGTTGGCTTTTATTTTGTTTGCTTTTTTTCCTTTTCTTTGCGCTTTGCCATTGATACCCAGCAAAAAATTTAAGAAAGTAAACATAGTAGGCTGCGGCGCCGGCGGCCGTCTGTCGACTATCGGACTAAAATTCTCATGGCGCAATACGTAGGTTTATGTGTAAGTGTATGCATAAGTGTATGTTTTAAAGGCTTTGTTCTTGTTTATGTTTTGTTATTATCCTTTTTATTACCTACAATTAATGTTTATCACAAAAAATGCATTTCATTTTAAAATAAAATGTTTTAGGTACCATTAATGCATATGTCTTGTTTCTTTTTTCAATGTTGTCAATGAAATATTTTTTCTCATAACCGGACACCTGTAATAAGCGGACAAATTTCTTGGTACCGTCAGTGTCCGCTTATGAGAGAGTTTACTGTAATATGTTTCTTCTTGTTTATATTTTGAAAATACATATAAAAATCTACTGCGAAACAGGTGAATCTACTCCGTTTTTTTTCAAATCTACTTCGGACATTTGTTCACAAAGTCCCATCACTGATTAGTAGAACAAAGTCCCATCACTGAAGTCTACGTTTGTCTACACTTTCGTTGCACCCTAAGGTCTACACTTCGTTGCGCCAGAAGTCTACATTGGTCTATACTTCCGTTGCGCCGGAAGTCTACATTGGTCTACACTTCTGTGTCGCATTCACCAGCTTACTCCCCAAGTCAAGCGTGCGTAAAGAAGTTTTACTTCAAAAAAGTCTTGGACCTACCTTTATGTATGAGAGGTAAAGAGAGCCCATCTTGTGTCCATCTCCTGCAGCGGGTATGTATTATTTGGTTACCCAAAAAATGAAAGAAAACGATTTTTTGATTTTTTTTTTAAAAGTCTGGTACATGATATGACACGTTTTCCACAATCACTTTTTAAATCACACAATTTGTTTCTTTAAAATGAAACATAAATTAGCTAATTGGTTGAACCAATTACATCTCAATTTTTAAGGAAACGCGTTTTTTAACAGCCTATAAGGTACTAAAAAAACCTCGATTGTTAGCTGCACGATTTTTGTGTATGGCATAAACGTTACGGTAGCTCTCAACTCAACATTATATTTTTATTTTTTGGTTATATTTTACACCCAAAATTTGCTGTGGACTTAAGACTATAATCATTAAGTTCATTTTTCAGGAGAAGAGGAAAGTAAAATCAAAATAAATCAATATAAACCTTCTCGTTTCTGTCAATGAACAAACAACAGTTAAAATTGCCATAATTCCTTTTACCTCCTGCGCACTACAACAGACACATGCATGTGTAGACGTAGTAAACTTAGGTTGTTTTCGAAAACGTCATCTCCTCCAAAAATGCGATTGCACAATGTTCTTAAACGCAAACTGCAAAAGTTAATTGTTCGAAAACGCAAACACTAATTTAACTGCATTAGCATTATGTTCGATAATGCAGTTTGCGCAAGTCGTTTGTTCAAAAACGTCTTCTGCGTTGCAGATGTGTATAATAAAATTCGTGATGATTTTAATTATTAAGTTTGTTCATTTATTTTTGAATGTGAAATTAAAGTACCTATAATTAGTTGCATAATCGACTTAAATAGATATGTACAGGCGGAATAAATAGTGAATGCGGATACGAATACGAAAAGTTAGTTAAATTTTATATGGTATTTTAGGTTGTTAAATATTAAAATTATTTTATATTAATAACACCCGACCTCAAGCATGGAGCTAAACCGATAAATGGAATCGAGCACGGACAAAAGTGTTTATATCAGTTCGCATTGAACATGAAGCCTCTTGCCAAATTTTTAGAAAGTCGAAACGAACATCATGGAGTTCACAGACAAATAAGACCACGAATTTCCCTTTGGTTTTGAAGAGATCATAAGGAAGTGTTCTAGTTTGTTCACAAACAACAGGCGAATAAACTTTCAGATACTTTTGCACTTTTTTAAGTTTTCTCCTGGTAGTTCGTGTTTTCAAAATAATAAACTTTCTGCTTCTAAAGCTCTCAGTAAGATTCTCTAGAACGGATTAACTTGTTTAAGAGCTTCATTTTGATTGTGTTCGAAAACGTCCAATAAATACCCTTGCAAAACAAATTTCATTTGATGATGATCAAAGCATGTCTGCAATATGTAGATTGCATATCTGACGTTTGCAGCATCTGCGTCATAAAATGACAATAAATTGACTATCAAATTGACGTTTACGAAAACGGCTTTATACTCGCATATTATGCAACCTGCCTCACCAGCAAGAACAATAAGTGCAATTACAAGCGAACCATACATTATTTAGCCCT
This sequence comes from Portevinia maculata, assembly GCA_949715645.1. Taxonomy (NCBI): domain Eukaryota; kingdom Metazoa; phylum Arthropoda; class Insecta; order Diptera; family Syrphidae; genus Portevinia; species Portevinia maculata. Next base: position 335,942,998 of record OX454525.1, on the reverse strand, counting down.
AACAGCTACTGTGACTGCATTATGACATCCTCTATGGCGCGATATACGGCCCCGGGAAAGTAAAGTATGTGGAAAATGCATGGGTGTACCGTCAGAAGACAGTCCACTGTATGCCCAATTCAAAGTTCATTAGTGCATCGTCCCCCATTCAAGTAGATTACGGTATGTAAAGGTTTTAAGTTCCATACAACACTAGACTAGTATTTCAGTACAGTCGTCCATTCGACATGTGTTGTGTTTTATCCCAACCGACACATTGTATTCCATCAAAATTGGGAGGGAAGCGATAGAAGCGGTAAAATCAAACCTCTTCTTTACTAAAAGGAAACAATTTTTCATGATGGCATTTACAAGTTTTGAGTAATAGGTGTTGGCATGTTTTTTTCTACTCTTTCTGGTTGCACGGTTTTCATTGCTGGTAAATGGATGGTGTTATCCGACTCGTCACAGGAAGCACTAATGTTACCAAAGAGTTTTGCAAAAACCCGATAAGGTAAGAACAAAAAAAAAAACAATCCGATTTCGCTTCCTTTTTTTGGCTCCTTGCTTATGCACTCTACGAGTAACAAACATGGAATGATTTTTCATACACTGGTGCATATTTTCGCTTCAATGGGTAGTAGGTTGTTTTTGTTTTGTTTTTTCCGCGTCCTGGAATACTGGAAACTGAGCATGGCGACAATGATAATTTCATGTTAACTGCCCACTTATTGTGTCGACCGACAAAGTTGCCTTATGAGGGTGAAAAATTCAACATAAGTCAATATCACCCCATAATTAGAAGCCATTGTAAGAATGAGAAGAGGAAAACAGGAAGTGAAAATATAAACGTAGGTATACGTACCTATATAGATAATTTAACTTGAATGGGTTGATTGGGAACATTAATTACGGCATAGTATTATAATAATTCTAAACATTTTCTCAGTCTTTAAGAGACTAAGTTAGCGTTTAGTGTAATACATTTGTTAAAGGTGTTATCAGTAATCGAGCAACGTTAGTAAGTGTAAATAGGTTCCTTTTTTTATAATTTGCGTTCGCTAAAGGGATTTCTTTTTTCTGTAGTGACACAGTACCCTTATAGTGGAAACCACAGGCATTTTTGTTTGTTGCTGTAAGTAGTTCCCAGCAAATGATTCATTGCCTATTTTTGGGTGCTACTTACTGTATGAAAGAATAGAAGGATAGGAAAGAAGTTTGGTGCGATGGGATTTTCTTCTCCACAGGTGGCGCCTAAATTGCTTTAGGGAGATCTGTTTTTGTTGTGTGTATTCAATTTATAAAAATCATGGCACTGGTCGTGATTCGAACGCACGACCTTACAATCACTTAGTGAACACACTACCATCGCACCATTGCCACCTGTTGAGCTATTTACACAACGATACAAACCTACGGACGTAGGACGAAGGAGTTTATATTTTGAATTTTTTTAAACGTATAGTGGGAATAATATGTGGGCTATGATAGATCGATGAGGTTGATGAGAGGCAAGATATCCTAAAATCTAGATTAACCTATAGGTATTTATTCCGGTAATTTGGATCATTATCTAATCGACTGTTTTCGTTTTTTTTTCTTGATATTAATTGCTATGTATGCTACAAGATACCACGAAACACCATTTGGCTAAAAATATAAAAAAATCCTTGCGTTAACAAACGCGTTTCCATGTATATTGTATAAAAAAATATTTTTGGCACAATTCGCGATCTTTTGCCATTAGCTGGTTGTGCAGCGTATACAGCTGGTTGAAATATAGTATACACTATATACATAAATGTACTGCAACTACATTTCGGTTACTATTACTTCTGTTATGGCGTTAACCGCATACAAAGGTTCAAAAGTCAAGCTTCTCCCGACATTTATGTAATATTTGTTGACACGAATGCAAGGGACCAAAACTTTAATGTTGATTCTGAATTGAATGTTTGTGAACGAATATAATGCGAAACTTGAACCCCTCGTTTAGATATTCAACAACACTGAGCCGGGGCATTGGTTTGCCTCCGCACCAAATGTCATTTTCCTCGTATTTCGAACTCAAATTTCTGTTTGCCATAATAATCTTGGTGCGCATGCTACTTTTTTTGACTTTTAAATTCATTTTTATTAATTATTAGCTTATATCAACTTATATACTAGACAAAAATGAGTAAATCTAACTTAAAATTAACAGGATACTTATTCTAGATTATTGATCCTTATGCGGACGCCCTAAACTTAACTCTATCTTATAATTATTGCCTTTCGGCCTAAAAACTATTTTACGAACTAATCTTACATATTATGTTTTCATCGAGAACATTTTTAAGAAAACTCGGCATCTTTATCAAATTTTATATTTTTATATAAAAAAACAAATTACAAACTACCTACTCTACTTACTTAAACTACTTAACATATTCTAACTATAATTAGGATTCTGAGCACTCGTTGCATTACGAAACAAGTGGTCAAATTCCCAATTGCTTTCCGAGCGCCTGGCAGTCGTCAACGTGCACACGCGCCGCCGTGAGCTGACTGATGCCTTACAGAATCAATCACCTCCCGGAAGCACCACCACAAGTTGGCGAGCCCGACCCCTCCCAGAAACGCCCTAGCTAACTTAATCTATCTTACAAACTAAGAGGATGTTACCTAGAGTAACGCACCGTCTTGGGAGGGCATGTTGAACCCTCCACCCTCAAAAAGCCACCAAAATTCGGCAAATTGCTTTTCTGTATCGAATTTATCCCTCTCCGCTATTGCGGTACTAAAACGGAGGAGCTCATGAGCATTGGCGACGTCCTCGCCGCGGATAAGCCGCTTATCTCTCGCACTGCGGTAGCGGTGGTATAATACCGGGATACCATCCCTCGTCTGTACCAGCCCTTTTGCATCAATATGGATAAATGCCTCTGGCGGGATAAAGCCAGACCGGAGTGTACTCTCAATGTACATTTCATTGGGGTAGTAAGCCCCAAAGATCAGACTATTGTCGCTGGCCATCGCCCTTGCAACGTGCCTTCGAGTCACCTTAATGAGGAAATTGTCAATCCTATTCAACTGAGCCCCATCGTATAGGACCTTGTTGGGATAGTATTTTATATAGTTGGATTCAGGCGTTCGGAACAACCGGAGACAGGTCCTAAGACATTGTCTCTCCAAAACCCGAATCTTTTCCATATAGCTAGGCGCTATATTAAACCATAATGGACAACCATAAGCGATGATCGGCCTTATAAGGGCCACGTAGCAAATGACCTTCACTCTGGAGTCAAGTTGACTGCTATGAAACAGTCTCCTTGTCAGAGCATAAGCCTTCTTGGCCCCAGCAAGACAAGCAACTATATGTCTATCGAAATATAGATACTGGTCAAGCCAGATACCTAGATATCTAACTGCGCTTCTCACCGCCAATGGCTGCCCATTTTGTCCAATAATGGCCAATTTTTTCCAGTTTTTTCTGGTATCCCTAGAGGCCCCAGCCAATGGAGTTCTGAACAAGATTGTTTCCGTCTTCTGAAAGTTGATTTTCAACTTCCAGTCGTCGCAATATCGCTTAATTTGATCAAAGTCACGCTGCAAAAGGATATTAATGACTTCGATTTTAGGACCTGATCTGTATGCCACCAAATCGTCGGCATACGCTATAGCATGTCTGAGTGAACCCACCAGATCACTCGTGTAAATGTTAAACAGGATCGGAGAATTGACCGCCCCCTGCTGTAAACCGTTTTTAATTTCAAAGACTCTGCTCGAAGTCACGTTGCCACATTTGACAACGAACTTCTTTCCCATAAGCATATTATAAATTACATATAGCAAAGGTTTGTGCATCCCCCGCCTGGTCAACTTGTAGAAAAGTCCCTCTAACCATACGGTGTCGAAAGCCTTCTCAAAATCAACCAGACAAGCACCCGTGCATTGGCTCTTGCATTTATTCCACTGAATGTCGGAAACCAGTTTCGACGCGGCATGAATAGTGTCATGCCTCGCCCTGAAACCAAACTGGTTGTCCGGAATTATGTTATTGTCCTCGACCCACTTTAACAGAGCTCTATTGACAACCTTTTCAAAGACCTTGCTAATATTCGGAAGCAAGCTAATTGACCGGAGATTGGCTGGGTTCGTCCTATCTTTACCTTTTTTCGGGATAGGGTGTACCACAGCTACCTTCCAATGCGCCGGATAATGTGCATTATTCAGCGCATTGTTAAACAGCGTGGTGAAAATATCTACAGCCTCCAGAGGCAAGTGTCTCAATACGACGTTTGGGACACCATCCATCCCCGCCGACTTTTTATTCTTTAGTGACCCGAAGATGCACAGAAGATCATCCTTCGACACGAACAAGTGCGATGCATCTCGGCCATTGGCGACAACTGCATTAGCATGGTTTTCATCAGTGAACACGGTGAATCCGTTATTCTCAGATCGCCAATTCTCAAGTTCGGTGCGCAGATCGAAGTGGTTCACCAGAGCCCTGTTCTCAATGTCGTGGTTACGGCGAACAGGATTGCTCACCGTATACACGGCCTCGAAACAAGCGCCCAGCAAATCCACTTTCTCCTGTGGGTCCTCGACCACGAAAAAATCGTCGTTTGAAGCGACACTTTCTGGACTTATTCCAGCAGTCAGTACTGTCTGTCTGTTGTCTGCTGTCTGGGAGATTCGAACACAAGGAATATCATTGTGATCTTTCCTCCTGAACAACTTATTTATCTGTGGGAACATATTCGGACTACAGGTTTTAATAGCCCGAATTTTATTGCCCCAATACAGACTTACAGATTTTTTGTAATTTTCTTTTATCAGCTGTTTCAGGATTCGGATCTCTGAATTCAGCATCCTTACCTCCGGGTCGTTGCGATCAGTAAATTGCCTGTACAGCCGTTTAAGCCTCGAGAGCAGTCTACTTTTCTGTCGGTATAGTGCGTCGATTGTCGGGTTTCTGTACTTTTCTGTCTGGTCGTCGTCGGGACGTCCTACTCGAGGAATAGTTCGTTCCATAGTTCGTTTGATGGCGTCGTTCATTTGCAATAAATGCCGATCAATGTCATCATTTGTCATGTTACTGTTTGTCGGTGGGTCGATCCCACTCGAACGTATATCTCGCTTTAAAAATCTGGAGAAGCGCGACCATTGTGCCCTCCGATAATCGAATGAACACAATGCTTCGTACTCCTCCAGCAGCGTTTGCTCGTTCGGGATCCGTATTGCGGCGGCGAGTCCGTAGTGATCACTATCGTACTCAAACGCACGCAAACAGTTCCGCGTGTTTTGATCTATGTTCGTCAGTTGAAGTCTTGCGTCCGTTAAGGCTGTGCGCATGCTACAATCACTCTAAAGTGTTCAAAGATGGAGAAATTCGCGTTTTCTAAGCAGCCAATCGATATCGAGTGCGTGAAAGTCCCGGCGATGTACGACCAATACCTAAGGTTCGTTTTTCGGTTGTTGTACTCAGTGATGCTCTCATTCACTCGAGTGTTATTATTGCAACGTTAATTGAATTATTAGAGTTGTTTATGGGCGACGAGGTAATACATAGATTAGATTGTGACGTGCCCCATCAATTATACGAACACCGATTGCAATAATACTGCATTTACAAATACGTGCATTTGGATACAATACCCGACCGATAGTCTACAATTATCAGATTCTTAAGTTGGACGTCCACAAGTCGAATTATTTTGAGGAATTTTCGAAATGTTACATATGGGTTAAACAATCTAACAAAAACCTTACGCCTAATATTGCTGGCAAATGATTCTGGGAAGTAGTAGCAGTAGAAAGGTACCAACAGTAATTGCAATTTGATACCGAAGCCCATAAAAATATAACAGATCACTTGATACGGTTTTTCAGTTACATTTGTTTGATGACATTTGATGGTAGGCACTATATTCGCCAGTAGGCGTATGTGGACGATATCGACATCATCGGCCCTTCAAAGCATGCTGTGGTAGGCTTTTACGGCAATTGAAGAACAGGCGCTATTGGTTGGTCTTGAAGTTAATGAGAACGACCAACTACATGTTATTAACAAAAAAAAAAACATATATCCATCGACTAGAACAAAATATCAGTTTTGATTGCAATAACTTCGAGACAGCTCAGGAAATCATCTACATACCTTGGAGCAAACATAAAATCCACGAATGACATCTTAGTGAAGATCCGATTGAGAATTACATTGGGAAACCGCTGATACTTCGGTTTGGCAAAACAAATGGGTACAAAACGCCTCAGTCGAAGGCCAAAATACATGCTTTATCGGACCTTAAACTTCCAGATATGCTTTTCGGCGACGTGTGCTGGACGATAAGTAGGATCATATACTTTATTTGTGCCATAACGCCTTTTTTCAAAATACTACGGTGTCGGTTTGGTGACATGATGTCCATGGACCTTATGTTCGTTTTAAAAACACACAATATCCATGAGGCACCTAGCCCAACCTCGCACCTACTCCAAACACAACAGTGTCCCGAAACAGGGAAGCCGCGTAGTGGCGCCCTGAGAATTCAAACATTATTTTTGTGAGCGGAAGAGATGTCCAGAGCTTTAATTTTTGTTAGTCGAAGAGATATCCGGAGTTTTAAATCCATCCAGATACTGTTTTTTGTTGAACTATTTCATACCTTATGAGCTTTGAAGCCCATAATGGCCGAAAGAATTGAAAATAATACTCCACACAAGAGGATCTTCGACTCCCAGGCCCTGGTTGGAGAATGCAAGAAGACTGAACCTCCGCTTTTAAGCGGGTGTCAACGGTGCAGTAGTAGTGTATCGCTTAGTTATTGGAAGGTCGTGCTTTCAAATCCCGGCCAAATCCATTACTTTATTTCGAATATACGGAAAACTTGATCTCCCTATGCAATTTAGACAACACCCTATCTCTCTATTCTTTCTAAGGTTAGTAGCACTGAACAGCACGCAATGAAATATGTCATTGTTAGGTGCTGCTTGCTGTTCACAAACGCTTGCACAATTAGCTATAAAAAAAAATATCAAGCCGTCGCGTTGCAGAGGCTAACATGCTTGGACTGAACAACTGGAAGCAGCGTTCCCGGGATCGCAGATCATGGAAGGCTGCAGTGTCTCAGGCAGAGACTGCTTAGTGCTCTGGAGTTCGTAAAGTAAGTAGTTGATGACATACTTCCTGAGCGAATGATGGGTCGGGGAAAATGTAGAAAATGGTAACCCCTACATAACCCACCTTTGATTTCACGACCATCGACCCAGTAAAAGCCATAAACCCTCATAAAGAAGGGGTTTTATTTTTGTTTCCATAATTTTGTTAACACCTTGCAAGTAGCTTCTGTTTGATTCGCCGCGAAACGCACCCTTACCTATCCCCGAGCAGTAGGGGTTATCATATTTGAGCAGGTGGAACCATCTGTTCCCACCTTAATATATACTCAACACAGCTTAATTCCATGTGACTACCCTATGGTGACTTTATTGAAGGGCCGTCCTCAAGCTCTTTTGATTTAAACATCGCATTTGGCGATAATCTTCTTCAATGGATTAGAAATAACTTTGCGGACCGTTTAAATTTGTTATTTCTTATTCAATTAAGGAATTGATTTTACAACAATATCTTAAGCTTCACATATTCGTAGCCTGGTTCCCGACTCTCATCTACGGGTGCGATATCGGAACGGTAACCTATCTGAAGCTCAACGAATTTCGATCTTAACAGCATACATAAGTGATACATAATACAGCATATAATAAGGTACGTACAACTAATACGTAGTGAAAAGAAATGCTTCCAACACGTTTTGTTGACTTCACCCATTGGTGTGTACCCTAAGGAGTCTGCAAATAGTAGACAAAAAAAATTATCGATTTGTTTCCACCTTACAATGCCGATTTTTTTTTTTTTTAACTGAATGCCGAAATTGTGATATTACGCCTGTTGTGATGACAACAGCAATTACTCTTATTACTATTTTATCCGTGCATAGCACATCCCACATTAAAACTTTGAACCAGAAAAACAATTGTATCATATTGCACATTTGGTGACTGCACCACTTTAATCTGTAAATTCTGTTTAGTAAGCATAATTTTAGTATTTAAGAAGATAGATTTAAATAAATTAGCTGATTCGTTTTTGAACCACACAAGAGAGTTGCTTTTAAATTCACTACTGATTTTTCCCCTCCAGCGATAAGAGATCTTTAGATGATAAAACCTCCTTGTGACTAAAACATTGGTCCTTCGAAGCAAAAACACAGATAAGTTAAATATATATTCACGTTACCAGGGCGACAAATATTGGTAAAATTAACAATCAAGTTCATATATAAAGTATTTTTCGCGTTGCCAGGGCGACAAACACTGATAGTGATTAGGTGTTATTAATAATATCAATCAATATGGATCAAGACGAGATCGTCATAATTGTAGCAAGGCAGAGAGCATTGTACAAGGAATTGGAGAGATTGACAACAAACATTGGAAAGACAGCTCTACCAGAAAGACAAGCCAGTGCATTGAAGAGCGGCTATCAATTTTAAATGGCATCTGGAAAGAGTTCGATGAGAACCACACCAAGGTGAAAAACTTTGTTAAGCATGGCACACCATACATGCAGAGGGACACCTAACAATTGGTGAAAGAGATGTACGAAGGTACACTTCGAGGTCTAGAAAGTCTTGCTGCCAGTATTTCTGCAAAACATGACGAAAGGGGAGCCAAACCAAAAACTCCCCAGGCAAGCACAATTTCTGAAGGTGATAACAGGAATCAACAGGGCGAATCTTTGCATCCAAAGAACAATCCCCATCAAGAATTACGACTACGGAAAATAAACATCAAAATAAAGGCAGTTGAAAAACATAGGGACGGGCTACAGTCCGCTTGGGCGAACTGTTGGATACCCTATTCTTATTCCTATCCCTCATAAGTGGGCGTGACAAAAGTCTAAGTATGGTTGAATTGTTAAGAACGCTCTACATATTTTGTTATATAACATTTAAAGGATTTTATCAAAAAAAACGCTCCCTAGCTCAAACTTAGGTGTTTCAATAAAATTGTTTTATTTAATTGTGAGCGTGTCAGTAGGCGGATTTAAAAAAAAAACACATGAGAATAAAGGGCCCCTAGAGAGTATATATTATAAATTTCAGCTCCCTAGCTCAAACTTTGAATTTTCAAAAAAAAAAAAAAAAAAAAAAATTGTGGGCGTGTCAGTGGGCGGATTTTAAAAATATTTACACATGAGCATAAAGGGCCCATAGAGAGTATATATTATAAATTTCAGCTCCCTAGCTCAAACTTTGGATTTTCAAAAATTAATATACCCTTAGAATAGGTTATAAAAAAATTGTTTTATTTATTTGTGGGCGTGTCAGTGGGCGGATTTTGAAAAGTTTTTATCCTGAGCAGTTTTAGGAGTCATAGATCATATATAAAAAATTTCAGCTTTCTAGCTCAAAATTCGATTTTTTCCAAAATTTCGTTTTTTTGAGTTTGTGGGCGTGTCTGTGGGCGGATTTCAACAATTCGTAAACTTGATTATTTCGGGACCCTAGAGAGTATATGGTTAAAATTTCAGCTCTCTAGGTCCAGTTTAAAGGCCTACTTTTTGGCTACAGACGGACGGACGGACGGACGGACGGACATGGCTACATCGACATTACTATCGATGCTGATCATAAATATAGTAACTTTTAGGGGTCTACGGGCAATATTAAGGTATGTTACAAACTATGCGTCAAAATTAATATACCCTTAGAATAGGGTATAATAATATCGAAGAATTCGAAAAGACGTTCGGTAATTACACCAAGGAGGTATATGAGTTTCAGCAAAGGATACTCATTGGACAATGGGAAGCTTTTGACTGAATTACAATGTCGATAGATCTGCCATACGACATTGGAAGAGAGAAGTGATTACGTCAGAACCGGTAAATACGAACAAATGCAAACAGGGGTAAATCAATGTCTCTATCAGATGGCCTCTAAAGTGTCATCGCTGAAAACGGAAAGAGAACAAACACAAATGTCGGAGACGCGATTACCTACTATAAAAATCCCGACATTTAGAGGAGAATACCTGCGATGGAGTTCGTTCTACGACATATTTTTGACGCTCATCCACAACAAGATTTCATTGAGTGAAATAGAAAAGATGGAATATCTGAAAACCAATTTAGAAGGTTCCCCCTTAGAGCTGATCCAGCACTTGACAATTTCCAGCGCCAATTATCAGACCGCATGGGAAGCTTTAAATTCAAGATACGCGAACGAGCGGAAAATCATGTCATTGCAAATGGAAAAAATGCTGAAGGGATGACATCATACAAATCAGCAGCCTGCGGCACAAGTAAAGGCAATGCTTGATACTACCAAAGAAGGATTGGCAGCGCTCAACAATATGGGGGTAGATACATCATCCTGTGGTCCGATGATAGTACATCTTAACTCAAAAATGCTTGACCAAGAAATCAGAAGCATATTTGAGCAAGGACTTCTACAACCAAACAAGATGCCTTCGTTGCAAACATTCCTTGACTTTTTGGAGAGAAGATACCAATCACTTGAGGTACTACCACCCGTAAAGCAGCCAGCAAATGAATCAAGGCACACTTTGCGTAACTTTTACCTAGCATCATAAGCTAATAATTGCGCTATCTGCAATGGCGACCATATTATCTACTCATATCAAAAATTCTTGGCCTTGACACCTAAGGAGCGATACGAGCAAGTCAAGCTGTCTAAGCTCTGCATCAACTGCTTAAGACATGACAAGCTGAGCCAATGCATCAGCAAAAGAACATGCAAGCACTGCAATAAGAGACACCATTCATTACTACATATTGATGGGTTTGAAAAGGCCAAACATCTTAATCGACAAGATCAAACCAAACACAATGATCACCCACACAGCAGCACGTCAGAGGTTCAGTCAAGTCATGGCGATCAAGGACAGAATGTGCTACTTGCTACGGCAATCATTACAGCAAAGAACCAGCAGGGTCATAGCAGAGTGCTAAGAGCGCTTATTGACCCGGGCTCGCAGGTTACAATAGTCACAGAAGAAGTGGCTCAATCGTTACATCTACGAAAATAGAAGGTCTCTGTCAAGGTCAGTGGCCTAGACGCAACGGATGCAGGAGTTTCGCATAGCAGAGTGGATTTCCAAATTCTTCCAAGATTTAGGTCTAAGTTCAACGTTCAAGTACAGGCGTTAGTACTATCCAAACTCACAAGACTTTTGCCATCTGAAGAAATTGGAAGATCTATAACTCATCAATTTAAAAACCTCACACTAGCGGATCCAACATTCAACAATCCCGGCCGTATAGACATAATAATAGGAGCAGACTTACACGGTGACGTAATACTAGATGGAGTGAAGAAAGGGTCAAGATGCTCCGCCATAGCGCAAAGATCGAAGTTAGGTTGGCTCATAACAGGCCGAACCTCTACAAAATACAATAATGACGATAGAAGAATAACTGCAATGGTCGTGCAAACATCCATTGATAAGCAGCTCGAACGATTTTGGGAAATAGAAGAAGTAGCTGATCGTATTCTACAAAAACCTGATGACCAAAAATGTGAGGCAATCTATCAAAAAACTCATTACCGTGGTGCAGATGGAAGGTACGTCGTCAGCATACCGTTCGATCAGGAGTTGCAAGTGACTCACAAGTTAGGCACATCACGCCACAGAGCAGTAGCCAGACTACTACAACTCGAGAGAAGATTTAGCACTGATGAGCCACTCAGAAATAAATAAACCAGGTTTATGAAGGAATACTTAGATCTAGGTCACATGGTTGATGTACACCCCAGCACGAAGTTTACTATATGCCACATCATGCTGTGCATAAACCAGAGAGTACAACAACTAAACTACGAGTTGTATTTGATGGATCTGCAGCGACATCAACTGGCATTAGCTTAAATAAATTGATGCTTGTGGGGCCAAGGTGCCAAGAAGATTTGACCACCATTATATTGCGGTGGCGTCGCCATAAATACGTGTTCACGGCAGACATCGAAAAGATGTACCGTCAGATAAAAATCTGTAGTAAACATCAGGACTACCAGCGTATAGTATGGCGAGATTCCACCAATAACGAAATCAAAGACTATAAATTAACAACAATTACTTATGGAACATCAGCAGCACTGTATCTTGCCATCAAAACGCTGTTACAATTAGCCATCGATGAACGCAAACGATACCCTGTCGCAGCCGAGATAGTACAAAAGGACTTCTATGTCGATGATGTGATGTCTGGGCGGGGAACGATCTGAGACTGCACAGGCTCAAGTTATAGCCCTGCTAAAGGAAGCTGGATTTTATCTAAGGAAATGGTGCAGCAACAGCATACAGTTACTTGCTAGCATATCTACAGACGCGCAACACCAGCACGAAATTAAGATTGACAAGGAAGACATCATAAAAACATTGGGAATTCATTGGAATCCATCAGACGATTTGTTGTAATTTAAAATAGCAATCGACAAGCAATTTAAAGGAGAACAAACACCTACTAAATGTATAACACTATCCGAAATTGCAAAATTGTAAGATCCACTGGGTTGGTTAGCACCTGTGACTATCAAGGCAAAAATTCTAATGCAGCAATTATGGAAATCTAACCTCAATTGGGATGAGCCGCTCACGCCTGAGTTATCAGATACCTGGGACAACTTTAAGAACAGTCTTGCAGCCATTGAGAACATAAGGATTCCTCGATGGATAGGAACAAATAGTGCTCAGAAGATGGAATTGCATGGTTTCTGCGACTCTTCAGAAAGCGCATATGCAGCAGTAGTCTATTCAAGAATAAAATTATCAAATGGAACTTACAAAATCACTCTGTTAACAGCCAAAACTAAGGTGGCACCCAACAGACAAAAAATTACGCTTCCTAAGTTGGAACTTTGCGGAGCTCATTTGCTATCGAAAATTCTCAAGGAGCTCAAACGGATTTTTGGCTCACAAGTTAATGGGATGTTCACGTGGATCGGCTCAACAATTGCCCTAGCCTGGATCAAAGGATGCCCATCCAAATGGAAAACGTTTGTGGCAAATAGAGTTTCCCAAATCCAGGAAGTTACCGATCCAAGTTCTTGGAGACACATAAAATGCGTCGACAATCCTGCTGACTGTGCATCCAGAGGTATAACACCAGACCAATTAAAGGATCACATATTGTGGTGGACTTGTCCGGAATGGCTTGGGTATCACAGTTCTTCCTGGCCTACTTTCGAGTTTGTAGAAGTAAATGCTCCGGAATCAAGAACTACATTAACAGTTGTTGCAGATTACAGTACAGATAATGATATTTTTAAACGGTTTTCTTCGTACACAATATTAGTCAGAACAATGGCATATTGTCAACGATTTTGCTTTAACTCCAGAAATAAGGACAGTAATGGACACAGAGAGGCGTTAACGACATTAGAACTAGAAACCGCCAGGAAGGCAGTAATTCGTGCAGTACAACTTATACACTTCTCGGATGATATTTCGTGCCTTCAAAGAGGCTGTAGCCTTTCTAAAAAGAGTAAGCTGTTATCATTAGCACCACACCTTAATGAAGATGATATCTTAGTCGTTGGAGGAAGACTAGAAAACTCAAATCTACCAGAAAGGCAAAAACATCCATATATATTACCACGAAATGACCACCTCACGAGAACTGCATGGTGGTATTCGACTAACCCTTTCAACATTGCGACAAACATATTGGATCATTCAAGGAAAACGGGCAGTACGCCAAGTCATACGTAGTTGCGTACGATGTCATCGATATATTGCGCAAGCTAAGACTCAAATAATGGGAATGCTGCCAGCCCCAAGAGTGACTCCATCAAGACCATTTACCAATACTGGTATCGATTATGCTGGTCCCATTGGGGTTTTAATCGCCAAGGGACGAGGCAACCGAACAATAAAGGATTATATCGCAATATTTATCTGTTTGGCGACCAAGGCAGTACACATCGAGCTAGTAAGTGATCTCAGCTCCGCAGCATTCATAGCAGCTGTAAGGCGATTTACTTCAAGAAGAGGGATGTGTGCAAATTTCTATAGTGATATTGGTATCACGTTCGTAGGAGCAAACAAAGATATCCAGAACCAATTGAGAAAGGTGATTAAGCAATCGGAAAATGATGCATCCAAAAAATTTGTGATGGAGGGTTTTCAGTGGCACTTTATACCACCGGCTGCACCTCACTTTGGAGGACTGTGGGAAGCAGCGGTCAAATCAGCAAAATATCACTTGAAGCGAGTAATCGGTGATACTAAACTTACCTTTGAAGAACTAGCAACCTTGCTCACACAAGTAGAAGCTTGCTTAAATTCGCGACCACTAACAGCAATTACCAATGACATTGATGATACCACAATATTAACCCCTGGCCATTTCCTAGTTGGAAGTGCTCTTAACACTATTCCTGAGACGATCATGGATGAATCGCCATCACACCAGCTGGCTACTGCTTCAGAAGATGACGCAGAACTTTTGGAAGTGATGGTCAACAGAATATCTCTCTCAACTCCAACAAAGAACCAAGTGGAAGAAGAAGGAAGCAAATGTTAGTGTTGGCGATATCGTGTTATTAAAAGAAGATCGATTGCCACCAACCAATTGGCCAATGGGCATTATAACTGAAGTCCATCCAGGGAAAGATACCGAGGTACGCGCCACTACAGTATTCAGCAACAACAAATACTTTAGGAGACCAATCACTAAGTTGTGTCCCTTACCCATTTAAAACGATGGAGGTAACCATCTAGAGGAACTAGAAGCTAGTACATCGACGTCGTCACCACAACAAGTTTATAGTACGATAACAAAAGAAGAATTTCTGCCGAATAGCATTCCACCTGGCAGCCCACAAGGATAGGACCCAAGAATAACAAGCAGAAAGAAGATCAATCCCTTGCTTTGGGTTTGTCTACTATCATCACTAATAACCTCGGGTAGATCCATACCAGTCAACACGTTTGAAGTGAAACAATTTAGCAGCTATCCCGACATTTATTTTGAGGACGTGGGCCGTGCTAGTTTAATGTCGAGTTCATGGAAGACAATAGTGTTTTTTAACATGAGTAGCTATTGGTCTGAATTTGACACGTATAAAGAATATGTGACCCATATGACCAAAAATTTGTACAACAACAAACATAACAGAAATAAGGAGACTACTGTGCGACGGAATCTTGACTCAATTTGTACACCAACTTCAACAAATTGAGCTAAACAATGACGTGCTACTACATGCAAACAATGACCCAGTACAAAGAACAAAACGATCTCCGTTCGATTTTATTGGGACAGTGGCAAATGAACTATTTGGGATATTAGACCAACGATTTGCTCAAAGCTATGAAGAAACCATCGAAAATGTCCAAGCAAACGAAAAGCATGTGATTCAGGTGATGAAGAATCAAACAACAATAATGGATTCAACGCTCAACATATTTAAGGAGGAGCAGGTATCAGTTCACAAACAACTGAAGCTGTTAACTTTATTGTTAAACCGACTGAACAATGAAATGGACAAGTATAATACGCATCAAATGGTTACTACTACTGCTCTAAATGCAATACTGATGATGATCAATTATCAAAATACTCAGAATACATTGTTAGACGTCGTGCTGTCAACGCATAGTGGAAAAATACACCCACTCATATTAACAGTTCAGCAGTTTAGAGATGAGTTATCAAAAATGCATGATAATATTCCACGTTCCATGATGATACCTGGAGAACGACATCACGAATCAATTTTACAACTATACAAACACTTCGAATACGAGGAAGAGTAACTGGAAAAAATATCATCATAGAAGTAACACTTCCGCTACTGTATAATCAAGAATTTATGATTTATAATGTTCTACCAGTACCTACTTGGCATAACGGGAGTTTTACCTGCATCATTCCAACATCAGATTTTCTACTCGTTAATCTTCAAGGAAACCACTTCTATCCTATTAACAAGGATGAATTCGCTGCATGTCTACAACGGCCTTCAGACAACTATTGGTGCAACCTCCAGCATCCAATATATATAGCTGGCGCTATTGTAAGCTCTTGTGAAATGAGCATATTACACCACGTTCACAGCTGCCGAATTCGTGTTTAACACACAGCATTCCATCAAGCGCATACTGGATAGAGATGCATCACTCAAACAGCGTACCAAAGGATACAACCATCAACATTATCTGCGACTTTAACCCAATGCCAACAACGTTAAAAGGTAGTGGTATTTTGAGCTTGCCATCGAACTGCATGATTCACGACCAAACGATGATCATTATTGGAAGACAAAAATTAACTAGCAGGATCACATCTTCATTTCTACCTGCGCACAACCTCTCTGAGCAAATGATTGCGCTCAGCTACAAAGGAGAGCAACTGCCGATCCTGCAAGCGGATGTGTCTCTAGAGATTTCAAGAGTACAGCATGTAATTGAACTACAACGAAGTCAGGAGCACATACTGAAGGAGATCAAAACCCACCGAATTCACCAGTACTCACTTTTAGGATCATCAGGATTCCTGCTGCTCATAGTCATTGTTCTTCCTTTTCAGGAAAAAACTCAGTCGAAGTAGAATACAATCAACACGATGATGATTTCTACGTAACCTCTGAATAAGGCGGCCCCAGCATGTTGTGATGAACAGCAATTACTCTTATTACTAATTTATCTGTGCATAGCACATCCCACATTAAAACTTTGAACCATAAAAACAATTGTATCATATTGCACATTTGGTGACTGCACCACTTTAATCTGTAAATTCTGTTTAGTAAGCATAATTTAAGTATTTAAGAAGATAGATTTAAATAAATTAGCTGATTCGTTTTTGAACCACACAAGAGAGTTGCTTTTAAATTCACTACTGATTTTCCCCCTCCAGCGGTAAGAGATCTTTAGATGATAAAACCTCCTTGTGACTAAAACATTTATAAAATGTCGAATACTTTGTACAAAAAATCGGAAAAAATATCGGCAGTCGAGTGTCAATTTTTTGTCCTTATTTTCAATAAAAGCCAGACATCGGGCTAAAAAACATGTCCAATGTTTATTCTTCGATCTGCATTGAAAATGGAAAAATAAAACATATTTTTTCACTATTGAGTTGTGAATTAATATAGGCTCGTTAAATAACGAGGATTAATTGCTTATGGATTGGATGTGTTTGTGGTAATCGCCGCCTGGTGCAGGTAAAGCCAATTCGTAACTACTCTGCTGAACAGCTCAGATTTAAATATATATATATAAAGGGTGGTTAAATTTTAAGGGCCGATGTTGATTTTGAATAAAACACAAATTATTTAGGAAATTATTGTCATTTCTTTTTATTATGATAATATTGGTATGGTTCAATTTTGTATGGAACAAAATATCGGCCAAATGGCCACCGCGACCTCGGCGGCAGACCTCCATCCGATGGTCCAAATTTTCGATGACGCTGAGGCATAATTGAGGTTCTATGCCGTTAATGTGCCGAGTTATCTCATTCTTTAGCTCTTGAATTGTTGCTGGCTTATCGACGTATACCTTTTCTTTCAAATAACCCCAAAGAAAGAAGTCCAATCACATGATCTTGGCGGCCAATTGACATCGCCACCACGTGAGATAACACGGCCATTGAATTTGTCGCGCAAAAGGGCCATTGTTTCGTTAGCTGTGTGGCAAGTGGCACCGTCCTGTTGAAACCACATATCGTCCACCTCCATATCTTCCAATTCGGGCCATAAAAAAATCGTTATCATCTCACGATAGCGAACATCATTCACAGTAACTGCCTGACCGGCCTCATTTTGGAAAAAATACGGCCCGATGAAGCCGCCAGCCCATAAACCGCACCAAACAGTCACTCTTTGTGGGTGCATTGGTTTTTCGACAATCATTCTTGGATTATCATTCACCCAAATGCGGCAATTATGCTATTGACGAATCCACTGAGGTGAAAATGTGCCTCATCACTGAAGATGATTTTCTTCGAAAAGTGATGATCCACTGTTGTCATTTCTTGCCACCATTCTGACCATTGACGACGCTTGAAATGGTCAAGAGGCTTTAGTTCTTGAGCCAATTGCAACTTGTAAGCGCGTAAATGCAAGTCTTTATGCATAATGTTCATCAACGACGAGCGTGAGAGGTGCAATTGTTGGGCACGACGACGAGTTGAGGTTGACGGCTCTTCAGCCACACTATCGCGAACAGCAGCAATATTTTCTGCAGTACGAGCTGTACGAGCATGCACTGGTGTTTTCACATCTCCTACAGACCCGGTTTGCTCAAATTTTTGCACGATTTTTCCGATTGTACGCACATTTGGACGATTAAATTGTCCAACATATTGTTGGAGAAGCTAAGCTTGTGAGAAGCGGAAGGGACCTACGATTTAAAACCGAATCCGAACGGCAAATTTGAGAAGCTTGTCATGACAATTGATACTCTTGCATGTTTGTCAGACGTTCGCAAGAGGTGGGCGAGTGGAAAAAAATACATGATCAGCAAACATGTGAATATTGCAGCTTTTAACTATGCCTGGAATTCGTTATTGAACAAAGAAATTAAAAGTGAGCCCAAGACTGAACCTATTAAATGCCTAATATTTATTTTATTTATTTTTTTAAGTACTGAACCTTGCGGAACAACTGCATGTGATTGCACTCTATTTCTTAGATGTCAGCTAAGTAACTTAGTACAGGATTGTGAACAATTTAAGTTATTCTTGACCTTTGTAAATAACAGAGAGTGGTCAATGTAGTCAAATGCTTTCGAACACAGATTTCAATACAATCTAAAACAGGTCGAATGTCACTAAGTACATTTAAAACAGCAGATTCACAAATGTGCTTACTCCGAAAACCGTAGAGAGCTTATTATCTACCAAGTATATTTTCATCTGATTACATAGTATCTAATCAAAAGCTTTCCACAAAAAACGGAAAATGCTAATCGGTCGATAACCAGAGGGACTTATGGATTCAATTTTTTGGTATATGAATAATGTTAGCGTTTTTCCTTATATATCTAGGAATTGAGAGCATTAAATGCAAAAACTAAAGATACGATGTATTTACATTGTACATAACATATATCATAATAAAGAAGGAGCTTCAAAAACCTAGGTGAAATACATCAGGACCAGAGGCTTTCGATTTCAGAGATTGAATGGCACTTTGATCATTGGAAACAAATGACGGATCTGCGGTAATTATAATTGGTTCAAAACCATTAAAACATTAAACTTAGAAGTACTAAACATTTTTGTGAGACAGTATGTTTACACCGTACACTTTCAGCATTTATGTGATAAATTTTTAAGTCACGATTAGACTCAAAGATTACATTGGGCCTTACTAATAATGGGGAATGGGAGAAACGGAAGTCGGAAACAGCAATATAACCAGATATCTATAACATTCAATTTTTTTTTTTTTCAAATCTTTCAAATCTTTATTTAATAGTCATACACAGTAAGATACAATATCTTATTTGGTAGTGCATGCTTCAGCAAAGTGCTATATGTAATTAATTTTAAGTGTTACGAGACGAGTAGGTACAGTATAATTTACAAGATCAAATGCTAGTATACCAATATATAAAAAAAAAATAAAAAAAAAATAGTTAAATCCAAATTCAAATTAAATCAATTATTCAATTAATTACTTATTGCTAATAAATTAATTTAATTTACAGGGAGTAATAAGTAAAGAGAAAAAAAGCAGAAAAGAAAAGAAAAGAGAGGAGAAGAGGAGGACTTAAATATGCTTGAACAGCGTTTTGCAATTTATCAATCTTAAGGGTCGGGGAAGGGAGTTCCATAGCCGAATCGCATAGACAAAGAACTGACGTTCAGAAATCAGGAAACGGGAACGAATTGGTATGAGATAGAGCTGTGTCAATCGTTCAAATTTAATGATCGAATCGTTCAAGTATTGGTTGAAAAAATGATTCGGTCATTTCAATCAATCATTCAATCAATCAATGACAGATGGGACATGGGAGTATTGTATTGCTCCATTCAATTTCAATACAATCAAAAACACCAATCATCATTCGTTCAATTTAGTTTCGATAGAGACATATACATTCGAATTTCGAATGGCTTGTAAGAGTGAATACACTCAATAATAACAAACTGCAACTGCAACAAATAATTAGGAAATGGAGATTATTGAACAGAAGCGATATTTTTGTAGAACAAATATGTGCTGGTAAAACGAAATAAGCCGAAATAAATAAAAATATTTTGATATATTAACACATTTATTGGTTCAGTAGATAAGAAATCAGTAATCAGTAATGCCCCTATTGTGTAAAACAGTTGAGTTGTCTCTTGGTTGTAATTCAAAATTCGGTATTGCCAAACACAACCTTAAGCGAAAAGTTGACTGTCAACAGACAACCAAGATGGCGGTGGTTGTCCGTGTGTATGAATATGCAACGCTTCACGATTGCAACTGAAAAAGGTTGTCTTGCTCTTGCATAATACGAACAAACAGTTTGGTTGTGTGAAAGTTGAGTTGTATTGAGTTGTGTTATACAATAGGGGCATAATAAAGAAATGAAGTAGTCAGAGCAGAACAAAAGTATTGACTCGATGAACGATTGACTTCGGGCATTGTGATTGCTATCACCAATACTTTATTGTGATCGGGTCAAAAAGATGGAACCAATCACGATTGACACAGCTCTAGTATGAGATCAAAAGTTCTACTCGAGCGCGTAAAACGGAATCTGTTATAAAGGTAAGGTGGTTGGCGTGTCTGAAGTATATTGTGAAGCAATACCAACGTTCTGAACTTGAAAATGTCTTCGAGAGAGATGCCATAAATCGACTTGGAATACAAGGAAATGTGGCCATATCTTTTTATTCCAAAAACATATCGCGCAATACCGTTGTGTGCCACATTTAGTTTCCGTCTGTGCTCATAATCACAATTGCTGAAAAGCTCACATCCATATAGCATAATAGGAATGAGCAGCGTTTTGGAAAGAATTACTCTAGTCTTTAAAGGTGTGATTTTCTGCGTAGCCCAGAGCATACGAAGACCTCCATATACCCTACCTAATGTAATTCTGATGTGGTTATTCCAAGTAAGCGTTTTGTTGAAAGTTAAACCGAGATTTTTTGCAAATTCAACAAATTCAATAGGGTTACTATCCAGATAAATATTTGGAAAGCAGGAGGTATCAATCGGCTTCCTAGAGATAACCAAACATTTAGATTTAGAAGGGTTCAGGTGAAGGCGATTAGCCTGAGACCAGCGTGAGATCATGTTCATGTCTTCATTTATTTCGCATGCGGCGTTTTCCACAAACCCAAAGGAAAACTTCTCCGCACTTGCACATATGCACATCATCTGCATACATATCAACTGAGGAACTTAATAAGCACTCAGGAAGATCATTTACATATATTGAGAAAAGAAGTGGGCCCAGTATCGAACCTTGTGGAACACCTGAACTAAGTGGAAGGAAGTCTGACGAGGAGTTTTTCACTACAACTGCTTGAAATCTATTATTTAAATAAGAGGCTATCAAGTTTGTAGACGGAACTGAAAAATGAAATTGATTCCTAAGCTTACTACAGAGAATGTTGTGGTTAACCGTATCGAATGCTTTAGAGAAATCAAGTAGTATAAGGA
This sequence comes from Portevinia maculata, assembly GCA_949715645.1. Lineage (NCBI taxonomy): Eukaryota > Metazoa > Arthropoda > Insecta > Diptera > Syrphidae > Portevinia > Portevinia maculata. The sequence continues at coordinate 335,921,336 of OX454525.1, read as the reverse complement.
AAGTTACTTCATCATTATCTACCGCTTGTCTGATGCCTTCTGTTACATTTATTAAGGCAGTAGTACAACTATGTTTTGGGCGAAAACCAGACTGATTAGTGCATAGTAGATTTTTATTCAAAATAAATTTCCGTATTTGGGAATTCATTACCCTTTCAAGAACTTTGGAAAGAAACGATAATATCGCAATCGGTCTGAATTCGTTGATGGGTTTCGGGACCGGAACTATTTTCACTCGCTTCCAAATATGAGGATAAACACCGGTCATAAATATATTATTAAATAGGTACGTTAAATATTTTAATATATGCGGAAGAATGATTTTAACAAAAACTGGACTTATCTCATCGAATCCAACCGAGTTAGATCTTATAGATAAAATGCTTTCTAAAACATCAGCGTCATTGACAGCTGTAAAATAAAAACTCAGTGAAGAAAGCGAGTTAGCAAGACTGTTCTCGACAGGAAGGATGTTCGACGAATCGTCACTGTTTGGAAGGTTATGGTTGCTTGGGGTATAATCGACGTTAGGGGATGAAACGGAAACGAAGCTCTTATTTAATTCATTACAATCAACATTATTGAAACAAGGATTCATTTGTTTGCCCACTCCTATTTCCCTAAGGTTTTTCCAAAGTTTTTGCTTGGCTTGAGAAGGATCAAGTCGTGGGGCATAATAACGTCTTTTTGATTCTTGTATCTCGCAGGTAACCCTATTTCTCAAAATCCGGTAATCATTTAGGAGTATATCCAGCCGAAATCTTTTCCAGCGCTTGTATACCAGGTCACGATGGTAGATTAGGATTTTTATATGGTTGGTAACCCATGGAGATTGGCATTCAACTGGTCTGGCAGACTTGGTTATAAGAGGAACATGAATATTAAAGAGATTCCTGATATTATATTGAATAAATGCAACTTGACTGTTGACCGAAGGCATTCCATAAATCCTGTACCATTCAATCGCAAAAAGGTCCTCCTGTAATTGATTCAAGTCAATTTTCTTAAAGTCGCGGAAACTATAGGTGTTTACGGATATTACAGGTTCACATTGAAAAGTTAAGTGAATTAGATCATGACGAGAAAAGCAAGAAGCCGAGAGTTGACTGAAATGAAGAACTCTATGTGGATGACTTGCAAAGAAAACATCCAGAAGAGTGCTGTTATCCTTGGTAAAATGAGTGGGAAAATTTGTATTTACTGGCGTTAGATTGAGTGCACTCATACTATTAACAAGAGATGCTTCTTTGAGAATATTGCTATTGAAGTCTCCACACAGAACAACAAAAGGTGATATATAGGACAAATCGTCCAAAACTGAGATCAGCGGTGATGTATCAATATTTGAATTAGGTCGGTAGACTGACCCTATCAATATCTTGTTAGACTTGCAAGTTATCTTTACAAAGACGTATTGCATTTCACTTCCGAACGGAGCTTTTCGAATAAATTTATAGTCTAGACTTTCACGAATATAAACAGCCAAATTTACACAAAAACATAGGGGCGGGCTACAGTCCGCTTGGGCGAACTGTTGGATACCCTATTCTTATTCCTATATCTCATAAGTGGGCGTGACAAAAATTTAAAGGATTTTATCGAAAAAACTAAGCTTTTGTAAATAAAAACGCTCCCTAGCTCAAACTTTGGTTTTTCAATAAAATTGTTTTATTTAATTGTGGGCGTGTCAGTAGGCGGATTTAAAAAAAAATTAAGTATGAGCATAAAGGGCACCTAGAGAGTATATACTATAATTTTCAGCTCCCTAGCTTAAATTTGGACTTTAAAAAATAAAAAATAAATAATTGTGGGCGTGTCAGTAGGCGGATTTTGAAAATATTTACACATGAGCATAAAGGGCCCCTAGAGAGTATACATTAAAAATTTCAGCTCCCTAGCTCAAATTTTGGTTTTTCAAAAAAAATATTTTATTTAATTGTGGGCGTGTCAGTGGGCGGATTTTGAAAATTTTATGTCCCAAGCAGTTTTATAGGCCAAAGATCATATATAAAAAATTTCAGCTTTCTAGCTCAAAATTCAATTTTTCCCAAAATTTGTTTTATTTAATTGTGGGCGTGTCAGTGGGCGGATTTTGAAAATTTTATGTCCCAATCAGTTTTATGGGCCATAGATCATATATAAAAAATTTCAGCTCTCTAGCTCAAAATTCGATTTTTTCCAAAATTTTGTTTTTTTGAGTTTGTGGGCGTGTCTGTGGGCGGATTTCAAAAATTCTTAAACTTGATTATTTCGGGACCCTAGAGAGTATATGGTTAAAATTTCAGCTCTCTAGGTCCAGTTTAAAGGCCTAATTTTTGCCGACGGACGGACGGACGGACGGACGGACATGGCTAGATCGACATTACTATCGATGCTGATCATAAATATAGTAACTTTTAGGGGTCTACGGGCAATATTAAGGTATGTTACAAACTATGCGTCAAAATTAATATACCCCTAGAATAGGGTATAAAAAGAGGAGTATTGCTGAACGACTTGCTAAAGTGATCAGCAAACAAATTATTTGCAAGCAAATCAGAAGTTGTACTGCTGTTATAAGATAAATTAAATAAATTTGTATCCGATTTTTTTCTGCAAGTTAACAAATCTCCAAAAAAAAGGTTTTCGGTCATTTTTAAGAGAGCTTTCGCTTTTATTTATATATTCAAAATATAACCTGCGTGATAAAGTTTTGAATTTGTTGAATAACAACAAATAAAGCTCAAAGTCGGATTGAAAAAGGGTTTTTATAGTTTTTGTAAGCCTTATTACTTTGATTTCTTATCGACTTTAACTCTATACTATACCAGTGGTGGGACGCATGCACTTTTCTAATGACAACTATAGTTATGCAGTCCCTCATTTAAGAATAAAAAGATAAAAGATACAACTGCATCGTCGATGGCAATTGGATCAGTAAAGTTCATTTTAAAATGATTGATTTCTTTAATGAGCCATTGAAAATTTGCTTTTCCAAAAGTCAAATGAATGCTGACCGTTCGCATTCGAGTTACTTTTTTCGTAAAATGCCCGTCTAATTCAATAAATTCATTCAAAGGTGTTACAACAAGACGAGTCAAAAATATGGTCTATAAATGTCATAGACAGTTCAGAATACAAGAAGCAAAGACGATATGATGGAATGTACGCATTAACAACATGTTCATTCTTGTGTAATTTTTACACATATCAATTCAATTTTTAAAGGAAATGTGAGATCAATCTTACAAGACTCTAGGTGAGTTGGTACGAGCAGCAATCAGGATATAATACTCCGAGTGCTGAGAAATCATTTTGATGACGATCAGTACTGTAAACTGAGAACTCATGATTAAAGAGTTCCGCGTCTAAAATAACGGCATTAAACCATATTTCCGTAAAGGAGGAGATGTCATGTGAGAAGTCTTGGAAGTTTGAATACAGCTTTACAGATTTAGTGCGGAGTCCTCTTAAATTTGGATAGTAGAGGGATACCCTCCTGCAGTAGAAAGGTGTAAATTGCGATTATAATCAGAACGGGGTAAACATTCTTTTACAAGGGTTTTTGGTGGCCATATGGTACGCAAATATTTAAATTCAATATTGCATAGAAACGCATTATTTGTTCATCCTACTAGGCAGATAACTAATGATCACCAAGAACTGCATCCGTCCATACTGATGTGCCACTTAAGTAAATTTTCTCTAAAACAGTATGCTTCGGTAGTCATGCCGCTGGTCTGCCATTTGAGACTTCTAAACATTTTACGAGTACCAACTCGCCGTTAAACGATTTTGGATAACATGAGCTTTATATAGCACTGCAAATTTATGGCGGGGTTATATTTTGGTTTTTCAAAAAGTGGTTGAATCACCGGGGTTTTTCGCAAAAAAGGCAACGTCTTCTTCAGGATCTAGGTCAGGCTATTATTATTATTTCCCCATACTGGTTTATGTAAAGAGTGTACTACTGTAATAAGGCAATGGTTTGAGTTTCACAATCAAGTTACACAATCGTTGCGTTGCGCAACAAGTGGTCAAAATCCCAATTGCTTTCCGAGCGCCTGGCAGTCGTCAACGTGCACACGCGCCGCCGTGAGCCGACTAAAGCCTTATAGCGTCAGTCAACTCCCGGAAGCACCACCACACGTTGGCGAGCCCGGCCTCTCCCAAAAACGCCCTAGCTGACTTAATCTAACTTATAAGCTAAGAGGATGTTACCTAGAGTAACGCAACGTCCTGGGAGGGCATGTTGACCCCTCCCCCCTCAACAAGCCACCAAAATTCGGTGAATTGCTTTTCCGTGTCGAATTCCATGGCTATGAATTGAGAGTTCAATGGACAATTTAGCAACATTTTCGGCATCGAACAAAATGATCATCATGGGCAAATTCCGCATGAGGATGCAGTCAACTAGCAGAGTTATGATCTCTTCAGTCGTGGGCATAACCTTGTCGGTAAAGAGAAAGATAAATAAGATCAAAATGATCAACATTTTAAAAATTTAATCTAAACTTAGGCGATCATTTTAGAAAGGGATTGTGTGGGATTTTTGCTATTCAATACTGTTAATTCGTTTGCAATCAATCAGACAAATTATATTTTTGTCAAAAGCGTTCTGAAAATGTGGGCGTGGCAGGAGCTTTGTATATCAGAGTCGTTAAGAACTTTCTCGATAAGACGTATTATTTGGAAATAGTAAGTGTGTCAGTAGGCGGATTTTGAAAATCCTAACACTTCGGGCCCCTAGACTCTAGGGAGTATACTCGTATGCATAAGATTTCAGCTTTCCAGTTCGCATTTCAGTTTCTCAAAAATGGTGATGACTAGTTCAACACAACTTTCGATGTTGATCACAAGTATAGTTACTTTTAGGGGTCTACAGCCAATATTAAGGCATTATAACAAACTATGAGTAAACATGAATGCACCCTTAAGCAAGCATAAACATATTCGCCCAAATGTCGTGAAAAGAACTGTTAATGGGCGACTCTTTCATGCAGCGCACATCAAAACATCAATTTGATTAATTTTCTCATAAATTATTGTAGAGTCTATTGTTTTCCGCATATTAAATAAATGACTAAAATTAAGAAAGCAGCACTTCACAACGGCCACATAAAGAGTAAGTGTATGTACTGTGAAAGCAGCTATAGAGCAGCACGGGCAAGGGATAAAAGAAGAAAAAAAAAACACCATAGAAGAGCTCCAGTAGTGGTATTTCTACGACGAGTAGAAACCCTAATGCTTAAGGGTGGCCGAACAACCAAATGTATTGTGGACCAACCACAGGGTTGCATGACGGTACTCGAGGACGATAAATTATATTGAAAGGCTTTTATGTGACTTTTCTATCCCAGGGTTTGGGGGTTATGCTTTTTCATAAAGCACATTCTCTTTTTTTTTGAGCACGTAAAAGTAAAATCAAAGGTGGATTCTTGGAGTGGGCTCCAAAAGGCAAAATTAATTTTATTATGCTGGTATGATGTAAGAATGTGTATCGCAAAGAACGTTATGAATGTACATACATACAACAGCATCCGTTGTCGAAATGAATGCCAAAAATTATTACAAAATAAAGAAGAATTCCTTACACTATGTCTTGCATGAAAGGGATATAATGCCACAATGCTCGATTAAATTTAATTGACTAATATAGGAGCATAGCTTCTTTCTAATGTTCCTTGACGATTAGAGTTTGTTGATCAAAAGATTGATTAAGCTAAAAACACATAACTTTATATTTAATCTCGAAACTTATATCTAATCCCAAAGACCATGCGACGTCGAGTTAATCGGTTCTCGTCAGATCACCGCAATTAAACGACGTTGGGTGCGGTTAGTACGTAGATGGAGGACCGTTCGAGAACAACCGCGTGTCGTTGGCCAGTCCCATCAACAGAGTTGAGGTAGATAATACATACGTGGTATCAAAATGGACCTAAATTGGTCTAAGTGTGTCGGCTTTTGCCGAAGGCCACCTAAACCTAACCTATATCTAATCCCTATCCATAATCGAAAAAGAAGTCGGAAAAAATATAATTGGATATGGTTGATTGATTGTTAGTGGAAATATCAGAGGAAACATGAACATATTAATGGTCTCTCGTCATCAAACAATTTTAAACAAACGATCATCAAACTATATTTTGAACTTTCTTAAATTATTTTACCTCTCAACTGTCAATCCCTACAATAATCAATAACACTCATACAGTTTGTCCTATTAAAAAACAAGCAGACACGTTCGGCTTCACTCATTTCGTTGCCAACTTCGCGTTCGTTTACGTTTAACCGTGTGCTATCAAATTTAAACTTTGAGAGTCTTAACAGAGTCTTAAATGTATCTTGTAGCTACAGTGGCTCAGTGGTTAGTGCGGTGAACTATGCCGATTTTTTAAAACAAAAAGAACTCGAATATAAAATATATGTAAGATAAGTTCGTAAAATTGTTTGAGGGCCGAAAGGCAATAATCATAAGGTTATAGTTAAATTTAGAGCTTCCGCATAATGACTAATAATCTAGAATAAGTGTCCTGTTAATTTATTTTTATCCAGTGTGGAAGTAAGCCAATAATTAATAAAAAATAAAAAAAGTGAAGAATAAAATTCTAAAGTCAAATAGTGCCTTAGACTAATAACCCAGGGGTCTGAGGTTCAAATCACGCCTTGACAGAGAAAGCAACTATTTTTTCAGTTTTTCTTACATACAGGCAATTGCGATTAAAAATATTTCTTTTTGTCATTATTGCTCGTTAATACCCATTAAATGATTCGAAATGTTAGTTTTCTCGATGGAATCCAGCTTACACTGTTCAGGTAGAAAAGAGATGATCGGCAGTCCATCTTATCGCAGTTTGACTGTCTGAGAAGATTCGAATATACTTAATGGATAACACGTTTCTCTTCCATCACGAAAGGACTTCCTTTATCTCCACAATTTCGGCCTGAAATTCACTGCAGTGATTTTAAAGACTAAAAGAGACTCAGCCCGTCAGAGAACACACCTCCACCAACACCATCACCCGTTTTGGATCGATCGGTGTAAAATTGGATCGATTCATTTCCCACGAGGGCACCTTCCTCCCAGAATGCTCTTCCAATCTGTGACTTGCTAGTGTTTTCTAAGCGCTATTTATTTTAAATGCGATGATTTTTGTAACTGAATGATGTCAGAAGTTTTACAGCAAATAACATATAGTCAGAATTCCACAAAGATCGGTTTAGTTGTGTGGCAGCGTAGGTATACGGAAAAGTCAAGGGTACTTCGGTGGCGCTAACAAAAAACAATGGACACCGGCCGGCGTGTAATACAGTAAGCCCTACAGCACTCTTTTATACTCCACATTGAAAGTGTAATTAATTCTTAAAAGACTCTGGCTCAACATTATGTATAGGTTGAGTAAACGGTCCACTAGTCTGAATGGAGAAAGTTCAAACCGAGCGTTGGATGAAAAAAAAACCTTGGGATGATTGGGTGCGTTTTCTGCGCGATGAAAAGGATGGTTCAAATACAGGTTTCTTTTTGAATCATGTGTTAATATATCACTCTTTGAGAACTATTGCGAACATATTTTAAAAGTGAATCCTGTGTTGTCCAATTAGTGCGTTTATGGAAAAGAAGTCGATTGGCCGCCTCGGAAATGCGATTTGATCCTGTTAGACGTTTTTTGTGTAAATCCAGAAACGATTTAAGCCCTTATAGCGAATATCGTCCGAGCTCTTGGTGAGCAAGAGTCAGGCAGAATCAAAAAGGTTTCGAAAGATTTGGGGTGACGTGATAGGAAAACAGTTTTGATTTGCAAATAAAACCAAATTTGAAATTAAGAAGTTAATTTTTTATCACAAAATGTCATACTACATGTACTACTTTTACTGTATGTAGGTATATAATAAAATTTGGACGTATTTTGTATTCTTAAGCGAAATAAAGCCCAAGCAAACATTTGGCATAATTTCCAGATTTTAAACAAAAGAAAGCCAAATTTTTGATTTTTGGCTTTATTTCGTTGGGCCTTATTTCACTTCACCAAGATTCGGTTGACGGGATGCGCTACTGCGAAGACATCCGAGACAGCCACATGATTGAAATCGTATATCATAAAAAATGAGAATGTTTTCTGTATCTAATAAAACCATAGCGAATCAAAAATTTAGGATTTTTCTTCATTCTATTTTATTAAAAAAAATAAAAAAATATGTTTGAACAACCATTTACATTTCGAATTGTAACAGCTACCCAAAAAACGAGAGGATACAACAAAATAATTAACGTATTTTGTACACTTTTTCCTAAGGTATGTTTTGTAGCTGCATTGGTATTCCTAGCTCGTCCTCACACGGGACTAGAGTTATACTATATAACATTATTACGTCATAATGTTACCTCTGCGGACTTATTAACTGGCGCAGAATTATTGTCAAGTTAACTTAACACTAAAATAAATTCAGTGTGGGACTGGGTAACCTTTTAAGTGTCAAACTATACCTTCTACGTTAAAATGTTACCTAGTGCCAACTGAATTTATTTTATATTCGAGTTAGCTTGACTTCAATTTCACACAAGTGGAATAAATAAATAAATTCTCACGCGGAAAGATTTCCGTGTAGTTATTTTCCTGTGCCATCCGTACCTTATTTTTTTATTTATGGACACTGAGAACTATTGAAAGTCCATAATTTATAAAATTCTATCCCACGACTGTTTTATAAACCGCATTCCGTCTTGCCACACACATTGTTAATATAATGTTAAGCAATTTTTCGGTTGGATTGCAGGGTAGAATAAGTAAAAAAGAAAATAATACAACAAAACATAATACAACAGTAAATTGCATTGAAGAAACCATACTCTAACATGGTGAACGAAGGCCAGAGACCCTTTTAAGAGAGTTCGTTCGTCGTCATATTGGGTGGTTGGACAAAATGTGATTTATTCGATGTGAAAGAATTTTCCGCTCATTTCCAGCAGACTGAGAGAATATCGGGTAGAAAAAAAACAATGCAATATGATTTACGATAACAGCGACACACAACGGAGTAAGCAGAAAAATAATCTATAAACGCCTCGCCTGGCTGGGTGGCAGTTCACATTGCAAGTGCTCGCATAGTGCTATGCTGGTGTCTTTATAATATACAAAGTGGAATGTTTATTATTATTTTTTTTCTCTCTCTCCTACAGTACTTACCCCCGCGAACTTCACAAGTCAAGACGATGTTGTCACCCTCAAGAAGGGGGCCAACTGCACCAGCTACATCTCGCCCAGATGCGTCGTAAACGAGAATCTGATGAGGAGGAACTGTCGTTGGGTTTTAGGTTGTTTTTATTTTTGTTTTCCATAATGATGAGGTTCAAGTAGAAAGCAGAGAAAAGGAATAGAAATGGGATGGTTGCAAAAGTGAATTAGTTCTTGAGTCATATACACGTGTACGAGATGTGACGACAAGAATATGTCTTGTTGTCAACAACGTCGTTGTTAAATATGCGTATGTTGTACTTACCAATAACCGTTAAATTAATTCTATGATTACGTGTGGGTGAATTTTGAAAATCCACTCGACATCTGTACACCTATTTGGAAATGTTAGGAAGTCAATTATATATTTGGGTTTGTTTTCTAGCTTCACTTACTCCTTCATCATCCAGTTGAATATTGTCGACCGTCAATTTGGCAGGTTGCTTATTTGTAACGAAATATGCCCGTGGTCCGAATGAATTAGTATCGGACCAGTAGAGAGCCTTTTCGAACGGTCTCCCCCGAACATCGAAACTGCAAAGATACACAATTAAAAGAGTTATCATAAATCTAACTCTGCGGAAATAATTTAGTAAAGCATTGTCACTCTATTTCTATCAAATCGTCGAATCAAGTGAAACACGCTTTGTCAAAAAATTGAGTTTTAAGGAAACGAAGAAAATAAAGCACGCAATCTATAATATCACGTGCTATCAATCAATCAAAATCGATTTATTGTGTACATAGTTCACCAAAGTAAAGATTAAAACAGTCTGCTTCTAAATAAACGAACAACTTTAACATGAAAATCTTGACTTAGTATACAACTATAATTTCACGCCAACTCTAAATGTCAAAAAAAAAACAGTTTCTCAAGGCAATTAATATTCTCGGTGGTTTATCAGACTTTCGCAAGAGCTGGGGCGGTAAAAAAGCTCTATGTGTTACTGGAGCGAATTGTACTAAGGACCTTTTCTAACTATTCTGAGCAACCACCCCACACTGTGGAGTTGAGTAATGTGCGACCATTGTTGGTCGTTTGGATCATAACTCCTCAAATCTGAATTAATTGATTTCGTGTCTAAAGTGTTCCATTAGTTTTGCTGTTCTACACGCGGAGTAGCGATATCCTGAGCTGATGCAGGTATAGTAAAGGCATCATTAATTTTGCTGCCAAATTAACCTTCAAACCAGAAGTTTAAATGTTTCTCCAAAAAGGTATGAAATAATATGTTGAGGTATTAAAGAAAAATATACATGATAATAATGTTGATATGAATCTTATTACAATTCAGAAGGGTATATGACGCGTTGTGTGACAAATTGCAAAAATAATTCAATATAAGATTATGTTTTTCCTGCAACTCAGTAATAACTCATTCTTTATTTTACATATAAGTCAAAAACAAGTCTCTACTCAATATTATTTGCTCAGTATTCCCCGAACTCAGTATAGTTTGTTGAGCTTGGAAGACAGATGGCGCTGAAATCAGATAGAGGAATGGCGGAATTTTTGGTTGGTACTCGTAATTTGATGTGTTCTTAAGTATGCGCTTATTTATATGAAAAGTGATAAAAACATAAGTAAGTATAACCGCGTTTAAAAATTAAAAAAAAACGTAGCTCACTGGAAAATAAATACATTTTTCGAGTGATTTGTTTGATTTTTAAAAATCAGTGAACTTTTATTAAATAAACGTTTATTTGCCTAAAAACCCTGCATGTAATGTACCCGTTTACATATAAGGATATAATAAAATAGGGAAAGCCTTTAAATTTGTTTACTTATGTATACACACACATACGACGCACGTGGGGCGAAAGTAATATCATGTCATAATGTGAATTGGCTGTCATTTTGTTAGCAATGAAAAGAATGGCTTGTGTCACTTAAAGTTTATTTGCAGATGTAAAATTGATGAGATTTAGTTGACAAAATGATATCAGTCAAATGACCACCTTCTTAGTTGACCTATTGTATGACATTTTTCAATTTTTTTCTTCAAAACTTCGTAATTTTCCGCGTCCATTTCGCGATCAGAAGTTAAGTGTTCCATTGCTTAGTCACACACATTGTAATTTTGTTTGCTTCACAAATAATGAAAAAACCGAATTGATATTGGACGCCATTTATTAAATCTATGGCGTTTCCTATAGGATCATACCTTTTGCCCCACCTTATATAAGAGATTAGAAAAGTCAAACACATTTGCAGGGCCGGCTCCAGCCAAACAAGCGCCCTGTGCAAGATTTACAGAAAGCGCCCTTTAATTTGCACACATCCATAAGTCGTTTCCCCAGCACCCCGGAGGTAGACATTAAATGCGTTTTTTTTTATTGAGGTATCCCCGGGAGGCCTAATCCTCAATTAAAAACAAATATGTATATTTACATATATGTTTATAAGTCTTAATAGAAAATTAATAATTAAAACAAATAAATAAATAAAATAAATCAAAATAATAAATAAATAGAAAATAAATAAATGTAAAAAAAAAATCCTATAAAAACATATGTATATATTAGCAAAATAAATAAATAATGAAGGAATTCATTTAAAGAACTTTAGTTTTTTTTTAAAGGAAAAAAGTATAACCATAAATAAAACGCAGCGAAAAAATGTGCAGAGAGAAACCTTTAAACTTGGAAACTTGCTTTTCTGGCCTTAGCTTTGGCAAATTCAGCAATAAGATTATCATAGTCTAAAGATTTTAATAGTTCCTTTTCTATAGACATTATAGATAAGCCTACCAATCTCTCTTGAGTCATCGTTGACCTGAGACATTTTTTTAATAATTTTAAGTTCAGAAAGACTACGTTCTCCTGAAACTACTGCCACAGGCATTGTATTAAGAATTTGAGAAGCAATAACTAAATTAGGAGCAAGATCTTCAAGGCTTGAGCTGAATATAAAATTCAACACATCTAAACATGAACTTTGTGGTGTAACAAGCTGGGAAATGAGTTTTAACTCTTGGTACAATTCTGCTCCATCTAAATCTTGAAAACTACCAGATGTTAAAACATTCTGCAAATTAAGGCATGAAAAACGTAGACTTTTATTTTTCAAACATTCGCTTATGTTACTTAAAAATGAAAAATTTATACTATATGTGTCAAGCTGCTCAAAACTTTCTGTTATTGATTGACTCGCTTGATCAAGTATTTTTAAATAAATATCTACTTTGAATCTTTGTTTCGGGTAAAATATAGTTTCTGGATATTCATCGGTATAATTTTTTTTTTCCTTCGAGATCTCAATGATCTTCTATGTGCAGGATTTCAAACTCGCACACACCGTTTGCGAGTGTGAGATAAAAACCCGACATTAGAATCGGAAGCATAAGTCGAAGATAGTACTATATTTTCATAACATATCTACTCGTTCTCTTTCTAAGAAAAAATTGTTACTTTTTTCGTAGATGAGATATGAGAAATCCCATACATTGTGTCTTCTTGTGTGCAGAATGAATTATGATATTTTCCTATCCCAGGAAAATATCATCATTGATTGACTCACAAAAATTCTTAATGTGGGATATTTCAACCGTGAATATTATAAAAAAGAAGATAAACGACAGTAATTATTACTAATTTTTGGATTTGAAGTGGCCAACCGCTAGTGCCGGTTCCCTACTTACTCCACACAGCCATCAACGCAAACAACTTACAGCATTCTTCAATAGAATTCGCTTTAACATCTCGAAATGATTGCATATCTTCTTATGCAGTGTTTAAATATTTCTCCAGCTTTTATGCAAAAATCCATATTCAGAAAACAGCATCCAAAACATGTAAGTTATGCAGAGATTGTGTCGATTAAAGTATCAAAAAAAAAAAAAAAATACATTAATCAATTACATTTAGCTGCCCAAACTTTCCAAACCAGTTGTTTGTGAAAAAACAAATGAAAAAATTCTGCTTATATTCGGAGGTTTAATTGTGTAACACAATGCAATCTTTGATGAATGCTGCGGCCTCCTTGCAATATGCCATAACCTACCCCAAACTTCCATTAAAAACAACAAATAATTTACCAAACATATACCGCACCCCTCTCACCAACACATCATATCCCAATCATGAGAAGTAAAAAAAATAAATTCGATAAATGACGAGAATGGAAGACAACAAAAATAACTACGATTCTTCTTGTGTGCAGAATCAAAAACCTGCACGCTGTAACCCATACGATTCCGTCGTAATGAATTTTTTGTTTGACATATTTTCCTATGATAGTTTTGCAAGCGAATGTGCAATAATTAAAACCTGCACATACGAGGCGGAACTTTTTTGTTTCGAGTTTTTTGAACTATGTACGGTGTACCTACTTAGATTCTTTTTTAAATGTAGTAGATGTGCAAGAAATATTCATACACGAACAGGGTGGAATATTTTGATATTAGGTATGTACGTAAGAAATTAACTTGTTTAGTGGGATTTTTTTTTATTTTGAGTTAGATTCTCGTTGAAGTTGCAATATTTCAAGTGATATGAGTTAGTGTGCAAAAATTCAGCACAGTTGTGATAGATGTTGCTTTTTGGGCTTAATTGAACAAGTTTTTTGTTTTAAATGCAAATGGCAGTAAAGGGTAAAATTAATTTTTCTTACTCCTAGCAATGCGCCCCGGAATTCGGCGCCCTGGGCATTTGCACATCTTGCACATATGTTTGGGCCGGCCCTGCACATGGGTCTGGGTGCGACCCACAAGGTCCACACGACTAACTTCCCAGTGGGATCAATATGATCTATGCGATTAGTGGGAATTTTTGATATGCGGTTAACCATATGGTTAAGAATTATTCACTTCCCAGCGGAAGTTCTTGTAATGGGACCGATTTTGTGAATCGCGGATTTTGATATATCTTCACGTTTCAAGGTCACCAGAATCCAAATCCAACGTTTTTATAGAGATGTCTGGGTGTGTGTATGTACGTATGCTACATTCCGCTTGGGCAAACTGTCGGATACCCTACTCCTATCCTCCAAAAAGTGGACGAGGAAAAAATGTACCTATGGGTAAATTGTGAAGAAGGATAACACCTATACATACCAGTTTTTAAGGTTTTTGAATGATTTTATCCAACAAATTATTTTATTACTTATCGTAAAAAAGCCCATTAAAAGTGGGCGTGGCATGAATAAATTGATTATAATCCCTTCGTCTACATACTTTGCAAAGAATAGAACTTTTATTTTCTTTGATTTCTTCAATAACATGTTTCTTTTAAATATATATAGATTTTTAAAATATCTGCACTTGATCATTTCGGGCCTCTAGAAAGAATATATATATTACAAATTTTAGCTTTCTGGCTCGAATTTTGATTTCTTCGATAAACGCTTACTTTTTTTAATTGTATTCACACTGACACGGGCGGATTTTAAGAAATGGTTACACTTGTTCATGTCGGGCCTCTATAAAGTATAACATACATATAATAATGTATAAAAAAGTATAAAACGTATTAAACTTAACCTACATATGAGCGTTTTTCTTGTTTCTATTTCTACCCTGAAATGCAATTTCTTTCATTATGTGAATGTACGAGTATCTACGATCATTTTTTTTTTTTGTTTTGAAAAAGTAATTTGAATTTGATATGTTTATTAAATATGTATATACATATCGAAACTGTAGGCCCAAACAAACGTTGTTCAGTCGAGGAAACCAAAGCTGTCAAGAATCTGTACAATGTGCCAATTTGAAGTTAGCAAAACAGAATGAGTTTAGAGAGTAGATATTAATAGTTTTTTCTGCTATCAAAGAGTGAGTTACAACTGAGTGGCAGACAAAACACCTCTATAGTTAGGGCATCGGCTCACGATGTAGAACAACTCGCTCTCTGCGGGACAATCTCGTCAAAAAGTTCCAACAACAAAAGATTAAAAAACGCCTGAAGTGGCATTTGTATTAATTTGATTAAACCAGTTGAAGAGAGAATCCCCAAGGCGAGTTATATCAAATACAATTCTCTCAAATACGTAAATCGGCAGACGGCGTTTGTTTTGCCATGCCTTGTTAACTGTATTGTAAGCAATATTGTCTTTGTTTTTTAGAGATATTTAAATACAGAATTTTAAAAAAAATATATATATCTGTTTGTTTAATTATAACTGCATCAGGTTAACGGTTTTTTTAACTTTCTCGTATACATGTATACTGAAGAGAAAGACATTGAAATCATGCTAACATTGCGAATTCAAACTGAGTATGAGGTATCATATTACGACCATAGGGAAGACCAAAAAAGTGCGTTTCACATTTCAGTCCGTCGGTAAGTCTGGCTGACTGTCCGTCTGCAGCCGAGTTTTCAGTCCTAACGGGCGGACTGATTTTCTTCAATCTTTGCATATGGGGATTATAGCAGGGTTCGTAAAATATCGCTCGCGAACGATAAAACACGGATCTTTATCGTTCTTTATCGATCTTCTCACATACCATAAAAAATAAATTTCGCAAACGATAAAATGTTCGATCTTAAAAAATGTATAGTTCTCTCACGAATGAACTTTATCCTTTTTTGTCTGTAACTCTCGTTCGTGAGAGATCCAAAAAAAAAAATCTGGTAGAATATGGTTCGCTAGCGATAAGAATCCGTAAAGATCCAAAAAACAAATCATTCTCGATTCACGATTTATATTTTCAATAGTTATTATTGTGGTATAAATAGGGAAAATAAAGACATTTGAGTTAAATTAATATGTTTCTTATAATGAAGAAGCTGACAAATCAAATTGCTTACTTTGTGAGAGAAAATTGAGCATTGGAAAACATTGAGCAGCAAAGAGGTTGTTCTAAGCAAACTTGAACAAGTAGTGCTGGCAGTGCCATTAACTCAAGTCTCTGTTGTACGGGCTTTACCGCTCTACCAGTTTTTTGGACAAAAAACAGAAACAAATTGTTCAAAGAAACAAGTAATAATGTTTTCTTAGTTAAACTGAATGCAAATTTATTCCAAACTCTTAATAATAATCTTAAAACCGAAAAAAAAGTTTCGCGATCGAATCAGAAATGAAATTCCTTTGCGAACTTTTCATGAGAGAACGAATCACATTTTATCATTATGCGAACCTTGGTTTAAAGGCTAATATCTCGCGGCCATTTTTTTTGCTGCTTCATTTTTAATAACGGTACCTTTTTTTTTTTTTTTTTTTTTTTTTTTTTCGGGATGTGTGAAACTTTCTGCACTGGAGCACTCAGACTCAATACTGGTCCATTGTACTGCCAGGCAGACACACCACATTTTACTGTGGGAATTTACTCGTTTTTCTAAGAAAAACGAGAAGGCGCTTCAATGATAAGGAGCTTAGGTTTACAGCACTCACCATATCCGCACCAAATACCTGCCACCTGATACGAGCAAAAGCAGGACAATCACAGACGAAATGTTCCGCAGTGTCGTCGCTTTCTCCACAGGCTTCGCAGTTGGTGGTGTCGCTTAGGCCTAGCACCTTAAGGTGTTTGGCAAAAGCGTAGTGTCCCGTAAGAACGCCAGTAGTCTGTCTGCAGTCTTTTCTGTTGAGAGACAACAAGAATGCCGCGGATTTCCCACAGACGTCGGGGAGCATTTGCTTAGTCTGTCTGCACCCTGGAGAGTCATGCCAACGGCGATTGTGTTCATAGGAAACCCAACCGTCAATGGAAGCCCTGACCGAGGACGCAGGCAGACAGATCGCTGGTTCAGGTCCTGAGAGGTCCCCCTCTGAGCCTTGTCTAGCAAGTTAATCGGAGATCTCATTTCCCGTGATCCCGTTATGACCCGGGACCCAGACAAGTTTAAGTGAATTCAGCCTTCCGACCGAATTCAGAGATATCTTGCATTCACGTACTATTTTGGAGGTAGTTAAGGGTTTGAGTAAGGCCTTAAGCGCAGCCTGACTGTCGCTACAGACGCAGATACTTCGCCCCCTCCACCTGTTCCTCGTAACATAGGCCATTAGGATAGCATAAGTCTCTGTTTGGAAGACTGACGCATGTTTGCCTAACGGAAAGAAAAGTCTAACGCTATCGCTCTCCACGAAGACACCAGCACCAGATCCTTGATCGGTTTTGGAGCCATCCGTAAAGATTCGACTGCATTCCCTTCCAGGTTCAGAGTCCGGCCAGAGCCAGTCCTGGACGCGAGGAAAGTCGACCTCGTATTTGCGCTTTAGCCGAAGTTCCGGTGTCATCGCATCAGACGGCATATCCATAAGACAGGAGTCGAAGGACAACCGTTGCGCAAGTTCATCAAAACTCCAGTGCGAGTTATACCAAAAGCCACCTCTTGTAAGACGTGAGATAGCCTTGATTGTACAGCCCATGATGTAAACATCAAGGGGCGGAAGGTTCAATAGTGCATCTAGGCCGGAGCCAGGCGTGCTGGGGAAGGCCCCCGTGCAGTCGAGACATACCTGCCTTTGGAGTTTGGCAAAAGCAGCAGTGACGTATTTACGTGAAAGCTTATTCCACCAAACAACCGATGCGTATGCTATAAATGGTCTTATCATAGCCGTATAAATCCATAGGACTCTTTTCGGTGATAAGCCCCATGTCTTGCCGAAAATGCCTTTGCACTGCCAGAAAATAGACAGCGCCTTGGCAGTCTTCAGCTCAACATGTTTGGACCAAAGAAGTTTGCTATCCAGGATGACTCCCAGATACTTTGCTTCATTGGAGAGTTGGATTGTGACGCCTTTTAGCACTGGCTGAGTCAACCCGACCAGCTTCCTCCTTCTCGTAAAGAGAACAACCTCAGTTTTAAGAGGATTGACCGAGAGCCCATTCCTAGTGCACCATTCGTCGATCACGTCAAGGGCCGCCTGCGCCTTGGCGCATACAGTCGCTAGGCATGATCCAACAGAAAGCACGGCAACATCATCCGCGTACGCCTGAGCGTAAATATTAGAACTGTTGAGTGCGTTCAACAGAGAGTCGACCAGCATACACCACAGCAGTGGAGACATGACGCCGCCTTGCGGGCAGCCTCTGTTTACCCCCGCCATAACATAGCGGCCACAATCCGCATCCGCAACCAACGTTCTATTCATTAGCATTGCTTTAATCCACAACACCAATGGTTCGTCTACTCCGTGTTGTCTGGCGGAGCTGCACATGCTATCAAAAGTCGCATTGTCAAAAGCACCCTCAATATCGATGAAAATGCCCATCGCGTATTCTTTTCTGTCAAGCGCGCCTTCAATTCTACCAACTAGATTTTGGAGCGCAGTCTCGCAGGATTTTCCGCGTTGATAGGCATGTTGCATCGGAGATAGTGGGTGCAATCGCAAAGCACCTTTGCGCACGTGAAGCTCGACCAGCCTTTCCAAGCTTTTCAGCAAGAAAGAAGTCAGACTGATTGGTCTGAAGCTCTTGGCGAGCGAGTAGTCACTTCTGCCAATTTTTGGTATGAATGCCACTCTAACTGTACGCCAGGGTGTTGGAATGTATGCCAGTGCTAGGACAGCGGTGAAGATTTTCTTCATAGTCGGTAGCAGCTGGTTTGTACATTGTTGCAGCATGGCTGGGTATATTCCGTCCGTACCAGGCGACTTGAAGCCGTCAAAAGACGCAAATGCGTATTTAATGGCCTCGTCCGTCACCACGGCCTTCGCAATATACCAGCTACGCCGAGTTGTTTGTCTTGGCTCACTCATAGTCTCGGTAATCGGGGCTGGTTGTGGACCAATTGTAATCTGGTTACCCGGAAAGTGAGACTCCAGCAGATAACTAAGAGTTTCCGCTTTCGTCTCAGTGAAGGTGCCATCAAGTTTTCTAAGTGAGTCCAGTTTGGCTGGTTTGCCCTTTTTCAGAACTTTAACCAACCTACTAGTTTCACCCAGCTTTTCAATCTTTTCGCAGAAATTCTTATAAGAAGCACTTTTCGACACCCGAATTAGCCTCTTATATTCCTTCTGCTTCGATCGGTAGAGATTCCAGTCTGTCTCCAAATCAGTCTTGAGTGACCTATTTAGAAGCTTTCTAGCTTCTCTACGAATTCTTTGCAGTTCCGAGCTCCACCAGGGAACCGGTGTTCTGCCAGGGGGTTTGCTTACTGGGCACGTCAGTTCAAAACAGCTAGTAATGGCACTATTCAGGTCTTGAACAGCTTCCTCTACCTTTTGTCTCGTCCTGAGTTTGGTTGGAGTTTTGAGAGTTTTCCCTAATTCCTCCCTGAAGCGTATCCAGTTGGTTTTTCTCGGATTCCTCCTCTCCTGCAAAGTTATGGCTTCGCATTCGATTTGGAATTCGATATATCTATGGTCTGAGAGGGACACCTCCGAAGAGACCCTCCAGTTAGTAACCGCCTTAAAGTATCTATTTGATAAAGTTAGGTCGATCACTTCCTGTCTTCTTGACGTCACAAAAGTTGGTTGCGAGCCAACATTGTTGATAGTAAGATCAGATGATAGAATGAAATCCAGGAGATGGTTTCCTCGCATGTTGCATTTGCTGCTGCCCCAAACAGTGTTTTGAGCATTGGCATCACAGCATATAACTAGGCCCATCTTCCTGGTGTCGCAATAGTCAATGAGTTCAGCAATTGCCCTCGGTGGTGGAGGCACTACGGAATCATAGGGGAGATAAGCTGATGCCACGATGAAGGTCTTCCAATTTCCATTCGTTTCGTAGCTAATGGCTGCAGCAACCAAATCTTGGCCACAAAATTGTCCAAGCTTAGTCGCTGAGAAAAGGTTCGACACAGCAAGACAAGCCCTTGGTCTCTCGGACCGCTCGTCACAGAGTATCGTAGTGCCACGGACACCACACACCAGGGGAGGCAGCGTTGGTTTCAGTCAGCTGGCTGGTTTCGGTTGGGGTAACCTCTGCCGACCTGCATCTCTTTTCCGTCGCCGCCGGGGAAGGGCAGTTCTCAGCGCTTGCGCCTTCAACTGGCGGTGCAGTTTTTTTGCGCCGCACGATAGCCGCCTTTCTCCTTTTCCTCTTTCGCTGGCTCTTAGATGGACGCTGACCAGTGGACGCCGCCTCTGTGGCCCGTTTCACCTGTTCGGTTTCGCAGGCCTCGTCGGCAGCATCACACCTATCGGCTGTCTGTCTATTGGTCTGAAGATTAAGCGTATCAGGTTGAACCTCTCCGCCACTTTCTTCATGTTTCCAGCCCAGTCTACCGAACGTGTCGGAGATAGAGCTGCAGGAATCTTCGGAAGCAAACCTTTTCGCAACTCGAAGGTCAACGCCTGTACAGGCGGGGGGTATATGTATGTCGGTTGGGGCCTCCAGAATCCGTGCCCCGACCGTGGTCGAAAAGACCACGGGTGGATTTTCGCCCATGCGAGTACCACCTGGAGTATTTGAATCATTAAGTTGTTCCTGCATACTTGTTTTTTGGTTTGGTTCGCGATAGAGCTTTGACGGTGTATAAAACGCCGCTATGACTCTAAAACCTCGGATCACGAACGTATCGTACCGAGGTCCCCCTATCCACCACCTGGGGACGCTCCTGGTGGGTAACCAACCCGACAGGAATAACGGTACCTACTATACAAATAGTTTTTACAACACCGATCTTCTAAAAAACGGCTCTATCGATTTGATCTTTTTTGAAACATAAAGTACTTAAGATGAGTGTAAGGAAATGGTACACTCAACTTTTACAATGTTCAAATGACGGTATTCTACAAAAATGCTGTTATCTCAAAAAACGACTCAAGTTATTTTTATGACAGTTACAACACCAACTAACACTGCTGTTTTGAACAAATTTGCTTATTAAAATGTTTGAAAAATTTTTTATATATTTTTTTATTTATTTAACAGTTTTCTAAATTTTTACAATTTCACTTTACTCAAAAACGGCACTAACGATTTTGACCAGTTAAAATATTATGAATACTTGCGGTAGACGTACTGCGTACTCACTTTTAACAAAAAACTCGATTAATGGTACTTAAGAAAACAACTCCAAAGCGGGTAAAGTGATTTCAAAGAAATTAAACATGTATCTGATAATAACATTTAAAAGAAAATACTGAGGTTTTTGAAATATGTTTTTAAAATTTTTCTTCGACCTAAAAGATCTTTTGTACCGTATGGGCCAGAAAAGTTTAAACTAGTAGAATTTCCACTTTCCGTGTAAAGCGGACAATTTTATTTTGTTTTTGAATGAATAACCTTACATTCCTTACCACGTTAAGTGGACAGCTGGAGTTACAGCGCTGTTTCACGGTTAGCCACAACCGATCATCAGACTCCTTCTGTGGTGCTGGTCTGTCTTTTTCCTTCATTTTATCCCGAAATTCCATTTCTTCCACTGGGATTCGAACCTAGACTGAAGCCACGAGTTTATCCAGTTTTTATTTCAATTTTCTTGGACAAACTTTGCTCCTGTAAGTATATTATGTTATTCATTCTTGTTTTTTATTTCTAAGTTTTCTCTAATTCTATTCCATTTCGACAAGCATAGTTGGACTGAAATGGGTGATAGAGAGGGTGAAAGACTTTTTGACATTGTATTTGTCGAGAATCTTACGATTAATGGTTTTTTAAGTGATACCACACAATTTTTCCTTGTTTTAATTTTTGTTTTCCGTCAATTCCTTTATTTTGTGTTTGAATGAATGATCTTACATTCCTTACCACGTTAAATGGACGGCTGGAGTTACAGCGCTGTTTCACGGTTAGCAATTTTACCAGTAGAAGAATTCTTTATGTCCTCGGGGCTCATTTGCTCCCTGAAAAAGATCTTCTTTCTAATTCCATTAAGGGCTGGACATTCACATAAAATGTGTTCAGCTGACTCGTCCTCTTCAAGACAGAGTCGGCACTCAGGAGAGTCTGATATTCTCATTTTGTGTAGATGATATATTAAACCATGGTGACCAGTAAGGTAACCTACTAGGTTTTTGATATCATGCCTGCTTAGGTTTAGACATTTGCTGGCATTTTTATTGAAGAGCCGAATGGCTCGTTTGGCCTGTCTTAGACCTGGGATGCTTTATCAAAGATAAATACATTTTCTATGTTCCCAGCTTTTAATTGCTGCCGTTGCTGCTGATCTAGGAGTGCAGCAGAAAGGTTCGGGACCTATGAAAGGTGTTTCTGAACCTTTTCTGGCCAGTTCGTCGGCCTTTTCGTTACCTTCTACCCCGACATGACCCGGAACTAACCATAATTTGGTCTTGTTTCTTATTCCGAGTGTTTGTAGGGTATTGAAGCAGTACATGACTGATTTGGAGTCAATGGTATACGAGCTAAGGGCGTTTATAGCTGCTTGACTATCCGTGAAAATATGGATGGTTGCACCTTTTATGCCAGATAAAATAATGTGGCTGGCGCATTCTTGAATGGCGTGGAGCTCTGCTTGAAATACGCTGGTACTTTTTCCCATGGGTATCGTAAAGCGTTTGTGTGGTCCGTATATTCTCCTACCCCCGTTTCAATTTTAGAACCATCCGTATACCACTTTATGTCGTTGTGGCTGTTTGGTGGGTTATTACTAACCCATGCTTCTCTCTTGGGGATCTCCGTGGAGAACCGTTTGTTGAAGCATAGTGTTTTTTGAATGCGGTCTGTGACCGCGCAGTTCATGTTAATTTCTGGCAGTTCATCGAGAAGGGTCTTTAGTTCCGGGTGATCATTAAGATTTATCTCGTTTAACTGTATTAGACTTATTGCACTGTGGATCGCCACTTTTTGAATGTATATGTGGAGAGGTGTAATTCCTATTATTGCCTCTATGGCAGCTGTTGGACAGGTTCGCATGGCTCCGGAGATACTAAGGCACGCAAGCCGTTGTACCTTTTTGAATTTCTCTATTGCGACCTTTTGTGTGGATTTTGTCCACCATACTATGGAGGCGTATGTTATAATGGATCTTATCATCACTGTGTAGATCTAGTGGACGATCTTTGGAGAGATTCCCCAGGTTCTGCCATATGTGCGACGACAGGCCCATAAAGCTCTATTAGCTTTAGTGATTTTGTTATTTATGTGAGAGTTCCAGTTAAGTCTCTTGTCTAGGATTACTCCAAGATACTTGACTTCGTCGGAATACTCTACGACCGTGTCGTTTATTGTGAATAGGCCTAGGTCTAATTTCCTCCTTTTAGTGAAAGGAACGATGACGGCCTTACTGGGATTTATGGAAAGATTTTCTTTAATGCACCAGTCTATGACTGTCTTTAGAGCATTTTTCATTTTTGATGTGACTCCATTTGAGTCTTTGCCCCTGACTATGATGACAATATCATCGGCGTACCCAATTGTAGTATAGCCCAAATTGCTCAACTTGTGTAGCAGGTCATCGATGACTAATGACCACAAAAGGGGTGAAAGTACTCCCCATTGTGGGCAGCCCCTTACGGCTGTTACTGATACTGAGGTCGTTCCTGACGAGGCAGTTATTTTGCGACTTTCCAGCATCACTCTGATCCATTTACTAGTTGGTTTGTCTATGTTTCTATGGTACAAAGCATTTGATATGGATTCATATCCAGTGTTGTCAAAAGCACCCTCTATGTCCAGAAATTCACAAAGTGCCATCTCTTTGCCACGGTAGGCGTTTTTTATCTCTGTAGTTAGTCTTAACAGAGCGCCTTCCGTGGATTTGCCCTTTTGGTACGCATATTGGTGAGGGTGCAGAGGCATGCTTTTTGATATTGTTACATAATAAAGTAACAACTCATATGATGCTCAAAGTGGCAGTCATCCTCCTCGCTACACTCGCTGTTTGAGATCAAACACCAAGTGTGCGATGGAACTTCGCCAAAAGCTGGTTCTTCTCTCTCTCTACATCTTCATGTGAAGATGAAGGGTGAGCGTCCGAACCAGAATACACAAGCTAGGATTAAGCTCTTGTCAGTTGTAAAGTGGAGTTAAACCAATAAAGACTATTATTAATTATTATAAAGTGTTCCTTTCCGTTTTCTTTACATCAAATAAAACTATATGCATTCTCTAATGTGGATGTCAATAATCCTTTCCATTGTTTTCAGAAAAAACGATGTCAGGCTTATCGGACGATATGATTTAGGTAATTCGCTCGGCTTGTTTCCCGGTTTAGGTATAAATACTACGTTTGCCTCCCTCCAGGTAACTGGTATATACCCCCAGTTGAAGCTGAACCTAAATAAGGCAATCTTGGATGGTAATACAAATTCTATTCCATTTTGAATGAGGGCTGGAAAAATACCGTCTGTTTCTGATGCCTTGAATGGTTTGAATGAGTTATTTGCCCATTTAACCTTATCCGGATTAAAAAGTTTTCCGGATAAACTATTAATTCTGCTGAGGTTTCTTAGAATTGAGACCTCCGCTATATGGTCATCTGTAATGACCATCGTGTGAGACCCTGGGAATTGAGCCTGAAGCAAAGTTTTCAGCGTTTCTCCCCGGTCCCGTGTGATTGAACCATCTGATTTGATTAACAATCCCATGCTTTTTTCTTGATCCCTTGACAGAGCCCTTTGGAGGCGTGCCACCTCTGGAAGTTTTCCGATCTTCTCACAGTTTGCACGCCATGACGCTCTGGATCTGCGCAACTCTAGGTTGTATATTGGCAGCATGGATTTATATTGTTCCCATGTGCCGGTACGTTTGGCTTTGTTAAAAAGCTTTCTCACTCTCTTTCGAATAGACTCAAGGTTATCGTTCCACCATGTCCACCTTTTAAGCACGGTTCTTTTAACCTTGCAACTATTTTTGAATGAGGTAAGAATAATATCATTTATTTGACATTGCGCAGCATCTGCATCATTTTTTGTTGATGGTGCTTCTGGCAGCATGTCAGATCTGACGGCAAGATTTTCGCGGTAAGTTCTCCAATTAGTCAGTCTGTTGTCATAACGGAGATTATACATACCTACTAATGTGTGCAATACGCACACAATAAGTTTCTGATACATTTTTTTCAGATTTTGTTCAGGTTGCAACTTTTTTTGGTTCCACTTGTTGTTTTTCTATACCCTGGTGTATTTGATTGCAACCCCGTTACAATCGCTAGTTACCACAGCGGCTCAGTGACTCGCTACATGACATATTTTGTTTGCAATATAATAGAAAGCTTTGTGGTACAGCAACGGGGAGAGAAGCAATGCAAAATGAAAAAAAGGAGCTTTGACTGATGTTTAGGTGTGCTCACATTGAACCTACTGTAAAAACTTCAGAAGATACAGCCAAGCTAAAAAAATATGTTGCATTTTACGGTAGTTTCTTAAAAACTTCTGCAATGATTTGATTTTTTTATGTAAGAATTTCGCAAAAGATTTTTTTATAAAGTTTGTTTTCAGTCCTATAAATAAATCGTTCAACTTCACAAACCGGCGAAGTAATTTCTAAGAAATTTAACATTAATGCTACTATCTTGAACAAATTTGCATATTCAGATTCTTTAAAAATTTTCGCATAAAGTCTTAATTTTAACATAATATTAACATTTAAAACAAATTGGCATATTCAGATTTTGGAAATATTTTTTTATTATTTTTTTTTTTTTATTTGTTCCTAAATTTTCAAAAACTTCAATTTTCTCATAAACAACTTTTTTAATGCAATTAAGAGAAATTCAATAAAGCTGTCTGCATATAATATACATAGGTATCAGTTATTTTTCTCCTGGTTTTCCGGGTAAAGAAAATGGCTGATGAGAAAATTTGATTCGTAACCATTCTTATAAAAGCAAGAAAGTTTTTGTGCGATCCAGTCGTACACTTTTTTTTTTAAATATTGGAATGATTGTGCAATCAAGATCAGTATGAAAAGAATATAAATAATATTTTTTTCCATGTTATCTTTTTGTTGAAAACATTAATAAAAGTATTAGTGGTGGCGATGGTGTAGACTGTAGAGGGTAGTGTGTTGGCTTGTGACCCGTGCGGTGCACGTTCAATCCCTATGGGGAGCAACAAAATACACTACCCATTAAAGGAGAGAAACGAATAACACCTTGTTACTCTAACCTCAACACCAAAAAGAGGATTACCGCCTGGTAGAACAATAAACCGCTACCGAGTCTGAGTGCTCTGGGATTTGGATTTCTTTTTTATAAAAAAAAAACAATAACAAAATTGTGCGGTATGCCGGTGTTATCTGTAAGGGAGGCCTAGGTAAGGTATAACCAACGGCTGTCCGGGATAATAAGCCGGCTGACTATCCTGGAGCAGTACTGTTCTTCGTTAAGGAAGTGGTTCTCTAGGAAGATGTTCTAGCGAGTTGTCTTATAAAAAACCGTCTTATAAGAATTTGACTTCAAATCTAGAAGTGATTTCTTGATTGATATTTTTAACATCTTACATTATATTCTTAAATCTATAATTGTCAATACAATTGCAACACTTCTCATACTTATCCCCCTTATATTGTTTGTTCATCATTATTTACTTTAATTGTTTTATGCCAAACATCTCAAACGAATATAGTACAACTGAAGCATATTTTATTCCTTCTATTTTTGACTTCACTTTATGGCCGGCGAGCGGCGCGGCGTCGCTTTGGGTTTCCAATTAACGATGGTTGTTCGAATGTTTGTTTCAATGGTTTTTTTTTAAATATTATTCGAGACAACTACTGGACAAAATGTGTCACAGGGGTTCAAGTTACGGAGTGAATTAAATGGGTTGATGAGGTAACATGACAAAGTTAAGGTGATTGGGTAATTATAAATAAGCTTAAATATTTTATTGTGTGGTCCCTTCAAGTTCCATGTTGGTATTACTTTTTGTGTTATTTTTAAAAAAACGAATAATTATTTTAATGAAAATTCCAACAGAATTGCATCACATTATGTTGTGTATAGTATTTCATGAGGCATAAATTAAATTTAATATATCCAAAAGAAAGATGTTCGAGTGATTCAAGCGAATACAACGCCGCAGTTTAATCGCTTGCTTCACTACTTGAACATATTTAATTTGGAGAATTTATATAGGGAATTTTAGTTCTGAGCCCTTTCCCGTTTGGGGAAATAGGGTTGAGGATTATGTCTTTGGTCAAACATTTCACAAAACTTCGAGATTCCAGATTTTTACCCCATTTTTGTATGTTACCCATGTAAAAGCTTCTAATTTCTATTTCTATACGAACATAGTAGTTGTTGGGAGATATACGATCTATTTTTTTTATTGTATACCCTATCCTAAGGGTACAATTGTAACACATAGTTTGTAACATGCAAGAACCCTGGCCATGTCGGTCTGTCACCAATTTGGCCTTTAAAAAGGGGCCCAAAAAAGTCAAGTGTAAAGATTTTTAAAATCAGTCAACTAACACGTCCACTATTTAATAAAAACTGTTTTATCGTTAAAGTTTATGGAAATGAAGGAACTTTTGTATATAATCTCTGTAACGTATTAATTTGGGTCGTAACTTCGACGTAGTGGAAAAGAAGAAATGTAGCAGATGTAATTTATGTTTTCTTTGCGTTTTTTGAAGTAAGATAGATATAAATGTTATTCATAGATTAAAATTTGACAAATACGCAGCTTACTCAGAGATTTAATATTTTATTTCCGCTCAATGTTAAAACCTATCATATCCACCATTTAATTGAGTGTTGATCTCTCAAAGGTGACTCTATCAAAGCGAGTGTTTACTTAGGCTTTGTTTGGCAAAACATAGGTTTAACCACTAGCCGTAGTCGAATCGAAGTAGGTTAGTAATAACGTCACTTTTTGCTCTAACTGCTTTCTCTCATAACTTCAAATAAACCAGAAACCACATAAAGACAGACAGAAATTAGAAATAGAAAGATTTGTGTATTTTGTCCATTCTCAAAAAGAAGGATAACTAAGTCATTAGGTCCGCCACCTTTCTTAGGAATTTGTACGAATTCGTACGAATATTAACTAAAAGCCCTTAGCGCAGATACTCAAACATACTACAATTTATAAAAAACATCTGTAATTTTTAACAATTTACTTTTTTTAACTACAAAAGCTTCCCCCAACTTGTTTGTAAGTTTGTATCTCTCTGAGAGAATTCATCCCAAACGCTGCCAGTCTTTTCAATGCTCACTACACAAATAAGGGAACAGACGTATTACGAGTATGTGTCAACTGGGGGAAAAACAGTAGTTGAGGTGCACAAAGTTGAGGTGTGCCACACATTCACAAACAATTTACCTACTTTGTATTTTTTTTTTATTCTTATATAATCTTCTGATTCTAAAAAGTACAATTACTATTTTTGTTTACAACTTGTAACAATAGACAGTAAATGAATTAATATTTATCAAGTTACAATAAATCGTTTTCGTTGGAAAGTTTAAAAGAAATAGTATTTTTGTGTAACTTAGTTGAATCGACGAAGATATATTATAACAACATTGATTGTGATTGCATAATTTGTGTGTGAGTATTGTATTCCCGTATTCCTTGCAAAAACTAACACACTCACTGTTAAGAATGGCTTAAGGATACTTCAGAAGGCATTCAAGGAAAAAACAAGAATTTATTACAAAGTAGAATACACTGATTCAGTTTTCAAGTCCGATGCACTGCATTCAAAATTAACGTGAAGTTCGAATAATATTCCATAAATGAAACTCACGAATTCTTTTTTATAGGTTTCGTAACGGGAAAGAAATGAAAAGAGATTATAAACACAATCCTTTGCGAAATGAGTCATGCGATGAAATGCATTGACACAAAGGTTCATAAAGCATGATTAAATTACAAGTAAAGTCCACAATGTGCACTTGATAACAGCCGTATTTTTTTTGTCCATCAACCCTTACCTTACTCAAAATCAGGCTACATATCATCTTATTGTCAATGTTTGGCATGTGGATATATTGGGGAAAGTCGGGCGATATAGCACTAATTGTTTTGTTCCTTATAACCAAAAAACAAAAGAGATTTAAGCTTCAAACATATTTAATTTTAAAACAAAAATAAAGAACGAAAATATAATTCAAGATTTAAAACATAATTTAATTCTAAAAAACAAAAAAGGCTTAAAAAACGTCTTAAAAAATGAAGGGGAGCGTATCGGAATCCCGCTTTTCAAAAATCACGAAAAAAAGTTTTAAAATCCCCTCTACTAAAATACTTTTTTTTTTAAATTCCGTCTTCTAAAATCCCGCTTGTTCAAAATCCCGATCTATTATAATCCCGCTTTTTAAAATCCCGCCAAATCCCGCTAATCCCGTTTTTTTACAAAACATTCGTAATGGAAGTAGACAAGTGCAGTACTCTCCTAACTTTTAGTCTGTGTATGATACTGCAGAAAAACAATTCCCGAGAAAACAAAATAATGCTGAAGCGTGGCATCGCAGACTCAAAGTTTTGGTTGCACAAAAATGTACTGGCTTGTATAAACTCATTGCAGATTTGAGAAAGGAAGCAATTGTGGTGCAAACTGAAATACAAAAATTACGAAATGGACAAGAAAAATTATATAAAAAAACTAATGTTATAAAGTCACGAGCTGTAAAAAAATTAATGAGAAATAGAAAAAAATTAGTAAAACAGGTTTTTGCCTCCAATTGCTTATAATATACACTTGAACTAATAAAATAAAAAATGTTTTTAATGGTTTGAAGTTTTTTTGATCCCTTTTGCAGAATATCATATACCTAACATTACTTTATATTTTTCTTTTAAATTATTGAAGATTGTCATATTTATTACTTAAAAATTTATTTTGATATTATTTATTTCTTATTTTGTTACTTCCTCTAAAATGATAAAGGTTAAAATAACTGCATTTCAAAAAAACACTCACTGCTTAATTTATTTTAATTTTCTTATTATCCCGCTTTTACAATCAAAAGTAGTTGCTTTATTTTAAAAATCGCGCGATGATTTAAAATAAAGCAACTACTTTTGATTGTAAAAGCGGGATAATAAGAAGCGAGATTATAAAAAAACGGGATTTTAAGTGGCGGGATTTTAAAAAACCGGATATTAAAAAAGCGGGATTATAAACAGCGGTATTATAATAGCGAGATTTTAAGAAGCGGGATATCGAACCCAACCCAAAATGAAGGGCAACTTGGCACCCAGCTTTTTTGTTGTTTTTCTTGTCACAATTAAATTGGCATATTATTCATTGCATCCATTCATCTGGTGGTTTGCCATATTCATCCCCGCATCAAGTGCAAATGTTGCGCCAAAGTCCTCCGGCCCATCTGACTCATCCTGGATGGAAATTTTATTATTCTCCGACGTGCTGTCTTCAGATTCCGCCCTTTGTACTTTTTTTTGTTAGTTTTTTTGACAACTTTTTTCCTCTATTTTGTTTAATGCTTTTAATTCTTGTGATTCAAAGTTGTCCGAGTTTGCTAAAATCCGGTGCCATTATTCCCGACTTTTCGAGGTGCAATATCTTCCAATTGATGTTGGAATTGTTTTATGCCAGAAACATAAATAAACTCGTATGCACTATAATAACGGTAAAAGGAAACAACCACAAACGATAGGCTTTTTTGTAACAACGAACACGGTGCACCGAATATTTTTCTATCTCCACTTTGTTGTTCCTTTTTTGTTCAAATTCACTTATATTTTATTCGAAAAAATAAAATTTGTTTTTCCTCTTCCTTTAATAGCGGTGCGGCTATGATAAGGATTAAAGGGATCATAACCCTCCCACTTAACTGCATCGATACTGGTCCGCCTTTGGGGTTCACCGGACAAATGAAATTTGTTAAGGGGGACATATTGAAAGGGTGTCATATCTTCCGTGGTTCCATATCACCCGACTTTACCCTATTACAAAATTAAAATAAATTTTATTAGTAAAAAACATTCATAATTTAGCTCAATGAAATAGATTGATATATTGATATTTTTTGGTCAGACAGTATCCTTCTGTACTGTTTTGTACTTTCCTTTGCTGGAAAAATATTATAGTGTTAAGCTTTTCTAACTACTAAACAAGTTATAAATTGTCCGTATCAAAATTGATATGTCGCAATTTCTCAGGCAAAGAATTCCAAATACAATAACCGCTCCCACACAGTCATACCACCTGCTCAGAAAAGCTTTAAAAATAAGAGCTCAAAGTAAAACAATAAGCATTTTTTGGCCATCATTTCTAGGTATATGAAGAAAAGGAAAGCAAATGGAAATACTCCTTTGGACCGCTGTGAAATTGCCAATAATTCTTTTATTTTTTCCAGTTTTTATTGCTTTCCGATGAAATATCGAAATCGAATGGACATATGGATGTTCTCGACCCTACTGTTCGAGTCGTGTGCCAGATACTACATGAGTGAATGAGTTCGAGTACCTACGGATACTACTATGCCAGCACATAGACGTCCTTTCCAATATTTTTTTGTAAGCCCTGTGAAACCGGAAAATAATTTAGTCCTCCCCTCTATGAGTTTCCTTTTCGTCTCTGCAACCTCTAGCCATCGAACCGTATAACTATCAGGAAATGGAATCGAAATCACTTTCGAATGGTTCCTTCATTCGACGAAACTCTACTCCACGACGGTACTCATAAATATCTACATACATAAAGCTGTAGCTACCATTACGATTTACTGTTGCTTTTAGTTAAAGAGAACTGAGTCCCACAGGAAACTGGATAGCTGGTGCGTAAGTTAGTAATTATGGGAGAATAATAGCGTCCAAAAGTTTTGTCTTCAGTCAATTGGCAGATTATTTATAACGAAACCAAGAAAAAAAAAACTTCTTGAAAAGGGCAATTATGTGCGTTTAAGTGCCTGTAATACCTTTAACTAATTTAAAGAGCCCGCAGGAATTGTGGTAGCAAATCAATTTTATTAGATAGGTACCTACTTTCCACCGTTTTGCGGCAAGCGCGACCATCTTGTAATTTATCAAAGTAAATTTTAAATGGATCCATACGGTCCAATGCTTATATTTATAGGAGGTGACTGTGGTATACAGAAAAAAAACATCCCTGACATTAGTCTGTTCT
Organism: Portevinia maculata; assembly: GCA_949715645.1. Classification (NCBI taxonomy): domain Eukaryota; kingdom Metazoa; phylum Arthropoda; class Insecta; order Diptera; family Syrphidae; genus Portevinia; species Portevinia maculata. Next base: position 335,889,289 of record OX454525.1, on the reverse strand, counting down.
GCAGTATGGTTGGTGGTTAGTTCGGAAAGGAAGGCACTTATTTATCCCGCACGGTTTGGTATGCGGCAATTTTCTTAGTCGGGAAAATGTTCATTTAATGTCCTGACAAATGTGCAAATGGCCCAATCTGCGTTCGTCTTCTATCCTGTTATATTACCCGGTGCAATACTTAATCATGCTAATTACTCATCACGCCAATCCTGTGGTTGAAATTACATCCACCAAGCCGACGCTTACGATTAAACCCAACCGTGTTGAATTTAAATTGATTTAAATGTGCGTGGGAATAAGTATACCTACCAGCAAGGTAAATCTAAGGATGTCCTTTATATGGCTTTGGTAAGGTTGAGTTCAGTCAAAGAAATTGCAAAAAAAATTAGAAACGAGTCGTTCGCGGTTGGCTTGCGCTTCAGCATCCTTAGTAACGCACAAGCAGTTGATAAAAGTGTGACTAAAGATATGTGCTCTATAAAAATGAGTTCATGAAGATGAAAATGTACCTTCTTTAACTTTTTTGTTTGTTCCCCCATTTTGTGGTTCTTTGCAATAAATGTTTCGTAAACATTGGAAAAGCAACCGCCCAAAAGAACGTGTAACAAAAAAATATCCTTGAATTTAGCGTTCCCTTCCGTGAGATTATTTTCCATTATTCGCTCATTAATAATTCTTATCAAGGCGACGACGACGTTGCGCAACGAAAAAAATTATTAGAACAAAAAATTAATGTTTTCTTCGCACTTTCTCGTCAACTAACCGACTTCCCTTCGAAGAAAAAAACACAAGCTTTGGCTGTGATGCCAAGTGCGAGGATGTCAAACCCTCGTTCATCCATTTTCGTGCACAAGGACAATAATGTAGGTATTACTCAAGAGAGGGCAACGACTAAGAAGATGATAAAAAAACACACACCGCGGTTAAGGAAACCGACAAATATGTATCTGCCACATCAAAAAATTAAAGAAATAAAAATAGAAAACAATCCTGGAAACCGTTATCATTGCGGTGACTACGTCCGGTCGCCATTCATTCCAACAATGGAAGCATAATTTTTTTTGTGTGGCTTAAGTAACTACCGCACGCTGTTAGAAATGTTTACGACAGTTGCTTTTTCGGAAAGGTCATAATAATGCAAATGACATCAGATGCTTGATGATGTATTTTTTTTTGAATGATTGCTTCTCCGTAGGCAATGAAGTGGTATATCCTGTGTTGATGTCGGGACCGGGAGTTGTCCATGCTCCTAAATTGAAAGACATTTGCCGGACAGGTTTTTTAGCGCATTTTCTGTCAGGTGCGGTCGAAAAAATATCAGTCGGCCGATGGAAACTGTTCTTTTTTATCCGAATTTGAATCTTTTCCGCCGGATGTGGGGTGAGTTATTTTTATGATGATTGTTAAATGTGGTCGATTTTTCACTCTGATGGATAATATTGGGTAATGAATAATGATACTGCCACTCGGCCAGCTGTCTGTTCACTGATAATGATTATGATAAGTATTCAAAAGGTTGACACTCCGTTGTATGGAACCGATTTCAGTTGAATGAGTTCGGTTACATGTTGACTTTCCGTTTTCGTTGCTGATATTAGTTTCTCTAGGTATTGGTCATTTTATTTTGACAATTAAGGAGTTAAGCTTAACCAAAATATAGCATGATGAATTTTTTCAACTTGACGATGGGTGTAAATTGACCATTATAAAAGTTATTATGTGCCTTTGTATTGACGTGATAAGAATATGTAACCAGTTTTAAAACTGAGCCTAGCGACACATTTAACATCTGAAAGCTTGAGATGATTGGAGATTACCACCGACGATGAAATAGGAGCCAACAGAAAATCAAATACCCATCCAGGCACTACTTATCGCGAAGCTAATGTTGGGAGGGGCACAAATACTCGGGTGAAAGTTATTCGGTTTGCAAGGAATAGCAAAGTAAAGCTTATGATTAGGCAAATTCAAAGGGCTGCTGTAATGGTGGATTAATGTATGAGTGGTCGCAACCAGGAACTTGAAGAGAGGACGGTTAGATGACGAGTGAAACTTTTCTTCAAGAAACTAAATGACAAAATACCGAAAACGGTAGGACAAAGGTTCAAATCCTTGTGGCGGAGCTACTTGGCTGCATGTTTTTTTGTTATTTTCTTTAGTGACGAAGTTTTGATCCTCTGACTTCACTGCATCCCTACTGGTTCGCCTATGGGGTTCGCCGGTTTGACCTCAAAAAGTATCGGCAGCTCTCCCTATTTTGAACCATTTCTTTACTGCGCCTCCCCAAATATACTTGTGTTTTACGATATCGACACGATCATATTGCCGTTATCGATTTTTGTTTCATCTTCCTCCTACGACACCGGTAATCTTCATTCGTATCAACCCAAGTCATGCACACTTGCGGGAGAGTTAAATCAAGATGTTCAAAGTGTCGATATGCTCACATTTACTTTAAAATTGCCTAGATGTGATAGTTCTCATTATACGATAAGCTCTGTTTTTGGCGGGAGCTGCAGTGGTGTTCTTATCTCGTTCCTGTACTCAAACAAGCTTGAACCCTTGCGCTTTTGCATGTACACTCCGTTCCACGTATTTACGAACGGGTAGCATCTTGATTTTATTTCACGAAATTTCTTAAATCCTTCATTAATATGAGAAAAACTAAATCCAATATGAAAGAAGGTTTAGGTTGTTAAAAAATGGGATTAAATCATAAAATTAGTCCTTTTTCGTTTCCCCTGTTTACGAGCAGTAACTACATCTACCTGTTATCATATTTTAAATCAAATATAAGGGCATTAAGAGTATAGCCCGTCCCAAAGCAAAAGAAAAATCCCAACATGCGCAGTAGCAATTTATTTTAGGGATATTTTCTCTTTTAAAGTATTTTTGATCGCATGAAATTGTTAATGCTTTTCTCTACTTTATCTTTTTTGCAGCGATATTGGAAAACGTAATTGTTTTATTATTGATACCTGTTTTAACAGTCATCGAGTTGTACAGTCCGGTGACATAACGATTGTGAGGTGTTTTTTTGTGGATTGCTGACTATACTGCTTCTTTCATACTCTTTAAAAATCCTCCATATTGAGCTTGTAGATACGGTGCCGTGACATAACCCCAAGCGTCATAAGCCCAAATTCTGAAATTTGGCCTTATGTCGCATTGTGAAAGTGACATAAGGCCAAATTTTAGCATTTGGTATTATGACACATTGGAAAAGCGTCATAAGGCCAATTTGGCTTTATGACACTTTCGCTTGGTGCTGTTTTCAACAATTTGCCCTCGCACTTACCCCAAATCAAACAGTGACCCCAAGCAGGGGGGTTGCAAGGGGGCAGCATGCCCCCCATATGCATTGCACTGTTTATGGGATTAGTTGCGAAATCGCAAGAAGATTGCATAAACAGTACAATGCATATGGGGGGCATGCTGCCCCCTGCAACACCCCCGCTTGGGGTCACTGTTTGATTTGGAGTAGGTGCGAGGTACGGTTTCAAAAATTTGGCTTTATGTCACTTTCCGGATTTGGCCTTATGACGCTTTGTGAAAGTGACATAATACCAAATGCTGGAATTTGGCCTTATGTCACTTTCAAAAAGCGACATAAGGCAAAATTTCGAGATTTGGGCTTATGACGCTTGGGGTTATGTCACGGCACCTGTAGATACTCCTGTTATTTTGAATGTTTCTTCAATAAATTTCCTGCTCTGACCTCCTCTGATTTTGCAGGTGGCAATGGTGCGATGGTAGTGTATTCACTAAGTGATTGGCAAGTCGTGCGTTCGAATCCCGACCAGGGCCATGATTTTTATAAATTGAATACACACAACAAAAACAGATCCCCTTAAAGGAATTTAGGCGCCACCTGTGGAGAAAAACTCCCATAGCACCAAACTTCTTTCCTATCCTTCTATTCTTTCATACAGTAAGTAGCACCCAAAAACAGGCAATTAATCATTTGCTGGTAGCTACTTACAGCAACAAAACAAAAATGCCTGCGCTGAGGTTTCTACTATAAGGGTACTGTGTCACTACAGAAAAAAGAAATCCCTTTAGCGCACGTAAATTATAAAAAAAAAAATGTTTTTCGGCCTTTTCCATCTTATGTTTTGTAACGTTGATGATAACCCCTCGTGCTTGCTTGCTTATTGGTTTTCCTTTGCCAATATAATCCACAATGGTGTTTTAAGGAGTATTTTCGTTTACTGGCACAACATGAATGCTTGCTAAAAAATCTATTACTTGCCTTTTTATATAAGTTTTTGATGTTTCCCTGCATTTATATGAGGTGTTTTAAGTTATAATAGGTATATATAAAGGTCATACAAGTCATAAAAGAAAAGAACAAATTATAAAATCATGCAAAAACACGTAAAAATATACCTATTATGCACTTGAAAAAATGGGTTAGTAAATGTGGGTAGACAATTCGACACTTAGGCCTTTCAATGGAAGTGGTATCGGGCGAGCCAGATCGATTTTAAGTGAGTAGAAAAGTGACCCATCTTTTCTCAACTAACCTAAAAATATACCTGTCTACCTGCGTTCGTGTGAAGACCTGCATGCCCATGCACAAAGTATAACGGAAATTATATTTCAATCCTTTTTAATAGTTACTCAAAACTCTGGCTTTCGTTACTAAACACATATTTGAGAAGTGCAACATCCAGCAAATTTCTCTTTTCTCTGGGCTGGGTAAATCTGTATCTTTTGCATGCGCCAATGACGGTTCTGTGTGGACAATTACTCATGCCTCGATCGTCGATCGAGAGAGATGTTTTCGCAAGCAGGGCTATGTTTGTTGTGTGAAATGCGCATATATTTTGTTTAGCTGCGTAGTAGTTGTGGTTGGAAAAGTAGTTTTGTTGTCGCTAAGAGAATAAAATCCCTGATGTGAAGAGACCTGCGCAAGAAATACTCACTTAAGTTTTGACGGGCTATACCAGGGAACATTTTTTTTTTTTTTTTTTTTTTTTTTTTGTCGGGATGTGTGAAACTTTCTGCACTGGAGCACTCAGACTCAATACTGGTCCATTGTACTGCCAGGCAGACACACCACATTTTACTGTGGGAATTTACTCGTTTTTCTAAGAAAAACGAGAAGGCGCTTCAATGATAAGGAGCTTAGGTTTACAGCACTCACCATATCCGCACCAAATACCTGCCACCTGATACGAGCAAAAGCAGGACAATCACAGACGAAATGTTCCGCAGTGTCGTCGCTTTCTCCACAGGCTTCGCAGTTGGTGGTGTCGCTTAGGCCTAGCACCTTAAGGTGTTTGGCAAAAGCGTAGTGTCCCGTAAGAACGCCAGTAGTCTGTCTGCAGTCTTTTCTGTTGAGAGACAACAAGAATGCCGCGGATTTCCCACAGACGTCGGGGAGCATTTGCTTAGTCTGTCTGCACCCTGGAGAGTCATGCCAACGGCGATTGTGTTCATAGGAAACCCAACCGTCAATGGAAGCCCTGACCGAGGACGCAGGCAGACAGATCGCTGGTTCAGGTCCTGAGAGGTCCCCCTCTGAGCCTTGTCTAGCAAGTTCATCGGAGATCTCATTTCCCGTGATCCCGTTATGACCCGGGACCCAGACAAGTTTAAGTGAATTCAGCCTTCCGACCGAATTCAGAGATATCTTGCATTCTCGTACTATTTTGGAGGTAGTTAAGGGTTTGAGTAAGGCCTTAAGCGCAGCCTGACTGTCGCTACAGACGCAGATACTTCGCCCCCTCCACCTGTTCCTCGTAACATAGTCCATGGCCATTAGGAGAGCATAAGTCTCTGTTTGGAAGACTGACGCATGTTTGCCTAACGGAAAGAAAAGTCTAACGCTATCGCTCTCCACGAAGACACCAGCACCAGATCCTTGATCGGTTTTGGAGCCATCCGTAAAGATTCGACTGCATTCCCTTCCAGGTTCAGAGTCCGGCCAGAGCCAGTCCTGGACGCGAGGAAAGTCGACCTCGTATTTGCGCTTTAGCCGAAGTTCCGGTGTCATCGCATCAGACGGCATATCCATAAGACAGGAGTCGAAGGACAACCGTTGGGCAAGTTCATCAAAACTCCAGTGCGAGTTATACCAAAAGCCACCTCTTGTAAGACGTGAGATAGCCTTGATTGTACAGCCCATGATGTAAACATCAAGGGGCGGAAGGTTCAATAGTGCATCTAGGCCGGAGCCAGGCGTGCTGGGGAAGGCCCCCGTGCAGCCGAGACATACCTGCCTTTGGAGTTTGGCAAAAGCAGCAGTGACGTATTTACGTGAAAGCTTATTCCACCAAACAACCGATGCGTATGCTATAAATGGTCTTATCATAGCCGTATAAATCCATAGGACTCTTTTCGGTGATAAGCCCCATGTCTTGCCGAAAATGCCTTTGCACTGCCAGAAAATAGACAGCGCCTTGGCAGTCTTCAGCTCAACATGTTTGGACCAAAGAAGTTTGCTATCCAGGATGACTCCCAGATACTTTGCTTCATTGGAGAGTTGGATTGTGACGCCTTTTAGCACTGGCTGAGTCAACCCGACCAGCTTCCTCCTTCTCGTAAAGAGAACAACCTCAGTTTTAAGAGGATTGACCGAGAGCCCATTCCTAGTGCACCATTCGTCGATCACGTCAAGGGCCGCCTGCGCCTTGGCGCATACAGTCGCTAGGCATGATCCAACACCAGGGAACATAATTCAAAATAAAATTTAATAGAAACAACAACTATTGGTAAAAAAAGACAAAATAGGCCAAATTCGAGCTTACAAGGATCAAGGCAAATCTGTCCGTTTTATATCACTGACTTTTGCGTGCCGGATTCAATAACTGTATCTTTTAAATTTGTTGGTGTGTAATAAGGTTAGCCTGCTGTATCATGTGATGATCAGTTGATCCAGTTCCTTCAACTCCAGTTTCTGCCTTGATTTTACTTAGGCAAAGTCTTGAAACGAAGAAAACGTCATGTTTCAATGAACTCAATATAAAGGAGAATTGCTGTTTGATTTTTTACTTAAAATACATTTTTCTAGTGAATTTTACTTAAAAAAAGTTTCTCTACCTCTTTGTTTGATAAGATTTTTAGCTAGATACATGCACAAGAGAATAGCTATACCTATACCAAAAAATGGACCGAAAATATCAGACCAAAAAATAAACAACGAGATTTAAGTTGATTTTATAGTCATTTCGGGGGAAAAGTGCTTTTGTAATATTTTTTTTGCCTGTCATAGTTTTAATAAAAGATTGATAGAGAATCTGACACAGAAAAACTTTTAATACAAATATTTCATCTCGTTAAAGTTTTAAGATAAATGCATTTTCAATGAAGAAACTAAACTCATGAATGAGAATTTTGTGAAGTGTTAAAAGGTTTATATCTATAAAAAAAAGTAAAGTCATTTATTTATTTGAGTAAACCTAACAAAGGGATGTTTATATGAAAATGAAAACATTTTGTTATTAAATTCGATGTCTCAGGACTCATATAGCATACGGGTTTACTTGGAATGACAAAATAATAGGTGAGTAGTTATTATTTCATTTAAAAAGCAAATACAAAAAGGTTTGAAGAATAATGTGGGTCAGAGTAGGTCAAAGTGGGGCTCTGTTTAAATCTTATGTGTGTTGAGGGATATTGGGAATATATCTTTCAAATTTGACTTTGGAACCAAGGTAGGCTGGTACTTTCAAACAAATACATACCAACCTGTATGCCTCTTTCCATATTAAGCTATTATTTTTATTTTCAAGGTCAACCACAACCGGTTACCAGTATATATCACTGAGAATTTGCAGTATGTTCATGAGGCACAGCTTTACAATCTACGATCTGCAGTTGACTTCAGGCTAGGAAAATATTACCTTAGCAGCACACAAAACTCTGTTATGAACCGACAACTGAAACTTTTTAACACCCTGCCAGCGACCATTACAAATGAGACTTACTTTTATTGTTTTAAAAAAACTTATTACGAAATTTATAAAAAATCAAAAATTTCTTGCTATATTATTTTTTTTAGTAAATTAAATCAAAATTAAATTTCTTTTGAAAATTAAACTAAATTAAATTTACATTATAGATACATATTACATATTATTTTTCTAAAATTTATAAAGTTATTTTATAGCTAATAAAGATAATAATATTAATAAGTGGCGCCAAGTACAATAATTGCTAAGATTTTTTTTCCCTTTTCTCTTATATTCTTGTATGTGTTCCAATTTCTAGCTCCTTTTGCTGATTTTTACGTTTTAATTTTGTTAACCAGACCTCTTTTTCATAAACATAAATTTTTCTGATATTAATTTTTAATTTAATCACATTTTATGTATGTTTTATTGTTATAGTATTCTCTTTCTTTTAGGCTTCTCGAAAATGTTTAAAAAAAAGTTTGATATAAAACCCTTAATCTGAAAAATTGTTCTGTCTCTATTTTTAAAATTTTGAACGTTGTGTAATCAAATCGGCCGAAGGCTGATAAGCCATTTTTTTAATGAAATCAATGAGTGGAATTTCACACAAAAATGAAAATAAAGAACATCTTTCCATCCAAATACGGATTGACGGATTGAGATAATCTAATATATAAAATTCTTGTGTCACAGTATTAGTGTTTATACTCCTCCGAAACGGCTTGACCGATTTTGATGAAATTTTATATGTATATTCCGAAGGTATGAGAATAGGTTTATAACAATTTTTTATACCACTAAGTGATAATGGTGGTCTACCTTTTTTTTTTTTTGACAAAATTTTTTATTTTTATTTTTTATGATTTAAAATTCAAAAATACATAAAACCCTTAATTATCAAACTTCTACCACCAACCCCCATTTTTTAATAGCAATATTAGTACTGTAATAATCTTCAACTCTCAGTGATCGATAACTGATTTATCATTTATTAGTTTGTTTATTATTCAGTGCGTCCAAAATCTTAAGGGGATCAATTTAAAATAAAAGAGAAATATATACGACATACGTGTTTTATGATTGTGAAAGGAAGGTAAAATAAAAAAGAACGAATACATTAACAGTATACTGTTTCCAATCATTAAGTACTTCAATTTAATCTATTTATTTGTGTAGTAAACAATGCCAGCAAGACGCAAAGGGAACAATTTGGACCGTCGAACGAATAGAACGACAGACATGCGAAATAGAAGACCCCAAAGATCAGACGAACGAGTCCAACAAGATAATGCAGATGTGCGTATGAGCATGGCACAATTTCGTGAATCACAATCACAAGAGGCACGAGCTGAACGAAATCAACAAACACAATTGGATTGAACGGCTTACTTATCGGTACGGATCCAGATTCTAACCTGTTCCTGAAACCAACATTTAATTCATGTTTCCAAATGACATCATTCGGAGCAGCAGAAATAGTTAAAAATAATGCTGCAAATGGCCAACAATTCCATTCAAAATCAAAGGCCAAGTTTATCACAAAGTGGGCTCATTGCTGCCAATGCCGAATGAACCACATAATTTTTTACAAATTTACTTTATGGGCGGTGGGGACTCCGAGAGCGCACGTTGCGGCTACAATAACCTTAATTCACCATAGGCCAGACGCATCGTCGGCGAGATGGATGCTCTATAGATATTTTCACCAAGCTATCTCTTTCTGAAGTGCGGAATCCCTGTCTTAAACAACAAATTGATTGATAAAATTGTAGAAATTTGCACAAATCGTGTGGAATAATCATTGTGATTGTTAATGAACTGAATATGAAAGTGCAAAGAGAAGCTATTGAAGGGAAAAAAGTAACAAATTATAGAGAAAAAACGTGAGAAAGTATGTCAAAGCAAAACAAACAATAAACTATCCACTATCCTATTCTTATTCCAATTATTCGCGGGTGGCAATGGTGCAGTAGTAGTGTATTCGCTTACGGAATGGAAGGTCGTGCGTTCGAATCCCGGCCAAGTCCATTACTTTATAACGAATACATGAAATCGTAATCTCCCTAAGTAACTTAGACACCACCCGTGGAGAAAAACCCTACAACTGCACCCAAACACTTCTTTCCTATCTCTCTATTCTTTCTAATACCAAGTAGCTTACACTGTGTTCTTAGCATTATAAGGGTACTGTAACAACAGAAAAAAAAATCCCTTTAGCGTAAGCAAATTATAAAAAAAAAAAAAAAAAAAATCAGACACCGAAAGAGTCTATATCATACGAGTAAATTTCAGTTTCCTAGCTCAAACTTTGACTTTCCAATAAAATTGTTTTATTTATTTGTGGGCGTGTCAGTGGGCTGATTTTAGAAATTTTATCTCCCGAGCAGTTTTATGAGTCAAAGATCATACAAAATTTCAGCTTTCTAGCTAAAAATTCGATTTTTTCGATAAAATTGTTTTTTTAGTTTGAGTTTTTAGCGTGTCTGTGGGCGGATTTCAAAAATTCTTAAACTTGATTATTTCGGGGACCTGGACAGTATATATGGTTAAAGGCTCAATTTTTTGCCGACAGACGAACGGACATGGCTAGATCGACATTACTATCGATAAATATAGTAACTTTTAGGGGTCTACGGGCAATATCAAACTTCGCGTCAAAATTAGTATACCCTTAGAATAGGGTATACAAATAGTTAATATGTTGACCGAAAACCCTGTTCAATTGTATTTAGATATTTAAAATGTTTGTTTAGAAAACTTTTCAACTTATTTGCTTCCAAACAAAAATATTTTTTTGCCACAACGCGATTGTCATGGTTTTACTTTTATTTTTCGTACAGAATCTTAATATATTGTTAGATTTTTAGTATTCCAAAACGTGGTTTGGATACTCCTTCTCAGTTCCGAAACTTTTTTTTGTTAAAATTGGATTTGTTATAAACTTTTTTGGAAATATTCGCGAAGAACGTATTTCCCGCCATGCGAATTCGCCATTGTTTTCCTTCATTGCATTCAGCTGTTGGTTTTTTTTGTGTTCATTTGCCACTGACGTTGTCGTGAGGTACTCTATTGAATGACCACAATGAATTGTTCAAAGTATTCAAATCACACATGCACAAATTACAAACTGACAATTATTACGCTATTGTCATCAATCCTGATAAAAAAAAACAGCTGGAGAGCACAACGCGTGGATTTCAAGCACCTGTTATTGACGACTTTGCTGGAATCATGGTTGGCGGCCGTACAGCGACGCGACAAATCGTTATTTGAAGAAGAAATAATCATGCTTATTTTGAGATTCGAATGAATAGTCAAGTCGTTCGAACGTCTACTTTCGTTCGAATTATAACGGTTTTCCTCAAATAAATTTTCTATTCGATCGAATCTCAAAATACAAATTCTTCTAATTCGACAAACTATACTTCGAATTCGAATGTCAAAATCAGCATGAATAATCTTGAGTTCATTGCTGATACACACCGTTCATACGACGCTCTTCAATATCCGCTAATGTTCTGAAAGGGACAAAACGTCCACAGCGCTTAATTCCTCTTTCAGTCATAGGCCACATCCCCACACACTTACAATAAGTTAGTTATTTTTCATTTCCCTACGAAAATATTCACTAGAAATAATTTATATGGCAAAACAACGTTTGCCGGGTCAGTTATTAGTTTAAATAAAAAATTGAACCCAAACACTACGTTGCATCGACCTGTTTGATAAAAATTATGATTTGCAATGTGAGGATAATGTGTTTGAACTCATAGGTATCTATTTGTGTGCATTTTTGCCAAAACGTTATTACAGTGATTTCTTAGAAAGCGAAAATGTAGCTATAACAAGAAAAGTACACAATATCTTGCTTACCATTCGCTCATAGGCATACATTTTCTGTGCCAGGAATACTTTCAAGGTATGTTTTTGACAACAAAATATCTCTTTATATTATTGTTAACAAAGTTTCTGTATTATAATTTATTTAAAGTAGCTCTTAACGAAAGCATTAATGGAATTATCATCTTTTCTTAAACGACGAGGTCATGATCTGGACTAAAGCAATCAAACCCTCCCACTTCACTGCATTCTGACTGGTTCGCCTGTGGGGTCGCCGGCTTAACCTTAAAAAGTATCCGCAGGCCTCCCGGTTTTGAATCACTTCAATAATGAGGCCAAGTAATTGCTGGTGGTTTTGCATTTGTGTGATCGAGGAGTTCCTGAACTGCCTCTCTTTCGCGATTGTATAAGCATTGATTGATGATTCCTTTTTGACGGGGATCGCAAGATCTCTAATTTGAACATGACAATACCAACTGAGCCGGTAGTGGCCCATTTGCTTTGCCATAGGTTCTTTGCATTGAAGGCTTCTTCAGATCTTGGAACTTTTTGAAGTAATACTTCTTTTTGCGCATTGAGGGTAAAATTTTAATTGTAATGGAAGCATTGTAGCAGAAGAACTGTAGCGAATGCATTGCAGAGAAAGCAGTCGGATATCGAAACCTAATTCGCGATTATCACATTTCAGAACCCAGTTGCTTCGTCGGATTCGAAATCCCAAAACTCCGCTGTCGCAATTTGTCGACTTCGACACTCACTTGCTTCCCTTATCGAAAAATAAAGCTTGTTGCAAATTAACCCGAATTGTATATGAAAATCAGAATAAAGTCCGCACATACAGAGTGGAGCACGAATCGTGCTTCAAAAACAAAACGTAATAATTTTTTTTCTGTGTGAGTAATCGACTTTTTTTTTATTTGGCAGGTTACTATTAAGATTTTTTAAAATGAATGCTTGTGATACCGAAAAGAGGATTTGGATAGTGTAGCGGTACCATGCTTTGCAGTCCTCCATTTCCATCCAAAGGGAATTTAGGCGGAAGTTTGGCGGCACTCCCCCGAGTAGATGGACCATTATGAGGCTGGTAAACATATTTGTCGAATCTGGAAGCATCGCACGAAGACCGTACCATCAAAATCGGCTGTAGCATCTTCAATTTAGGCAAATCCAAGTATTTCGCCTCGAAAATTATAGGCGTAAATTGAAGTTAGGAGACGGTCATTATATTACAACGGATAATTCATGATGACTTAAACTTGTTTCCGTACAAAGTCCAAATTGCAAGCAATTCGAACCCTCTGGATTTTCCTATTTGCCTGGAATTTTGCCAAAAAAATGATTGAAATGACCGAAGAAGACAACAGCTTGATAAATTGCTTGTTTATGTCTGATGAGGCCCATTTTGATCTAAACGGCATTGTAAATAAGCAAAATTGCGGTATATGGAGAGAATATAGTCCAGAAATACTCCATGTGACGGTACTGCACCCAGAAGGAGTCACTGTGTGGTGCGCAGTTTCATCAAGGCGTATTGTGTGGCCATACCTCCTTGAAGAAAACGGTGTAACAGTAACTGTCAATGGGGACCGTTATTAACAGATGTTGAAGGAGTTTTTTTTTACCCAGAACTGCGCCGACGAAGTATGCACTGCAACAGCATTGGTTCCAGCATGATTTAGCAACTGCACACATAGCCAGACCGGTTATGGCGGAGCTCCAACAAAAATTCGCAAACAAATTAATATCTAGAAACTCCACTTTCCGCTGGGCCCCAAGGTCACCTGGCCTGATTGCGCCAGACTTTTTCTTTGGGTTATGTCAAGCATCAGGTGTGCAAAACGAAACCAAGAAATTTGACTGAATTAAAGCAGTCCATTAAAACAATAATAAAAGCGATCCCGACTTCAACCCTTCAGGCCGGAATGAATAATTTCCTGATCAGGTGTCGCATATGCATATGCGTGGATGAGCATGGAGGTCATTTACGGTCCATCATGAAAAACAATTAGTTATATTAAATAAAATTGAATTTTCTATACAATCAAAATAAATAAATGAAATACATAAATTGGTTAAAAAAAAGTTATTTGAATTTCTTATTGTAGCACAATTCGTGCGCCACACTGTGTTTGGATCGGAATTGAAATGTACGTTATATACGTAATTTTCTTTAAATATGTTGCTTGTTATTTATGCAGGAATATAAAATAAAAATAGGGAAAGCCTAGAGTCCGCTTGGGCGAACTTTCGGATAGATACCCTATTCCTATTTCAATCCTTCATAAATTGGGCGTGCGAAAAATCTAAGTATAGGTGAATTGCTGAGAACGATCTACATATTTTGTTATTCAACATTTAAAGGATTTTATCCAAAAAACAAATTTTTTGTAAAAAAGCGCCTTAAAAATGGGCACAATTTTCTGAAAATGAATTGTTCAAAACGCTTTAATATAGATACTTTGCAAAGAATATGACTTTCATTCACAATGATTTCGTCAATAAAACGGTTTTTTAATAGTGGACTTTTAGTGGGTGGACTTTGAAAATGTTTAAACAAGAGCATAAAGAGCCGCTAGAGAGTATTATATTCCAAATTTCAGCGTCCTAGTTCAAACTTAGATTTTTCTATATAACGGTTTCTTTTTTTTAATTGTGGGCGTTTCAGAGGACGGATTAAAATAACTCTTTAAACGTGAACATTAATTGCCCTGAGAGTATATATGATAAATTTCAGTTTCCTAGCTCAAACTTTGAAATTCCGATAAAACTGTTTTTTTTAATTGTGGGCTTGTCAGTGGACGAGTTTCAAAAATCTTACTAACTCTTAATAACTATCGATGCTGATCATGAATATAGTAACTTTTAGGGGCCTCCGGGAAATATTTAATGAAAGCGCTTTAGGGTAACCGAGGATCGTCAACAGTACCGGCAGCTGCGTAAAAGATGTGTGAGTCTCATAAATGCCTCAAGGACTAGATGGTAAAAAAATTCTCTGAATTCTTCAGAGGGTGGTTGCAAGCTCTAGAAGAATCTACGTGAAGTTGGGAATGGAAGTCAAAAACAAGAAGATTAAGATTTTGACTGCAATGAATTGAATAAATTATTCAAATCGTCCGTTCCCAAGCAAACATCCTCGGGTGGATCACTTGTTGTCAAAAATAAGCAGTGATCAGTTAGCTTACAGGGTTCTTTCAGTTTTTCAAGAGATTCTCCGAAAAACGTTGTGGAAAGCTTAATTTCAATAAAATCAAATGCTATAGGTTTTGATAATTTGCATCCTAAATTCGTGAGAGCAGTAATGCCCCTTATCTTACCATTCCTCACTTACACTGTCAATTGAATATTTAGAAGAATAACTTTCCTTCCCATTGGACATTTTAGAAGATCATCCCAAGCGCAGTTAATCAGAATATCGGCGTATATCTTATTTTATCATTCTTTTCAAAAGTGGTTGAAAAAATACACCATCTCCTTGGAACCTTTTAAAAACGACCTTAAAATCCGAAAATAAGATTTTTGTTTTTCAAAATGTCCTTAGAAACCGAAGTTTACAAAAAGCTGCAAACGTAAAAAAAGGGTACATTTTCTCTACCTTAAAATTTAATTTCTTTAATTTGTTTTTGTTGTATCTATTTCTACTAAAATGATGAATTCACTTAAGTAGCAGCTAAGAACTAACTTAAGTTTCAACTGTATCAACAAACCATTCACCGAAATTATTAAAATTTTATGTAAATTAGCCTCGCAACACTTAATTTACCTTAAGTCGTTCAATTAAACTTGGATGTAAACATAGAAACAGAATTTAAATAAATCATCACTTAAGCTTAGCAGTAAACATACAAACAGAATTTGAATCAAATGCATTCAGTTAAGTTTACGTAACTCGGTTAATTCAAATCAGTCCAATATCAGTTGGTAGTATTTTTGGGAAATGGGTGAAACAATTTCAGAAAAAACATGTATTACGAAGTGAGGCATCCAATAGCCAATCATAATTCAATTTGCACCAAAAAATCTTCAAAATGAGGATACGTTTTTAGTAGGTCAGGTTAGGTTAGGTTAGGTTTAGGTGGCTGTCGACACAAATAGACCAATTGAGGTCCATTGTGATACCACGTATAATTATCTACCTCAACTCTGTAGATGGGACTGGCCAACGACACGCGGTTGTTCTCAAATTGCCCCCCATCTACGTACTAACCGCGCCCAACGTCGTTTAATTATGGTGATCTGACCTATTAACTCGACGTGGTATGGTCGTACGTTTTAAGTAGATAAATCTTGACAATTGACAATGGCAGCACTGTATTGCACACAAGGTTCTCTACTCACAGTCATTCATAGTAAATAAGTCGAAGAAAGCGTGTTGTTCGTTTGGTAAGAAAGGTGGTGTTGAACAGAAAGAAGTCAAACACAGAGCTTCTTATTTTCTCTTAATGGCGGTGAGGCTATGATCAGGATTAAAGTAATTATAACCCTACCACTTAACTGCATCCCTACTGGTCCGCTTCAGTGAGAAGTTTTATAGCACGACATATTTCGTGTTGCCCTTGCGGCTTTGCCTTCTTTCTCTCGCGACGATGAGTAAGCACGATAAAGATATGGATACACACAAATTTATTCTTTCCAGAAACTCTCCTGCGAGAGATTTTATAACACGACATAATATGGGATTGCCTTTGAAGATTTGGATACATTAAGTAATAAATTCGATTACTTCCGTGTGCACAGCATTTTACGAATACCAATTTGTTTTGGTAGCGTTTTCTGTGATTTGGTAGATAGTGTTATCTATTCAAAATTTTAAAAAGGAAGTCTAATTTTTTATTCGATCAAGCTTTGTAACTCCTGCTGTCACGCGCATCTTTATCTCAGCTGCCGGTAATTTGCCAAAAAAATGTTGTTCAACCTTGTGGCGGCCCGTATGTGAGCGCTAAACGCACAACTGTGGCAAAGAGCATTCCTTTCAGCTTAGGATTGCGATGCTTACGTTATCATAGTTTGCATCGTTATTGGTCATAGATCCCATGTATTTCTACTCTTCTTGTTTTTTTTCGGACTTATAAGATACCCATGCCCCTCCAAAATTCCACCCATCTAAAAAGTACTCGATGCAGGGACGTTTGATCCTGGCAAATGATGGTTCCATCGTTAGAAAATAATATTCCCCCCGATTGATCACCTACCTTGTCGTGGTGGTGGGGCTTAAGTACTCCCCTCTCTGTTGTTAATCGACAAAGAGGGGGTGGAAAACTAAAAGGGATCAAATCCAAGGTAAGGTACGACGCGCTGAGACCTGCATGGCTGAGGGAGTGCTCAGTCGCTAGCGCAAACTCTGGATAACTGGGGACCTCCAGTTTTAACCCTAATTCCCCTTATCTGCATACAGGGGGTGAGTGCAGGTGGACCTTCCTTCCCCCTTACTCGTGGGACCTACAATGAGCAATTCAAACAAAACAAACAAACAAAACAAAACAAAAGAGACTAAGGTGCAAGGATCGGGCACCACTGACTCTAGAAAAACCGATCCCCAAACAGAACAACAACAACTGACGGAGGAAGAAGACAACCTTCTTCTGAATCCATTTGCCGATCTTGGAGTATGGGATGGAGAAAGCGTCGCTAGCTCTAACCTCTCTTTATTGTCCACCTCCTCCAGACGGAAAAAACTAACAAACTGCAGGACAACAGTAACGAGACTAGGGACGAAAAGATGGGAAGAACTGACAGAGACTGACCGCAAACGGCTTCATAACGCACGTGCGTATCTGCAGGAACAGCGTCTAACGGAGAATGAGCCTACTGCTCGTACACCGGCGGAAGCTAATCCTGGGGATAACACTAGCGATAGTAAATTGATGGGGCCACCTTCCTCCCAGATTGGCAAAGTCCATCCCGGGGAAAGGTCGACCACACCAATCACTCTGCCACAGGATGCAACCGAGGAGCCACCAAACCTTTCGACAAGACGTTGCATCGAGCCTCTTGCTCGTACGGGTCTAGAGAAGGGGGAGGTGCTCCCTGCTCCTAACATTAACAACAAAACGGACACGGATACTGGTCGGGTACAGGAACCAACCCCGGGACCACCAGACTCACCGGCCAGGCGTTGCATCGAGCCTCTTGCTCGTACGGGCCTGGAAGGAGAGAAGATGGTCACTGGGGAGGTAGGGGAGAGGAAACTGCAGCTGGAGAATATCCAGAGCCTCAGCTCCACTTGCAATCTGGATGCAGGTTCCCCTCACCAACCAGGCAACTGCAGCCGTGACGTCAATAACTCGACAATGGACAGTTGCCAAACAGTCGTTGAGGCACAGCCCTCCAATCCCGGACAGGACACTCTAGGAGCCTTAGACTCTAAAGTCCCCAGCAAACCCAAGCCAAAGAAGCCTCTAGGGGAGCATGAGATACTGCGCAGGCAAAGGCGTAACGCGCTCAGGATCGTCCGAAGGATGGGTAGCAAAATTCCGGAAGCCTTAACGGAGAAGGAAAAGCTATCCCTCGACAAGGCTAAAGAACGACTGAAGACCATACCCGACAACCCAACGGAGAAGAGCAAACGTTTACCCAGCTCTAGGACAATTCCCAAAAGACCGGCTGGGAAGGGGAAAGAAAGCCCTTTGCTCTCCACCCCAATCGCAGCCAGACCTAGGAACCCTGTAATTGGCACGAGAGAGGATACTCAATCCAAGCTCGACCCGATTGCGAGCACGTCCAAAAAAGCTAGGCAAAACGACACGCTTTCCGCAATCTCTCAAACTAATGTTAGGAAGAAAGCCAAGGTCTCTTTACCAACCGCAGTTGGCCAACAAGTAGCCGTAGTAGACTACGGAAATCCTGCACGGAAGTTGACAGAGGCCCAATGGCGACGCATCGAACTTCGAATCCTAGATGAGGTGAACGAGGCCATCCTAAAAAACAAGGAACCCCTCCCGCTTTTTGGCACCCTCAATACCATCCAAGGATTCAAACTCATGACCTGTGAGGAAGAATATACCCTCACATGGCTCAAGGAGTTTATTGCCAGGACGAAAGCTCCATGGCCAAACGCCGACCTTCGTCTGATTGACAAAAAAGAGATCGTACGGATAACAAGACCTAAAGCCAAACTTGTTGTACGAGGGCCTCATATCCCTAAGGACCGTATCGAGAGATACTTACGATCCCTAAATACCGATCAGCTGAGTCACGCTTGGGAAGTGATCGAGATGGGAGAATACCATGAATCAGGCACGGAAGTGATAGTGTTGCTTAGTCACAAATCCATTCCGTTGTTGAAGAAGATCGACTTTAAAGTACGCGTCGGCATAAACCGATGCAAGCTTAGGCTTATCGCGAACAAAGTCAACAAAACCAACAAGGATGGGGAGCCAAAAAACCGTGATGAAGGTAATACAAATAAACCTTCATCACAGTAAGGCGGCCAGCGCCAACGTAATCTACCTCATGGAGGATAGAAAAATAGACCTAGCCCTTATTCAAGAACCCTGGGTAGCAGGAGGCAGAATAAGGGGTTTAAACTCGAAGGGACTTGTCCTGTTTAAAACAGTGCAGACAGATCCAAATAGTAAGATCAGAACTTGTATAGTAGCTAGGAAACAGATTAACCTCTTTCTTCTATCTACCTACAGTGATAACGACCACGTGACGGTAAAACTTGAGCGCAACGGGCTCCCTCCGCTGATTCTAACATCATGCTATATGCCCTATGATGCAACGGAAGGACCACCGTCAGATCTGACCCACCTTCTTGTTCAACGTGCTACACGGGAAAAATGGTACCTGGTGATGGGATGTGATGCTAACTCCCACCATGCCCTATGGGGTAGCTCAAATACAAATACAACGGGTGAGTCACTTTTTGAATTTCTTATAGATCATAACTTACTTATAGCTAATAGGGGTTCAGAACCAACTTTTGTTATTAGAAATAGGCAAGGAGTAATCGATGTTACAATATTAAGTAACTCGAATACAATCACAATAGATCAGTGGAAGGTATTAAAGGAGGAAACATTCTCGACCACAAAATCATTGAATTCCTGATACCAGACACGAACGATCCCCCAATATCATATAGGAACCATAGAAAAACTAACTGGGACCTTTTCAATATGAAAGTGGGAAAGAACTTAAAGAACTCTCCAGACAGATGCTGCGTATGCACCAGAGAGTGCAGACACGAATGCCGAGAATCTAGGAAAAATCCTAGGTAAACCGCTCGAAAAATCATGTCCCCTACAAACGAGGAGTAAAAGAAAATCGACTCCTCCATGGTGGACAAAATAACTGTACGACATTAAGAAAGAAACTAGAAAAGTTTTTAATGTAGCAAAACGTACAAGATCCGACCATGACTGGGAAACCTACAAATCCAGTCAAAGAAAATTCAAAGCAGTAACGCAACAAGCAAAGCGATCTTCGTGGAAATCCTTCTGTAGTAAAATGGAAATCACCGCGGAATCAGCTAGGCTCAGGAAACTACTTGCTAAGGAACCAGTAGCCTTGGGATCTCTCAAGGACCCCAACGGCAACTGGACAGAATCCTGCAATGAAACACTCAAGCTCCTCCTTGAGACTCACTTTCCGGGATGCATTAATGAGCATAACAATCCGGAAGAAGAGCACTACACGGAGCACATAACAACAGCGGAGATTATAACGGAAGAAAGGATAAAATGGGCCATTAATTCCTTTTCTCCATATAAATCTCCGGGTATTGACGGCATTTTCACTATGATGCTACAAAGATGTGAAGAACATATAACCCCACATCTGAGGAACCTCTTCCTAAGTAGCCTAAAATGGGGATATGTACCCAAAGTTTGGCGAGAAGTTAAAGTGGTTTTCATACCCAAAGCTGGGAAACCTAGTCACACTACCGCCAAAGACTTTAGGCCAATCAGTTTAACCTCTTTTGTTTTAAAAACTTTTGAGAGACTGATGGACATTTATATTCTTAGTAAACTGAGTCCAGAGGTCTTATCCCCAGCTCAGCATGCATATACGAAAGGCGAAGGTGTAGAGACAGCACTCCACAGTGTCGTCAGCACCATAGAAAAGACACTAAGGGACAAGGAATATACTCTAGCCGCCTTCTTGGACATTGAAGGTGCCTTCAACAACGTCCAAGGGGAAGCGGTAGAAAGAGCCCTAGTAAACCTAAATGTGGAGAATACCATAATTAAATGGATAATGTGCATGCTTAAAAGAAGATGCATCTACTCAGAGTTAGGTGGTGAAATAATTAAGGTGTCAGCATCTAGAGGAACCCCTCAAGGCGGAGTCCTATCACCCCTTCTTTGGGTACTCGTTTTAAACGAGATTCTGATTGAACTTAGACTTAGTGGAGTCAAGGCAGTAGCATATGCTGACGACTTAGCACTGCTACCGACAGGAAAATTCCCATCCATTCTTAGTGAACAAATACAGAACGCCTTATCTATGGTTGGTAACTGGAGCAGAAGCTGCGGACTTGCGGTTAACCCACAAAAGACAGAACTGGTCCTCCTCACCAATGAAAGGATTATACCGCAATTTAATCCGCCAACTATTGAGGGTACTCCACTACAAACATCAGAATACGCAAAGTATCTTGGCGTGGTTCTGGATAGAAAATTAAACTGGAGCCTAAATATAAAAGAAAGAGCAAAGAAGGCAACGATAGCCTTATACGCCTGCAATAGAATCTTCGGCAAAACCTGGGGACCTAGTCCCAAAATTATCATGTGGTTGTATACGGCGGTAGTTAGACCGATACTCACATACGGTAATTTAGTCTGGTGGCAGGGGTTGTGAAAGGCCACCAACCTTAAGACTATGACTAGAGTCCAAAGAATTGCCTGTATTGGCACTAATGGGGCTATGAGAACCACCCCTACAGCGGGGTTGGAGGTAATTCTCAATCTTAAACCCCTAGATCTTTTCGTACAAGAATCTGCAGCAAACAGTGCCTTGCGGCTAAGACAAACAAAAAACTGGAAACCCAGTACAACAGGGCATGCACAGATTCTAGAGAAATTTACGGGTAGAAATGTATGCACAGACTACATTACTCCCAAACTTGATTTTATAAGACCATTTACTGTCTCTTTTCACTGTAGGGAAGAATGGCAGGATAATCAAGTACCAATCCATGCAACAACGATCCCCATCTTTACAGATGGCTCCAAGATGGATACCGGCGTTGGTGCAGGTTTCTACTCAGAAACGCTCGGAATATCTGGCTCGATCAGACTCCCCGACTACAGCAGCGTCTTCCAAGCTGAGGTTCTGGCGGTGACAACAGCCGCTAAGCAGGCTGCAATGACGGTAATACCACAGGCTGATATTACCTTCTTCATTGACAGCCAAGCGGCAATAAAATCGATTTCCGCCACAGAAATAAAATCGAGGCTTGTAAGAAGCTGTCGCGAAGAGCTGCGGGCTCTTGGCGCGCAGCACACTGTAAGACTCTGCTGGGTCCCCGGACACAGTGGTGTCCCAGGAAATGAAAGAGCCGATGAACTGGAAAAGGATCTTCCCTTGAATCAAGGGATGCTGACACCACAGTAAAAACCCCACCCTGTTACCTTAAACAGGTGATTGGAAATAAAACATTGATGGCAGCAAACGAAAGATGGAGTGCCCTTGATTCCTGTGTTATTACAAGGAAAATGTGGCCACTATATGACAAACAAAAGACCAAGAGAATCCTTCAAATGAACAAGAATTATTTGTCCTCTCTCACAGGTGTTATCACCGGACACAACATGCTGGGCTACCATGCAAAGAAATTAAAACTCAGCACAGATGAACTCTGCAGAGGATGTGGGGACGAGGAGGTGAATGAGGATCCCCGCATTTCCTCTGTCACTGCCCTGCACTCTGTCATATCAGAAACCCGCTAAGTTTTTCATAGGTTTTTCATTGGTTCCAGATAAGGGAAGCATAACCTCCAGAGTATCACAAAGGGTCTACATTGACCTAAGTGTGACGGGCGCAGGATTCTCTTGCCCCGTCAGCCCAGTAACCTAACCTAACCTAACCTAGAAAATAATAACTGATGTCCGTCACTTTTCCTTCAAGCTCATACATGTCCATCGTCATCTGTACGTAGGTTTCTGGAACTCCTTGTTGGCTTAGCGCCATCCATAACAGGCCTTTTCAAAATCAACCAACACAATATGCAAATCCTTTAAGGAATCTTTATGTTTTTCCATCATGATCCTTTTACCATGGAGTTGCCATTAGCTAGCTATATTTATCTAATACCCCCTCAACGATCTTAGAGGTATATGAATTGATAGAACGGTTATTATCAGTACCTATCACAGTCTCGTGTATCGTCTTTTCCTTTGTAATACGAAAGAAGATGACTTTCCCCCACTGGTTAGGCATTGGACGACCCGACATCAGTTTGGAGATGACAATCATAATCTATTTGGAACCAGGGAACTTTTGCGAACGGATTTCCTGTGCATTTTCCATTCTCTTAACAGCAGTTTTGAAAATGTTAGTGCTTCTGTTTAAGCTGGTTTGTCGGACTTTGTGAGAAGCCCGGTTTGTATCAGCAACCGAAGAAGAAATAACTTCCGATACAGGCCAACCTGCAAGCTTGTCCACCTCCATAATTAATGGGGCGCTTTGATCAAGCTTTGAATGCCGCATTCTTGTCCATTATCACTCTTTAAGCTTCATCCCCCATGTTTCTTTGCCGTGTTGATAGTGCCGTTTTGAAACATCTAGCAGTGACTTAGCCCCGTCGTTGTAGGGAATTACACATACCTTATGCTCTGCACTCCTTCCCTCAACATCGTCTATGATGTGGTGGAGAAAAATTTGATTCTTGGTCTTTAAAACGTATGGTAATCAATATGGGTTCTATTTTCGCCACTGCTGTCAGGGACCAGGTGCCGGCTTTGTTTGACGAATATGGCATTTAGAACAATAAGACCGTATGACTTATACCTATGTACTTAATAAGTAGGTGGTTATGATATCAACCTAACAAATATATCTTTGTTTGCTTTATACTAGGTGGACAAATGTATAGATTCTGTTTACGAAAGTATAAAACTGTTCATTGAAATTAAGTAGTCGTCTTTAAAGTGAGGCACAAAAGCTAACAAATACACATTCATTGATTTAACGAAGTGTTTATTATTAACATAAATCATTTATGATATACTTGTAAAGGGTTTTTCAACGCTACAAAAGTAGAGCGACAGGGAAAGCAAACGACGCCGAATTTCTTGCCACTGTTTTGACATTTCTCTTCAGTAAGGTTAGCCATTTCATGATGGAAAGATATACGAGCCAACAACGAGTCGAAATTATTAAAATTTACTACCGAAATTCGGAGTCAGTGGCCTCAACGTTAGGAGCGCTACGTCCAATTTATGGTCGTCATAATCGTCCTAGCAGATCAACAATTGAGCGGCTAGTGGAAAAATTTGAATCCACAAGCACAGTACAAAATGTTCCCGTTGCCAGTGAGACAAAGAAGTGCCCGTAGTGTCGAGAATATTGCTGTCGCTGAGGCTTCAGTTGAAGAAAGCCCAAATGTGTCTCTCACACGTCGTTCTCAAGCGTTGGGCATCTCTGTGACGTCGGTTTGGCGAATTTTGCAAAAAGATATTGGCCTACATCCTTGCAAGATTAAATTGGCGCAAGAACTGAAGCCGCTTAACCACCAGAAGCGTCGTATGTTCGTGAATTGGGCTGAGCAACAACTTGAAAATGATTCGGATTTTCATCGAAAAATCATCTTCAGCGATGAGGCTCATTTCTGACTGAATGGCTTCGTCAATAAACAAAATATGCGGTATTGGTCAGGCAGCAATCCACACGTACTCCATGAGTCATCATTGCATCGCGATAAAATTACGGTTTGGTGTGGTTTATGGGCCGGCGGCGTCATTGGGCCGTACTTCTTCCGTGATGATCAAGACCGGCACGTTACTCTGAATGGGAATCGCTACCGTTCAATGATAACCGAATATTTTTGGCCCCAATTGGATGATATGGACTTGGAGGACATGTGGTTCCAACAGGACGGTGCCACAAGCCACACAGCGAATGCCACAATCAATTTATTGGAAACCAAGTTTGGAAACCGTGTTATCTCACGAAATGGTCCAGTCGCTTGACCGCCTCGGTCGTGCGATTTGACGCCGTTAGACTATTTCCTGTGGGGCTACGTCAAGTCTATGGTCTATGCCAACAAGCCAGCGACGATTGATGAACTTCGTACGAATATCGAACGTGAAATTGCAGCAGTATCGGCCGATTTATGCTTGAAAACCGTCGAAAATTGGGTTCAGCGTCTGGACTTCTACAAGCGTGCCCGTGGTGGCCATGCAAAAGAAATCGAGTTCCATACATAATGGCATCGAACGTACTTTCACAGGAATAAATAATTTCATTGATATCCGTTTTTGTTTTATTCAAAAAAAACTTTTGTAGCGCTCTTATTGGAAAACCCTTTACATTGAAACAATGACTTTGAGAATAAACAAAATTCAGTAACATTACGAAGAATATTGTTTTCAGTGTGAACTGGGGCAATGGTGTTTCGGCACTGGAGCCCAGAAGTCGTATTTCACTGAAGAATCAAACATAGAGCCTGGAGTCGGTGCTGGTGTCTTCGGACCCAACATCAAAGTCTCGCTACCCATTCCATTGAGACATAGAAAAGTGTATTTAGCCCTAGGAATGAGCATTAAGTGCGATGGAATACAACAAAATAAAAAGTAAAATTTATTGAATTTTTGTTTTTTTTTCCCACTACAATACACAATAACAGTTTACTTTAGTTCGTAGCTGCTTTACTTGTTGCACAATTTGAGCACAAAGTGAAAAATGCGCACTCCTACCCCAAACGACTCTACAGACCTTCATAAGGTGGTATACGTATAATCCGTCCAATATTAAAGAGACACAAAGAAAACAATAAGAAAACCAGTTTATTACATGAAAATCTGAATTTCTTGACATTGCACGAACTATACGTCTCTTGGATTAGAAAACCCTTTACGGCACCATTGTTCTTTAAGGATGCGGTGTTTGCCTTATTGGAAAGCATAAATAAAAACATAGGGACGGGCTACAGTCCGCTTGGGCGAACTGTTGGATACCCTATTCTTATTCCTATCCCTCATAAGTGGTCGTGACAAAAGTCTAAGTATGGTTGAAATGCTAAGAACGCTCTACATATTTTGTTATATAACATTTAAAGGATTTTATCAAGAAAAACGCTCCCTAGCTCAAACTTGGGTGTTTCAATAAAATTGTTTTATTTAATTGTGGGCGTGTCAGTAGGCGGATTTAAAAAAAATTAACACATGAGCATAAAGGGCCCCTAGAGAGTGTATATTATAAATTTCAGCTCCCTAGCTCACTTTGAATTTTCAAAAAAAAAAAAAACTAATAATTGTGGGCGTGCCCGTGGGCGGATTTTGAAAATATTTACACATGAGCATAAAGGGTCCATAGAGAGTGTATATTATAAATTTCAGCTCCCTAGCTCAAACTTTGGATTTTCAAAAAAATTGTTTTATTTATTTGTGGGCGTGTCTGTGGGCGGATTTCAAAAATTCGTAAACTTGATTATTTCGGGACCCTAGAGAGTATATGGTTAAAATTTCAGCTCTCTAGGTCCAGTTTAAAGGCCTAATTTTTGCCGACGGACGGACGGACGGACATGGCTAGATCGACATTACTATCGATGCTGATCATAAATAAAGTAACTTTTAGGGGTCTACGGCACAGTTGCACGTTAGCTACCTAATTTGTTATCTAGCTAACGCCATAACTAGGTAACTAACGTAGTTAAATTAGCTGCGCTAAAAATGCAATCGATTTGGTGGTTAGCTATCATAATGACAACTAATTTTAGCTATTAGCTATTAGTTGCAGGTTGTGTAACTAAGCACGTTAGGTTGCCAAAGTTAGTTGCGGATGACAACTAAAAGTTGGTTAGCTTTTTAGACATAGACATAGACATAGAAAAGTGTATTTAGCCCTAGGAATGAGCATTAAGTGCGATGGAATACAACAAAATAAAAAGTAAAATTTATTGAATTTTTGTTTTTTTTTTCCCACTACAATACACAATAACAGTTTACTTTAGTTCGTAGCTGCTTTACTTGTTGCACAATTTGAGCACAAAGTGAAAAATGCGCACTCCTACCCCAAACGACTCTACAGACCTTCATAAGGTGGTATACGTATAATCCGTCCAATATTAAAGAGACACAAAGAAAACAATAAGAAAACCAGTTTATTACATGAAAATCTGAATTTCTTGACATTGCACGAACTATACGTCTCTTGGATTAGAAAACCCTTTACGGCACCATTGTTCTTTAAGGATGCGGTGTTTGCCTTATTGGAAAGCATAAATAAAAACATAGGGACGGGCTACAGTCCGCTTGGGCGAACTGTTGGATACCCTATTCTTATTCCTATCCCTCATAAGTGGTCGTGACAAAAGTCTAAGTATGGTTGAAATGCTAAGAACGCTCTACATATTTTGTTATATAACATTTAAAGGATTTTATCAAGAAAAACGCTCCCTAGCTCAAACTTGGGTGTTTCAATAAAATTGTTTTATTTAATTGTGGGCGTGTCAGTAGGCGGATTTAAAAAAAATTAACACATGAGCATAAAGGGCCCCTAGAGAGTGTATATTATAAATTTCAGCTCCCTAGCTCACTTTGAATTTTCAAAAAAAAAAAAAAACTAATAATTGTGGGCGTGCCCGTGGGCGGATTTTGAAAATATTTACACATGAGCATAAAGGGTCCATAGAGAGTGTATATTATAAATTTCAGCTCCCTAGCTCAAACTTTGGATTTTCAAAAAAATTGTTTTATTTATTTGTGGGCGTGTCTGTGGGCGGATTTCAAAAATTCGTAAACTTGATTATTTCGGGACCCTAGAGAGTATATGGTTAAAATTTCAGCTCTCTAGGTCCAGTTTAAAGGCCTAATTTTTGCCGACGGACGGACGGACGGACATGGCTAGATCGACATTACTATCGATGCTGATCATAAATAAAGTAACTTTTAGGGGTCTACGGCACAGTTGCACGTTAGCTACCTAATTTGTTATCTAGCTAACGCCATAACTAGGTAACTAACGTAGTTAAATTAGCTGCGCTAAAAATGCAATCGATTTGGTGGTTAGCTATCATAATGACAACTAATTTTAGCTATTAGCTATTAGTTGCAGGTTGTGTAACTAAGCACGTTAGGTTGCCAAAGTTAGTTGCGGATGACAACTAAAAGTTGGTTAGCTTTTTAGCTGTAGCTTTTTAGCTGTCTAGGTAATAACTAATAACTAAATCAAAATTTATTGTTTTGCTAAAATGGCGACAATTTATTGGGATTTATTATGCATATTGCGTTTGAAATAAAAATTGATTGAATGTCCCTTTTATTTTACATCAGGTTAGTTTACAAAGAGGTCCTTGGAGCCGCAATAAAGGTCCTTTAATCCCGAAAAAGGATATTTTTCCAAAATGTCTTTAGAAACGGCACGGTATACATGAGTTCAATGTTATTTGAATAAGGGGTCCTAGAAACAACAAACATTTTGGAAAAATATCCTTTTTTCGACTTTTAAGGACCTTTTTGTTGTTCCAAAGAACTCTTAGTCAAATAACATTGAACGCAGATATACCGTGCGGATTCTAATGACATTTTGGAAAAATATCCTTTTTTCAAGTTTTAAGGACCTTTTTTGTTGTTGCAAGGACCTCTTAGTCAAATAACATGTAACACAGATATACCGCGTGGATTCAAATGATATTTTGGAAAAATATCCTTTTTTCAAGTTTTAAGGACCTTTTTTGTTGTTGCAAGGACCTCTTAGTCAAATAGCATTGAACACAGATATACCGTGTGGATTCTAATGACATTTTGGAAAAATATACTTTTTTCTACTTTTAATGACCTTTTTGTTTTCCAAGGATCTGTTACTCAAATAACATTGAACACAGATATACCGTGTGGATTCTAATGACATTTTGGAAAAATATACTTTTTTCTACTTTTAAGGACCTTTTTGTTTTCCAAGGATCTGTTAGTCAAATAACATTGAACACAATACATATACTGCGCGGTTTTTTAGGAGTTTTTGAAAAAAATGTTTTTTTCGGGCTTAAGGACCTTATTTGGTTCTCCAAGGACCACTTGGTAAATAACCTTATTACATACAACTAAACGTGACATTCTTAAATCGGCCATCGGTTTCCGAAATACAAATCGATATTTTTCCTCTTACCTTCAACTGATGTACAACAAATTTCAAGCTATACAACCTCAATATTATTCAAAACAAATATACTTTCACACAACTTTCAGGTGTTTCGTAATTACATAATAATCTCTAAAATTGAACATAATTAAAACTGGAAAATATATAAAGAAATATGTATATAAAATAAAAAAAAGCAACGACACGCGGTTGTTCTCTAACGGTCATCCATCTACGTACTAACCGCGCCAAACGTCGTTTAATTGCGGTGATCTGTCGAGCAGCGATTAACTCACGTGGTAATGAAAATCTGACAATGGCGAAATCTGACGCTAGATATTTCCAACTAGCCCCTACCGAGAGCAAAAATGTTTACACATTAAAAAAATAGAAACAGTTATCTATATGAATTGCTACTTTATAATTATTATTTTTAGATCCTTATGTCTAAACATTTGATTCAAATTATAGGATAAGCTTGATTGTCAATTTTTTTTAAACCTCTCAACAGGCTTTTGAGATACACATGTCCTTTTTTTTAATCTACCGTTATTTCCGTCTTTTGCAAAAATCTTATTAAAAACCTTGAAAATCATCTTAAACATTATAGCCGTTTTTAAGAAAAGTGATGTTTTTCAAAATTTTAGCAACTGTTATAAAAATGTCATAAAAAAGTTATAAGACAATATTCCGAGTAGGTAGATTTTTACAAATATATTATATTTCTTTGAAATTGCGTTCCCCGTTTTTGAGATATTGTTGGGATACCAATTTTAATACCGTTAATCGAAAAAAAAACTGAGTACGCCATCTTCTGACACTTAACCCAAGTATTTAAGACATTAAAATTGATCAAAATTTATAAAATAATATTTCAAAATGATAATATAGAAATTTCACCTTAAACCTAATAGTATTATAAGTCGGTGCATAAATTTTCTTCGAAATAACTTAACCTGTTTGTGAGATATAAGCATTTTTGCAAAGTACCGTTATTCGTCTATTTTTGCAAAATCTGAGAATGCTATATTTTTTCGCTCACCTGAATTATTTTATATTTCAAAAATTATCAAAATCGTTGGAGCCATTTTTGAGAAAATCGGTGTTGAAAAAAAATGTGTATGAAAGGTCAGTTATTTAAAATGCTAGAATAAAAGAAATTTCGGCGAGATATATGCAAATATGAAGTTTAAAGTACCCTTTGTTGCTGGAGCATAGGTGGCCGAAGGACAGACGAACAGACGGGCCGACGCGACGGACGCAAATGCGGGACACATTTTTTTTTATAATTCTCTATTTTCGTAATATCATACCTCATATTCAGTTTGAGTTCGAAATGTTAGCACGATTGCAATATCTTTCTCTTTAGTATACTAAAGTATAGGTACGAGAAAGTCAATAAAACTAGCTCCTCTAAAACATTAAATAAAAGTTGCGCTTCGTTATGGACCTACAGATTCAACATTTTAATTCGAGGAACTTTAGCTCAAATTTTCTTAAGGACGTGGTTTATCACCACTAGAGTGGTGCTCCGTTTTTCGTGTATTAGGTCAGTAGTGCCACTGAGTGCCACACCGCAGTTTTCCATCTTTTTAATTTGCCCGTCCTTCAAATGAACACGAAAACCACCACTACCACTACCCCCCACCAAGTTTTCAAATTAACCCCTTTGGGATTATAGAATGAACATAACAAAAGAAACAACTCTAAAAAGACGAACATTTCCTCTATCAATTTCCGTCTGCAATCTTTGTCTTATGGTTTTTCTTGTTGGCTTTTTCCAACATACACACACAGAAAGAGAGCGAGAGGAGACCTTCTGCTCTCTGGTATAGATTTGCGATCTTGTGGTGAAAAGCGTAAAGCAACTAATTTTATTGGTCTTTTGTAGCAGCTTCATGTCTTCCTTGGATAAGTTCGGTGGTTTTTGCAAGCCCCCTTCTCTTGGTCATCTCAAGGGATTGCCGAATGAAAGAGCATTCCACGTTTTAAGCTGAAAATGTGCAAGTTAATAACCATGACCTTTTTTGTTGGTGGCATTGTGATGGCTTTTTTAAAGTCAATTCAAGTCCGTTTTCTTTCTCCTTGTCGTTGTCTTCCTTTCCTGATGATGGGCCTGTGTTTTTCTGTATAATAGATTGTATTTATCCCCATTCGTTTTTTGTGGAATTTCATTTGAATGACAATAAAAGTTTAATTAGTTTTTAGCCTTGGATCGGAAAGAGGTCGTCCTTATTTTCATCGGAGTGCACGCTTTGAGCAGAGCTGAACAGAGCACCCCTTTTCTTGTCGGCTACGGATAAATGGGATTCTACGAATATTTGATGTTTTTGGTTGTCAATCGAGAGCGTGTGAGTGTGTTTTTAAGGAAAATGTATGTTTCGAGCAGATGTTTGTGTAGTTTAGTTTGTCACTGCCTGGTTAGCAGGTGGAAAGGAGCTGTTGATGTAGTACTTTTTTTCTCGTTTTTACTCTGCTCTCAGATTGCAAAGTCCTTATTGAGTTTGTGTGGTTTGATGGGGTAAGGGACCGAAAGGCAGTCGTTATGTAGTTATTGAAAGGTTTTCAATTAGCTACAAGAAGCCGTGTAGAGTAAGTAGATGCAAACTTGTTCATTAAAAAGTTATTTCTTGTGTTATTATTGTTGGAGAAACTTTTTTGTGATAAACTTTTTCTTTTGGTTCTTGTTAGGCGGATTGAAAAGTAGGGTCATATCAACGTGGAGCATACCTTAGTATTTTAAGCCTCAATGACTTTGACTTAAATCAGAGCAATAAATGATTAACGAAGTTATATAGTTACTAGAACCTTCACCATGCAGCAATAGGTACCTATAGCTCGAACCAAATCACTTGGCTAACGGTCGGTTGCGCAGAGAGAGGATTCATGAGACCAAAAATTGTGCGGAAGAGATTTAATTAGTGAAGGTTATTTCCTTAATCTTACAATGCCTAACTCATCTTAGTTTTTCTTTTAGATTGAAGTGCTATTGCATACCAATATCAGTTTTATTTATTTATGGTGGGGTTGCAAAATTTCGGCACACTTATAACAAAAATATTGAAAATGAATCTCGCTCAATGCAATGGGGTTAAATTTATAAAGTTAGGTACTTGTGTCCTAGAACGTGACTAACAAAGAGTTGAAGACCATTGTTTGCTTCTGTTTTTATGGTTTTGTAATTTGTGGTTTGGCACCAGATACCGTTTGTATTTATTGTATGGTGTTTATTTGTTTACCATATTTTAAGGGTATATTAATTTTGACTCATTGTTTGTACCATACCACCCCTAAAAGTTACTTTGCGTATTCGTGATCAGCATCGATAGTCATGTCGATCTAGGCATGTCCGTCCGTCCGTCGACAAAATTTAAGCCCTAAAACTCGAGCTTGAAAACTAAAGTTTTAAACGTATATTCTCTTATGGCCCGACACTCTAAAAAAAAACAAATTTATCGAAAAAATCGACATTTGAGCTAGAAAGCTGAGACTTGGAATATATTGTCTTTAGGGGATTAAAATGCTCTTGTGTTAAGATTTTTAAAATGCGTCCACTGACACGCCCGCGATTTAAAAAAGTAGTATCGAAAAGTCAAAGTTTGAATTAGGAAGCTGAAATATTTTTAAACACCGCCTATTGCCCACTATTAACCGTTTCAAACCGAAATCATTGTAAATGAAACTCCTATTCTTCGCAAAGTATGTAGATAAAAACGTTTTGAACAATTCTTTTATATAAAGTTTATGAGGGATAGGAATATAGATAGGGTACCCAAAAAATCCCAAACGGATTGTAGCCGTTATCTATGTTAATTTTTACAGCTAAAGATCTTATTTTTTCACCCACCACGGACAATATACTTTTCTGAAAATTGAATAATTAATACGATCATACCTCATGTAAAAAAAGTCCATTCCTGGAATTTGATCTCCATTTTACTGCGATGGAAACAAAAAACAAAACCCACCCTCAGTCACATCAAAACTGTGATTGTGGAAACATCGAAAGAGATGCGCAAAGAAATTTGAAGAGACTCGCGCAATAAAATGGCAAAATGAAGTTTTCGAATCAATAGAACAGAGATAACATTTTGAAATATCGATGATTGCAGCATCCGAACGTTTAATAAATCCACATTTACTGAGAATAGAGCGAAATATATAAATGTATGTATTATACAAATTACAAATGTCAATGCGAAGTGTTCGCACATACACCGGCTCTAAGGCAGAAAAAGAAGAAACATGAGAAGCGCTTGGTCGAGGAAATGAAGATATGGAAAAACTATTTCAGAAGACTGAGTGAAAAATTCAACATGGATGACATGGACCAACAATTCTTTCCACCCGACCTGCACGAAAGGAAAATAGTCATACCTAAACTGAAGACATCAAAGCTGCTTGCGCTTAAGGCTTATCTGTCGAGTCATTTAAAGTGGCAGGTGATAAATTGGTAAGGAGCATACACCAGCTCATCTGTAAAATGTGGTCTTTGTTTGCCCAATTTAAAAGAAAGCAAAAGCTCTGACTGCGCCCACTGCAGAGGCATCCGTTTTCTTAATATCGCGTACAAGATCTTATCTGCCGTGTGTGAATGGCTTAATCCGTTTGTCAACAACATGATCGGTCCACACCACTGCGGCTTTATGTCAGGAAAATCGACAAAACATATCACTCAGGGAAATGTTCGGTACTTATGCCCCACGTAATTTATTTGTAATGCCGTAGTACCTACTCCAAATCCACAATGACCCCCCCCCCCCCCCCCCCCCTTGTGATATTTCTGGTAGATCCCATAAACAGTGCAATGCGTATATGCATCCCGCCCCTGCAACAACCCTGGTTTGAATCACTGTTGGATTCTGCAGATCTTGGAATAAGCTTCAGCTCTTCGTCAATTTTAAGAGAGAAGTCAACTAGAAGTAAACGAGCCACTACAGTCACTGGATTCCTTCACAATGCTTTGCTTTATGCAATTTGATATTTATTATTTTGCAATACCAAAGAATAATCGTAAGAGGTATTTTAAATTAGCCTTCCATGTCAGTCGCCATCATGCCATCGAACCCTACTTTTCGAACGGATGTTCTGTGATCGCAACCCTGCGCCCGTTCCGAAATCGCTTCATCATGAGTTGGAATAGTGAGGAACGTGCGTTTACCAACGAATCCTACATTTCGAACGTATGTTCTGCGATCGCAACCCAATGCCCGCTTCGAAATCGCTTCAATGTAGCCCCGTTGGGCCTTATCCCAACAGAAGTCAATTGTGACATCGGTCAGTACCACGGACCATCAAATAATCTAAGAACCTTAGGTGCTCCTCGAATCTTCAGTGCCCCATAGGCGGATGCCAGCTTTGAATATCTTACTGTTGCAGTTTTCCAGGAGTTTCTTCACTTGTCTCAGACCTTGGAAGTTTATAAAGGTTCTGAGCCTTTTTTCATTCTCAAGTTTCCTGAACTCTTCGAGTAGAGTATGTTTTCTGATCCCGGAGAATGGTTACCGGCTATGTCGAGACTATACTGGTTTATTTTGCTAGATACTATTTCAAAATAAAGTGATCATCAATCATGATCTGAGCGCTTAGAGACCTCTCTTCGTGGGATGCGCCCATTATGTTCTATGACTTTGTCTAATGTCACCTGTAAAGAAGCTTAAGTTCGATTTGTCCGATTTATTTTTCTTGCATTCTACACACAATTCTCTTCATATAGCCATCACAAAAAAAAAACGATTGTTTTGATAATAGGGTTTCGCTTAGTGCTACAGAAATATGCCTGCAACACCTCCATTAAGACCAGATCGACATCGCTGAGTGCTGCTCCTGCCCAGAAAGCACTAATTACTCACACCTTATTGCTTGAAACGTTTAGTATGGATGCTATTTCCCATTAAATGTTGCATATTATGTAGGTATTTCAGAAAAAATGTGGGCCTATTGGTGTCAATGCGTATGCGAGCGTTAATTTTTACAATATTATTCCTCTCAAAATTATTAGTTGTCTCGCTTAAACCGATGCGCTGTGATGTACTTCTCAGAATTCTTATTTGTCACCAAGAGCTTTCATTAGGTGGTTGCTCTATTGAGGTCAGCCACATTGAATTTGACATATGCCGAGCATGTCCACTGTGATTTTTTGTCCAACTGTATATAATTTTGTTTTTGAATGGGTTTTCCTGTTGTCTTATTTAATTACAGTATAAACTCGATAATTCGTACCCCGTTAAGTCGTAAACCCCTCTTATTCGAATAAACTGCAGGTCCCTTGAAAAAATTCCGGTTATTCGTAAAAATACACTGCATTTCGGTCCCCTCGGTAATTCGCAATAATTTCCATATGCAAAGTCATATAAAACGTCTTATAATTCGTAATTCTCTGTTGAAAACCCCGTTTATTCGAAAAAGAAGTCTCATTCCTCATCCTCTATACTCTGAATCACGTTTGCTACAGTATATTTATGTTTAATCACAAAGAAAGGACTTGGAGTAACATCCGGGGGCGAAAGGGGATTTTCTCACCCTTGGAAATCCGTGCAGCTGCAGGTAATGGCAGCTGTTTCTGTTTCAATGTAAGCACGTGCATTCACAGACTTTACGTAACTTAATGGAAATTTCCTATGACATTGCAGACTTCTAACCGTATACATAAGTGTCTGTCCATTTGTTATTTTTTTTTATTTATTTTTTGTACATACATATTATTATGTAAGTACCTATGTAGAAAAATTGGTTTTTGTACATAATATATCCAATATATTGTGTTAAATATTGAATTTGAATTTAAAACATAAAATCCCTTTAAATCGTATTTTTATTTTTTAAACCTTCAATATTTCGTAATCTCGCTAATTCGAAAACCCCTATAATTCGCAATAAACTCTAGGTCCCTTGACACTACGATTTATCGGGATTATACTGTAATTATATCTAAGACCTAAATTTAAATTTAAAAAATAAGTTAAATTATAAACTCAATTATACTTTTGTGGTCTGAAAAAAATGTGGGTGTGTATGTGTAAGGGTTTTTTATTCTAAAGAATCGTGCTTCCAATATATTTTAGAGCTTAGTGTTTATAGGTTTTTTTTGTTGATCAAATAAAATTTTAATTTGCTTTGGTTGTATAAGAAAGGATCTATAATTGTTATAAAAAATTAATACGTTTCATTTACAAATATATAAAACTTTCTTATATAAATATTCCAGACATACATATTTACAAACAATATAAAGGGTGTTTCATTAGCGACTTAACAACTTCAAACTTTCAGTGTGAACCCACCCTTAAACCGATTACCGAACTGTCAATGTCAAAATATTCAGCATATTCAGTAAAATCAAAATTTTCATCATAGTGCAGTACACGAAGAAACAACGTTTTACAATTGCGTTAACGCAAATTTTCTGCAGTAATTCTCGTCCCAGTAGACAAGCAATTCATAGTGTAATGAAAAAAAGTGAGTCAGAATATTCGCTTCTTGATGTTGCCGTGCAAGTGAGACTACATTTTGTCCAAAGTGTGGAGAATATTGCTGCCGTAGAGGCGTCCGTGGCAAACCAGCGAAATCACCCAATTTCACGGCGTTCTCAAGAATTTGGCTTCTCCCAGACCACATTATGACAAATTTTGCGGAAGGATCTTGGTCTATACCCTTACAAGATCAAGCTGACTCAATAACGAAAGCCACTTGATCATATGAAGTGACGTAAGTTCTCGGATTGGGCTCTTTATATCATGGAAGAAAATGAAGAAATTCATCGCAAAATCATCTTCAGCGATAAAGCGCATTTTTGGTTAAACGGCTTCGTCAATAAGCAAAACAGGACAGGTGATAACCCTCATGGATTCATGAAACAGCACTTGATCCGCAAAAAGTCAGTGTTTTCATCCCGGTGGCGTCATTGGGCCGTTATTTTTCGTCGATGGAAATGACCGTCACGTTATGGTAATTGGTATTCGCTACAGAGACATGTTGGAACGTTATTTCTTTGAGCAATTGCATGATGAATTGGACATCAGTCATATGTGGTTCCAAAATGACGGTGCTTCAAGCCACACAGCGGGTGAAACAATTGAGTTATTGAAGTCTCAGTTCGGTGAACGTGTTATCTCGAGAAACCGACCCGTCTATTGGCAGCCGAGATCGTGTGATTTAACGCCTCTAGACTTTTTTATGGGGCTACATTAAATCATTGGTCTATGCCAACAAGCCGGCGACGTTAGAGGAGCTCAGAGCCAATATTGAACGAGAAATAGCCGCCGTATCGGTCAAAATGTGCGAAGGAGACATAGATAATTGGGTTCAACGTATCGACCGCTGCATACGTTCCCGTGGTGGACATATGAACGAAGTCGAATTCCTTTCATAAATGTTTTGATAGTAATTCAAGTCAATAAATTTTTTGAGTTATCTCAAGCAGTTTGCATTTTATTTAAAAAAGAAGTTTCCAAGTCCTTAATGAAAGACCCTTTAGGTAGTATAGCCGATTAACGTACGTAAAAATATGATTATCTTTCTAGAGTTAATCATGTATCTATTTTAAAAATCGATATTCAAGCATAAAATATAAACACTCCCCAACAAAAGAAAACAAATTTAGGAATTCGAATAAAAGACTTGACTTACCGAGCCTGCAAACAGTTGCTTCCAATTCAATCAAACCTTTGTATGGATACACTACGAGTACATATCCCCATCTGTATATCTACAAAGATCTAACTCTTTCCCTTTCAATTGAATTTTTGAAAGGACATCGATAGAGTGGTACAGTGTAATATTGCCAACAATGGAAATAATGAAATTGAGTTTCCGGACGTATTTTATTGCCCTTGACATTGACTCTGTATCGAGGCTCATAATATTGTTGATATAATGTATGAGAATGTGGGTAAGCGTTTTTATTCTAAAGAAGCGTTCTCTCAATATACTCGTATTTTAGAGATACATTCATGTATTGAAAAATGGTTCCATAATTGATAACTTATTTTGCCATTGTTCAGCTTATTTTTTCTTTGGATTTTATTTTAGATTTAACTTGTACTTCCAGTAGGGAACTTACACCTTATCGCAGACCAAGGTTAATCTTCACCGTATTTTATCTTGGTTATGTCTTAGGGAGCATGCATTTACCCCTTACGGGGAAGGGGAATAGTATGGCCAGTGTATTGCAATGTTAAATCAAACTCAAAAGCTTCTTATAACAGTTCATACACTTAGATGTTTGTCAGACTTTCGCAAGAGATGAAATAATAGAAAATCGTTTGATGTTACCTTTAGGTTGAACCTGGGATCCCTCGGTTAGTAGTACCCCGAGCCAGCACGCGTATGTTTTTATCCACTAAAAATATAATTTTAAATGAAGGTCGGCGAATATGCAATTACCAATTTAATTCCTACGCTAGGCATGCACAAAGCACAACATCAGGCCTGCAAAAGGCAATGTCTCAAAAGCGAGATGGTAATGGCATCGATGCAACAGATGCAATGACAATATCATAGCGCACAAGCGCTTCAAATCTCGTTTCTTTTGAAACACGTAAATTAGCCGTTACCAAGAAGTTATCATATTCAGGCCTTTCTATACCCCATACAGGGAAGCAATTTCTTCATGTGTTGAGTACCAAAATGGAGTAAAAACAGGCATAACAAAGGCATTGGCTAAGAAGCGAAGTGGTTGACCATTTTGAAATACTTATTTTTGACTGTATACTGTATAGTATATAGTATTAGATTTACACACGAATTTAAATGCATTAAATTGTATCCTCTTGGTTATGATGACTATACCGGCAACTTAATTCTTTATTGGTACATGATTTGCCCAGAGACATTTATAGTTTACAATTCGTTTACACCGAACAGAACTAATAATTAGAAGTTGAAAAATTAAAATATTGTTCATTTCATTCACGCGAATATGGTCTGGACTTAAGGTATCATATCACTGCATAGCGAATGCCAATGTGCTAGTTCTAAACAACTGGATGCAGCGTGCCTGGGATCGCAAACGATGGAGGCTGGAGACACTCCAGTGTTGGCAGTCTTTTAACTAAGTAAAATGGCAAATATATTCTAAAAGAAGAACAAAGGAGTCTATCCTTCAACATCATCATGAGCAGATAGTATTTTTTTTGGGAGAATGTGGGTTTATTTTGAGACTCAAATTAACACAAATCAGAACAAAGCTATAGTAAATATTTCACCTTCACCTGCTCGATTTGTACAAATATGTATTCTACTCCTATACCCATTTCAAGTTTCTCAAGTATTCTAGAAATTACATTGTGTTCTTTTGAAGTTCTTTGAATTTCCATGCGGAATGTATTTCCTTTAACTGCACATTTAAGGAATTTCCACTAGACTGTTAACAAATCAACAAATAAATTGCACCTTTGTGGCAAAATGTTGGAATTCGTGTGGGGAAAAAAGAAAAAAATTCAAACAAAAACTGAATTGTATCCAACGTTATCTTAATGTTACCACCATAACGAAACGGCATAAATACATGAGAAAAGGGGATGGAGTTGGAGACTTAACCCACCTATTAAAGTACATACTACTTGCGTGACTGAAGGCAATTTCTCCTCACAAATGATTTCAAGAGTAACACCAATAATTCTCATACTCCATTCGGAAGTTTTTCAACATCGGCGCGCGGTGAAAACGCGAAGAAAATGTTGAAATTTGAACCGTTTCCGACGACTGCTTCATTAAAAGTTTTTCAAAGAAAATTGATTTCGCTTTGGTTTTTTTTCGCATGTAGATACATTGCCATTGTTTTTGGAAGACAAGGATATTTTAGTAATTCTGTGGATCAGGTATTAAAGTGTGATATACATGCCTCACGAAAGGAAAAGGAAGGTAGCACCTACCTGCCTTTTGGTTTTATTTACAGGATAATATCCACTCGAGCTTTGACTAATTAGGTGAATGATATTCTATTTCACGTAGACGGAGAATATATAGCTTTCCTGATGGTTAACTTTTTACAGAGTTTCGTCCTTAGTAAACAGGTGATTATGGGTAATTTACTGGAACGTTGCCGGCGAAAAGTTTTTGTACTGTGAAAACCTGAAGCAATATTGTATGCATGAGCTGAAGTTTTGAAGTTACGAGTGTTTGCAATTAAAAAGCGATCTAAAAGTGTCCATGTACATACAACAGAAAATTATTAATGTTGTCATCAGCTCATTTAGAAACGGTTTTAATTTTTGCAGAATTTAACCTTAGGTAGGTACTTTGAAAACAAAACTCTGTTGCTACTCGTATTAGGAATTTAAAAATGAGGAAAATTAAGTTCGACTGAACGAAACCTATGCTTTGCATGTTTTTAAAGGAGACATACATTCCTTAAAAACATGCTTTCGTTAGCAAGATAAATGTGATTGTGCCCCCATGCGATTTTCAAATCAATTTTTAACAAACTTTCAGCTGCTAGATACCCTGTCGATGCGATTTTTTAGGGATACATTGTAAATACTCGTACATACACAAATAATAATAAAAGAGACCAAGTATTTGTGTAATGTTAAGTTGTAATTGCTATTTGAAAATAAGCAGCTTTCGTGTGTGGTGCACTGAGTACATTTTGTATGAAATGGTATTGTGAAATGCTATTTGTATGTCTCAGTCGATTTTGCCGGTAGTAAAATAAAGCTAATTATTTATGCTGATAATAGGTGTGTTTCTTTGGGAAATGTTTCCCCAGCAGTGCTCGAATTTACACGTTAAACAACAACAACATTGTATCGCCAACACCACTGGGGATAACATCCACAGCAGTGGCTGCGGTGGATACATCCTGCAAATATAATGCTTCCGAAACTTCGTATCTAAACATTTTTCATCACAATCAGGGATGGGACTTTTTGCAAAAATGTCCGCAGTAGATTTGAAAAAAAAACGGAGTAGATTCAACTATTTCGCAGTAGATTTTTATATTTTCAAAATATAAGGAAGACATAACATATATACACATAAATAATTTAAAAAAAAAGGTGTGAACCACGCTGCACTCACGGTATAGTTGATGTGTAAACATGTAGGCACAGTTGCGCGTTAGCTACCTAATTTGTTATCTAGCTAACGCCATAACTAAGTAGCTAACGTAGTTAAATTAGCTGCGCTAAAAATGCAATCGATTTGGTCTTTAGATATCACCATGACAACTAATTTTTGCTATTAGCTATTAGTTGCAGGTTGTGTAACTAAGGTCGTTAGGTTGCCAAAGTTAGTTGCGGATGACAACTAAAAGTTGGTTAGTTTTTAGCTGTAGCTTTTTAGCTGCCTAGGTAATAACTAATAACTAAATCAAAATTTATTGTTTTACTATAATGGTGATAATTTATTGGGATTTGATATGCATATTGCGTTTAAAATAAAAATTGATTGAATGTCCCTTTTATTTTAAATCATGTTATTTTACAAAGAGGTCCTTGGAGCCACAATATTTAAACCCGAAAAAGGATATTTTCCCAAAATGTCTTTAGAAACGGCACGGATATTTTACCAAAATGTTTGTTGTTCCTAGCACCCCTCATTCAAATAACATTGAACTCATATATACCGTGTGGATTCTAATGGCATTTTGGAAAAATATCCTCTCTTCGACTTTTTGTTGTTGCAAGGACCTCTTAGTCAAATAACATTGAACACAGTTATACCGTGTGGATTGTAACGGCATTTTGGAAAAATATCCTTTCTTCGACTTTTAAGGACCTTTTTTGTTGTTTCAAGGACCTCTTAGTCAAATAGCATTGAACACAGATATACCGTGTGGATTCTAATGACATTTTGGAAAAATATACTTTTTTCTACTTTTAAGGACCTTTTTGTTTTCCAAGGATCTGTTAGTCAAATAACATTGAACACAATACATATACTGCGCGGTTTTTTAGGAGTTTTTGAAAAAAATGTTTTTTTCGGGCTTAAGGACCTTATTTGGTTCTCCAAGGACCACTTGGTAAATAACCTTATTACATACAACTAAACGTGACATTCTTAAATCGGCCATCGGTTTCCGAAATACAAATCGATATTTTTCCTCTTACCTTCAACTGATGTACAACAAATTTCAAGCTATACAACCTCAATATTATTCAAAACAAATATACTTTCACACAACTTTCCGGTGTTTCGTAATTACATAATAATCTCTAAAATTGAACATAATTAAAACTGGAAAATATATAAAGAAGTATGTATATAAAATAAAAAAAAGCAACGACACGCGGTTGTTCTCAAACGGTCACCCATCTACGTACTAACCGCGCCAAACGTCGTTTAATTGCGGTGATCTGTCGAGCAGCGATTAACTCACGTGGTAATGAAAATCTGACGCTAGATATTTCCAACTAGCCCCTACCGAGAGGAAAAATGTTTACACATTAAAAAAAAGAAAAAAAATGAAGAATATGAAAAGAAAGCAAAATTTAAGTTAAAAAATAAATTAAACAGAGAAAAGCGCAACCAAATACAAATTTGAAGTAGAGACAAAAAAGAAAAGAAAGTAAAAACCTAAGCTACATCAGTTCAAACTGGAAAGATGTTCAGAACAGGCTTTAAGAAATTTTTTGTGTTCGACTATTAGACCTCAAATAATTCTGTAGATCGTTCCAGAGTTTGACAGCATAAACGAAATATTGCTTGCGTGATGTTTAGCAGGTATAAATAGCAGGTCGCAGTATAATATAGCGATGAACATAAGGTTAATTTTCTTAAATAAATTGTTTGATTCTTTCCTGTGAATAAGCTTGAAAAATAAAGCACCACACCGAGACATGATCAAACCTTCGAAGATTGAACACGAACCGAGTAATTGAGTTAAACGCAACCTTTAGTTTTTGAGGCGTGAGATAATCGGGATCAGCAAACAACTCACATCCATAGAGATTATGGGAATTATTAAAGCTTTGACCAATTTAAGCTTGGCATGGTGTGGGTAAAATTGTTTTAGTAATGGATAGTCCACGTAAAGATGCATTTATTACAGAATTTATCTGAGCATCCCACGTTAATTTATTGTTAAAAATTATTCAGAGATTTTTTTGCATTTGTGACGTATTCGACTTGGTGAGAGTTTCAGAAGATAGGTGAAAAGTCAGGGAAATGTGATTGTTGCTTATAATATATTGGAATAGCTTCAGTTTTGTCGGGATTAAGCATTAGACCATTATATGTGGACCACTCGACTATAGAACACAGATCTTCATTTATTTTTTGGATTGCGTCTTCAAACATACCAATAAGAAAACTTGTGTACAATTGAAAATCGTCAGCATTATGTGAAAGCGACAATGAGATAAAACAGAGGGTAAATCATTAAGAAACAAAGAGAACATTAATGGACCAAGAAACGATCCTTGAGGGACACCACTATTAACAGGAAGAAACGAGGACAGTTTGCTATTCCATGAAACAGCTTGCAAGCGATTTTTCATATAGGAATAAATTATTTTCTTAGAAGTGTAAGAGAAATTAAAATATATTGTCAGTTTATCACAGAGAATATTGGGGTTAACATAGT
The DNA here is from genome assembly GCA_949715645.1 of Portevinia maculata. Taxonomy (NCBI): domain Eukaryota; kingdom Metazoa; phylum Arthropoda; class Insecta; order Diptera; family Syrphidae; genus Portevinia; species Portevinia maculata. Next base: position 335,845,786 of record OX454525.1, on the reverse strand, counting down.
CAATTGCTTTGGAAAAGTCAAGTTATGTTATCACAGTTGTGTAATTAGCGTCGATCGCCTGTCTTATATCGTCTTCGTCAGTAACTTTTAATAAAGCTGATGTGCAATTATGCCCTGATCGGAAACCTGACTGAAGAGGGTTTTGAAGTTGTCTGTCATGTATAAAGTCTTTTATTTGGTTGCTTACAATAGATTCAAAGGCTTTGGATAACAATGTAATGATTGCGATGGGTCGACATTCAAATTTTGTACCTTTTTAAGGAATGAGAATGATTTTAGATTTTTTCCTCTATGGGTAAGTAGGTAGATGTCATTATAATAGTGTTGAAGATATGGGTGATGTAGGGAAGTAAAATTGGAAGGAGAACTTTTAAGAAGTCACGATAAATGTTATCTAATCCAACAGATTTGGATTTAATAGAGAAAACTGCGTTTCCTAGTTTGTTTGCATCAACTGCAGCCAAGGAAAATTCGTTTTCTCTATCATGCTGTTGTGACGAGTGGAGAGTGGTTATTGAGGTTATCGGAGTGGAGAACTTCAGGTTCAATGCGTCTATGTCAATATATTCGTCACAGGCTGAGGTAATTTTCTTATTTAATCGAATAACGCGAACTTCATTCCACAAAAACTTAGAAGAGCTATCAGAACTGAATTTATTATTATAATAATTAAGTTTAGCTGATCGAATGAGTACAGTGACATGATTACGGGATGCTTTAAAAACTCTAAGCATTTCTGCACAGCCAAAACGTTTCCAACGACGGTATAAGAAATCTCTCCTTTTGATGGTGTTAAGAATTTGATTTGAAAGCCAAGGACAGCTGGGTAACACGAGATCTAAACAGGTAGTCAATTGCGATGGTCAGGAATTCAGTTTGATCATTTACGTCAGATGTAGACAAAATTGGGTTCCTTCGTAGAATACAGCTGCCATATCTATTATAAAAAAACTCTATAATAATAGAGGAAACAATTATAACAAGAAAAAAAATCTTTTTTGAGAGGATACACCAAGAAAGGGTGTGTTAGTATCTAACGGAGAAAAGAAAGCATTAGAAAAGAAAAAAGTTAGCTTGAAACGGACAAATCGCATGTATTAACACCACTAACGAAATTGAAGTCTTTTAGGCATCTATAGATATGTAGTTTCCTTTTGAGCATATGCTGTCCTTTGTCTCGTTGCAATGAATAAATCCCTCTTAGATGTGGACATTTACCATCTTAAACAAATTCGTGGGTTGACACGGCATTAGATCACCGGTGTAGTAAAAGGAAGATCATTGACATAATGTTTGAGTATAGAATTCGTTTAAACTCAAACATTATGTCAATGTGTGCTACTAGAAAAGGCACTACTCCGCCAGGCACTCAAGGCTATTCGGTTTCCCGGGGGATAGACAAGTAATGCATGGGATTAGGTGAAACCTAAGAGTCGCGAGTTGGATCCTTTGAAGTATGAGTGGTGGTAGATACGAGCTTGAAGAGATGATGGTTAGAAGGCCAGTTGACATCTTGTGTGTTCAACAATCGAAATGGCGAAACACCTGAAATCGAACGCGTTTCATGGACGTTAGGACAAAAGCTTTCAAAATGTTCTACTACGGGGCAGAAGAGGGTAGGAACGGAATCAGTATCATCCTAGCGGCAGAGCAACTTGGCGTACTCTTGGATCATTTCGAAGTCCAGTGATCGTTTGATGTCTTTCAAACTGGTGATGCAAGGTGAGGTGTGAAATATTGTCAGTGCATATGCTCCCTAAAATGTATGCATAATGCAAGCACAGAGAAAAAGATGCATTCTGCCTAGATTTTCACAACCTCATCAAGAACATCTCAAAAGAGGAACTCTTGGTTTTTGCCGGAGGTTTAAATGGGCATGTCGAGAAGACAAACGAAGACTATTTCTTTACAGGACACTTACATAGTGGTGGCGGAAATGAAACCCGGATTGATTACCATTGGTAGAACATGTCATGAAGCGACATGCAAAAGAATGCAAAGTGATCCCGTGAGAGGCAATTGCCCAGCAATACCACCTCCTCCTGTCAAAATATTTAATGGTGGCGGGGACGAACAAAAATATACAACCGAAAGTGTCTGGGAAAATCAAATGGTACAATCTGGACAAAGACAAGAGCGAATCACCAAATATTGGGAATAAACCAAAGTGCTGGAGATTATAGAGATCGTCTCGAATTGGAATACAGACTTTGAAAGGAATTTGCATGTATGTGGAGGGCCTGTATCGGGAGTTAAAAGAAATGTCTCCTTCGGTTCCTGTGTCAAAGTTTAAACAGAGGAACAACCATCTTCAAAATAGCCGCTGGTCCGAAAATCCGTTCTCCAGAATTCATTAGCAATCCTCAAGGTCTGCTTCTTGTGGATGACGAAAAATACTACACAGGTGGTAAGAATATTGTAAATGACTTCTAAATGACTGATTTCCTCGGATATACCTTGCAAGAGCCGTTTCTATTAATGAAGAAGTACCTGGCATTACTTTGGAAGAAGTTATGAAGTCGGCCAAGAGATGATCCAATGCCAAGTTACCTTCTTTCTCTGTGCAATGGAAATGTTTGGGAATCTGTTATTTCTTCGTTTAACTCTACAAACCCAGAAGATTTGCAAGATTTTAGACTCCATTTTTAAAATGTATTATTTATTGAGGGTGTCAAAAATTTACTCAAGCTTTGAATTTAATAGAAAACACTGTTTTTTGTATACCATTTGTCCGATGTGCTATTAACCCTATCCTGTGTACTTTATGATTCAATAAAAAAAATAACAATCTACTGAAAAAAACTGTGTTTTCTAGTTGGCTCAAATCATGCGTAAATTTTGGAACACTCGGTATTTAAATTTATTTTATACAATTAAAAATCCCAACGAATTAAAGAGCAATGACAAATTTATGAATCAAAGTTAGACTTCGAAAAGTAAAACGTTCGCAGAAGCACTACCTATCTACTACTCGGTGAAATGCTATACGAATGAATTAAAAATTCAATTATTGCCTAATGGAAAGGATACTTGGGTGAAAAAAAAGTGAATACTTCTACTGGGTGGGAATATTGGCAATCATTAGTAACAAACACTAGATCGACTATTTCATCCCTTACAAAAAAAACCGCTTTGGGTTGACCGCAGGGAGAGAGTATACTAGCCACTGCTTTCATCCTAAGTCTGTTACATTCTATGCAACCACTGCTCTGGCAGTCGGGTTGCACCTAACTTCCACCGTTCCACTGGTCAGTTGAAAATGTAGCTTTTGCTGACGATTAAGTCTCCATATGAAGTTAAATAGAAAAACATTTTCCCATATGATTTGTTGCTGCCTGGGAACTAGCAGCTATCAGCTGTGCTGTTGACACACCGACCATATGGTTGACCGACCGTGTTTTTGAACGACGTCAAAGTAAAATTAAAAGAAAACGTGGAAAGTTGCCACACCAAAACGAGCAAGTCCTACCACTACAACAGCAAATGTCACCGTATATGCAATAGCAATGCTGAGTGCATCAAAAGCTGGACACCCACTCCGAGCATCCTCTTTGGAGCAAAACAACCATAAAACCTCATGCTAAATTGAAATTTTTAATTTACCTGTAAAGTGGCTTGCCAGCGCTTTCTCTAAACCACAAAACCATATAAACTCTATCATCCTTTGCTTCTGGCTCGATGTCACATGGCAGGGATGCTGTCCGACCTAGAACGGCTTCAACGGCAACCGTGGACACTGAAAGTACACAAAAAGAGAACGAAAATTTATAAAAATGTTAGTGTTGTTAATTTTTTTTAGTCCTAATCTACCTTATATAAAAAAGAAAAAAATATGTCGGCCGAAATGAGTTAAAAACTCTTTTTATGCCATGCCTGTGCTTTATTTTGAAATTGAATGGAAAATGCTGCAAAAGGGACAAAGGCAAAAAATAGCTCAATTGGCAGAAAACGTGTTTTCTGGTACATATACATGTAAGTATGCGGATTGGCTTTTTATTTTCTATTTTGGAGATGAAAAGGTCGATTAGGATGTCCGGCGAGTGGGCTGGCTGAAAGGAGGCAATTAACGTTTTAAAGGTTTCATTTTTCCATTTGGATTGGGTTGGATGTACGAGTACATATGTATATATGGACGAATGAATATTGTTGAAGGGCATATATGCGGTTTTCATTGCCTGGGTCAGTTTTGTGAATGGCTGGGAGAGAATTTCAATTCAGAGGATGAGCGATGGTAATATGAAGCTAATACATGGCATTGAAATTACTGCCTGTGAGCAACAGTTATCAGTGAAAGTTTTTTATCTGACACTTTTAGTAGTTTTGTTGCAATCATCTTCCTGAATATGCTCGGAATTCATTTGGTAAGTTGAATAGGTATCGCCTAACGAGATCGTTTTAGCAATGGTTTAGCATCACGTTACATCAAAAATCATCTATTGTCTGTACGATTGCGTTTCGACAGTTCGATACTTGCTTCACATAATCTGATAAATCATTGTCAGACGTCATATGAAAGTAGCTTATGAAATATCGTCTGTCATTGAATTAGATATATATTTTGCAGGCAATTAAAGCATTTTGACAAAGCATTGACACAAAGTGATCAAATGAATTTAGATTCCTACAGGCAAAACAGAAATAAATTATGTGAGTGACATCACCCTTTTTAGGGACGGGATCAGAATATTACTACGGCAAAACCTTATAAACAGCGCTTGACGTAAAAGGTGACTAAGGGAAGAATCTCATCTAGGTAATTTCAACAAAACGGTGAGCCTACCGACACAGACATCTTAAATATGTCCCACTAAAATACAGTACATGCAAATCCGTGGGTTGATACGAATGAGGATGCCCGATGTCGTAAAAGGAAGTTCAAATAACAAATAACCAGCCTCTGATATGGACAATTATTTAAAATCACGTCCGGGAACATCAGCGGACCATGAATTAAGAGTACATATGCACTTGGAATTTCAATCTGCCCTTGTGCGGTTTAAGACGGAAATTATCGCTACACTGGTCTGTTGACGAACCCCGCAGGTGAGCCCTTTAGTCCAGATCATGACCTCGTCGTAAAAAAACGAAGATTACAGACATACAGCAGATAAGATGAGTAGGAACAAGTAGTACACGCAAAAACGACAATTTTAAAGCTACAACAAAAGGATGCACATTCGGATTCGTTATGGGAAATCGTGACGCACGGTCGTTAACCGCATCAAAGAAACGTTTTACTACATCCGTCTAATATTTGCACACGCCCCTACCGATGAAGCAAGAAGACGTTATCAAGAAGGAGGTATGTGACCAACTTAGCGTTTGTACAAACATTCACAGGTGCAAATGTCGGCTATGATCATTTGTTTGCCGCAGTCAAATTTAGAGATCAAAAATTTAACGAGAAGAAGCTGCCTAAAAAAAGAAATTCAACGTTGACCGCTCTACCAGGACTGGATAAGACATAATATACAGATAAAGAAGAGACTGTGGTATGCAGCTCAAAATAAAGGTAGCAAGGTAGAAGTATTATTATTATTATGGAGGAGAAGAACATCCTGCAGTCGTGCAGCTCAAATAAATCGAAGAGAAACAGCATTCAGCAACTGACTGCTGGCTGCTGGCAGTAAGATTACCGGAACGCAGGCTCTTCCAAACAGCGAAATATATCTGTTCCACCACACAGTGTAGACGTCTATTTAAAAAAGGCGGCCAAGTGCGAGTCGGACTCGGCCATGAAATTAAATGTTTTTTTTTATATTTGAGTTGATTGAATGAAAGGTAAATTGCGGTTTAAGATTTATGACGTATTAAAAAAAAACTACTTACTAGATCCCGTTCAAACTAATTTTCGGTGGAAGTTTGCATGGTAATGTACATCATATACATGGGGGGGCACATTTTACCATTTTGGAAGTGTCTCTCGCGAAAACTATTCAGTTTAGAAAAAAATGATATTACAAACCTCAACATCATTTTTGAAGACCTATCCATAGATACTCCACACGTATGGGTTTGATGAAATTTTTTTTTTCAGTTTCAGTTCTAAGTATGGGGAACCCCCAAAATTTATTGTTTTCTTTCTATTTTTGTGTGAAAATCTTAATGCGGTTCACAGAATACATCTACTTACCAAGTTTCAACAGTATAGCTCTTATAGTTTCGGTAAAAAGTGGCTGTGACATTCCCGGATAGACAGACAGACAGACAGACAGACATGACGAATCTATAAAGGTTCCGTTTTTTGCCATTTGGCTACGGAACCCTAATAAAAAACAATTCGCGCATTCAATTTGCACCGCACATATTAGTCTCTACTATTTTACGCTTCCTCATTGATCGGATAACTCACGTGACCATCGTTTGGCAAGTGATAGACATAATAACTAGTAGGAAACTCGCAGTTGCCTTGCAAATTGAACGCGCTCAATGTTCGTATGTGTTTGCCTTATAAGTTAGGTTGGGAAATATGGCTGTCAGCCAAGGTCCACGCACTTAGACCAATATGAGAGTCGTTGTGCTACCAGGTGAATCTGAAATGGGTTTTCCATTACTCGTTAAGCCAGTACGAGCTTCTAAATAAGCGAAGGAGACTTCTAATGTCAGTATAAGTTTAACAATTGTAGAAGAAAGCACCCAAATATATTGTCATTTTTTGGTTGAGAGCTGGACATAAATATAAATGTACACAAAGGGTGCAGAATAGTCTCCTCCTCGTCCATGCTGTTCCTGCAAAAATCGTTTGTATATACGGCAAACTTTGTTGCATGACTGCCTATGAGACAGTTTTTAGTAATGACACTTATACTGGTGCTACTATGTGCAATCTCTTTAGAGTCATAAGAGGCGCCGGGACATAATGGACTAATGTCCGAGTTCGGTGCGAAATGTGTTGAAATTGTGCGTTCAATTTTTATGCTATTGTGTTGGAAATGAAATATTGTGGACAAATGCCCCTGTGCCGAGATAAGAAGCCTAAAGCGTTGCAGGTCCAGCCTTGGCCAGATCTGCTTTGTCGGTAGACATGTGTTGCCATTTAAGATTTGTTCTTTCGATTGGCTCAAGCTTAAAAATGAACTACCAAGCAGCGATTGGTATACCTAGAACACCTTTTGCAGGTAGCAAAGGTAAAGTATTTACAAATATTTGGCGTATTCATCAGCGCTTACATTTCAGAGAATGCTCCGGAACCCGGCAACCGGCATCCAAAAGAGGTGAATGTTTAACTGCTCTGCCATTTCCTTGAGATTTCTGCAGTCTAGGGCTACTATAGAGTTTAAGTATGCGTGTACCTTATAGACTTGAAATAACTTGATAGATTACAGTAAACAGTTTGTTCTTATTAGTGCTAAGCAGTGTTAAGGTATGCAGCGCTGAGGATAAAAAGATATGCAATTTTTAACAACAAAACCACTGTTAAGTCATACATTTTCATTAGAATTGATTTTTATATTTCCGAATGTTTTGTCAAATACGAAGAAAAATGAACCGAATAGAAAATTGATTGAAACATGGTTTGAGCTAAGCCGAACAGTTTTTTTTTTAAATTCTCGAATTAACTATTGGCTACTAACATTGCCTATTGCTAGTTATTTATGTTATAATTATAAATAACAACGACCATGTTATCTCTTCAGAAATGACAACCAAAAATAACTTTATAGGTACATTGTTGTCGCCAGTGTGTTAGCTAGGACTATTATTTTAAAATGAATCGAATTGAACTCATTCAAGATTATGTCAGTTCAGTTAAAAATGCAGACTACCGTTCAGTATTCAGTTGAATTCATTTCATTTTATATATACGAGTACATCACAAAATGGATGAAGATGAAGAACGTCTTATCGAAGCCAATAATGAAAGAATAAAACAAAAATACAGGAACTCGAAGGATTTGAGTAGGTATCCGGCAGAGTTGCACAAAAGTTAGCTTAACTAATAACTAAAAAGCTACAACTAAATTAGCTGTAGTTTCTTTGAACGTACATAGCTAAACAATAATTTTAGTTGTAGTTGCCACAAATTTTGGAACCAAATTAGTTATTAGTTGCGAAGTGCTACTAAGCGTGTTTAGTTGTGAAAAATTAGTTGCCAAAGTGTAACTAACAATAATTAGCTTTAGTTTTAGCTTTTTAGCTATAGAATAAACATAACTAATAATTTTTTTCCAACAATTTAACGAAAAAAGGCACAGGAGCAATTCATTTATTTCGTTATACATTTTCCAGTTTTAATTATGTATGTTCAATTTTAGAGATTATTATGTCCTTACGAAACACCGGGAAATTGTGTGGAAGTAGATTTTTTTTTGAATAATTGAGGTTTATTGTACATCAGTTGAAGGTAAGAGGAAGAATATCGATTTGTACTTCGGTAACCGACGGCCGATTTAAGAATGTCACTTTTAGTTGTCATAAGGTTATTTACCAAGTGGTCATTGGAGCACCGAATAAGGTCCTTAAGTCGGAAAATTTTTTTTTTTCAAAAACTCCTAGGAAACCGCTCAGTGTATTGTGTTCAATGTTTTTTGACTAACAGATCCTTGGAACAACAGAAAAGGTCCTTAAAAGTAGAAAAAGGATATTTTTCCAAAATGCCGTTTGAATCCACACGGTATATCTGTGTTCAATGTTATTTGACTAAGAGGTCCTCGCAACAACAAAAAATGTCCTTAATAGTCGAAAACAGGATATTTTTCCAAAATGCCATTAGAATCCGCACGGCATATCTGTGTTCAATGTTATTTGCCTAAGAGGTCCTTGAAACAACAAAAAAGGTCCTTAATAGTCGAAAACAGGATATTTTTCCAAAATTTCATTAGAATCCTCACGGTATATCTGTGTTCAATTTAATTTGCTTAAGAGGTCCTTGCAACAACAAAAAAGGTCCTTAATAGTCGAAAACAGGATATTTTCCCAAAATGTCATTAGAATCCGCACGGTATATCTGTGTTCAATGTTATTTGACTAAGAGGTCTTTGGAACAACAAAGAGGCCCAAAAGTCGAAAAAAGGATATTTTTTCAAAATGTTTGTTGTTTCTAGGACCCCGTATTCAAATAACATTGAACTCATGTATACCGTACCGTTTCTAAAGACATTTTGGGAAAATATCCTTTTTCGGGCTTAAATGACCTTTATTGTGGATCCAAGAACCTCTTTGTAAAATAACATGATGTAAGAAAAAAGGGACATTCAATCAATTTTTATTTTAAACGCAATATGCATAATAAATCCCAATAAATTATCGCCATTATAGCAAAACAATAAATTTTGATTGGAAATAACTTCACGGGCAATAACTTTACATGGGCAATAACCTCACATCGAGTGGGCAATAACTTCACTTTTTTTGTGAACTTATTGCCCACCATAGGTGAGCAATAATTCCACCGTAAATTTTGTGAACTTATTTCCCACCTATAATTTGAGAATTTGTCTATTATAACTAAAGAGTGGGTGCAACAATCCAAATCAAACAGTGACCCCAAGCAGGGGGTTGCAACTACATTGCACTGTTTATTTGATAAGTTGCGAAATCCCAAGTAGATTCCATAAACAGTGCAATGACTTTGGGGGGCCATGCTGCCCCCCTGCAACCCCACTGCTTGGGGTCACTGTTTGATTTGGAGTAGGTTATAACGTGGTTTCCCAGCCGGGGTAGACTAAGCGGGAATACCTGGGTCCTAGAAATAGAAAAGGGGTAGGGGGAAAGAGTCGACCCGCGAATGAGCACCCAGGAAATGTGCGACAAATTAAACACTTGCAAAATTTTAACTTTAACTTCGAATTTAAACTTTATTTAACTTAATAAAAATAACTTTCTATGCTTCCTGGCGTCGATGCGGCGTGGCTACGCTCCGGCGGTGAACTCCTCGAATCCTAGGCGCGGTCCTCTTTTATATGGTGGTGCTGCTTCTGTGGCGTCTCCGTGGTGGTGCTGGTTCTGTGTCTGCGTGATCTCTGTGGTTGATGTCTCTGTTGCTGTTGTTGTCTCTGCTGCTGTTGTGGTCTCTGCTGCTGTTGTGGTCCCTGGTGCTGTTGATGTTGTTCTGTTGTTGTTGTTGTGGCCTTCTATATAACTACACTACACTACCAACTACAGCCTACCAACTCCCTTCTACCAACTACGTTCTAGGAGGGGCGAGTACCTGGGCCGCAATAAGCTGCGTACCCTGTGTCCCCACTGCCCGCTCTTGCTACTTGAGCCCGTAGTGTCCGCCAGAGCGCTTCTGCTCCACACATGTTGGCTGGATCCAGCTGTCATGTGTCTGGTCCGGCGGCCACCACTCGACTGAAATTACATTTCGTGTGAGTCATGCGCATCCAATCAGTGGTGACCTTGCAAGCTGGAGTGTGGTAAGTGTGGGCGCGCGTGTTGGTATTGGTGGGAGTGCGAACGTGTGTGCTGTGGTGGGTTGGTATTGGTGTGGTGAGTTTTGGTAGTGTGATTGGCGCTTCATTCATCTTGCTGATGTATTGGTGGTGGTGGGCAAGTGTTTTGTGTGGCGAAGGTCACTTCGTTACAAGGTGCTGGGTACGGTTCTTAAATTATCATACAATGTTAAGAGGAATTATTTCCCACAAAAAAGTGGAGTCACAAAAAAAGTGAAATTATTGCCCACTCGAGGTGAAGTTATTGCCCATGTGAAGTTATTGCCCGTGAAGTTATTTCCCTGTACCTACCTAGACTGCTAAAAAGCTTCAGCTAAAAAGCTAACCACCTTTTAGTTGTCATCCGCAACTAACTTTGGCAACCTAACGAGCTTAGTTACACAACCTGCAACTAATAGCTAATAGCTAAAATTAGTTGTCATTATGATAGCTAACCACCAAATCGATTTCATTTTTAGCGCAGCTAATTTAACTACGTTAGTTACTTAGTTATGGCGTTAGCTAGATAACAAATTAGGTAGCTAACGTGCAACTGTGGTATCCGGCAACTGCGTTAGAAAATGATAACTGAAGTAAAACTTATTTACTCATCCGTTTAACAGACAACTGAACTGAAAACTTATGGGAATTTCATCAGTTTCAGTCTTAGTTTCTGTTTCAGTTAACCAACGACCATACCACGTCGAGTTAATCGGTTCTCGTCCAGATAGAAAAGTACAGAAACCCTACAATTGACGCACTATACCGACAGAAAAGTAGACTGCTCTCGAGGCTTAAACGGCTGTACAGGCAATTTACTGATCGCGACGACCCGGAGGTAAGGATGCTGAAGTCAGAGATCCGAATCCTGAAACAGCTGATAAAAGAAAATTACAGAAAATCTGTAAGTCTGTATTGGGGCAATAAAATTCTAGCTATTAAAACCTGTAGTCCGAATATGTTCCCACAGATAAATAAGTTGTTCAGGAGGAAAGATCACAATGATATTCCTTGTGTTCGAATCTCCCAGACTGCAGAGAACAGACAGACAATACTGACTGCTGGAATAAGTCCGGAAAGTGTCGCTTCAAACGACGATTTTTTCGTGGTCGAGGACCCACAGGAGAAAGTGGATTTGCTGGGCGCTTGTTTCGAGGCCGTGTATACGGTGAACAATCCTGTTCGCCGTAACCACGACATTGAGAATAGGGCTCTGGTGAGCCACTTCTATCTCCGCACCGAACTTGAGAATTGGCGATCTGAGAATAACGGATTCACCGTGTTCACTGATGAAAACCATGCTAATGCAGTTGTCGCCAATGGCCGAGATGCATCGCACTTGTTCGTGTCGAAGGATGATCTTCTGTGCATCTTCGAGTCACTAAAGAATAAAAAGTCGGCGGGGATGGATGGTGTCCCAAACGTCGTATTGAGACACCTGCCTTTGGAGGCTGTAGATATTTTCACCACGCTGTTTAACAATGCGCTGAATAATGCACATTATCCGGCGCATTGGAAGGTAGCTGTGGTACACCCTATCCCGAAAAAATTTAAAGATAGGACGAACCCTGCCAGTCTCCGGTCAATTAGCTTGCTTCCGAATATTAGCAAGGTCTTTGAAAAGGTTGTAAATAGAGCCCTGTTAAAGTGGGTCGAGGACAATAACATAATCCCGGACAACCAGTTTGGTTTCAGGGCGAGGCATGACACTATTCATGCCGCGTCGAAACTGGTTTCCGACATTCAGTGGAATAAATGCAAAAACCAATGCACGGGTGCTTGTCTGGTTGATTTTGAGAAGGCTTTCGACACCGTATGGTTAGAGGGACTTTTCTACAAGTTGACCAGGCGGGGGATGCACAAACCTTTGCTATATATAATTTATAATATGCTTATGGGAAAGAAGTTCGTTGTCAAATGTGGCAACGTGACTTCGAGCAGAGTCTTTGAAATTAAAAACGGTTTACAGCAGGGGGCGGTCAATTCTCCGATCCTGTTTAACATTTACACGAGTGATCTGGTGGGTTCACTCAGACATGCTATAGCGTATGCCGACGATTTGGTGGCATACAGATCAGGTCCGAAAATCGAGGTCATTAATATCCTTTTGCAGCGTGACTTCGATCAAATTAAGCGATATTGCGACGACTGGAAGTTGAAAATCAACTTTCAGAAGACGGAAACAATCTTGTTCAGAACTCCATTGGCTGGGGCCTCTAGGGATACCAGAAAAAACTGGAAGAAATTGGCCATTATTGGACAAAATGGGCAGCCATTGGCGGTGAGAAGCGTAGTTAGATATCTGGGTATCTGGCTTGACCAGTATCTGTATTTCGATAGACATATAGTTGCTTGTCTTGCTGGGGCCAAGAAGGCTTATGCTCTGACAAGGAGACTGTTTCATAGCAGTCAACTTGACTCTAGGGTGAAGGTCATTTGCTACGTGGCCCTTATAAGGCCGATCATCGCTTATGGTTGTCCATTGTGGTTTAATATAGCGCCTAGTTATATGGAAAAGATTCGGGTTTTGGAGAGACAATGTCTTAGGACCTGTCTCCGGTTGTTCCGAATGCCCGAATCCAACTATATAAAATACTATCCCAACAAGGTCCTATACGATGGGGCTCAGTTGAATAGGATTGACAATTTCCTCATTAAGGTCACTCGAAGGCACGTTGCAAGGGCGATGGCCAGCGACAATAGTCTGATATTTGGGGCTTACTACCCCAATGAAATGTACATAGAGAGTACGCTCCGGTCTGGCTTTATCCCGCCAGAGGCATTTATCCATATTGATTCAAAAGGGCTGGTACAGACGAGGGATGGTATCCCGGTCTTATACCATCGCTACCGCAGCGCGAGAGATAAGCGGCTCCGCCATGACGGGGACGTCGCCAATGCTCATGAGCTCCTCCGTTTTAGTACCGCAATATCGGAGAGGGATATATTCGACACGGAAAAGCAATTCGCCGAATTTTGGTGGCTTGTTGAGGGGGGAGGGGTCAACATGCCCTCCCAGGACGGTGCGTTACTCTAGGTAACATCCTCTTAGCTTATAAGTTAGATTAAGTCAGCTAGGGCGTTTTTGGGAGAGGCCGGGCTCGCCAACGTGTGGTGGTGCTTCCGGGAGTTGACTGACGCTGTAAGGCTTCAGTCGGCTCACGGCGGCGCGTGTGCACGTTGACGACTGCCAGGCGCTCGGAAAGCAATTGGGATTTTGACCACTTGTTGCGCCAGGCAACGAGTGCTCAGAATTCTAATTATAGTTAGAATATGCTAAGTAGTTTAAGTAAGTAGAGTAGGTAGTTTGTAATTTGTTTTTTTATATAAAAATATAAAATTTGATAAAGATTCCGAGTTTTCTTAACAATTTTCTCGATGAAAACATAATTATGTAAGATTAGTTCGTAAAATAGTTTTTAGGCCGAAAGGCAATAATTATAAGATAGAGTTAAGTTTAGGGCGTCCGCATAAGGATCAATAATCTAGAATAAGTATCCTGTTAATTTTAAGTTAGATTTAATCATTTTTGTCTAGTATTTAAGTTGATATAAGCTAATAATTAATAAAAATGAATTTAAAAGTAAAGTAAGTAATCGGTTCTCGTCAGATCCCCGTAATTAAACGACGTTGGGCGCGGTTAGTACGTAGATGGGGGACCGTTTGAGAACAACCGCGTGTCGTTGGCCTGTCCCATCTACAGAGTTGAGGTAGATTACATACGTGGTACCACAATGGACCTAAATTGGTCTAAGTGTGCCGGCTTCTGCCGACATCCACATAAACCTAACCTAACCTAACCTTCAGTTCCAGTTAAAAGCTTCAATTTTTGCATTTACATACCAGTTTAATTTAATGCTTAACTGGTAACTCAACTGATCGTCTGAATGAGTCTTTATACACGATTCACGTTAGGCATCGTGACGGATAAGGTTACGTCAGGCAAATTGATGAGCGATGGGGTTGTGAATGATATAATGTAGGTAGGTACAATTACTTATATAAAGATAATTACTAACACATGGCTGCAAACATTCAATAATACGAATAAAGTAAACAGTATACCTAATGCTCCGATATTTATCAAAGACAAAAAACTACAGGGCCACCCACCACAAACCCGAGGGAATTCTGATTCAACGATTTCCGAAATGGCAAAAATTTAAGCACACACAAATATTATCTACCTACATACGGCCCGTAATAAATGTTATTGCCATTTTGACATTTATTATATTTATGAAACACGAAAATTACCAGATGGCTGATGAAACGCGCTACTGTTAAAAAAAGAGTAAAACGTTTTTTTCGGTGTTATTAATGGGTTCCATTTTTGTTTATTATAGACTGATGGTCATTAAATTTAATGAAAATGAAGAATCGAGATGACGAAGCCAGCATTTGGATTATGCGCCGCTATCACGCACTGGAGTCTGTAGTTTCTGTCCAAAGAGGCGTATGTTTGGAGGCACTCCTCCGAGTAGCTGGATTATTAAGAGGCTTGTATACACTTTTGTCGAGAATCGGATAGTAACAAGAAGACCTTATAATCGATATATTGCGGTATAGACAGAGAAAACGATTGCTGCCGTGCAAATCAATCTTTCTGTTTCAACAAGGAGCTTATCTGCTCAAATAGGAAAGTTTAAGCAGAGTGTCACTGCACACAATGATTATACCAATCGAAACATCTCGTTTTTTTTTTGATACCAAGAAAACATTCCTAGCTCAAAATTGCAAATGTATCACTCCAATACTGAGCGGAGGATGTCTTTTTAAATGAAAAAATGAAATAATGAACTAAACCTTCAGCAGCATAATCCGCATAAACAAGTCCAAATAACACACTATGCAACTCCACTTGTCGGACGCTCCGAAATCAAGGGGTCACAATTAAATTTCCTGAAATAATAAAGTTCTGTTTTGTGCTCTGTAGCTTCATAAATTTTACTTCATATCAAATTACCATTTTCCATTAAATAAACCGCTCCGACTCTACGTTACTGTAGGCCTGCACCGAAACCCTAATTTCGAGAAAGTTTTACTTCTCAACGCAAGACCTTCTGAATTGTTTAATCGCCGGCGCCGCTTTTGAACAAAATACCGTTTTAAAATGCACTATTAGATTCAAAACATTTAAATCACAAAATGCACAGCGTTGGTCGGCCGGCACTCCCACACACACACCCATAGTCAACCTAAAAGCTTCCACTGGCGTTTATAGAACTCCCGCCCCATTTGCAGTCTCTGCCGCCGCGCCGTATAAAACAAAGGAACTATCCAAGGTTTCTGTTTTGCATTCTTCAGTGGCAATCGTCTATTTGGAGAAATAGCACGATGAGGCAAATATAGTTGTTCCTAGTGCAGAAAATGAAAATTTTCATTTGGTGTAAACGCATCTTAAGAACAGCGGTCTTGCTATCTTTAAAATCTTCACCGTGATACTCAGCTTAGAATTGAGTTCCACAGCAGGAAGGCACTGGTGAGCGCGGGTGAAAATGACTGCATAAGAAACCATCGAATCCTTGGGTTAAGTTATGCAAATTGCATTGGAAAATCCCCCGAAGAACTGCTATTTGCTGTTGCACTTGCAATACTAACGGCAAGCACCACGAAAAACAGCACACTCAACCCGGGTAGAATCGTGCAATCTTTCGAGTTTGAAGGCAATCAGTGGAAAACCAGGTCACGTGCTTACTATTGTTACCATTTTACTCTTAAGCTGTCGTCATCATGGTCGAATTGATAGTTTCAGTTCGTGTTGGGAGTATATTTCCTATAGTATGCGTCTGTTCGTTGGGGCGATGTTTTGAATATCACCTTTTGCCACACGTTTCGGATGCGATTTTTGTAGTTATGTGTAACGAACTTAAGCTGTGACCTCATTATACATAATTTATTTATATATATGTACCAACAAGTATAAATATCGAACTTTTCTCCATTTTGCTGTGGTCGTTGTTTTGAGTAGGGAAAATTTCCCTACTCAAAACAACATTTAATGTCGACTCTAGGATGTTGATGTGGGTAAGGTAACAAATGAGAGGCATCGCAGAATGCGTCAAACTTAGAATTTCCCATTGATTAAATTTCAGTGAAAGCACTTTTTTCAAATTTTAAAATTTGGGTAGAAATGTATGAGCAACTGGTGCCTTTTTATACCCTATTCTAAGGATATATTAATTTTGACGCATAGTTTGTAACATACCTTAATATTGCCCGTAGACCCCTAAAAGTTACTATATTTATGATCAGCATCGATAGTAATGTCGATCTAGCCATGTCCGTCCGTCCGTCCGTCTGTCGGCAAAAATTAGGCCTTTAAACTCGGCCTAGAGAGCTGAAATTTTAACCATATACTCTCTAGGGCCCCGAAATAATGAAGTTTACGAATTTTTTAAATCCGCCCACAAACTCAAAAAAACAAATTTTTCGACAAAATCGAATTTTTAGCTAGAAAGCAGAAATTTTTTTTTATATGATATATGAATCCTAAAATTGCTCGGGAGATAAAATTTTCAAAATCCGCCCACTGACACGCCCACAATTAAATAAAACAATTTTATTGAAAAACCAAAATTTGAGCTAGGGAGCTGAAATTTATAATATATACTCTCTAGGGGGCCTTTATGCTCATATGTAAATATTTTCAAAATCCGCCCACTGACACGCCCACAATTTAATTATTTTTTATTTTTTTTTGAAAATCCAAAGTTTCAGCTGGGAAGCTGAAATTTATAATACATATAATATACGATCATTTGAAAATATTTTCAAAATCCGCCTACTGGAAATTTATAATATATACTCTCTAGAGGCGGTTTATGCTCATGTGTTAATTTTTTTTAAATCCGGTTACTGACACGCCCACAATTAAATAAAATAATTTTATTGAAAAACCAAAGTTTGATCTAGGGAGCGTTTTTTTTACAAAAGCTTCGTTTTTTTGATAAAATCCTTTAAATGTTATATAACAAAATATGTAGAGCGTTCTTAACAATTCAACCAAACTTAGACTTTTGTCACGCCCACTTATGAGGAATAGGAATAAGAATAGGGTACCCAACAGTTCGCCGAAGCGGACTGTAGCCCCTTCCCTACGTTTTTGATGGCTCACTAACGCGATCTAGCAGGATGTGTAGAGTACTTCAATACAAACAATAGTTACTACGGCAGCCCAGCTCTAAAGTACATCCGTCTCGAGTTATGCGCCCTAATCTATAACACGTATTTATGTAATTAGAAAAACTATGTATACGTCCTATTAGATTAAGGCGCATAACTCGAGGCGGATGTACTTTAGAGCTGAGCTGCGATGGTAACTATTGTTTATATTGAATCTACACATCCTGCTAGGTCGTGTTGGTGTGCCATCAAAAAAAAGGCACCATTTTTGGGCATGGCCCTTTGCAAACGGATATAGTGATTTCTTGCGTTTGATCATTTTACTGAAGCGATAGTCTGGTAGGATTTTGTTCCGTTTGAAAGAAAATCCCAAGAAAAGACGGGACACGCGACCTATAAGTGTTATCTTTTTTTTCATTTGAGACAAACGATAGCGGGTCAATACCAACGGAGCATTATAACGTTATGAAAAACCTTTGTCTTTCTTTTCCTTTTTCAGTGGTTCTGTAGCAATGTAGGTTTCACGATTTCCCACAAAATTGTATGTCACCCATTTTATTTTATTTTCCGTGTTTCATTCTCTGAAGCGAACATTTTTTTCTTTTTGCACAGGAAATTATTATTTTCAGGTCAGCGATCGTTTTCGTTGAATCTACTCCACCGTCGAGCTGAACTACCGATAAGTAGAAATCTACTTGCTAATTTTTGTGCATTATTTATGGTTTGTGGCTGTTTAACAGCCAATATTCGATGTTTTTCTTTCGGGCAGTTTCGGCCGCAAATTTTCTTATCTGGCAAAATGTTGTTAATCCGGCCTATTAAA
Source organism: Portevinia maculata (assembly GCA_949715645.1). NCBI lineage: Eukaryota > Metazoa > Arthropoda > Insecta > Diptera > Syrphidae > Portevinia > Portevinia maculata. Next base: position 335,827,465 of record OX454525.1, on the reverse strand, counting down.
GAACAAATAAGTAGTTTGTTTTCGCATTCTCACTTAATAATTAATTGCGCAATAATAGGATCTACTTGTGACCCTATTTGAAGGTTTAAGGATTTAAACACTGGGAATTTTCCCTTCGGAAATTTCGCTGCTGGAATATGTCTTGGGTTAAACGTCACCAAGCCCTATTTTATACACTTGTTTTATAAGTAATATATATATAGATTATCTAATATTTTTGACTTTGTTCTTTTTTTTGCGGGTTATGAATGTCACTACAGCGCACCCCGATAAACAGCGCTGGTCGTTGAAGGCAACTAAGGGGAAAATCACATCTATGCAATTTAAACATCCAGGTGAGCCTAGCGACATATTTAACATCAGCATGTACGTGTCAAAATAGAGACAGGCCTTAAAACTCCTGGATCACAATCCAAATAGGAAGGCCTGTCGCTGTTTTCTGAGTTCGCCACAGGCGGACTAGTAGGAATGCAGTTAAGTAGGAGGGTTATGATACCTTTAATCCTGATCAAAGACTAATCGCCATTACGGAAGAAGAGAAGAAGAAGTTATTTTTTTTACTTTTTTCGTTCTTATAAAGTACCATTATTCAAGCCTTTTGAGAACAATAACCATACCATTTTCTTATCTTCATTCTAAGTATTTGAATGAAAGAGGTCAAAATCGTTAGACATACGTTTGAGAAAAGTGACAAAAGTTTTTTTTAAATTGCGGAAAATGTTATAAAATAAATTATACAAAAAATAATTCGAAAAACTGCGTACCTATGTTAATTTTTTTTTTAGTTATATGAGTTTAAATTATTAAATTATCAGTTCTTTTTGGAAAACCTGCAATATGCCTTCTTCTTGCCCCTGCCCTGATTGATCGAATAAGAAGTTCCAAGATCCGAGGAAGCGCTCATGTCAAAGAACCTATCAGTCAAAAAGTCAATATCCATCAACGTTCCAATACAAATGTGAAACAGAGGCAGGCCTAAGAACTCCTGGATCACAAAAATTCAGCAACACCAGCATTTGATTGTCGTCATTGACAAAGTGATTCAAAATCGGAAGGCCTTTCGTTATATTCTGAGAACAAACCGGCCAAGCCCACAGGCAGCCCAGTAGGGATGCAGTTAAGTGGGAGCATTATGATCCCTTTAATTCTGATCATAGCCTCACTGCCATTAAAGGAAGAAGAAGAAGAAGAAGAGGTGTAATCAGGAATAATGTAGGTACGCATAGAAAGACCAAAATGACCGCAGTTAAGGGGACTGCATTTTTGAGAGAGGATATCTAAGCTTATCCTGTCGAATACAAAAAACCACAAGCCGTTACTTTGGTAAGGGGCTGTGGTAACCAATTTTAAAAAAAGTTGTTTGATCATAATTGCAACATTTCTGCCTCTCAAAAACCGTGATGAAGTTAATTTTAAAGTTGCTTGCAAGGGAAACAGATCAGTCCCTGTATGGACAGGATTCACTGCTTCGCCACGTCATTGTATATAAACTCCATAGTAAAATCATCAACACGATTTCAAAAAGCTCAACCTCCACGAATTTGGAGACCAAAAGGATGGAGTGATTGCTTCTCAATTTAAGCATAAAATATTTGTATGAGCTTTGAATTAAGAAAAGAGAATCAAATAAACTGTTGGTTAGGAAACAGAGCGAAGAGTTTATTTGATCCTCTTTTCTTCGATAAGGTACTCGTATTTCGTAAGGATTTCTGACAAAAATAAGAATTCTATCATTGTATGGAATTTTGTTATCTTGTACCTATATGGATATCTCGCATTTTCAACTGTCTGCCTCTGGTCGCGCCATATGATTTTCATTCGCATGGACGTGTAAGTATTTATTTTTCTGTGTAACAGCGTAACAGCCGAATACTTTTTGGTAAATGGAATGTATGACGAGAGGCAGATGGTGTAAAGGGAAAGGAAACATTTTTCTACAGGATATTCAATAAAAGCTGATTTCTGTATTTTGGTATTTTCCATCAAACAAGGAATTATGAGTTTATGATTTTTTAGGGTTTTGCTTTTTTCGCTGTATCTCGTCCAAAAATGCACCGACTTCTATCATTTCCTCAGTATTTGATTCGGAAATATTCAATTTGTTTGTATCAGCCGTTATTCAAAGAAATAGTTGTTGGATAGGTATATTTATCTATTAGGGAATCGATCACCTACAATAATGTTGAGGCAGGTCACTTTTCATTTTACAGTTTTTTTTTTTGTAAAATTTTCGTGATCAGCATCGATAGTAACGTGTATCTCTCAAAATCAAGCTAGAAAGCTGAAATTTTAACCATTAACTCTATACGTGCCCGAAATAATAAATGTTACGAATTTTTAAAATGTGCCCTCCACGGCCGTAGCCAGGAGCTAATGTATGGGTGAGTTTCATTTTTTGGGTGAGCTGACATTTTTTTTAAAAGAAAGTTGAAATGTATAATCTAGAAAATTTTAATTTTTATTAAAACGGTAGGTGTAAGCAATATCACATTCATGTTTTTAAACTACGAATTAGTATTAGAATTAAGTAGTACGAATATCTACTTAGAATTAAAAAAATTTGTATTCCTCGGTCTTTTTCGGAGAATTTATGTAAAATATCATTTGTTTGCAACGAATTCAAACGTTTTTTTTCAAATGCTATAAAAGAAAGCCGTTGATTAGTCATTGCTGAACGTCGTATTGCGTATATACAGACGGTACTTTTCCAGCCCTCATTCAAAATGGAATAGAAATATTATTACCCTCCATGATTGCCTTATTTAGGTTCAGCTTCAACTGGGGGTATATACCAGTTACCTGAAGGGAGGTAAACGTAGTATTCATACCTACATTTCCCTAAATCGGGAAACAAGCCGAGCGAATTACCTAAATCATATCGTCCGATAAGCTTGACATCGTTTTTTCTGAAAACAATGGAAAGGAGTTAAAACTAACAACAGAGATAAAAAACGCATACCTGTGTAAAGAGATCGCACTATGTGCCTTTCTTGGCATATAGGGTGCTTTTGATAACACTGGATATGAATCTATATCAAATGCTTTGTGCCATAGAAACATTGCAAAACCAACTATAAAATGGATCAAAGCGATGCTGGAAAGTCGCAAAATATCTGCCTCGTCAGGAATGACCTCAGTATCAGTAACAGCCGTAAGGGGCTGCCCACAAGGGGGAGTACTTTCACCTCTTTTGTGGTTATTGGTCATCGATGACCTGCTACACACGATGAGCAATTTGGGGTACACTATAATTGGGTACGTCGATGATATTTTCATCATAGTCAGGGGCAAAGAGTGACATCAAAAATGAAAAATGCTCTAAAGACAGCCATAGACTGGTGCATCAAGGAAAATCTTTCCATAAATCCCAGTAAAGCCGTCATCGTTCCTTTCACTAAACGGAGGAAATTAGACCTAGATCTGATCACAATAAACGACACGGTCGTAGAGTATTCCGACGAATCCAAGTATCTTTGAGTAATCCTAGACAAGAGGCTCAACTGGAACTCTCACATTAACAACAAAATCACTAAAGCTACTATAGCTTTATAGGCCTAACGCAGCACATATGGCAGAACCTGTGGAATCTCTCCAAAGATCGTCCACTGGATCTACACAGTGATGATAAGACCCATTATAACATATGCCTCCATAGTATAGTATGGCGCTATGCACTATGCTTCAACAAACGTTTCTCCACGGAGATCCGAAAGAGAGAACCATGGGTTAGCAATAACCCACCAAATAGCCACAACGGCAGAAAGTGGTATACGGATGGTTATAAAATTGAAACGGGGGTAGGAGCGGGAGTATACGGACCAAACAAACGCTTTACTATACAAATGGGAAAAAGTCCCGGCGTATTTCAGGCAGAGCTCCAGACCATTCAAGAATGCGCCAGCCAGATTTATTCATCTGGCATAAAAGGCGCAATCATCCATATATTAACGGATAGGCAAGCAGCTATAAACGCCCTTAGCTCGCATAGCATTGACTCCAAATCAGTCACAGTACTGCTTCAATACCCTTCAAACACTGGGATTAAGAAACAAGACCAAATTATGGAGGGTTAAGGGTCATATCGGGGTAGAAGGTAACGAAAATGCCGACGAACTGGACAGAAAAGGTACAGAAACACCATTCATAGGTCCCGAACCTTTCTGCTGCACTCCTAGATCAGCAGCAACGGCAGCTATATAAAGCTCGGAATAGAAAATGTATCTATCTTTGGGAAAGCATCCCAGGTCTAAGGCCAAACGAGCCATTCGGCCCTTCAATCAAAACGCCAGCAAATGCCTAAACCTAAGCAGGCATGATATCAAAAGCTTAGTGGGTTACCTTACTGGCCACCATGGTTTAAGATATCATCTACACAAAATGAAAATAGTAGACTCTCTTGAGTGCCGACTCTGTCTTGAAGAGGACGAGTCAGCTGAATACATTTTTTGTGAATGTCCAGCCCTTAATGGAATTAGAAAGAAGATATTTGTCAGGGAACAAATGAGCACCGAGGACATAAAGAATTCTTCTACTGGTAAAATTGTCCGCTTTACACGGAAAGTGTAAATTCTACTAGTTTAAATTTGTCTGGCCCATACGGTACAAAAGATCTTTTTAGGTCGAAGTGCCACCCCCCCCCCCCTTAAATAAATAATATATAATCTCTAAAATAAATGTATATACATAGGTAGATATAGGTATATATAAATATATTAAAATTTATAAAAACGTAACAAAATATTTAAATATGAATATAATAAAATATATGAAAAAGAATGAAATAATAATATAATAATGATAAATAATTTGATACTTATCAGAATGAAAGTCTTGAAATCGGATAAAAACTCTTATTATTTTGTTTCACTTTGTAAGTTAAAATTTGTGGCTTTGCAAAAGTACGAAGTTCAAACGACGGAAATTTGTCTTTTTCAAATACAGCTGCTTGCAATATGAGATAACCTACCCCAAAATTCCTTGAAAACCAACACATAATACACCAACCATATACCCACCCCCTCTCAGGATCACATCATATTCATATCCTGAGAAGTAAAGAAAAATTAAAGTGACAAAACACACACTTTTGGAAATCTTCTTTATTATCAAAGGAAAGAGTACTAAAGAGTACGCATTGCAAATATAAACGAGAATGGGAAAAGACAACAGAAATAACTACAAAAATGCATAAAAGCTTTCTGAAGGTTCTTTTTTACGGCGTTTGGTGGCGTATCGTCGTATACACGAAGTGAGAATACTATAAAGTTCATATACAATGGCAATACTGTTTGACGAGTAGAAAAGGTATAGCCCGTCCCAACTTAAGTGAAAATTTTTTGCGCACAACTACTTCACAACTACTTTTCGAACCAGAACTATAGTTAAAAAAAATATGTGCGCATTTCATACAACAAATATACCGCTGCTTGCGAAAACATCTCCATCGATCAACGATTGTTCACACAGAACCGTCGTTGGCGCATGCAAAAGATACACATTTACCCACCCCAAGGCAAAGCGAAATTTACAGGGTGTTGCACTTCTCAAATGTGTGTTCAGTAATGGAAGCCAGAGTTTTGAGTAACTATTAAAAAGGGTTGAAATGGAATTTCCGTTATACTTTGTGCATGGGCACGCAGGTAGACAGGTAGATTTTTAAGTTAGTTGAGAAAAGATGCGCCACTTTTCTACTCACTTAAAATCGACCTGGCTCGCCCGATACGACTCTCATGGAAAGGCCTAATTGTCCAATTGTCTAACCACATTTATTAACCCATTTTTTCAAGTGCATAATAGGTATATTTTTACTACAAATAAAATCTCAACTATTTATTTTTTCAAACAATATCTTTTATTGATACGTATTCATTTTTTTTGCTTTACATTATTTAATGTCAATTGTGCTATTTTTCATGATTTATTTATTTTCTTGATTGTAATGTTTTACTTCGTGCATGAAACTTTTTTCATGAGTTACTACAATAATTAATTGATGAAACTCGATGACAGTTAAAACACGTATCAATACTAAAACAATTACGTTTTCCAATATCGATGCAAAAAAGATAAATTGGAGAAAAGCATTAACAATTTCATGCGATCAAAAATACTTTAAAAGAGAAAATATCCCTTAAATAAATTGCTACTGCGCATGTTGGTATGTTTCTTTTACTTTGGGATGGACATACATGGATGTATACTATCGCACGACACACACACATTGAAATATTTGAATTTGAAAATTCGTTGCAGTCTCTGAGACCGGTAGTGCGTACGATAGAAAAATCCCTACATTACAAAGAATACACCATGGCTACCTTCCTAGACATAGAAGGAGCCTTCGATAAATAATGTACACACTGAAGCAATTCTAGAGTCCCTGAGGGAGGAATAGAAAACCATCTAAGTCAATTGATTGTTTCCATGCTCAGCACTAGAATCATTCAAGCAGCTTTAGGAAATAGCAATATAACCAAATATGCCAGGAGGGGAACATCTCAAGTAGGAGTCATCTCACCCCTACTCTGGCTACTATAATGAACAAAATCCTCATAAGTTTAGACAGAGAAGGAATCAAGGTAGTCGGGTATGCGGACGATATGGTGATATTGGTGTCAGGAATGTTTCCCTCCGTGATTAGTGAAATCATGGAGAATGCTCTAAGCAAAGTTAGCACTTGGGCAAAAAAGTGCGGTCTGGGAGTCAACCCGGAGAAAACTGTGCTGATGCTCTTCACCACCAAAACCAAATTACCTGACTTTACGCTTCCTCGCCTAAACGGCACACCCCTACCCCTTTCAACCAGTGCCAGGTATCTAAGAGTTATCCTAGATCCTAAACTCAACTGGAAAATAAACATAGAACAACGGGTAAAGAAGGCATGTATAACCTTCTATGCTTGTAGCAGAACCTTCGGCAAAAAGTGGGGCCTGCAATCAAAATTGACACTGTGGATGTACACAGCCGTGGTACTACCAATCCTCACGTATGGGTCAATAGTATGGTGGCTGGCTCTAAAGAAAAAGTACAATATTACCAAACTTAATAAGGTACAAAGAACGGCATGTATAGGAACAACGGGAGCTCTACGGTCAACATCGTCAGACGGACTCACAGTCTTATTGCATCTCTTGATCTACATATAAAAAACATCACAGCACACAGCGCGATCAGACTCAGAGAGTCTGGATGCTCGACTGCAAAACCCTACGGCCACAGTAGTATTCTAGATTCTCTACCTAGAAAACTAGTTCCGCCTCCCAGAATGTCTTTCACAAAACATTTCGTCGTTCACATCCCTAATAGATCAGAATGGCAAAATGGACAAGTGACAAGGGATTTCGATCAAACAATCTAAACCGACGGTTCAAAAATGGACTGCGGCGTGGTTGCGGGAGTTTTTTCGGAATCGCAAAATCGTACAGAATTCCGGATACTGCAAGCGTCTTCCAGGCGGAGCTACTGGCTATCCGTGAAGCCTGTCGCCAGATCAAACTTCACTCAAATATAACACCGAGGCAAAGGATCGCCATACTTATTGACAGCCAGGCTGCCATTAAAGCGATCGCTTCGGTCACTATATCCTCTAAGTTAGTACTAGAATGCCGTAATGAGCTGGCCCTGCTTGATAAGTTCAAGGTTACCCTGATCTGGGTTCCAGGGCACAGTAACGTTAATGGAAACGAACATGCCGACGAACTGGCCAGGCAAGGCTCAGCTCTCCACTGTTCTCTAGCGGAACTAGTCCACATTCCGCCCGGAGCAGTTAAGGCAAATATCACCGCAGAATACCTTAAGAAAGCCAACCTCAGATGGAGCAGGCTGACTGCATGCGTCATATCCAGAAAAACGTGGCCAAACTACAACAAGGCAAAAACAACCGACCTTCTAGGTAGAACCCGAAAAGACATCGCAAAACTTACAGCGATCTTCACGGGACACTGGCCTATAGGTGACCATGCGGCCAAGCTGGGCATCCCATACAATACACACTGCCGCAGTCGCAAAGTGACAACTGAAAAAGAAACCCTAATTCACTTTTTATGTACCTGTCCGGCTTTAGCTAGGACCAGACTACGATCATTGAGAAGCCCTTTCTTCAATACACTTGAGGAAGTCTCCGAGAAAATTATCAAGGAACTGATAACTTTCCTGAACTCCGCAGTTTGGATTTAGCCTCCCCACCAATCGATAATACCCAGGTTTACGTGAGTTTGTGGTAACAAAACGGCACTCAGTGCTAATTGGGTTTGTCCTATCAAACCGTCACACCTACCTATACCTACCTACCTGAGGCCGGTGGTAGGTGGTTAAAGGATAAAGGATTTTTGAGACACGCAATTTTTACCCATAGTGCACCAGTTCCATCACAATGAATATTGGCAGGCCTCCCGGTTTCGATCCACTTTATAACTGTGGCGAATCAAATTCTGGTGGTGTTGCAGTTGTTTTATCCAGTAGATTTTGGCCTGCCCTTTTCCCCCCATTTTGTCAAGTGCATGCTCCCATTATTGATTATTGTCTGATCTTCCTTTAACGACACCGGCGTTCTCCAGTCATGTCAACCCACGTATTTGTATGAACATTTCCGGGGTAATTTCAAGATTTTAACTGCATTGCTAGGCTCACAATACTGCCTGGATGTGATTTATCGCCTTAGTCGCCATTTACGACAAGCGCTGAAATTTTGGAGGCGCTTGCTTCAGTGGAAATTGGAATAGGAATTATTGGAACTGAAAATTTCAACACGACTGTAATATCTTTATACGAGAAAATCAAAAACTTTCAACTTTTCATATTACATACTTATAAAATTTGCATTCCACAATTAAGGTTTTCTCCATTACGTTGTGGCTATAAAAATCAAAACTTTTTGCTAGAGAACGTTTGGGTAAAGCTTCCGTTCATCACTCGAATTTTTTCAAAGGAAGAATTCTTTTGCTGTGCATCTAAACATCCTGTCACGTGTTGTTGACAAGCAAACACGCAATGACTGCACAAAAATTATAGCGAAAGAAAAAGAACAACTCACCAAGGCAAATAACTCTGGGAATACCATTGCCATATTAAACGTAGAATGTGACGACATTTTGACATTTTGTAAAAACGCATCAAGCTAAATAACTCGAAAATCCTACTAAACTCACAGACTAAAGTAATTCCGTTCGACTAAAGTAATTCCATCCGCTTATGAGAGCTTTGTGTCCGTGTACCCGAGGTTTTCAATGGAATTTCTTGATAGCTATAAAACAAATAAGAGAGTTTAATGAAAACGGATCCACTGAATCTTGTTTATTCAATGGGATTCAACAAAACAAAAAAACAACCTTAAATAAATGTTAATCCATCCGTATATGAGAGATGGTTAGGTAAGGTTAGGTTAGGTTAGGTTAATGTGGCCAACAGCTGAGGCCGACGCACTTTGACAAGAAGTCCATTGTGGTACCACGTGGATTTACAAAAGGTTTTCCCTCTAATCGTTTAAGCCACTTGGTGCTTCTTATGAAGCTTAGCAGACTTCTGAAGTCGGTCTTAGTTAGATCGTTCAGATCGTTGTAGAAGAAAGCGCCCAAGTAGAGTTTTCTTTTTTGGGAGAGAAATGGACTGGATATGTACCTCCTATTAATGAGAGATTATTCCTTTAAATTTGGTGACCGCATCCATTTAAGAGATTGATTGTTTATTAAAGTGTTTTTTGTATTTGCTAGAAAAAATTGGTTCGTCTATGAGAGATGTCCGCTTATCAGAGCTACCTGCAAGAAACTCAATCACTTTTGACCTTCCCCAGATTACATAGGAAACACGCCTCTTATAAAATTGTCTGGCTTTCATCAATTCAGCCGTAAGTTGACTTTGCAGTTGTGCATTTTAGCCACAGTTATGTACCTATGTCTCCCACATGAATGTACATAATTTTCTCAGAAACTAAGTAGATAGGTAGACAACCATTTAAAATTGTTGTACAAAATATATAAAAAATAAACGCATTGCTATTCTTTATGTAGGTTCTATTTTGTATGTTCTTCCTCAGACTCACTTTATCATTTTATAACAAAAAAACTTGCAATTATGTTTATCACAAAAGGATAATTGCACAGCCACATACTTCAACTCTACTGAGTGCAGGATTACAGGAATGTGAATGTTTTTGTTTGTATAACTCTCATTAGAAAGGCCTCCTTTAGTAGGCAGAGTACACATGTATGTAGGTACTGCCAGTATTAGGGAGTCACAACCCCCTACAGTAAAATATTTTCGACTAAAAAACTACATTATATATATTTACAAATATGTATGCGCGAGATTTAACTGCTGCGTGTTATTAAAAAGTTTGCATTGTTTTAACTTCCTTCCCCCGCACATTGACCGTGTCTAGCTTCCGTTTCAACTTCTGGGTGTCATATAGAACAGTTTTTATTTGGGTAGAGTTATTAATGAAAATCACGCGACCTAATAAGAAAAATTTGAATTTGGGGATAGTTAGTGTTTACATTACGCTCATATTATGTTCCTCAGTGTGCATGTCATATAAGAATGTCCGGTTGGCCGACCATTGGATAACGCATAGGTAAGTGGTATGGTGCGGAAGTGAAGTGAGAACATCGCGCACATTCACGAGTGACAATTTCTAACGATTGTGGACGCCCACGACCACGGAATGGGTAGTTATGAAATATATACATACTGCCAAGTTGATAATTTTCTCCTATCAATTTAGGGCGTTTGTGCGGAACTGTTTTACTTCCCTTTTATGGGAAGGTAAAGAAAGTGAATAATTTTATTTTGAGGTTGTTAGGCAAAAGGCGTCTTTTACTTTTGTAAAAGGTTTTGGGTGGGGGTAATAATGTAGCCCGTTGTGTTGGCGTGTGTCTACTTTGAACAACTGCGTTTGATGTACCTTACTTAACATTGCTTCATTTGCTGTTGAGTGATTGCATTGACAGCTGATAGACTGAAACGCAAAGTACAAGAGTGGTAACGGTTGCACTAAGGGCTGCATTTCTATTTGTTGTCAAACTGAGCATATGTAAGTTCTGCCTGTCATGTACCTACATATAACATACCTATAAGGGAACAAATTACCCAAAGGAATTTGCAATTTTCAGGGGCAATAACTAAAATTTAATTAATTTGTGTGTTATCTTACATCAGTATCTACGCTGTCGATATGTAGGTACCTACGATAAATAATGAAATGATTTGTAGTTCCTCATTAGATATTTATTACTTAATCCGATTAAGGCCGTGCTATGATTATCCAGTTTAAAATACCATGCACATGCTTGTGCTCAACTTACGAAAGTGGATTTATTTTCTGTCTGACAACGTTTCGTAAGTGGCTGGATAAGTAGCTACTTACCAAAAACTCGTTGCAATTTTGATAGATTTGTAGGAAGAATGTCATAATTTTTAGAATATTATTTTAAACAAACTGATAGCGACAGCAACAATAAGGAAAAAAAATAGTCCCGTGTCAGGCTATGGACCCCTCACAATCAGCGGAAAACAAAAAAATGGTTAAATTACCAACAACAACAACGGGCCTTTCGTTGGGCAGTTGGTTATTCGCACAGGCAACACCTGCAACAACAACATCAACAGCAGCAGCTAAAATTGCAGTTGCAAAAAACTAATACAGTGGCAGCCGAAGAGGTAGCTCATCAAAAAGCTACTTAAGAAACGCAAATATTTCCGCAAAAAACAATAGCCAGCATTGCAGCAAAAGCAACAACAAGCTGTGCTTAAACATCAAGTCCAGCAACAATTGCCAGTGAAGCGCAACAAGCAACAACGACCATAACAACAGCAATCAATCATATTAATCGTGTCAAATTCTTCTACGACTAAAAGCTGAGGTAAAAATTTCTTCAAAGCCCAATGAGTAGTAAATACTTTTGGTAGTGGTGAAAGTAAGATCGTTGCGCTTCATATTTCAAAGGCATTTGACAGTATTTGGCATCAAGTCTCTTGTCGAAAATGCGTCCATTTGGAATCGATGATACTCTTTTCAAATGGATTAGAAACTGCCTTTGGGACAGTTGAATTAAATTTTTGTTTTAGACGGTTACAGGTGCAACTCTTCAATTGCTAGTGCTCCCCAAGGCACCGTTTTGTCCCCGACCCTCAATATAAACCAATTCATTTCTTTGCTAATGACAGTACCCTCAGCTTTTCAGATTCGTTTTCTGGTTCACGCCCCTCATCATCGGGTGTGGATATGGAACGGCTCAATAAATTCCAATATTTACAGCATAGTTCAGTGGGGTACAATTTGGAATTTGTGTAGAATTTAAAAGGCGTTTATTCGCAACAAACTGGAGTATAAAACGAATTTGTAATGCTCAATCACACTCTTTTCTCCTACACATTATATTATCTACAAACATTCAAAATCAACGTGCATAGGTTGCTCGTCTTTCCTACTTTCTCATTTTCTTAATGCCCATACTGTGTTGTAATTTACTTTATAAGGGTGCTAATAATCCCGTTTTTACGCGCAAATTATTAAAAAGCAGCAGCACCAGATAGAGGCTCAGCAACAGCAACAAAAAAACTCCAATCAATGTGAGTAATTTTGAGACAGTAGATATTGTTAGGTTTGCAAATAAAGGAGGTACCTACATGATATGTTTATATATAAGGCTTTCTGACAAGAAGCTCATATTTATATTTATATACCTTTGCAAAAACAGAGGAGTACCAAAAAGTGCGCGTCTTTGGCCCCGGCGTGACTTAAACCTGAGACCATAAGATTAGTAGTCCAACACACTAACCTCTGCGGCCACCACGAACGACGCCCCAGAAATAAACAACAGCTCACTAATTTTGAACCACATTTCAAAATTTCCCACTAATCGCATAAATCATATTGATCCCACTGGGAAGTTAGTCGTGTGGATTTTGCGGGTAGCACCCAGACCACTTTTTATACCCTATTCTAGGGGTATATTAATTTTGACGCATAGTTTGTAACATACCTTAATATTGCCCGTAGACCCCTAAAAGTTACTATATTTATGATCAGCATCGATAGTAATGTCGATCTAGCCATGTCCGTCCGTCCGTCCGTCGGCAAAAATTAGGCCTTTAAACTGGACCTAGAGAGCTGAAATTTTAATCATATACTCTCTAGGGTCCCGAAATAATCAAGTTTACGAACTTTTGAAATCCGCCTACAGACACGCCCACAAACTCAAAAAAACTAAATTTTGGAAAAAATCGAATTTTGAGCTAGGAAGCTGAAATTTTTTATATATGATCTATGACCCCTAAAACTGCTCGGGATATAAAATTTTCAAAATCCGCCCACTACCACGCCCACAAAAAAATAAAACAATTTTATTGAAAAACCAAAATTTGAGCTAGGGAGCTGAAATAATATTTTAATATATACTCTCTAGGGGCGCTTTAAGCTCATGTATAAATATTTTCAAAATCCTTCCACTGACACGCCCACAAATAAATAAAACAATTTTTTTGAAAATCCAAAGTTTGAGCTAGGGAGCTGAAATTTATAATATATGCTCTCTATGGGCCCCTTATGCTCATGTGTAAATATTTTCAAAATCCGCCCACTGGCACGCCCACAATTATTATTTTTTTTTTTTTTTTGAAAATTCAAAGTGAGCTAGGGAGCTGAAATTTATAATATATACTCTCTAGGGGCCCTTTATGCTCATGTGTTAATTTTTTTTAAATCCGCCTACCGACACGCCCACAATTAAATAAAACAATTTTATTGAAACACCCAAGTTTGAGCTAGGGAGCGTTTTTTTTTATAAAATCCTTTAAATGTTGTATAACAAAATATGTAGAGCGTTCTTAACAATTCAACCATACTTGGGCGTGACAAACCCACTTATGAGGGATAGGAATAAGAATAGGGTATCCAACAGTTCGCCTAAGCGGACTGTAGCCCGTCCCTATGTTTCATATTGCTTTTGGTTATTCGCAGATTATTGAAGGATTTCAAAAGTAAAATAGTGGTCTGGGTGCGACCTGCAAGGTCCACACGACTAACTTCCAATTGGAATCAATATGAATTATGCGATTAGTGGGAAATTTTGAAATGTGGTTAACCATATTAGATATGGTTAAGAATTATAAAATATTACAAAATTCTCTTTAATATTGTTCATGCAAATTATATATATATGCATGGCGTTAACAGGCCCATAAAGGGCCCAGAACCTAGCTTTTCCAACCACTTTCATGCGAAGTGGAGGGGACCTACAGTTTTACACCGAATCCGAACGGCAAATTTGAGAAGCTTTTTCATGACAATTGGATACTCTTGGATGTTTGTCAGACGTTCGCAAGAGGCGAGGCAGTGGAAAAAAACTCTAGATGTTACTTGGCCCCGGCGGGAATTGAACCGGGGACCTTTCGATTAGCAAGCCGACACACTAGTCATTGAGCCACTGCGCCCGGCAAATACAAATTAAATGTTGTTAATAACAGCGAAGTGTGATATATATTAATGCAACCATTGTTGCACTGGTGCACAATGTAATAATGATTTGCTCATTTAAAAATGACAATAAATAGTACAAATAAGGGCAAATTATGTTACCTATTTGTTTACTAACAAAAAACGGCTTGGCCGATTTCTCTGGAAACCTAATCAGTTCTGAGTTATGTAATTACGCTTCGAATAAACCCGGTCCCATGTCAATATCATCTTTGGTTCTCAAGATAATCGTGGCGAAAGATAATTCCGAACGCACATACGTACATACGCACATACGTACATACACACACCCTGACATCTCTATAAAAACGTTGGGTTTGGATTCTCGTGACCTTGGAACGTGGAGATATGTCAAAATCCGAGATTCACAAAATCGGCCCCATTACAAGAACTTCCAATGGGAAGTTAATAACACCAAAGTACTACCTGTTCGTTATAAAGTAAGGCGGAGTGTATTTATAATTTGCAAATGAACCAATCAATGGATTTTTCATTTCTATAATTACTATTGATCTGTCTTGACAGGCGTATATTTTTAACCCTAGAAAGATAATCATATTTTTTATGACGTGAAAAATAATTATACGTCTCAGAGACGTATGGCACTTTGGTAGTGTATTTAATAAAGCCCATGAACTATTAACGTTTTATTTATTTATGTAGTTCATATTAAGACTAAATCATTTAGTATAAATAAATATTAATTTAAACAATAAAAACAAAAAACTTAAACCCAATACAAATCAACAAAAAAAAACTTATATTTTAAAGGAACCTTAAAATTGACATTAAGTCATAATTTGCATTTTTTGGTTTAAAATAAGTTAACTAATAAGACTTAGTAATTTTAAATGATATACTATTAAATGTAAGAATGGCACACGTCACACACGCCCCCAGAAGTACGGCATAGCTATAACTTGTTACCGCAGGTACTTACCGTCGCGCCACGACCGTTAGGGGCAAGCTCCGACCACCATCGGAGTAGATTGTATGAGGGAGTAAAGACACGAGTCAGAGTTCCCGCTGAAGTCACCGATCAGTTCGAAATCAAAGTCGGTGTACACCAGGGAAGCGTCTTGAGTCCCTTGATATTTATTACAGCTCTGCATTATCTGCTTTAGGGAAAAGTGACGGGCTCCAAAGTGCATCAGCTATTCTTTGCTGACGATAGAGCCATCATAAGCTTGATCAAACGTCCCTGCAACGAACGCTTGTATGCGTGGATGTTTTGTAGGGGATGTTTATCGCATTAGTCCAAAAACAAGCTGAATTATTTGTGCTGCACGTTCTCTGATCCACTCCAACCTATTCTAGACATTACTATGTATGGCAGAGTGATTCATAAAGCAAAAAATTTAATTAACAGGGATCTATGATTAACACTCATCGCGGGCAAAAAATGTCCTCTAAGCTGAAAGGAAGGCTCTACATCGCAGTTGTGCCCCAGCGGCTCACATATAGTTCACAATGTTGAATGATGAAGTGGCGTGAAAACTTTGCCATCTTTTGAGACCGTAAAATGCCCCTAAGCTGAAAGGAAGGCTCTAAGCCTCAGTTGTGCGCCAGAGGCTCACGTATGGTGCAGAGCGTCCACAAAGTATGAGCACAAATAAATGGAGGCTGAGGTGAAGATGCTTCGCATGACAGCAGGAGTAACAAAGCGTGATCGAATAAGAAATTCCAAGATACGAGGAAGTCTTCACGTAAAGGAACATATCTCAGGCAAATGGAGCACGATCGGCTTAGTTTGTGTTGTTATATATAAACGAGAGATTCTGCCAACCCAGTCAGAAGACAAAATTTTGCTATACAATCGTGAATGAGACGCAGACCCTTAACTTTTGGATCACATAAATGAATCCAAATCGGACGGACTGTATATATTCTTGAAGTCTAACTAGCGAATCCCACAGGCGGACCAGTATTGATGCAGTGAAGTGGAAAAAAAAGAATACAAGCTATAAATTGTTATATCGGCAGATAAATAAATAAAAATATCTGTTCTGGCTTACGGTAGGCTTCTTGGCTTTATTAGCAAAAGAAAGCTTTGTCTGATTGGGTATCAGCGCTGGTAATACGCTACCACAATTCTACTTTCGATGCCACAAATTCATTCTCATTATTAGTTGTTTCTATCAACCTCGTACATCAAAAGGGTATCATTTTGAAAAATTCTAGTTTTACATAGTAAGGTTTGAGACATTTATGACAAAATTAAATCTCGTCTACACATTTTCATCTTATTTTTATTTTTTTAAAGTTGAAAACACACCGGATCAGTCAAAATTTCTTTTGCCTCATACGCAAGGGAACATGTTGTATTCCAACACACACCAAACGAAACACAAAAACATTTGACTTTTCTGTTTCGTTCGGTGTGTATTAAGAAGAAACAAAACTTCTACTCACAGCTTTTCAATTATTATTTTATTTGATCCTTATCCTTGCGATACCGAAAAGAATATTTGGATAGTGCAGCGGTACCATGCTTTGCAGTCTTTCATTTTAGTCCAAATGGAATTTAGGCGGGAGTTTGGCGCCAGACCCCGAATAGATGGGCTATTATGAGACTGGTAAACATGTTTGCCGAATCTGAAAGCATCGCACGAAGACCGTATCATCGAGATCCCTATGATTGGATTTAAGACACAATCGCGGCTGTAGCATCGCCATTTCAGGCAAATGCAAGTGTTTCGACTTGAAACTTATCGGCATAAATTTGAGTTAGCAGACGGTCATTATAACAGATAATTCATGATAACTTAAACTTGTTTCTATACAAAGTCCAAATTGCAAGCAAGTTAAACCCTCTGAATTCAAAGAAGACAACAGCTTGATATATTGCTTGTTTATGTCTGATGCCCACTTTTATCTAAACGGCAATATAAATAAGCAAAAATGCCGTATATGGAGTATCTACTTGCGATTTCGCAACTAATCCCATAAACAGTGCAATGCATATGGGGGGCATGCTGCCATCCTGCAACCCCTCTGCTTGGGGTCACTGTTTGATTCGGAGTAGGTGCGAGGTACGTTTCTTCAATTTTTTCTTGTTAATTATGTTTTACCTATCAATTTATGAACGCTAATAAAAAATATAAAATATTTCCAACTGTTTGTTTCATTTGGGACTTGTGTCCTACTTAAGTGGGTTATAAGTCCCGAAAATGAATTCGGGACTTATGTCTTCGGGACTTATGTCCCTGCGCCAGTTTCGACATCCATTTCTTGCAAACAAATCTCAAATTACTAAACGCTAGTTTAAAAAAAAACAAATTTTTTGTCTGGAAAACAGCAATCCAGCTATCGACAATCATGCATGTATTTTTGTTGTGCTTTTGTTTTTTCTGTGTTGTCTCATAAGAAGCTGTGTACTAATCGATAACAACGCTGGTTTAAAAACGTTTTGCTTTATTCGGCGTTTGTTGACTGTATCCAAAGCAGTGTATGCATTTTCGACAACCAGTCATAGGTTTTTTTATTTTGCCTTAGATTTTTTTTTCGCCAGATTGAATGTATGTTTTGGCTCCTAAGAATCAGTGTATTGTTGTTTTTTCAGTCAAGATAAAACGATTTTTTTCACTTCAGTCCATCTCTAAACTACTTACCTCTCCACATGACTATCGGTATGCCATAATTTTCAAAAATAGCTGAACAATCGGTTACCAACCTATGTATTTGTTTTTTTCTATATTATGCAGTTTGCATAGGCATCTGTCCATCTCTGCAGCTATATTCACCTGCTAGCATCCCAAATATTCCCCATCATATTTTCTTTTCGATGTGCGAACAATTTAAAAGTTCCAATTAAATTAGCTCACCACCGCAACAAAAGTTTCTCTATTTTATGTGTTTTATTATTTCATATAATACATTAAAAAGTAAAAGATGCATTGTATTTAATGTTTAAAATAATTTTACATGTAGTTCGATAATATTCACCTAATAATGGTCTGGCATATTCGGAAGGATACAAAGTCATTATGGTTGTCACACCAATAAAACCACCCCTCCGACAATGTGACAATGTATTGTTGCAAACAATACACTAATGTACCTAGACTCAACCTTTGTTGGTACCTACATCGCCGCCAGCAATCCCATCTGTGTCACACTCACAGGTGATTTCATTTTCCAATTTCCTTGAACAATATTATATAGGGTGCGAAAACTTAACTTCCTTTTTTGAAATGCGCGCCATTGCTACGACCCCTACAGCCTACAGCCTGAATGAGGCGCATTTCAAAAAAGGAAGAAATGTTTCCACATCCTGTACAATAATGGGAAACACCAGTAATAAAATGCAGCAAACACACAACGACGAAAAGCTATTGTCCTGCAAGGGCACAATAATGATTTTAATGATCAAAACATTGTAGCAATTGTGCATTATGTACAAGTATACATCATGCATTATCATGTGAATATCAAAATCTTTTTGCATTTTTTCGATTGTGCTGTTTTGGCAACCGCATACCTATAAACTCTCGTTCCCACTACTGATTGTTGTTCTTTATTTGTATTCACTTTTTTTCTTATTTGGTTTGGTTTAAAGCGCTCCTTTGAATTTTTATCCTTTCATAATAAAAACGCAAATATTTAAAGATGTTCAGTACTCTGACTCTCTTTGCTTTAGCTGAATAAATCATGAATGTATCAAACAATGTTAATGGTTTAGTAGGGATTGAGCGGCTTAAAAGCGATTTATTCCTGGCATTGAAACATAAACAACTGTGTGGCTTAAGCACGCTGCACAAATAAGGAATTATGGTGCAGGATAATATAAATATGATTCCCTTTTGCATTTTAGTTTTAAGTTGATATTAATTCGTTCCCGCGTAGATTGATTGTGTGTATTTTGTGTAAGACTTTGGGTCCTTTAAAGACATTATTGTAGTTCTTGTTTATTAGTTGTTTAATATGTATCTTTAATATGCATGTGTGCATTGATATCGTTATAGGTTTATGTATAAATTAATTCAGGATTGCTGGAATGTACCTACCTACCCTTTGGAGTATGTCTACAATCGCATTTTATGAAAATGAGTAGAGTACCTATTAACAATGTATTTTGGAATCAGTATAGGTACCTACAGGATTACATTTTAAATAAGTGCTGTTTGAGCTCTGGCTACTAGACAGTTAATTTACCACTCAGGGTCAAGTCTATCTTCCTCAGATATTCGTATGCGCGTTGCTATAGGTATGGGAAGAGTGAAGTGGACCTACATTTATACGACGATTCGAAACCGCAAATTTGAGAATCTTCTCATGGCAATTTATACTCCTCGAAATTCGCGGTTTTTAGTAAAAAGCAATAGATTTGTTGTGTGTTCTTTACCCAGCATCTTGATTTACCTGAGTTATTTAGACTCCACCCATGCGGAGAAAAATAAAATGTGTGTAACGAATATCCGGCCAATAGACTGATAAAGAACAAGTTTTCGGCAACAAATTAGATCTTCTGATCTGGCTACAATTTATAAGGCATTTATTCAATCTAATCTTGAGAACAACCCTCATACCTGGTCTGGTGCACCAAGAACCAATTTGGAGCTACTAGGCAGAATTCGAAAACAACGCGCGATAAAACTAACTCTTGACTCGTGTACTCGTATATTCACGTTGTATAACGAGAACAAAATCGCGTATGGATTGGATGTGTTTGTGGTAATCCACTGATGATCCCACGCCACCACATCTGGGTGAAACGCCAAGACTATATTATAGTCATGTTAGAAATAGTTGACTATATATTTAATTTTTGTATTGATTTTCAATCATAGCCATTTCCTGTACTAAAAAATCATTTCTTGTGTTTATTCTTTGAATTGAAGCATTTGAAATATAAAAGCAGTTCACACTCACTCTTGAGTGGTGAATATACATATAGATATACACATTGTATATATAACGATAACAAAACCGCGTATGGATTAGATATGTTTGTGGTAATCCACTGATGATCCCACAACACCACTGTTTTACCGCGATAGGCATAGGAGACATAATATATAGTTTTGAAAAAGTTTAGATCAGTAATTTCTGCAACTGCGTGTGCTGTAAAATGCATTGGGATATGCTCTGGTCTCGGTTAGAAATTTAGCAACAGGATATCTGGCTATTCGGCTGTATAAAATTGAAAATATCCAGTATCAGCTGTTCGTCCAAATTAATGACTATCTACTTTGTCATAACACTGCTCCAAAATGTATGCCATTTAATAGGTCGACGAAAACAGCATTTTATAGAATTATAGAAATATAGATGATTCAAATTGCCGTTAAAATGCCTGCAGTCTCCTTTTTTGTGATAAAAGTGGAAGAGAAGGAAGGAAGAAAGTCACTAAAAAAACGTCCACATATCTGTTTGGCCAAAACGTGTATTTTATTTTGTATCTACCATCGGCATTACGATTTGTACCACGCACTTTACAAGCAACACTGAAAGATTACTTTTCGCTATTTATTCTCAATGAAACCGTTGCTCAATTCTTTTGTTAGTGATGGCGGTTTTTGCAAACACACCGGTTTTTGGTTTTAACCTGACGGTTTTAGAAAGGTTAAACTTGTATTAGAAGTTGTTTATTAACCCACATTAATGAAAAAAAAATAATAATCTTTTTCTTGTAAGTTTTGGAGCATTTTGAAAATTCGATTTAAAAAAATGCCCTGCGAATGTCAATTACAAGCTGTTTATACCCTAAATTTTGACTGATAGTTTGAAACATGACTTAATACTACCCGTAGACCATTAAAAGCAGGCACTATTCGTGATAAGCATGGATAGTAATCCGTCGGCAAAAATTAGGCCGTGAAACTCGAGCTAGAAAGCAGAAATTTGAAACATATACTATCGCCCGAAATAATCAAGTATACGCATTTTTAAAATCCGCCCAAGTCAAGCTAGGAAGCTGAGATTTAGATTATGTACTCTCTAGTGACCCTTAATATGTAAATATTTTTAAAATTACTGACAAAAAAAAAAAAACGTTTTATTGAAGAAATCATTGTAAATGAAAGTCCTATTCTTCGCAAAGTATGTATTTAAAGTTGTTTTGAGCAAAATATTTTTATGAAAATTTTTCTGCCATAAGAGGCGTTTTCTTTCAAAAACTTTGTTTTTCCAATACAATCCTTTCAATGTTGTATAAAAAAATATGTAGATCCTTCTAACAATTAGCCCCTAATTAAATCTTGCTACGCCCATTTCACGAGGGACTGGAATATGAATAATGTATTTAACAGGTTAGTGCGTTTGACATTAATCTAAAGCTCTCTAGTTGAAATCCCACCGGGGCCAAGTAACATCTGAAGTTTTTCCACTGCCCCAGCTCTTGCAAACGTCTGACAAACATCCAAGAGTATCAATTGTCATGACGAGCTTCTCAAACTTGTCGTTCGGATTCGGTTTAAAATTGTAGGTGCCTTCCATATCGCACGAGCAAATAGTTGGAGAAGCTAGGTTTTAGGCCCTGTATGGGCAAATATTTATTTATTTTAATCCAACAGTTCGCCCAATCGGACTGTATCCTTTCCCTATGTTTTTCTCTTTTTATGCTCTCCTGTTGGATGAAGTTGAACAAAATAAATCTATGTTTCGGACGGATTTCAAGAAACTGTACATATTCCCAACTTTGCACCTTCTCCACATCCAACAGAGAGCTCCAGCAGTGGGGTTGCACAGTTTATGGGATTCTATGAAAGACACGATCATATAATCTTAAAAAAATCAATTGTTGCATAAATCACCAATAGCTATTATCCTTGAAAATTGAAATTTAAGCTTATAACTCTTAAACTATACCATTTAATGTATAATTGGTTTTTTATATGTGATAGCTCACAATTTTTCCTGGTTTTTGTTTTCGTTTTCCGTCAATTTCCTTTATATTGTTTTTGAATGAACAACCATATATCTTACAATCCTTACCACGTGAAGTGGACGGCTGGAGTTACAGCGCTGTTTCACGGTTCGCCACAACCGATCATCAGACTCCTTCTATGGTGCTGGTCTGTCTTCTTCTTTCATTTTTATCCCGAAAATCCATCACTTCCACTGGGATTCGAACCTAGCGTCTTCTCAGGCAAGCACTCATGCACAGTGCCATTGAAGCCACGAGTTTCAGTTCATCCAGTTTTTATTTTGATTTTCTTGGACAGACCTGCGCCTGTACAGCGCTGTAACTCCAGCCGTCCACTTCACGTGGTAAGGATTGTAAGATTTATGGTTGTTCATTCAAAAACAATATGTACCATTAAATTTCTTTCACTTTTATGCTTGTTTTTTGTTATTTTTAAGGAAAAAAATATTTGTTTTGGAAATGGTGCCATTAAAGTAATATATTGGCGTTTTTTGCATTAACTTTTTTATTTTATAACGTGGATAAGTCATCCCAAAATATTTCGTCAGGTGATACCCTCCCTCCCATGTTGCCTGCTTTTTTAATAATTTATCCGACATAGTGTCCAAATGTTTTTTTTAGACAAAATATCCATGGGCTTATGACTATTTGCCGTTGGACGTTTTTGTACCAATTACTTAACAGTAATAATGTCCATTGCCCATTCTTCGGATTGAAGAAGTCATTCACTTCTATCATTAAATCGAAGGAATCGCCGAAGGAAAATATCCTCGAAAATATAAAGTGTACCATTTCTCAGATGCGCCGATAAATCGTAGTTGACCTGAGATCCGCCCAGGCTGATTAAATGATAGGGTTGATTATATCCATGGACATGGACATTATGACCGTGTACCGTATTTAATCCCGCCTCTTCAGTCCTCCGGTTTTCGGATCTCTTCTTCACTGATGTTACTAAGCACGTGGTTGTATTTTTTAATAAGTTCTTAAAAATGCGTTTCCTTGTCGTTGTTTTTGTTGATATGTATTGCTTTATAGATATTAACAAAACCACTTTATCATAACACGTCAAAGCAATTTAACATTTGTTTCTGCGTCTGAGAATTTTGTAGTATTTCCTGAAATTTTAATTTTGTTTCAACTGCAAAACCCCCAGATTTAGGAGTTGTTTTTTTATCATTTTGCAAAGGAGTTTCAAGCTTCCACAACAACAAAAAATGAAGATTATTCAGCGTCAGTGACTCCCAGTTGGGTGTGCTTTTATCCTCTTGTTGTTCGTCTCTAGAGATGCGTACTTTATTTTTGGTTCATACTCTGTATTTGTACTACACCTAATCCTTGGATTTCTGCTTTTCCTCGCTGATAATTCCAAAAATAATGCAAACTTTTCGACAAAAATGCTTATCGTCATTCCCTCGGTTACATAATTTTTCCATTTCAATTATTTACGGCTAACGAACTAAGAGGCAACCACCGAGTCCAAGCGGGTATCATGTTATGCACAGATTTACGGAACACAGTGTTAGTAGCTGCGGCTGCAACAACACAATAACGGATTTTCTAAATTAGGTCGATCTTTTCTTAAATCGGACTTTTAACTTTGATCAGAATCCAATCCGCCAAAATCCTTAAGAGCATTAGTTAAGTTTCAGGTTCCTTAGGCGAAAGAAGAAACCTTTTTAAATCTACTGTGGGGATTTTAACAGATGTTTTGTGATTTTATCTGTGAAATCTCATTAAATATTGCAAAATAATACGTTAAAAAGAAAACGATTAATTGTGGGTACCCTTTTATGAAGGGATAATTTAAAAATTATTCGGAATCAATTATGTTAACCCAGTTGAATGAGAAGTAGCTTAAGGCTTTTTTTGATTGCATCATCCTTGTATCATGTCACCAAATAAAATGAAGAAATAACATTTCAGTAAGGCATACGGATATTGTTTTAAATAAATTAATTCAAATCATAATTTTCCATTTTGAAATAAATAATTTCAAAATAATTTGGTTTGAAAATACTACAGTCAGTGCAGACATTCAATGGGCCCTGCAACATGTCTTAGAATAAAAATAAAATAAACACATAGGAACACTACCAATAGATCATGATACTCAAACAACATAAGGTCTGATTATCGCAATACGCAAAAAGTGTAACAGTTAACACATTGAAACGAACATGTCATATGAACTATTTGTATCATTTCTATGAATTGGCTTGAACGGAACAAGTTTTCCTTACGGATAAATTAATAATTTCGCTTTCACTCAATTTTAAGTTCAATTCTCAATTATTTCTATATTAGATTAATAATTCATAAGCAACATTTAAAAGCAAAGATTGTGTCGATCTATTCATCTGAAAAGGATCAGAAAGAGCGAATCTAATTTTTAATTTTCGTTTTATATGTGGCTATAAAGTAATAGCTATTAATGTCATATCTTAGATTAATATTCCATTTTTAGTTATTGACATGTTTTTGAATAAGATTACTTTTTGGTCTTCGACGACCTTTTTGTGCGACATTCTCAAATTGGCCATCGGTAACCAGGGTTCTACTGATTTCAGCGCCTTCTGGTTTTCAATCTTAACAAACTATAGATTAGGTTAGGTTAGGTTTAGGTGGCTGTCGGCAGAAGCCGACACACTTAGACCAATTTAGGTCCATTGTGATACCACGTTTGCATTATCTACCTCAACTCTGTAGATGGGACTGGGTACAACCAATAGAGTAATTAAGTGCTTCAAAAATGAAATGGTGTCTGTTACGAACGTTGGCAATTGTAGCAATCCTTTGTAAATAAAGGATTGGAAAAAAATGTTAATATTAAAATGAATATCCAATTTTTTTAAATAGTAACGCAGGCTAGTTTAAGCTTACGTCACATCCCTTAAGCGCCACAGTTTCCCTGAAAAAAAAATGCTAATATTAAAATGCATACCCAATTTGTTTAAATAGTAACTTAAACTAGTTTGAGCTTACGTCACATCACTTAGGCGCCACAGTTTCCCTGAGGAAAATAATATTAATATTATAATGCATATCCAATTTGTTTAAATAGTAACGTAAGCTAGTTTAAGCTTACGTCACATCTCTTAAGCGCCACAGTTTCCCGTAGGAAAAAGTTTCACTGCAGTTGGTGAGCGTGCTTTTTTTTACAATTGCTCTGACTTGCTCTTCCGGCATTTTATTTCCACTCTCATTTCCACAATAACCGCAGAGAGTGATTGACAAACAGGTGAATTTAACGAAAAATTTAAGTCAGTCCCCTGGATAATTAAATTGGAGTAATTGGTCCAACTATATAAATATTTGGGAGGAATTTTATACATTTATAAAAGTGAGCGTGTAAATTTACACATAAAGTTCAAGCCAAAAACTGCCAATCTGATTTTTTTTCATCTTAGGCACGGGCAAGACTACAATCCGGAAAAAATAAGCACCCGAATTATTAAGTGGAGTCTTGGAATTCTTTTCGGAGCCACAAAAACCAATTTCATGGATGTGCTTTGTGGAAATTGTGGTAAGAATCTTGCACGGCGTCTCTAGTCAGCAGGTGCCTAGTGTAGCAACGGCAGTCGCAACGAATTCGCCAACTTAGATTGCTCCATCAACCAAAACGCTCGGTCCATGCAATACCGAATTCCTTCAAATTAAAACCCAGAGTAAAAAAAAAAAAAAATTCTTATTTAAAATAAGTAAACTAAGAAACATATCTGCCTAAAAATCTATATTAAAACATAGAAAAAAAACATATGTGCTAAAATATATAGGATAAATTTTGTATACAATTTCATAGTCTTAGTTGGACCTTGTAAAGACAACAAAAAAATGAAACACAATTTACTACAAAATAAAAATAGTAAGTGTAGCGGAACATCTTATCAGCGATATAGAGTGCACTCCTGATTTCCGGTTGATTAAGGTAAGCCATTAAACATTTTACATACGTTGGCATAGTTCTTTGGTAAAATACAAATTTAGTGACCATTAATATTCAATTTTCTGATTGGAACTGTGTATGTAGATCGATACATACAGAAATGAAATTAAGCCTATCTACTTTAGATTATAAGTCAAATCAAATATACTTAGGCATCTACTTAATGTTAGCTATAACTTAAACATAATTATAACTTATTTAAACCTCAAAAATATCTAACTACAGTATCTAAATTTGGGATCTATTTTTTGGTTATACGCGAAAGTTGTTTATTTTTATTCTACCATGCAATTGAAGATCCCATTGCACGTTATAGGCTTGAATCTGGTGAAATTCGACAATAAATATAAAGAATTTTCCTGATGCAATTGCTTCTAAAATAATGGTTTTTCAAATAAATTTTACTATGGTATGACGTGGTAATAAGGGTGTAGTATAAAGCTTTTGGCGTAAGAAATAAAGGGGGTTGCTTATAGTATACACAGGCCATGTGTACACCTCGCACCTACTCCAAATCAAACAGTGACCAGAAGCATTGGGGTTGCAGGGGGGCTGCATGCCCCCAATATGCATTGCACGGTTTATGGGATTAGTTGCGAATTCGCACGTAGATTCTATAAACAGTGCAATTCTATGGGGGGACATGCTGCCCCCCTGTAACCCCCCTGCTTGGGGTCACTGTTTGATTTGGAGTAGGTGCGAGGTTTTATTTTAGCACTTGGCCTTATTGCACTATGGGTAAATGAATTCGCATGGCCTAATTTCACTTTCAGAAATCCATATTGAGTCATAACACTTTTCTTCTTTATATGCCACGCAGGCATCTAAAGGTTTGCTCTGAATGTAATTTAAAATTGCAGGCGAAGCCAATCGTTGAACGACATCCATACCTTAATTGTCCTTATTGTAGAAGCGAGGTAAAAGAATCCATTCTTGTATATAAATAAAACTATGTAGGTACATTACATATTTACTTTAAGAATTGTACATAAATACTACATGTATTTTAATATAGAAACCTTTTTCTTATTCTGTTATATAAAAAACTTAAAAAATCGTGGACTTATTTCATACTTATTTGGGGAGGTATGAAATAAGTCCCCGAAATGATATGAAATCCATTTTGGGGAATTATTTCATACTTATTTGGGGACTTATTTCATACCATTTTGGGGACCTATTTCATTTTCGATTTAGAGAATAACTTCACAGTGAAATTATTCCCCAATTTTTGGGAGTTAATTCATTTCTCATGTGGGTTGTTATTTCGTTGGGGTTATTTCCCGGAGCAGTCTCCTGCCGCTAGTTATTCCCTCAAACGAAATAGACGGTTGCATTCCACCCCTAGAACATTTCAACCACAATACGCGCCATGCCATGAATGCGCAGCAGTTCACCCTTAAGCCTGCATTCGTCCTTAGCCGGTATAACAAGATTATGGAATGCTCTTCCACGCTCTACTTTTCCTTCAAATTATAATAATATAGCTCACATTCCGCCAGTAAAAACCAGAGAAGGTAACTGGGCGAAAACAACCAAGAGAAAGCAAACACTTTCGCTGAGTATCTTGAAGACGTATTCAAACCCTATGAAGGTAAAGATTATCAAGGACTCGATATAAGGTGCGAAGAAGATACACCTATTCGGCCGGTAGCAGCTAAAGAACCTGCCAAAGCAATTAAAGAAAGCATAAATATAAAAAAGGACCCAGGGTTTGATTTAATTACATGAGAAATGTTGAAGCAATTTCCACGAAAATGTTTAAAAAAACTAGCGCAGATTATTAATGCTGCATTTAAATTAAGATATGTGCAAACATGTGAAAAGTCGCGGAGGTAATAATGATACCTAAACCAGGCAAACCACCCAACGAAGTTACCTCATATCGCTCAATATCTATTCTACCAATGTTATCAAAGGTATTCGAAAAAGTGCTGGTAAAACGTCTACAAAAAATAATAGATGAAAAATCGCTAGTCCCAATTCACCAATTTGGATTTAGAAATAAGCACTCTACAATTGATCAGGTGCATAGAATCACAGATAGAATCGAAAAAGCATTTGAAGAGAAAAATGTGTGCTCTACAGTATTTCTTGATATAGCACAAGCTTTCGATAAAGTCTGGCACCAAGGACTGATACACCAACTACAAAAGCAACTGCCGAAGCAATATGCGACTATTCTGGAGTCTTATATATCAGATAGATTCTTCAGAATTAAGCAAGAGGCAGAGTACTCAACATTAAGAGAGATTAAAGCTGGTGTACCACAAGGCAGTGTGCTAGGTCCAGTTCTATACCTACTTTTCACTAGCGATCTTCCTGAAAGTGAAGAAACCACCATAGCTACTTTTGCAGATGACACAGCTGTCCTTGCTGTGGGAGCAACTGTCGAAATAGCAACAAAAAATCTTCAAACAGCCATAAACAATATTTCAGAATGGACTAAGAAATGGCAGATTAGATTAAATGACCTTAAGTCAGTCCATATTAATTTTACGTATAAAAACGTACCACACATTCCAGTCTACATTAACAACAATGTAGTGGAATATTCAAACCCAGCGAAATATCTAGGCATGACTCTAGACGCTAAACTGCGTTGGAAAGCGCACGTAAAGAAAAAAAAAGATGAGTTGAACATGCGATACAGTAAAATGTATTGGCTTATTGGGAGATTCTCATCCCTGTCTAACTACAACAAGTTATTGCTATACACGCAAGTTCTGAAACCAGTATGGACCTACGGGCTCCATTTGTGGGCATGCATATGCCAAACAAATTTACAAACAATTCAGGTTTTCCAAAATAATGTACTAAGGAACACAGTTAATGCACCTTGGTACATACGCAATGCCGATCTGCATAAAGATCTAAATGTTGAAATGGTTGAAGATGAAGTTAAGAAAGTTGCTCAAAGGCATAGAAGTAGGCTTCTCAACCACGTAAACACAGAAATAACAGAACTATTAAATAATGACATTGCAATCAGGAGATTGAGACGGGTTAAACCTCTTGATCTATAAGAGTTAGCTAGGGCTAAGAAATCAGGTATTGATTTCAAACAAGAAAAAAGTTTAGAAATCCGACAAACGGCGGATTTATCTGTTAAATTCAACAAATATGTAGTTCAAAAACAAATTGCCGATTAGTCGTCGACTAGGTGCAATCTTATTCGGGATGGCGAATGTCAGTCCCCCGGGAGTTTTTTTAGATGGGTTAAAGTCTCTCACTATTGCAGAAGCATCCCTCGCGTACTAGCTCTGCAATGTCCTTCGATGATTTTTTCTTCCAGCGAATTCCCAACACAAAAGAAAAAAATAAGATTCAAATAATTAGTGAATTCCTTTCGCATTCCCTGCATAACTCTCTCTGTCATTTTTTTAAAGTGAGCTGTCACTGCTCCAAAAATGTTTGCAATAGCGAATTTGGACATCGGAAATTTCATGTCTAATATGACAGAGAAATATAGAAATATAGAGTTTACTGAATTAAAAAAGAATTTATTATGCGATCCTGTTATTATTTTATAGTTCCAATCTTGACAGTATAGTTCCGTAGGATACAACCTATAGGGGTGAAATTTAATGCTTCCAAAACACAATGCTGTCTTCTGTCATTAAAGTGAAACCTTAACAGTATGCCATTATCCCTGAATGACACTTGCATCGCTGAAACCGAAAAAGTTTTCGCTTTTAATATGTGTCGATGTCGACAAGAACTCTGCAAAATGTCAAGACTATGGAAGATATGTGTCACCTTTTCTGATCTGGCAACCGTTTGTAAGGCATTTATTCGCCCTAAACTGAAGTACAATGCTCAGATTTGGTCTGGTGCTCCAAAAACTATATGGAGCGGTGCAGGGAAATAACTTCACGGGCAATAACTTCACATGGGCAATAACTTCACCTCGAGTGGGCAATAATTTCACTTTTTTTTGTGAACTTATTGCACACCATAGGTGAGCAATAACTCCACTTTTTTGTGGGAAATAATTTCTCTTAACATTTTATGATAATTCAAGAACCGTACCCCGCACCTACTCTAAATCAAACAGGAGGGTTGCGCGTGCCCCCCCAAAGGCATTGCATTGTTTATGGAATCTACTTGGGATTTCGCAACTAATAAAATAAACAGTGCAATGCATATGGGGAGGCATGCTGCCGCCCTGCAACCCCCCTGCTTGGGTTCACTGTTTGATTTGCAGTGGGTGCAAGGGTCTTTAGTTATAATAGACAAATTCTCAAATTTTAGGTGGGAAATAAGTTCACAAAATTTACTTATTACCCACCAATGGTGGTGCCCATGTGAAGTTATTGCCCGTGAAGTTATTTCCCTGCACCACTTGGAGCTACTAGACAGAATACAAAAATGCGCGATAAAACTAATAGGCGATCGATATCCGACAAAATTACAAACATTTCAAATTCTGGAACGAAAATATATATGCATTTAAAAATTGACCAGCATAATTGTGCAACCTGGCTCTCATTCTATATATGGTTTACCAAGGAGCTCTGACCCCTCTTCGAGACCAGACCGATCGTTAGTATTGGGTACAAGTGTAGTTCTGGGGTCAATAAGAACTTTGCAAGTAAACTCGCTGTTTTTTATCGCTATTTTACGTCTATACCTTTACTCGAACGATTTAAAGACTTTGAAATATACATAATATAAATATATAAGAACCAAGGTCAAGCACAGGAGTTTTTTGTCTTTAGTCTTTTCTTATCTTAGTTCTCTCATTGATATTTTTCCCGATTAACGTAACTTAACTCTTCTTTTTAATGACAATGTCCATGTCCATATTATTTATTAATTTTTTAGTTTTACTTAAAATGTTCCCATATTTGTTTTTATTATTATTGTTTTATTTCTATTTTTTTTGCTATAAACGTAAAATATGTCGCCATGTATATCCACATATTAACTGTGCAATCTTAAAGAATGTTGTTCTTATTGCACAGCAAATTATTAAGATAAATAAATACAAATACAAAAAATGAATGTGTTCCACGCTGAGGCGAGCGGGAATTTAAATTGTTAAGATTGCAAATAGGCGATTTGCAAAGCGGAATTAAATCTGATTTAGTTAGTTGAACTGATGAATAGAAATGGAAAACTCTCAAACCTTCCTTTTTAAATAAATGTTATTTGTTGGCAGTTGGCTGACGAGTGATTTGAATTGACCATTTTTGGTTTCTTGGAAGCTGCTGATTGTTTATATACCAGCTCCAGGGTTGTTGACCCCAAGAGTTAAAAGCTACCTTTTTAATTCATATAACGTTGTAACTTTTGTAGCACTAACACCAGGAAAATGCGTGGTTTCTATGTGTTTCCTTTGGTTCCTTCAACAATGCCCCACATCTTCGGAGTGGGTGTTATAGTGCACTTCTGTCGGATGTGCATCTCGCTTACATCCAATTTGGTAATCATGGAATTTCACGCTTGTTGGTCAGAGGTGATGAGAATATTCCTTACATGATGTCGCCATGAGGTGAAGCGAGACCGACCTATCTTATGTGCTAGGCATGGTGGTTGGTTTGACAGTTCTCGGTAATTTCTCGTGGAAATGTCCTTGATTTGTGTTGTGTGCATAAGCTCTAGTTGCCCACAATGTAAAGCATTTAGTTTGCTGAATTTCGCTACATTTGGGTATTCAGACTTCTTGAAAACACCCAAATTGTATCAGATGAATTTGTTGGGAAGCAACAGAATGGAACTAAACAAATCCATCCAGCAATCCTTTGGAGTTGGCTGAGGATGCAACAGTAGTCTGAAAAAACCCATCTTAAATTAAATTCAAAAGTCAAAAATATTATTATTTCCCGTAAACTTTTGGTACATAACATCATAATAAGATCTATATAGATGGGGATGAAATTATTTTTTTTAGATTTGTAAAGAATCTTGTGGTGATTTTCAATGAATCACTTACATGGAGTGATCATGTCACATATTTGTTAGGGGAAGTCTATGGTGGGCTGTGAATCTTGCATGTTTCAGGAAAATGGCTCCCAAATAGAATCAAAAACATAGGGAGGGGCTACAGTCCGCTTGGGCGAACTGTTGGATACCCTATTCTTATTCCTATTCTCATAAGTGGGCGTGACAAAAATCAAAGTATAAAACGAAGCTTTTGTAAAAAAAACGCTCCCTAGCTCAAACTTTGAATTTTCAAAAAAAGTTTTTTTTTTTTAATTGTGGGCGTGTCAGTAGGCGGATTTTGAAAATATTTACACATGAGCATAAAGGGCCCCTAGAGAGTATATATTATAAATTTCGGCTCCCTAGCTCAAACTTTGGATTTTCAAAAAAAGTGTTTTCTTAAATTGTAGGCGTGTCAGTAGGCGTATTTTAAAAATATTTACACATTTTTCGAAAATTTTGTTTTTTTGAGTTTGTGGGCGTGTCTGTGGACGGATTTCAAAAAATCTCAAACTTTATTATTTCGGGACCCTAGAGAGTATACGGTTGAAATTTCAGCTCTCTAGGTCCAGTAACGGACGGACGGACAGACGGACATGGCTAGATCGACATTACTATCGATGCTGATCATAAATATAGTAACTTTTAGGGGTCTACGGGCAATATTAAGGTATGTTACAAACTATGCGTCAAAATTAATATACCCTTAGAATAGGGTATAATGATGTTAAATAAAGTCAATCTTATTACCGATCCTACTTAACCAGTTTTTTGTGATCTTTATAGCTCAAGCAAGCGCGAATTTGAGATAGCTTTTAATAGCAAGTTCCCGCACACACAAACTCTGTTTTCAATATGCCTTTTAAGAACTTCCTTAACTTAACAATCTTAATGTTTTTATTAATGTGTAAACATTTTTGCTCTCGTTGATGTGTAAATATATTTTTTTTTAATTTTTTCTCGGTAGGGGCTAGTTGGAAATATCTAGCGTCACCATCATCGTCAGATTGTGACCGTTTGAGAACAACCGCGTGTCGTTGTTTTTTTTTATTAATTATGTATGTTCAATTTTAGAGATTATTATGTTCTTATGAAACACCGGAAAGTTGTGTGGAAGTAGATTTGTTTTGAATAATTGAGGTTGTATAGCTTGTAGTTTGTTGTACATCAGTTGAAGGTAAGAGGAAAAATATCGATTTGTACTTCGGTAACCGATGGCCGATTTATGAATGTCACTTAAACGACAATCGATGCTATATTTTCCCGGTACATCGACACACTTGAGCTTTCACAAACAAATTATTTGTTCGGTCAAACATTAAATAAAATTCGTCGTTGACATTAAATATATATCATGGTGTTATTTCAATACAATACCCAAATCTCTTGTTTATCAAAACCACAACCTCTGTGATATTTCCACATGCAACACTGACGAGCCTACATGTTTACACATCAACTATACCGTGAGTGCAGCGTGGCTCACACCTTTTTTGATCTAAAAATGAACAAAAGTCCCCAATACCTCTTCTAAAGGTTCCAGTTTGGTTGCTCTCTCCATAACAAAGCTTTAATGTTACTTTAATTTTTTCGTTTTAATACGACACGAAACTAATTTGTTGCTTTCTCTCCAAGACTATGAATCTCACTCCGTTCCGATAACAGGAGATTGAACAGCAGGGGCAACATCGAGAAAGATCGTAGCCGAATTTTAAGGCAACAAAAATTGTTCAAGTAGACTACTAGGTCATAGTTTTCGAACCTTTATATAAAATATAAATCACTAAATTAATTTATAATTAATTAAATTATAAAATAATTGAAAAAAAAAACTGAATAGCAAAATAATATTGTATCTATTGCCTCAATAGACAAATAGTTTATAATGCGATATAAAATTGAAATGGATACTATCCCTAGAGTATTAAACACTATACAATATACTACTGTGACCATATTTGATCAAAGCGAAATAAGGGACAGTGTTTTTTGTTTACAAACTTTTTGTATAATTAAAAACAAATGAACAACGATAAGGCCTGTAATCACCGAACAATCAACCCATACTAGTGCAGATTTATAAGCGCTCATAAGAGTTATGAGTGCTCCTTCTACTCTAGGCTTGAGAGCAATAATAAATTAAAAATTTCGGAAATTCGAATTGAGATGGCTTTTCCTTGAAATTTAAGCACATATTTTCAAAACGGAATGAAATTGTAGTCTGGTTTTTGCAAATATAAAGCGCCAGAGGGATTTTCACAGGCAAATGTTCTCGTACGGGTATGCATTATGTTTCTAGGTCTTATTTTTAATTTAAAATTACACAGTCTAAACTATGCACATTACTAATTCATATTTCTGACGTTCGCACTCTCAATTTTTCAAAAGAACGATCGCAAGTAACATAGCCAGCGGCATTGTTTCAACACTGCTGCTGTTGGGCTGTAGTCATTGTATTTGCAAAATTATATCCAAAACAGCCCTTCACTGTTGATATTATCGACAGTGACTGTTGCTTTTGTTTATTATTTTTTTACAATAAGCGTGCGCTAAAGGGATTTTGTTATTTTTCTCTAATTGATACAGTACCGACCCTTTTAATGTAGCCACATCACAGGCAGGGAAATTTGAATTGATGTGTGTATTCAACTTTACAAAGTTTGGCCCTGGTCGGGATTCGAACACCAATCACTTTGTGAATACACTACCATCGCACGATTGCCACGAATTTGAGCTATCGTAGACAAAAACACAACCCTATAAGTGCTTGGTGAATACGTAATAGGCGCGGGTTAGGAATATTACTGCAACAACACCACCAGCATTGACCTCAGTTATGAAGTGATCCGAAACCAGGAGGCCTGTAAATATTTATTTATTCAGGCGGAGCAGAAGAGGTGCAGTAAGGCGGCAGGGTTATTCCTGTCTATCCTAATCATAGCCACGCCGTTAAGGAAGACAAAGACAAATTTATTTTGAAAATTTTTGATAAACGACTCAATGAGGTAGCAACCAGGACAGCCATGGGATAAATTAATTACTTCACCAAAGTATACCAATTCCCCAGGAAGTGCAATAACTGAACCGTTTTTCGATTTCAACGTGAACAAGCAATAATTGATTCCATAAGCAATAGCCTAGACCAAACCACTATTTTTTTTCGCAGATTTAAGCAGTTTATTTCTTTTTATTCTTATAAAATTTATTTAATATCCCACAAAGAAAAGAAACGCAATAATTTTCTAAACAAATCACACATCCTTCAATTAAATGAAAAAAATATTGTGTAGAAAAAACGCACAAGTTCTAATTGCCCAAATGCTTCCGAAGTCGCTGTCAAATATATTCTACGTGCCAATTTCACTTCCTGAAATCAACCACTGCAATATGTTATCTTTCACATCATACTGTATTCAAGGCCAAAACTTCTTATTTCTATGGTAAAACAAAAGCAAAATTACATGCCTTGTACCGCGACCATAAGAAATGAGGCATTCATTCAGAAAGACGAGATACAAAATGCAATTGGTACCAATTTATACAATTCAGCTATAACTGTACGTTGTCTGCAGTTTATTTGCATTGCGTTTTGCTAAAATTGTGATTGTGCTTCCCTTTTTCTATTCATGCACCTAATAACTGGCTTAAAGGCACACACACGTAAACTCAAAATGTTCTGGAAACATAGTAGTGCAGGAATTGGTAAGGCGAATTTCTGTCGCTCTCCAGATTATGTATTAGCTGAGACTTAAAAAGTTTTCTCTTAGTCGGCTTCATGGCATTCGTGTATGCTTTTGTGCCGAGGTTATTGATTTTACACTCGAAACTGATGCTGCTGCTGTCCTCTGTAACTGGGGATGCCTACTCGTACCGCCATTGCATGTACTATTCACACGCTACTA
The DNA here is from genome assembly GCA_949715645.1 of Portevinia maculata. Classification (NCBI taxonomy): domain Eukaryota; kingdom Metazoa; phylum Arthropoda; class Insecta; order Diptera; family Syrphidae; genus Portevinia; species Portevinia maculata. The sequence continues at coordinate 335,791,352 of OX454525.1, read as the reverse complement.
TGGTATTGTGTTTCTAGATTACTGGACGACGAAATTAACTGGGGCATAACTCGTACGGCATAAGCCTGTAGCCGCGTCACACATACCAAACAAGTCGGCAACCAAACGCCCTCCGCTACCCCATCAGCTAACAACCTTTCCAGATGTGTTATCACCCCAAGCACGACAACTGGTACTCATCATGGTAAGTGTAGCGCAAATGATGATTTTTGGGAAAACATATAAAGACAGAGGAGGTTGTTCCGTCGTCGTATATGGTGCACCCGAACAGTCGGAATGGACGTCAGGCAGTATCATGGAATACCTAACCGGGCTGCTGCATTGCCAGAACATTTCACTTAGGTTTATTATGTACATTATGTACATTGTAATGCCACTGCTTCATGCGGTTTCAGTCACTTGAGGGACTTAGAACTGCTTTTGTTCGTCGTTCGTGGTCCTGTAAAGTTCCCTATCCCGATTATTTGTAAATTCACTCTAAAATCTAAGCGATAGAAGATTGCGTTATTGCGGCTTCGGTTATTTAATTGCGAACATTTCCCAGGTTTCCTTAGAAGATAACTCACCAAGTTATCCAGAGGAATCCTTACGGTGGAAATGAGTCTGGAAGTAACGTGGTGGAAGTTCAAATAATGTCGTCAAGATTTAAATAAAGTTTTCAAATTGCAACAATAAAAGGCATTGTTGAAGGTTTGGGAAAAGTTATCCAATCAATTCAAATATGGAACTTATTGAGAAAGATTAAGGGACTCTGATTTTCTGAGAGATAAATATTATGATTAAAAATAGGAATATGAATACATATATGTATCTATGAGTCATGAGATAGAAATAATAATAATGCGATTAAAAGTAAGAACATTAATCACTTTGCGCTACATCACCCTTCGTTTGCTTGGTAAATATTAACAGTGTGTGTCTAAGCTGTTGAGGTAAAAAGTTTGGGGATAGGTGATTGTTCGTGTCACAAGAGACAGCATTTGTTAGTTTAACATAAGGCTACTGGTATGTTTATTGGTAATTCGGCTATTGAGCTTTCATAAAATGCGTATTTAGACATTGACATTTGTTAAGAAGCGAGCGGCTCAAAAGAATTCCATGCCCTAACTCAAACACGTTATGTATATATAATTATATTTTTAATTATTTTGAACTTGCCGTGAACCAATGGTTAGAGCGTTGACGAAAGGGGTAAACTGTTAAAACTGATGCCCCATATTTTGCGAAAGTCTAAAAAACATCGAAGAGAACAAATTGTCATAAGAAGCTTTTTAAATTTGCCATTTGGAGTCCGTGGAAGACTGTCGGTGCCTTCCATTCGTGCCAGAAATATAGCTTCAAGTCATGTATTGTCTGTCAACAGAAAAATTACGCTCCCTAAAATCCCTTGTCGTAAGCGAGTTAGAAAATTAATTACATGTTTTATTTCTTCAAAGCGTCCCGCAGATGCAAGTCTGTCGGTTAACACGAATGTATATCACCGGTGTCGTAAAAGAAAGATAAAACAATTAATGAATAATCGGAGCATGCACGTGTCAGATTCGTAAAAAAAGGCAGGGCTAAGAGTCCTGTACACCAGAAATGCAACAACACCAGCATATGATTGACCTTAGTGATGAATTGATCCGAAATCTGATGGCCTGTTCGTCGAAGTCGAACCGGCGTACTCCACAGGCAGACCAGTAGAGATAGTGTAGTAAAATGGGAGGGGTGTTACCCCTTTGATGCTGATCCCAGCATCACCGCTTAGGAAAAAGAAGATTGTTCTTTGTTTATACATAATAATGACGAACAAATATGTAAATAAAAAAAATTTAAAATTGAATCGCGTGCGAATTGCAAATATGTTCATCTAGTAATGTCCTTAAATATCTTAAAAATAAATCATTCGCTTTTTTGATAGTTGCATGTTATGACCTCAATAAGGTATACCCTGTCCATCTTATACACACTAACAATTCGCCTTACTTCATTTGTTGTCACTTAAAGGCCATTAATGTTTGTAAGTGAGTTTTCTCTACTACTAACGGGGAACGGGATCTGTACCGTGAGGAGCACCTGCTTGAGACACTGCAGCCTTCCATGCTCTGCGATCCCGAGCTCATTGCTTCGAGTTGTCCAGACCAAGCACCCGATCCGTGATGGCTTGGTCTTTACGGAGAATCGGATTTCTTTACCTTTCCGAAGCTATGAGTCGAAGATCCTTTTGGCTGTATCATTATGGTCAATTCGCTTGAAGTTGCCGAGCAAATGTAGTCAACATGCCATAGCTTTTTGTACGACATACACATATTTGTACCTACAACTCAAAGAGTTTGCGATTATACCTTCTTCTCCATTTGCCCTCCTTGCACACAGGCCAAATATATGACGAAAAATGTTTCTTTCAAAGGAATCCAATATCAAACCTCCCTTCGTGCTTATAACCCAGCACTCGGTGCCACAAAGCAAAAGAGAGAGAGCTTTTTATCCTTCGAGTCAAATAAATTTTTTAATATTTTTCTTCACTTTGTCAAAATAATCTTTGTACTTTCTTAAGTGTTTTGAGCCTGACCAAACCAAAAATACAAGGAATATTGCTTTGAATAATAACCCTTGACTCTTAATTAATCCGCATTTAAATAAAGTCGATATTAAAGAGCGAACAGGGTTTTTCAATATCATTCCGCCCCATTTTGAAGAACACTTTGTTTTTAATGGGTTGCTTCACATATCTTCTTTTTCTTCTTTAACGGCAAGGCTATGATCCGGATTAAATAGATCATAAGCCTCTCACTTTTGTGCACCAAGGGGTGCACCTTGGGTGTTTCCCGGTTTGACCTCATTGAATATTGCAGGCCTTCCGGATTCGGATCACTTCACCCATGAGGCCAATCAAATACTGGTGTTCTTGCATTTGTGTAGTCGAGGAGTTTTTGGCCTGTTTTTTTTTTTGTAGAATTTAGCCCTTGGCATGCTCCCATTATTGATCATTGTTAGATTCGTCTTTAAAGATCTCTTGAACTCCAGCCGTGTCAACGGATTGCAAGCATATTTGCGAGATAGATTCAAGTTGTTAAGTGTGTCGCTAGGCTTGCAATATATTTAAAAATTGCCTAGATGATTCCCCCCCCCCCCATAGGTATTGAACTGTTTATGGAATGTACTTGCAATTTCGCAACTAATCCCATAAACAGTGCAATGCAACCCTCCTGTTTGGGGTCACTGTTTGATTTGGAGTGGGTGCAAGGGTCTTTAGTTATAATAGGCAAATTCTCAAATTATAGGTGGGAAATAACTTCACAAAATTTAGGGTGAAGTTATTGCTCACCATCAGTGGGCAATAACTTCACAAAAAAAAGTTATTGCCCATGTGAAGTTGTTGTCCGTGAAGTTATTTCCCTGCACCACCTGATCCACTTAAATATTTCTCTATTGTTCCCCATAGCGTTTTGAAGCTATTGTCAGCGTTTTCTCTTTTTTTTTAATAATTCAATCAAAAAATTATTTGATCTTTGACAGTTGATGAGTTCTCGACAATTCCATGCAAAGCATTCGACAATCGAGCATCGACGAATATTCTGGCATGAACAAACAAACTAGAAAAATTTAATTTTGACAATAGTAATGAAGTGGGAGTAGGCATGCTGATTCCATCCAGTTGTTCAGTGCTTTCATCAAAATAAACTGTCCGTCTACCTCCTCTGCGGCACCTATGCTTGAGGAATCATATAAAGATAAAAGATATAGAGAGAGCAGTTTAGGACAATCAATATGATAATTAAAAGTAGCTCTAAGGAGCATTATAAGATAACACTACCTTCATACTTCAAGGGACTTTAAATTTATCAGAAGACATCTGCAGGGAGTTTTTGGCATCACTCCACCGGTTTTTGAGATGTATTCGTTTTTCTATTTTGCGTTATTCGATTCTAAGCAAAAATCTGAGTATTGTTCTTACGTTTACTCCAAGTATTGAAAAATCTAAAAAACATCAATCAAAATCAATTTTCATAGTTGTAAAAAAATATGCCAAAAATCTGCATAATCGAGTATATTTCTGAATAAACTGAATCAGCCATCTTCTTACACTCAACTCAAGTCATCAAGACATCACATTTGCGCAAAATCTTTAGGGGTTTAAGAAAAATTCTAAACTGTTATGGTATCTATATGAATAAAAAAGTTATAAAAAAATATTTCAAAAATTGCAGTTACAAATTCGTTTCAAATAGTAGTACTAACTCCACTGGAACCACATTTTCCTCCTGTATGTTGTTGATGTAATAGGTAGAGTTCACCGATCCTTCACGTTCATGATGCACAGTTCGGGTTTTTCGCTCATGAAAATGTTCAAAGTTACATAGTCAGACAGTTTAGCTATTACCAAATATCGGCCAAACCTTGTAAAAGTTACCCTAGGGCGACATTCTTTTCTAAAGCCTCAAAATGCGTTTGACCGAACAAAACTCAAAATATAGGTCAAAAACGACGGCAAAACACAAAGTGCATTGTACCCAATCATCGACTTATCGGCAAAATTTGAGACATTATAAAACAAGACAAATACAAGATAAAGACAAGACAAAATAGTGTGGTTGAGCTGCTCTCAACAACGAAAGTAGATACATACAAAATGTAATGTTTGGACAATTGGTACCGCCCAATGAGCTGCACTCCCATCAGTTGCATTCGATGTGTATGTACTATGTATGCAAGTGTTGATCTAATGCTGCGAAGCTAGACAAAGCGACCGACGCGTGCGGGAGTCAAGGAACCGTGTTTTTGTTTGACTGATTGTTTGGTGACAAGCAAAGGTCCCCAATGACTCATTGACCTGAAGTAATCGGCCAACGGCAACAGATGGATGAGGAGGTTTCTTTTGGACGAAGAAAAACCGATGGGTTGATTACCAATTTGAAAGCCAATGAATAGAGGTAGCAATAATAAACGTTTGATCCATCCTACATAACTCTCTTTTTTGTCATTGTCATCCTACATTTATTGTTAATGAACCTTAATATAATTATATGTGTTTTTTAATTATTCATCTGGCAACTCCTATTTGTCTAAACTTGTTAATTAAAGAAATAAGAAAAACAGATGTGCCCTTTCGGCAACACCAAGTTTGGTGATATGTCTCTCTCTTTCTACTTTATGATTAATAAAGATTGCTTTTTCCTGTTGACGTTGAACTTGATAGTTGACTTTCTCAGCAATAACTTTTTAACAATCACTAATTTCTCGCTACATCCTAAATAAAATTTATAATCGCGAAAATTTTTGCGAGTGTCCTTGCGACACACCATGTATTCACCAAAATTATTGACGTCATAAAAGGGGAACCTAAATAGCGAAATAGATTATCAACGGCTTGACCACGGCCTAGTCGATGTGAGGTACAAAAAGCGACTAACTCCCCCTTTACTCAACGTAGGTAAAAAATATTCACGTAGGAAATCATTTTGAATTAATTTCCTTTTCCATTTTTTTCTGTTCCTAGTTGCAAGTTGCAACAAGCACAAAATGCTGCTCCTCTTAAAATCCTTCAAATTTCTTTCAAATTCGGTTTGCTAAGTCATTGCATCTAACCTTCATTTTCCTTCGCAGATACCTTATTTTTCTTCTTCCTTTACGACGAGGTTTTGATTAGAATTACATAGAAGGATCATAAGCCTCCTTTACTGCATTCCTACTGGTCCGCCTGTGGGGTTCACCGGTTCGACCTTAATAAACACCCGCAGGCCAGTTATCTTCGGATCACTTCATCAATGAGGCCAATGAAGTACTGCTGTTGTTGCATTTGTGTGATTGAGAATTTTTGAGCCTGCCTTTTTCTACAATTTCGACAAGTATGTCTTAATATACGAAACGACAGTGATTTCTTGTGAATACAAGAGAAGAGTCGCTTACGGAGAGAGAACAGAAAACAGGAAATAGTGTCTTATAATTTTTTGTTACATTGCTATTGGCCCGCTGTCTCTAACAGTGCTGCGACCAATAGTGTATCTTTATATTTGTTATACCTAGATATATTCTATAGAAATTGACCCGCTGTCTATGCTTGGCTGCGATTGTTTCCTAGTTAGTTGTTACGTCCTCAAATCTACTATGTCTTTCCTTACTTCATCCATCCCTTTATGTATGGTTTGCGTTTGCATATTTGACCAAAATATCCAAAATATCAACATAGTCGATCGATATAAGCATTGACTTTTTTCATCGATCTATTTCAGATGTACCAATACCCAATAATAACATTTTCAGGACTGGACTCCTTCACCTATATCCATCGCCACCTCATAGTTGTTACAATACAAAGTACATTCGCAGCATTTCTACACCTTTGTGATAATAATAAACAGTCGCTTTACAAAGAGCTATATCGAATGTTTACTTTTTATCAGGTTGGTTCCCTTATCGCACTGGAATGTGATTGGCATTTACACATTTTTACATTTACACATTTTATTTATAATAGACTTATGCAGTAAGATACAATATCTTATCAATTAGCATAAGCTTCAGTATAACAATACTTTTACTTTAATAGAGAGAGTACTAAGTCAAAAACAGAAAAAAAGAAAAGAAAAGTTACTTAATGAATAAAAAATAATACAAAAAAACAAGCAATGTAAAATAATAAGTATTGAGCTGACGCATTTTAAAGTTAGGAGTTAATGAACATACTTGCTTTATCGAAGCGTCTCAAAATATTGTCTAAGTCTTGCTTTAAACCGAGTGGTGCAGCCTATCAACCTAATATTGCGCGGAAGGGAATTCCATAACCGAATAGCATGTACCTAAAAAATGGCGGCTAGAAAAAAGGTAAGAGTAGCGTAGTGGCACCAGGTCACAACTTCTAGCTGAGCGTGAAAATAAGAATCTGTTGTAAGGATAAGGTGGTTGTCGTGTTTGGATGATACTGTGAAGCATTTGCAAGGTCCTAAATGCAAAAAGTCTTTCCAGAGAGAAACCATTTATTAGTCTGGAGTAAGAGGAAATGTGACAATATCGCCGCAGTCCGAATATGTACCTTGCCACACTATTGTAAACAACATTTAACTTCCTTTTATTTTCAACGTCGCAATTGCTGAAAAGTTCACACCCGAATTATAGTAGAGGAATGAGCAGTGTCTTAGCCAGTATCATCCTTGTTTTAATTGGAGTAATCCGCTGTGTGGCCCATAACATGCGTAAACCTCCGTAGACTCTACCTATGGTCATTTGTATGTGATTTGTCTAGGTAAGGGTCTTATTAAAAACTACTCCAAAGTTTCTCACTGTGTCAACAAACTCAATCGGGGTAGTATTGAGTCGTATTTGGGGGAAGTACGTTGTGTCGATAGAGCATCTGGAGATTGTTAAGCATTTAGTTTTGGCTGGATTTAGGCGTAGTCCATTAGTTCGAGACCAGTTCAAAATCTTACTAAGATCTTCATTTAACTCACAGGCACCATTTTCAATCATACCCAAAGGGGAGCTGTAACAAAGCTGTACATCATCAGCATTGGATATATGGGTTGACATAATGGTTATTATTGATGAGTGCCAGCGAGCATGTTATGTGCATTGGTTTAACTGTATATCGATGATCAGTCGTCAGTGAGTATGCCATATTATCACATATCGTGTTGGTTTGTGGTATATTGGCGTGAGTATTATGTGTACTTCAAGTGCATGCTGTGTAAATTGATCGGACTTTTACGACACCAGTGATCTTTAGTCGCGTCAACCCACGGATTTGTATGAACACTTGCGGGACAACAAAGATGTAAAATGTGTCGCTAGGCTCACCTGGATGTTAAAATTGCCTAGATGTAATTTCTACCCTTAGTCGCGTTTTACGACAAGCACTCTTTGGGCGGGACGGGAGTGATATTCTACGTCCGCCAATGCACGGGAACGCAGGTACTTTACCGACAGACATGATGAGCATTGGCTATTATAGCCCTACTCGACCGACTAGTTAGATAACCCCGCCAATTAAAAAAAAAATAGATGTTCCTATTAAAAAATCAAAGCAATTCAGTTGATAGGTATTAAACAGCTATAGCAGGGCAAAAAATAAAAATTGACGATTGGTTTTCGACTTCCTATATTGAATAACCTCATTGTGGGTGTCAACGTGCCATAAGCCACATAAATAGACAATTAGTCTAAAATGTGTCACAAAATTATATTATTTTAATTTAACGTTTATTTCAATCTTTTTAATCAATTTAATTAGAATAAAAATGACTCTTTCAACGCAGCGAAGAATTTCTATAAAAAAAACACAAATATTCTGATTAAATCCTAACCACACAATTTCCAAATTATTCTCCTGGTCCTTGCCTTTTCGCAAACGAAACGCGAAGGATAGAAGACAATATAATAGAATTTTTTTTTGACAATTCTTCCTAGATTAAAAAGGATAACTCAACGAAGCGTAGCAGAAAACAGAACAGCCGTAATCGTCTTCATTTTATATTTTGTAGTCGAATTAAATATTTTTTTTATTTGTTTACTTTCTCCCCCGCCATCAATTTCACGCAAGTGCGGTTAGCAGTGTCACTTGTATTTTGTCTTCTCATTGTAATAGTAAGTAGTCTGCATGCCTGTCGTGCCCTTTCTCTCATACATGCTACACGTACTGTATTCTACAAACCCTCTCTCTCAAAAAAGGTAATTTAACAAAAAAAAATACGAAAAAATTTACTGCTAAAATAAGATTTTCTCTTTTTTGCATCTTTTGTCGGCAAGTAAGTTTATAGCAATAATATTATCCCACGTAAAACTTAAAAGGCTACAGATGTGCTTGAATGCTGTTGTGCTGGTTTCCTGTATGTTGCCGCAAATTCCATGTGTAAATGTACGTGGAGAAGGTGTATGTGCGTATACACATTGACTTATGTGTGAATAGACCGCTTGTTACAAACATGCCAAAAGCTCTGCATACATTTTTTATTCTCGTTTGAATGCTTTTAGTAGAAGAAAAGTTAATCAAGATCCTTTGTTGGAGTCACGTTCTTAACTAAATGAGGTCATACGAAGCGGACTTCAGGATACATTTAATTTTGCCATTATTATGATCGTTATAGTATATACACACGAAGGTATATGTGTACGAACATAAGGGATAGGGAAAGTGTACTGCTCTGTTCTTATTGCTCAAACTTGCAAATGGCAAACTCTGATGACTTAAAACCTTAATTTGTGTCTTTGTAAGCATACTCTTCCCAATTGTCTATTTACTTCACTATGATTGGAGGGTGTAAGATAAGTCTCAATAGTAAGAATAGTAAGTAAGTCCGTTGTTATTGGAGTTGTCTTCGTTAAGCTTTGTCTCTATCCATTACAAAAAATCTGGGCGTTGTATAATAACACAGTAATTCAAATATCTTGTCTTTTAACTGAATGGCTGATTTGTTTTCTATGGGCAATATCTTTGCAAATTTTGAAAATTTGTCTATGGATGTTAAAAATAATTGCCCATCTTACTCCATTAACGAGTCGGTCGTGTATTCCGGGATTCGTGTACGTTGAAGTTCTTTTTTTTGTTGGGTTTCTGCCATATTTACTATCTTTGCATATGTTACATTTCCCTAAAGATTCGTTTATATTTGCTGCCATATTTGGAAAACAATAGTTCTGCATTATTTTTTCTCGGTTGTCTTTTAGGCATCTATGCGTCTTTCTATTTATTTTTTTGTCGGGGTGCGAGACTTTCTACACTGGAGCACCCAGACACAATACTGGTCCATTGTACTACCAGGCAGACACACCACTTTTTACTGTGAGAATTTACTCGTTTTCCTAAGAAAAATCTATGTTCTCTATGGATTAGTTCAAGTATTTGTTCTTCGTCGATTATATCGGCTAAATTTTTTTTGTGTGAATCTAATTTTTAGGTTTTTTTTGAAATGATCACTGCAAACTTCTTGGATTAATTGCATTGTACATTGTATGTTCACGAGCTTTTAAACTGTTTACAATATCTGATCGCATTTCATTTTCAGTATTTCCTTTATATTTCCTTTTTATTGGTTTTCTATGACAATATAGATGCGAGAGTTCCTATATTCTTTCTCGTTCTTGTTCTTGTTCTTCTTCTTGTTCTTTTTCGTCTTCTTCATATCCTTCTTCTTCTTCTTCTTCTTCTTCTTCTTCTTCTTCTTCTTCTTCTTTTTTCTTCTTCTTCTTCTTCGCCTTCTTCTTCTTCTTTTTCTTCTTCTTCTTCTTCTTCTTCTTCTTATCCTTCTTCTTTTTCTTCTTCTTCTTCTCCTTCTTCTTCCTTAATGGCGGTGAGGCTTTGATCAGAGGATTAAAGGGATCATAACCATCCAATTTTTTAAGACGTTTATTGGTGCTTCTGTACTAATAATAAAGTCTGTGCCATCTTCGTCTGCACTATGCTGTTTTACTGAAGTTGGATTGCATTCGCTAAAAGCCGCGTATCTTTGAAAATGTATCCGCGGTTGCTCATAAGAACGATTACAAGAATTATAGCCACCAGCCATACATTTTTGTTTGTAACACACATTATTGTATAGATTGCAGCATGTATCCAAAGCAGCCGTGCTATGGATGTTATCGACAGCTTTCCCCAGTATTGCAGGCGATACAATGTTGCTGTTATGCCCATACTATTGCGAACATTTCATTTTCGTTTGTCGCATAGTTTTGCTCTGAAGTAGCGTAACGACTAAAATTATTGGCACCACAAATTTTTGACCCAACTATTGGCACCCCATCATTCAACAGTGATTTTTCTCACTTTTCTGCGTCATTAGTTTGGAGATAGCTATTCCTGTTTAGTTCTGTTTTATAAGTGAAATTGAAAAAACCTTCGAAATTTGTTTTTTTTTCGTTAAGGACCTATAATTTTCTAAGTTTCTTATCACTACTTCCTTTTGTATTTTTTAATGAAACTATAATAATGTCATTAAAGAAGTTACTTTTAAATTTATTTTGTAAAACAAGGTATTATTTTGTTAATAAAAGTGGTGCCAATAATTGGCCCCAGAAATAAATAGAGTTCAATTATTGGCAGGGGGGTGCCAATAATAACATCATAGGTAGCAACAGTTATTGGCCCTGCCAATCGTTGTACTTTTATGAGTGCCAATAGTTGTATCTTTCAACCATTATTAATTTATTGAGCAAAATGTCGAAAAAAAATTAGAAACTAATTTTTATTCGTTTCCTTTAAAAATAATATAAAAAGTAGTTTATTAATTATTTTAATCAATTAATGTGATATAAGTATCTATTGATTTAACTGTTTTAATTAATTAACTTTGTAATGAATTAAATAATATATTTTTTTTATTTTCCTATAAAAAATATATATATGTATATAGCTATGTAGCTATTTCTTTACAAAACTATATAGCTATTTACTTTTAATTAAATAAATAGCTATGTTCCTTTAAACAGTGAAGTATACGACAGTTCCCTAAAAATATATATATTTATTTATTCATTTATAGATACTGTATTCATCTATTATTTTATAATTTAAAATAAAACGTTTTGAAAACATAAATAAAATAATAACACTTGATGTTTTTTCTGTTTTAAAGAGTGCCAATAATTGTAGTTTTTTGGGTGCCAATAATTATATCAGGGTGTCAATAATTGTAGTTTTTAGTAAGCTTTTTTTAAATTGGCATTTTTAATATATTTCCTAATATTAAATCTTTATTTATAATACTCAATCAATGCGAAATTTTATATTTTATACTCTGGTAAAGAACAGATTCAAACAAATTCAGAAATAAAAATGTTACAGTCGATCAAAGTTGAAATTTCCTCAGGGATGCGAATAATTGTAGTCGTTACGCTATTTAAAATTCAATAAATGTATGATATTGCCTTTTCCTCACCAATTTCGCCTTTCGATAGTACCCCACCAATCGCATAATTGAATGTGTCTGTAGCTAAAAAATAAGGCTTGTCGAAATCTGGAAAAATTAGAAGTTCACTTGATATAGGAAGACGTTTTAGTTGATTGAATGCTTTTCATTGTATCTTTATTGAACATAATGAGTATTTTCCTTGACTGATTCTTTTTTATACTAGGTAATTTTTCTCCCGCAGTGGCGCAGAGGTAAGTGTGATGGACTACTAATCTAAAGGACTCAGGTTCAAATTCCGCCGGAGTCAAGTAGCTAACATCTAAAAGTTTTTTCCACCTGCGAACGTCGTACAAACATCCAAGAGTATCGATTTTCATGAGAAGCTTCTTAAGTTTGCCGGATTTAGATAAAATAAAATAATTAGACTGGTGATTCACCATATTTTGATTCCATCCTGGATGAAGTTTTTTTTAATAGGTTTTAACCTTCAAGGTATCTAACCTTATGACGATTGAACGAAGTTAAGAAGCGGTCAAATACTTCAAAAAACAAAAATCAGTTGGATAGCATGAGATACCCTCTAAGTTCTGAAAAAAGATGGCAGACATCGGGTCCAAATGGCTTATGATTCTCACCACCAAACTGATGAGAGGCGATCCAATGCCTAAGGGAAAGTTTTCTTTTTAATTTTTACAAACGAAAGGGCGATACACGAGACTGTGATAATTGCCGTTCAATCAAGCTGATGTCACACACCATGAAGATCGTTGAGCGGGTATTATATATTTTCTTTTAGGACGAATTACTATTTGCGTCAGTTTTTGATGGAGTTCGGTTCCATAATTAATTGCAATTTTGATTTCAAAGTAATAGTTTTGTTTTGTTTATGAAAAGTTTGTAACGGTTAGGGTAAGGATCTAGAATCCCCTGTGATGGCAACAGATGGCACGCTCGCGATGCTCGGACTAGCTCGCCGTATTGGGGTAGGAACTTGTTACCATATTAAAATAACCCGTCAAAAATAAAAAAAATTGTGCCAAAAAATATATTTGTCTAACCAAACCACACAGTACACCTTATCAAACATACACCTGTCAGGTGACTGATGATGTTGACACCTGAGATGATGGTAGGTTGGATGTTATACTACTTAGGCGTGCCCACTACCATTGAAGCTGCATACGCTTCACGCCATTGTCAACGATTGCCTGGTATGTTCCTTCGTTGACCCCTTTCATTCGAAGCGCTACTACTCACTTCACTTACTCATATTCATCCCTTATCATTTCCTCTTCCTTTCTTTCCTCACCGAACTACTAAATCATCTAACCACTCATTTCATCAAGGAAAACAACGTGTTGGGAAACGCATTAGTATCTTCAATTTCTTCATATATTTAAGTTTATCGAAATTTCATTTTCGCGTTGTATATGCATTATTTATCAAACCAAATCAAAAAAAATTAAACACCACTTTGAAAATTCCTACTATATACAATGACGTTAAATATCAATCAATATAAAGAAAATTATAGAGAGAATATCGAATTCTAATAAAAAAGCTTAAACTCTATGACTTACGTGACCATTAACGACGTCCAGATGTTGTTGTGCGCACAAAAACCCTCTTGATTCTGTTGTCACTGTTGTTGATTAATTATATCCAATTAAATTTAACATTCTCTTTACACAAAACACCACAATATCTTATTCAAGATTCAAATTTAGCTTACTGATCGCAATAAGCGATACCAAACAAACGAATACAAAAGGTGAATAAAATTATAAAAATCGCGATAGATGCTTAGGATTAAACGGTCCTTTCAATTAATTTAACATTTTAAAACTGATTCGACAAAAAATGAGTTTTTGGTTGATGACCTGTTGCTGCTTGTGCGGGTGGTGTATTGGCGCTCGTCACACAAGTTGTGTTTATCACAAATTCGGTTGCGTGCCGGTATGGTCCAGCACGTGGTACGTGGATGCAGCATAAGCGTCCGAGGGGGATTATTTGGTTGATGACGCGCGAGGTTTGCGACAATTGGTTTTGGTCGACAAACACTTGCGGCGCTCCAGAAAGCGAGGGGGTGTTACGTCAGCGCTGAAGCGCTTCACCTTGTATGCTCCTCACGTGTGGTGTCTCGAGAAAAAACTCGATACGAGGTTTGTTTGCTGCTCGTGGACAAAGTTGCAGACAATATCTTCTCCACAAATTGCCCACCGAAACAGACCCTGCTATGGAGAAGAGTAATCTGTACTTTTTGCTAGATCCAAGAGTATTTGATTGCTACTTACTTGTTTTTTTTTGTTATTGTTTCAGGTTGATTAGATCCCACTAAATAATTAATGCGTTTTCGCAGCACAACTGAGATATAGTGGATTAAATCTAAGATAGACTTGACTTCACAATTCCCTCGTTCGCAACTCAATCTGCATTGACAAGAAAGTAATCTTTACTCTTTGTAAAGTCAAAGGGATAATTTGATTACTTACTTGTCGTGTGGATAATTCAAACGCAGTAAGTAGAATATTAAAAATGAATCTTTTTAATTACTGGCGACTTCGCTAGGGTACTTAAAACTTTTCTCGTTTGTCTGAAAGACACTGAGTAAAAATGCTGCTTTAACAGTACCTTCTTTGGACAGAGTTAGAAATGGAAAGATCGAGCGTAGCGATGGGAAGTTTAGATCAGCCATCGCGATTTTATTTAGTACTCATGTACTAAATGTGAGTTATTCTGGATGGTATAATTGGGAGGTGTTCGTAAGGAGATGGGAATGGTGCCAGAGATGCTGAACTAAAAATTGTAGTGCGGATGTACGCTACAAGTTATTTAGCCAATGATGTAGAAGATGGATTTTTTCAATGAAGTGAAGGTGCAATGGAACATTTGGTAATAAGCTTTAATGCGGAAAGTGATAATAGCAAAAAGGTACTCGTCGTTTTTTTTGTATTTTTGTTTTTAATTTAATTTTTTTTTCTGTGATTTATTTTTACCTTTGAAGGGGATACAGGGCCTACAGGGGATACCCTTAAAAAACGCGCCTGTTATCTTACCTCTTGGTGGTGTGGCAAAAGATAGATTCAATTTAAACATAACAGTTGGTAACCATATCGATATTTTTGAGAGATTTGCGGCAATTTATAATGCTTATTACGGTTGCTTATTGAAATCCATAATGGTCAGAGTAAAAGGCAAATATCCTAACTTCCTTGTACTACAAATATTAATTTTACAGAGTGTAGTAAATTACATTTATATAATCTATTGCAAATTAGGACGAAGGAAGAAGTGCTTAAAAGGCGCATCCTATTTTTGATGACGTCGGAGCAGGTGAATTAGCAGCACCTATAATTCAGGACTATCGCTTAAGTACCCCATAGTTTAAGTGTAGTTAGAAAATCAATATAAAATATTATGTTAATTAAATAAAAACAAATAACAATTAATATCAAGATCAGTAAATAAAAATAAATAAAAATATACATTTTGATTATCTATTAAATAAATATGTACAAATAAAAAAAAATATTTTATTTATTACAAACAACAACAAAATAAAAGTTAAAGTTATCCTTGAAGAGGATACTAAAAAAACGCGAACATGTGCCCGTAGGCACATCCACTCGTTCCACATACAAAAATTAAACTCAAATCACGACTATTTTATATTACACCTTTATTACACTTAAATTATGGGTTACAGTCTAATACCGCACTTCGCTAGGTCCCAAATAGAACTAACACCAAATATCTTTGTCTCCCGTTGGGAAACCGCTGGTCCCACGATGTGAATCGCTGATTAGTCAAATATGCTCCGGTGTCATATCAGTCAGTTGCACTGCTTGTGCATGCAAGTGATGACGCACCATTCCCAGGTGACTGGCTGTTCTGATCTTGGAGTGTTGGATCAGATGTCTCGTGTTAACTTAAAATATTTTGTTTATACACTCCGTTCCATGTGTTAATGAACAGGTAGTTTCTTGATATAATTTTAATCCTTCGATAATATGAGAAACACCAAATCCAATATGAAAGATGGCTATATTATGTTTTTGTTGTAGGAACAAATTTGGGATTAGGTAGATAAATTCAATTTTTATGATCCTTTTCCCATAAAGGTCATAAAATTAGTCCTTTTTTCGTTCCACCTGTTTACGACCAGTAACTAAATCTACCTGATAGATGCTTAAAAGGTAATAAAATAACACAATTTGTTTGGAATAAATTAATTTGGGTTTCATTATGATTATAACAATAGTTTTTTATAATGTGTTCTAACTCCCGATTGCTGAATAACTTCAAGAAGCCTGCTATGAAGAGCTTTTATACAGTTCTTCCAAGTAATTTAGTGATACTTCGGACCAGCCTTGTTTCATGGCTTCAATTATTTCTTCTGGGTTGGAGTATTGCTTTCCTCCTTCGTAAACCGTTTTTGAAAGTCATCCCCACACGTTTTCCATGATGTTCAGGTCCGGTGAAAATGGCGGCCATGCCAGTAGGTATACATTTTGACTCTGTGTGCAAGTTTTTGGTATTCTTGCGGTAGGTATTGGTGCATTGTCCTGTTGGAAAATCTATCGTTGTCCACCAAACAATTCGGAAAAATGAGGAAAAACTTTTTCCAGTATAGATTTTTAGGTGATTGATAAATAATAGTATTCCCCAATAAACTTATAAACTCTTTATAAAGTATTTATTGATGCAAGACTCAGAGTGTGTAGGATTAGATGAACCTACAAGGAAAATAGAGCATAATTTGATTTAAAGGAAAACAATTTATTCATTTCCTTCTTTTCTTACTAGAGATAGAGAGGGTAGATCTATCATCATTGGCGCGGAGCACTGTAAGTCCCTGTTGCGTATTAGTCGTATTTGATTATGATCTTTCCTCGTGGGTAACACTGCATGAGCAATATATTTCATAAGTAATTAGTATGGCTGACCATAGAGTCAGTAATAATTTGTCTGTATGTGGGACGATCCTTGGTGAATGGAGACTGTGGTCATCAAACGAAGAGTGGGCAACGGGATTCAACATCAATCCGAATCCTGGAGCAAGTGGTGTGCATTCTTCTTTCTCTCCTTCGTCTTTTTTCAGCACTCCTCTAGATAATCTGCAAATTAAGTTTTGTTGTGTGTTGAATCGATGCAAAATAAAGAACACCCGGACTGAGGCAGCTAGAGATAAAACAATGTGCGCATCGGAGCCTTTTCTGAATTCCACCTGAGTTAAAAGCATCTCAATTGTAAAGGTAAGCTAAATTTCTAAAACAAATTTTATTAGACATAACAAATAGCGCTAATAGGGAAGCCACCAGAGTGTGTGAGGTGACTCAACAACCTCATTACTATACTTTAATAAAAGAATTTTTGTTTCCAACAAGTATACACATAACAATTCAACGATTGCCATTGCCCTTTTAAGCTGTTGTTTATTTTAATTCTTTTCAACAATGATCCCCGAACCAGTGGTGGGGAAGAGTCAGTGAGAACTGTTTTTATTAATTAAAAATACCGGTCCCTGCTCGGGCGCCAGTAAAACAATTATTATTTCATTAAATAAAAAATATATTTTTTACGATTCTGTTCGTTTGTTTATTTCTATGAAGCCTAAGCTCTATTTTAAAACTAACTCGAGAAGAAATTTAATGTCTATGGAAAAATAATGTGTGACACAATGTGTAACAAGGATAATACGACTCCGTTTTGTTGTTCATACTGAGATTCTATTCATAATTAACTATGTTTATGTTGTTGAAATTCCAGTTTTCACACGGAATTCCTTCTCGATTAAAGGGAAGATGGTAGGAATCGGGTTATATGAACGTCAATTAACTGTCATCTACTTAGGTATAAGATGACAATACAATTCTGTAAAACGCCGATGAAAGTAGGACCTTCTAGCTAGCCCAATATAAATTCCATAAACTGTTGGTACGGTGTTTTCCACACATTTATGTATCTACCTATTTTCAATTGAAAGGTAAATTACATGTGTTCCACACCTTTAACAAATGGATAGTTTCACCCACTTCCACTGGTTTTCCAATATGATTGCAAAAGCTCAATCAACCAAATTCTAAATAGGTAATCACTCAAAATAATTTGGCTTACCTTCAGCGTGCCTGGACAGACGGGGCTGGGCTCGAACCATTTTACCCTAAAACCAAATTAATTCAATATTTGGCCAAGATATTTCACTGCACGAACATACATAACGGACCGCATGCATTTAACCGCAGCAAATGTCGATAGCCAACATTTCGGCACATACTGCAGCTGAGACTATAACATTTCACTAGAATATATGTATGTATCACACCTCACTATAGATAATAATACCTTTGTTCGTATAGGTATACCTACACCGCCTTCCAGTAATGTTGTTCTGAGGCTATTTGCAGATTGCTAGGCCATCTAACTAGAAATAAACCGGCCTATACCCATAACAAAAACAGCATCAGAAACTGAATGGACGGACCGGGTTTACCGTTTGGCTCACATTAATTCCAGAAAACACACGCAAAACCAAGCACACATAATATGAGAACAAACTTATAGTACTTAAATACAAGCTGCCAGACACTGGTACAGGGTTTGAGTCGCAGAATAGCGCAAACAGCCACCCGATCTGCTATCGGCACACAATTAAAGACAGATTTATGTAGTGGTTTTCAATATTTAATTGAATATTATTCAAAATCTCTCTGCGGCAGTCCTCAGGAAGTAACCGCACAGCTAATGGCCTAATGTATTTCCAAAGGATAATTACTTTGCCATTAGGGTGATTAGTTGGAAAATTCACTAGGGAATAGAAGCGAGGCGGGCGAGACACAAAAATTCATACACACTCAGCATCGCCATACAGACACACGACTTACTTTATTATGTGTGGAATCGAATGCGATTGTAGAATTTCTTGAATTTCTTTGGAAAATTGATGCTGTATGTACGAGGTTCTATGTGCTGTAAGTGCTCATCCGGTCGATAAGGGGCTAGGACAGGGAGAGTGTAGCGAAGCAATTAATGAACGCATAAGTTAAATGTAATCAAACGAAGGCAATGCGATATTCGTTGAGCATCTGTACCGGTTGCGACAATTCGATGAATGAAATTCGATACGCAGGAGTATACCTACCTAGTTGCTCATTGCTGTGTATCGCTTTTCGGGTAATTTATCGAATTAGCAAAACGTTCAATGGGTAAAGTGTGTGTCCGGATAGGAATGCGATATCCTACCATCACCATGTGAGTACAGCAGGGGATTCGTTCTTCTTGCAACACCAAAGATGCTTCTATCTATCAGTATTTACTAAGGGGCTATTTGTATTTTGATGTCTTCGTTCTTGTTAAGCATCGTTTGATATTTACAGCGGAGTAAGCAGGGTGAGTTGTGGTGGTTTGTGAGAGTTGAGTTTAAGAAGAAGAACAAATAATTTGACTGAAATCTAAAATCGAAAATAGCTATGATACGCGTTTTTACCCTCTAACGTATACAAATAAACACCATGGATAGGTCTTCGACTCAGTAATTTGTAATTATTAAACTACTCTAGTTGAAGGATTTTTATTTTGTTATTTTGAGCGCAGTGGATCGCTGATTTGACTCTGGAATTGTGCATTTTAAACTACTATTTACTAATTTCCAATTTATTTCTGTTATAAAACATAGGGAAAGGGTACAATTCATTTGGGCGACATCTTGGAAACCCTATTTTTATTCCTTTACTTCATAAAGTGTGGGGGGGGGGGGGTGAAACTCAAAGTATGGATGAATTGTGAAAAACCATCTACATATTATTTTGTTATACAACATTTTAAGGATTTTATCTACAAACTTTGCCAAGAATAGGAAATTCATTTACAATGATTTCTTCAATAAAACGGTTTTATTGTTTGAATACATATCTAAATATGAGCATTAAGGGCCCCTAGAGAGTATTATATTACAAATTTCAGGTTCCTAGTTCAAACTTTGATTTTTCGATTAAACTTTTTTATACCCTATTATAAGGGTATATTAATTTTGATGCATAGTTTGTAACATACATTAATATTGCCCGTAGACCCCTAAAAGTTACTATATTTATGATCAGCATCGATAGTAATGTCGATCTAGCCATGTCGGTCCGTCCGTCTGTCTGTCGGCATAAATTAGGCCTTTAAACTGGGCCTAGAGAGCTGAAATTTTAACCATATACTCTCTAGGGTCCCGAAATAATCAAATTTACGAATTTTTGAAATCCGCCCACAGACACGCCCTCAAACTCAAAAAAACAAAATTTTGGAAAAAAACGAATTTTGAGCTAGAAAGCTGAAATTTTGTATATATGATCTATGACTCCTAAAACTGATCGGGATATAAAATTTTCAAAATCCGCCCACTGACACGCCCACAAATAAATAAAACAATTTTATTGAAAAACCAAAATTTGAGCTAGGGAGCTGAAATTTATAATATATTGGGGCCTTTAAGCTTATGTGTAAATATTTTCAAAATCCGCCTACTGACACGCCCACAATTTAAACAAATTTTTTTTTGCAAATCCAAAGCATAGGGGGCCCTTTATGCTCATATGTAAATATTTTCAAAATCCGCCCACTGACACGCCCACAATTATTTTTTTTTTTTTTTGAAAAATCAAAGTTTGAGCTAGGGAGCTGAAATTTATAATATATACTCTCTGAGCGATAGGAATAAGAATAGGGTATCCAATAGTTCGCCCAAGCGGACTGTATGCCCGTCCCTATGTTTTTTTTTTTTAATTGGCCCCTAAAGACAATATATTAAAAATTGCAGCCTTCGAGCTCAGAATTCGAGTTTGCGATATATTTCTTTTGTTGGGATTGTGGGCAACACACTGACACAGTGTGCAGATATGAAAAATGTTGGCACTTGATTATTTCGGGCCCCTAGAGAGTAGGTATATCGTTCGAGTTTAAAATCTAATTTTTATTTTTTGCTGACGGACGAACATGGCTAGATCGATATTACGTGATCGACGAAGATCACTAATACTTGTTAGTAATTTGTTGGTGTCCACGGGCAATGTTAGGGATTGTAACAAACAATTGGTCAAAATTAATATACCCTTAGAATCGACCGGTTATTTTTTCAAATGGTAACAACACCGACATAAATATCTTCCGCTATTTGGATTAAAAAGTTTAAAAATATTCAAAACTACTCAATTAACTTTTGGTAATAAAGCTGAATGGCAATATAAATTATTAGAAGTTCGCATGTATTTACAATATTTTTGGGAATAAAACCGATTCTACGCTATAACTTGACCCGTTCGCGTAGGTTCATTATTTTGTGTTACAAAAATATATGAAAAGACTGTCAAATCTCCAAACAAATAATATTAATATTGAGGCAGTGATATTTTGACAGTGTTCAATAAGAGTATTCTCTCCCAATTGAAAGAAGCATTTGTTTTTTTTGGCTGTCAAACTCACTCATAGAATTTCATCACTTTTGACTGTTTTCATTCCCTTACCAACCTTCTGTTTTTTGTGTAAAAGAACGTAGTGCAGGCTGCAGAGTCAGCCTACAAATATCGTTGCAGCGCAGCGCAAACACCAGCGCTTGTCGTAAAAAACGACCTGCCAATATTTATTTAGTGAACTGGCGAACCCCATCGGCGCACCAGTAGGAATGTAGAAATGTAACAAAAGGGGGATTGCTTAGGTCCATTGAATCATGGTCATGGCATAGCCGTGAAGGAAGAAGAAGAAGAGGAAGCACGCGAACGGGTTTGTGTATAGTTTCGCATGAAAGTTTATATACACTTACGAATGCAAATAAATACGCAAACGGATTAACTATCTACCTTACTTCACTGCACAATTTTGTCGTTGGCCGTATAGGAAATCTTATTTCATAAGGCTGCAAAAGATGGTGGTAAAAGAAATTTAATGTGGGATTCAAAAAATCTACAATAGATAATGAAAGTTGACCACAATGAAGCAGTGAATTTAGGTTAAATAAGATTTTTTATGTCGCTACGTGGCTGACGGTGATCGCTGCAGTGTTACCACTTTAAAGCAAACGCAATACATTGACGTTAAATGTTAAAAGCATGTAGAGAAGAAATGTCAAGAGCGGAAGTGTAAAAAGTGGTGCAATTTCTTCATATACTTACTCCTCACAGACTTACTAGGAGTAGCACGTACCAGCTATTACAGAATATTAATCCACTGTAAAGATCCTTGACAAAAATTCTATTGATGTTTCTTCTGTATTTTTTTACGACAAGGTTATGAACCGGACTTCAAATTACTTTTTATAAAGGAAAAAGTTGGGAGAAGCGGGTAGGTTAGCCAATTCTTAATAAAGGCATAATTTATTTTCTAAAAATGCCTTATTCAGTTCCTTCAGTCACTTTTGAAAAAAAAATTAAGCTATCAGACAAAAATAAATACATTTACTCGGGTGGATAATGGCCACGTGCCTAAACAACAATTATACAAAAACTTACATTTTATTCCAAGGTCCAATATTTGGCACTGTGACGGAAGGGCAACACAATAATTTTCAGACTGAGATATTGCAAAAAAATCAACTTGAGTATTATTTTTTTGTTACGCTGGGTGGGGGTTATCTTCAAAAGACGAAACTGAGCCATACCGCTTCTCCCTTCTTCCCCATTTCTCTGCGGTACGGCCGTCTTAACATATCATCGCGGGCGGGGAGGAGCCAATCAGCAATTTGTCTTTCATATCTATAACTTCAAATTGGTTTCACGAACGTTTTGCAGTTACCTTCCCATTAGAAGTTCCAGCTAACTCCGCAGTTTAAACGCGGTTACTTATAGCGCCAAGTCTAAAGGTTTGGTTCTTTGTAGACGGCGTAGTAATTTTGTTTCATCCAAAACTTGGAGGACTGTAATATTTATGTGACTTTCTAGTCGATTTGTAGAACTTTGTTTTTAAAAGTTTGTAAAAAAATAATCTTAATTTGGTACAAGCCCAGAGTTGTATACCATATGTCCACACTGATTTTAGCACTTGCTTATAAAAAAGCGTTTTGTTCTCTATATTAAGCTCGAAATATTTTCCGAGTAACCAAACATTTCTCTATATTTATTATCTATTTCTCTGTTTTTTTTTTTTTACACGCGCTTTCCATTTCAGGCATCAAGTGTCGATTCGAGATAATAAGATAGATTATTTATTTTCTTGTAAGTAAAATTTATATGAACAGATCTGGGCTCGTTGAGTGCGATTCGCCAAACCTTAGTCCATTCATTTACTCTATCCAGAGCTTCTTGCAGTTTTTCTGTCGTTTCTTCGACCGTTTTACCTACTGCTAAGATAGCAGTATCGTCGTATCAAATGTATCTAGCTCAGTACCTTCTACGTGTGGTATGTCACGAGTGTATAATAAGTATAACAGTGGACCAAGGACGCTTCCTTGCGGCACCCCAGATATTATTTCCTTAAAATCTGAATATTCGTTCCACATTTGATGCGGTATACTCTATCAGTTAGGTAATTCCCCAAAATATTTTATCTGTGCAGAACTTGTCATAATTTAAGCATTAACCCTTCATAACAGACCTTGTCAAAGGCTTGAGAGACGTCAAGGAATACGCTTGAACAAATTCTTTTTTCTTCAAGAGATTTTTCGACTACATGTGTTATTTTATGCACTTGTTCAACTGTGGAATGCCTGCTTCTGAATCCGAATTGATGATCCGGAATGAGATGCTTTTCTTCTATTACCGGCTGTATTCGCCTAATCAATATTATTTCAAACACTTTCGATAAAATTGGAAGAAGCGAAATTGGTCTATAAGACGTTTTTTCATTCGGCGGCTTTTTCGGGCTTGAGAACCATTATGACTTCGGCGACTTTCCATTGTATGGGAACATATTCGAGTCTAAGCGCGACAAAAGGTTAATTAAAGCTTTTCTGTGTAGAGCTTTAAGAACCTCTCCTTTGATTATGTCGTATCCATGAGCTTTCTTAGGCTTACGTTTCCTTATTTCTTCCTTAAGTTCGGTTAGTGTTGCATTTCTTATTACACTATTGACCATATACGCCGTGTTTACAGTTTGAATTAGATGTTTCCCATCAAATGGCTTTAAAGTTTCGTCCAGGTGGGCGCTTTCTATTTATCATGCCTGGCCCATTCACCTCGATTTGTCATAGGCTTGAATTTGAGGTTTTTTAATACCTTTTAAAGGCTTCCAAAACGAATAATTAGAAGAGCATTTAAGGTATTTAAGAGATCTTTTTAGTGAGTTGCACAAACGGTTTAGATGTGCTTTATGTTCCGGAGCGCGAGTTGGCTGCCATTTTTTACGCGCTTTCCTCTTCTCCTTAATCATCTCTTTTATTTCCTGTGAATGAGTTTGAATGTAATTGTCAGACGTTTTCTTTGTTTTGGGAGTATTCTTCCACGCGGCATTCTGTTAGATTTCAACGAAGCGATCAACTTCAGCTTCAAGTACATAGGTCGTTTTAAGTGATACTTTCAGCTCAATATTTGTTTCAATATCTTTTTTAAAGTGATCCCAATTAGTTTTCGCGGATGTAGCCGGTCCTACTTTTTTTAATCAGAGCTTCGCTTATCGTCATAATGATTGGAGAAGGATTAGAGGAGAGATCGAAGCTTTCTTAAACTTTTATACAGTTACCAGATATTCCATTGACAATAAAGAACTCGATCAGATCTGGGAACCTACATATTTTTATCAGTCGGCCAGTATGTTAGCTTACCCGTCGAGTGATAATGACAACTGTATTGAATAACCGCATTATAAAGCTTTCTACCTTTCTGAGAACCTTGAACCTCAGCATGGGTGTTTCGCGTTGAAATCGCCACCAATAATAAAAATTGGTTTAAGAAAGTTGAAGATGTTTGTAAAATCACTTTCTTTCTTTAAGTTTACATCGCACTGGGCAATATATAGACGAAATGTTGAAAGCCCAATGTCTATTGCTAACGCGTGCCGTGCTTACTTACATATTACATTGCTTCTAGTTCAGTCTTTTATAAATAAAGAATGATCCGCCTCTGGCTCTTTCTGTTGGGTGGAAGGCGTGATGCACGCTATTTCCCCTTATCTTAATTTTCGAATATTTTGTCAGATGAGTTTCACAGGAATAGCCATAATTACAATATCTTTTCCTCATATAAATATTTTTAAGTTGTCGAGTTTTTGTATGAGCCCGTTGGCGTTCAAAGTAAGAACGGTTTGCGCAAGAAAGAAGAGCAAACTACTTGACGACCTTAAAGAATATAAAATATATAAAGCCAATAAAAAAAAAGAGGACAGATTACTAAACGACAAATTATTATTTAAAACAAACGCACTACCTATATGACACCGCACTCAAGTACAGCACCTTATAACGCAACAAGAATAAAACCACACATGAGACAGATCAGGATAAACAAAAAAGAAACAAACAACAATAGACACCATCATACATAAAACTTTCGTTTCGAAACGCGCAGTGCAGAAATTAATATAAATATAAGTTCTGGTAAAATCAAAATAAACACACAATAATAAAGAAACAAATTTATATTTTATTATTTCTCTTACCATTATCTAAGTTAACACAATGCACGAGTCAGGTGCATGCCAGCGAATCATAAGGTATTCGCTGAGTGGACACTTTCATGCACAGACTTGTTCTCACGATCACAGTGCATGGAATCGGATTACCTGCATGCGCGACTCAACGGATGCGCGTGCGATTACCGGAATAGAGGAGTCAGCAGTTCTGATGTTGGGAACAGAGCTATCCAGAGGGAATATTGTAGTTATTAAGTTAGTCTTATTTTGGAGATTGAACAGTGCGGAGCTTGTAGAATAAATCGGTTATTTACTGGAAAGTTGTCGTGTTTTTAATTAGCGAACGGTTGGTGTTCGCGCGGGCTTCGGCCCGCGTTTATTTTTTAGTATACGCGTTTCGCGACAATTTAACTGGCGCCCGAGCAGGGACGGCTCTGTAGACGACATCCTTTTTTTTCTGGTGATAGCTTTATCCTCTAAACAGGATCCGAGATCTATACGTTCCATTGAACGCAAATCACTGTACCCATGAGAACACAGTGTTTATAGAACGATACTCGGAAAAGCTTCCATCGTACCCATGAGAACACGATTGGAGATCACAGAAGAATCAAAGGGATTCGTGTGAAGCAAATCGTGCCTTAGTAGGATGCCTACAATTATAAACGTTCGCATCTAAAACGGAGAACACGATCCTTCCGAAAGAGCTGTACCCAACAAAAGAATGCGAACTAATAATTTGCTTTTCTTTCCGTAGAGAACGCGAACGTAATTCCCACCGGACGAATACGGAAAATAAAATGAACGTCGTAATCCTAACGTAAGGATTAAAGAAAAACATATAAAAAAAAAAAAGGAAAAAAGATATTAAGAAAAGTTGTTAGGAAAAAGATTGTGCTAAAAACCGAAAACCATTTTTCCTAAAGGAAAAAAGAATATACGTGTGTGGTAATCAAAGTGTTATTTAAGTGCATAAAAGGGGAGAAAGACACTCCCAAGTGTAAAAGCTATAGCTTATCGAGAGGAGGAAGAATCTCCTCCATTTTAAAAGATAAAATCGCATTATCAGAAGATAAATTTAAGCATTATTTGTGAGTGCGTGCTTGGTGTGATAAAATAAAAAAAAAAAAAATTATTATACTAAAGATATACATTGTCAACTGCCACTAGTTCCAAGGTAAGGTACTTTTCTTTTTTCTCGAATTTCCTCTTTTGTAATGGACGCAGTTACTAAATCTTTGACGGAATTGACCGGAGCGGTGAACGCCATCCTCGCGCAGCTTAAAAGCTTTGAGGGTCGTGTAAAGACTCTGGAGGATGGGCAAATACCGCGACGTCCAACCACTGAAGAGCCGGTTGAGCTTTGTGCCCCGAGAACCGAGGCGGATTTAAGAGAAATTTCTAAACTACCCGATTGCGTTAAAGAACTGCAAATCTTTGACGGAACCCCAACGCAGTACGTGACATGGGTGCACGTAGTGGAGGGTATCCTCAAGGATTTCGAAATCATTAGAGCGAAGCCTTTATATAGGGCTATTCTGCAACACATTAGGCAGAAAATAAGAGGTCCTGCGGATGCTGCCCTAGTATCGTACAATATATTTGACGATGACTGGCAGGCCATCAAACAATGTCTCTCTCTGCACTATGCAGACAAGAGAGATATGCGGACCCTTGAGCATCAGCTCAACCAACTGTCTCAAAAAAATACAAAATTGGATGAGTTCTACGCGGCGGTGAACCATCAGCTTTCGCTGATGATCAATAAGATCAAGACTGAGACGTTCAGTCAGGAAACGGTCTCCGCACTCGTGGAAACATACAGGAATCGCGCCCTGGATGTTTTCATCCGCGGCCTTAACGGCGACCTCTCTAGAATACTGATTGTGCAAAGACCAAGGACTCTGCCGGAAGCCTATTCGGCATGCCTAGAGATGCAGAATCTCAATTTTCGGAGTCATGCTATTCACAATCATTCTGCGAATAACACTATAACGGCTCCGATAAACCAAACTTTTGGAGACGAGTCTAGACCGCCTCTTCTACCGAGGAGATCCTCTCCTCGCACGTCTAACCAATGGAGGCAAAAAGCGCATCACTCTGCCCCGCGGGCTGGAAGTGATCCACCCTTCAGGCCGACTGCTTCCAAACCCCATGAACAAATGGAGGTAGACCAGTCGATTCAAACCAAAAACGTGAATTATATGAACCGCCCCCGCGGTTCTAATCCTTTTAAGAGGAAAGCGAATTCGGACAGGTATGCCCAAAAACAACAGAGGGTAAACTATTTGCACGAGGAATCTGACTATAATCAGGTAGCAGAAGAGGAGGTTCAAGACGAAGTAAATTTTATGGAGGACGGCCATCCAGCGTTCCATATTTAGAATATCTGACGAGGGACGGGCTCACCCTCAACTTTCTCGTTGACACGGGTGCCAACAAAAACTTCCTTAGCCCGTCCGTTGTTACCAAAACTGCATCCCCCTTGACTCAACTTGTTCGCCCTTTTTATATTAATTCAGCAGGTGGAAACATAAAAATAGAGCAAAAGCTCTGCGGTAGGTTTTTCCAAAAATTGGGAAATAACACATTATTCACATTTTATGTCTTGCCTGGTCTTGCCTCTTTCGATGGGATCATAGGGGACGACACCCTTAAGGAACTTGAAGCGGTCATTGACCGCAAGGAAAATACGTTAAAACTCAAGCCAAATATAACGATCCCATTGAAGGCCAAGGTGTCCAGGGAGGTCAACGTAACGTTAAGCGAAGACTTGAACGAAAATACCAAAGTCAAGCTACATTCCCTAATTAACAGATACGACTCCCTATTTGGTCCTATTAACCTAGTCGAAGCTGTTAAAACGACGGTAAGAGCGGAAATCCGAACGAGTACGGATGAACCAATCTATAGTAAAAGTTATCCGTACCCGGCCTGTATGAGGGAAGTGGTAGAGAGAGAAATAAAAGATCTCTTGGCCGGAGGCATTATACGACCTTCAAAAAGCCCCTACAATTCACCGATATGGGTGGTTCCAAAGAAACCAAAACCGTCAGGGGAAAAACAGTATCGGATGGTGATCGACTACAAGAGGCTTAACGCGGTCACTATATCGGATACATACCCGATCCCAGACATAAACACCACTCTTGCCAGTCTGGGCAAGGCAGCATACTTCACAACCCTTGATCTGACTTCGGGCTTTCATCAAATCGCGATGAAAACCTGCGACATACCGAAAACTGCCTTCTCGACGATGAATGGAAAATATGAATTCTTGAGGTTGCCCTTCGGATTGAAGAACGCCCCTGCGATTTTCCAGAGGATGATCGATGACGTACTCAAAGAATACATAGGGAAAATTTGCTATGTATACATCGATGATGTCATAGTTTTTGGGAAGAACGAGGACGACCACCTCAAGAATGTCGACACGATCTTCTCAAAGTTGCAGGAGGCCAACCTGAAGGTTAACCTTGAGAAAACCCATTTCATGAAGACAGAAGTGGAATTCCTCGGGTATGTCATTACCCGTGATGGCATAAAAGCCGATCCCAAAAAGGTAATAGCCATCGAAAAGATCCTTCCTCCAGAAAATCTTAAAGAGCTGAAAAGTTTCCTAGGCCTCACATCA
Organism: Portevinia maculata; assembly: GCA_949715645.1. Lineage (NCBI taxonomy): Eukaryota > Metazoa > Arthropoda > Insecta > Diptera > Syrphidae > Portevinia > Portevinia maculata. The sequence continues at coordinate 335,762,357 of OX454525.1, read as the reverse complement.
TACTATAGAAAATTTATTCGCGACTATGCGAAGGTTGCTAAGCCACTTACTAACCTCACTCGTGGAAGTAACGCCCAGATCAAAGCAAATGAGTCTAGGAGAGTCCCAATCACATTAAACGAGGAAGCGTTGCAGGCCTTCAACGACTTGAAGACTCTGCTGACGTCATCCGAAATTTTGTCGTTCCCTGACTTTGAAAAACCTTTCAATCTGACTACCGATGCGTCAAATTATGCGATAGGAGCAGTCCTGTCGCAAGGTGAACCCAATGCCGACAGGCCAATAGCATATATCTCGCGGTCTCTCAATAAAACCGAAGAGAATTATGCGACAAACGAAAAAGAGATGTTGGCCATCGTATGGGCTCTTGACAATCTGAGGTCATACCTATACGGAGCGAAAAAGGTCAGAATACACACCGACCACCAGCCCTTAACGTTTGCCTTAAGCAACAGGAATTTTAATGCAAAATTAAAACGCTGGAAATCTCGTATTGAGGAATATAATTACGAGCTAGTGTACAAACCCGGCAAATCCAATCTGGTAGCGGATGCTTTATCGCGTCTCAGAACTGAAGTCAACCACTTGTCTGATTCGGAACAGGCCGAACCAGCACGAAGTGTGAACGACGCCAACAACGACTCTCCTACAGACACAGCAAGCGAAAACCACGATTCTCAAACCGAAACAGCTAGCGAGAACAGCGATTCTCGCGCGGAGCCGCGTGGCGCCTTCCCCGACAGTGGCGCAGAGAAAACGCAGTCCACTGAGACTGCAAGTGAGGAACAATCCTCAATTGGTACTGTTCACAGTGCGAATGAAGATAACTCCGACCTTATCCCTCACGTTGAAGCCCCAATTAATGTCTTCCGCAACCAAATTTTCGTCAAAATAGGTAAGGGTATCGAGATCCTGGAGGAACCCCATCCTGGCTTCACCCGCCATTATTTCGCAATAAAAAATCAAGACAAACAGGGTCTCATTGACCTCCTGAAAGCGAAATTGAGACCCAACGTTATTAATGGCATCAAAATACCGGAGTCTCACTTGGCCTTACTCCAGCAGGTGTTTCTTGAAAACTTTAGTAATTACAAGCTGTGTGTCACGCAGAGATTTGTTGAAGACGTGAGAGACGAGGATAGGAAGTGCCACCTCATTATGGAAGAACATAAGAGAGCACATAGGAACCCCAGGGAAAATAGAGAACAACTTCTCGAAAAATACTATTTCCCTAGCATGATGAGTTTAGTTAAGAAATACACCGAATCCTGTGAAATCTGTAAGCTAAATAAATATGATAGGCACCCAAACAAGCCCGAATTCCAACCTACTCCAGTGCCAACATATGCATGTGAAATCCTGCACATGGATATAATGGAGATACAGGGTGAGAAATTTATAACCTGCATCGACAAATTCTCTAAGTTCGGAAAAATATTCCACGTCAAAAATAGATCATCCCTTTACCTCAGGAACAAGATCACCAGGATACTCCATTATTTTACAGTCCCAAAAATGTTGGTGACTGATAATGAGCGCAGTTTCCTGAGTCCAATAATTCAGAATTTTATCAAAATGTTAGGAATCATGCATTATTTGACGCCAGTCTACCGTAGCGAAGTTAACGGTCAGGTCGAGAGGTTTCATTCGACCATAATAGAAATCTACCGATGCTTGAAAGCGGAACTTAAGGGCCTGCGTCTTAAAGAACTACTAAATATCGCAGTGGATAGATATAATAACACTATTCATTCTGTGACCAGGAGGAAACCCTCTGACATATTTTTCAATAGAACCCAGCGGATAAATTATCAGAAATTGCTAGAATTTCGCACAAGGGTGAACAAGGAATTGAGGGGTGAGATACAAAGAAAGCAAGATATGACTAACGTTAGGTTAAATAAAAAAAAGGTAAAACCGGTAATCTATAAAAGAGGTGACATAGTATATACGGCTTATAAGGGGATTCGAGCAAAGAATAAACCCTTATTCCGAAAGGAAACGGTGGCCAAGAATAATGAAGTCACAATAGTGACAAGCACTGGACGTAGAGTCCACAAAAACCATGTTAAGCACACACCAAGGACGTAACATTAATTTGCTATGATTGTCATTAACTAGTTAAAACAAAAACTATTAATTCAAAAAAAAAAAAAAAAAAAAGGGGCAATGGTGTAACACACACTACCCTAAATATTTTAACAATCCACATGCATATGTAAAATTAAGTTACGTGCCAAATGGAGCACAATATTGTACGCACAAATATAACACGCACATAATGTATTTTAAATCCACACACGTTATATTAAATTCCAAAGCACAAATTCTAAGCACAAACGATATCACACACATAGCGCACGCTCTTAAAGATGCACATATACGTACAGCTTGCATATGTTTGTCAAAACCGTATTAAGCCAATGAAGCGTTGAGTTAACCACGCATTCCACGCAAGAATAAAAGGTTATATAAATAAAGTAAACTAAAGCAAGCGCTAGCACACAAGCGCTCCCTAAAACCGTACTTGGTTGAAGCGTTAATTAAAATATAAATTTGACACATACCGCACTAGAAAGCGCGCACATGCTAAGCGCTTATGCGTTACCTAAATTGTGCTATCCTAAACTTAGAATTAGATTACTATCAAATTGATAGCGTTGTTTTAAATTGTAAAATCAGTAAGATTAAAATTTAAAATTAGTTTTAAGAAGTTTTATTACTTGACTTAATTCAAGAAATTTAAAATAGATTATATGTAAAATAAAATCTTTAAGATTCAAGTTCCCACCAACACATCACAGCACTTTTAGTTTTACTTGAAACATTGAATTTTTCAGACTAATTTTCCTAGCTACCTCCTACGGTTATCAGATTTTTAACTACCAATCGCCAATGGTCACGATCAAAGAAGGCAAAGGCTGGATCATCGACGGGCACTTCAAACTGGTGCACGTAATCGACCTGACACAATTCGATCGCCTGATGGAGGCAGTCAACGTGTCAATAAATCTGGAGGGCTTTAGAAGCCCGGAGAAGAAAACAACTATCGCATTTTACATTAAGGAAATCAGCCAAAAGCTAATCCGGCTCAAGGGCAAAAAGGACCGGAGCCCTAGGTCAATCGATTGGATAGGATCGGCCTGGAAATGGATTGCCGGAAACCCCGACGCAGCGGATTGGAATAAAGTCCTCTCAAGTGAACAGGACATTATCAACAACAATAACCAACAATACAAAATCAACAGTGAACTTTTCGGTACAATGAACGAAACTTCAAAGAAGGTCAACTGGATGATAGACCAATTTAAAAACGTAGTCGAGGCATCCACAGTTGGAAGATACGAACAAGACATCTTGAATGAGATCATGATTATAAAGGACAAGGTCGATGAAATGGTGCGAGCCTGTCAAATGGCGAAAAGCGACCTGATAAACACAAACCTTTTAGATCGGGAAGAAGTCGGCAGGATCATTAGCGAAATCGAAACGCTACCATACGTTAATGAAATCGAAGCCATAGAGTACGGGTCCCCGTCTATCTACACGAACGGGTCATTATTACTCTATGTCCTTTCAATGCCGAAAGTAAAGGACGAGGAGTTCAACTTGCTTCTAACGAGGGCAGCAATCACCAACGGATTACAAATCGACTTGGAATTTGACAGGATGTTGGTTAACCACCGGGAGACATTTGGCATCATTGGGAAATGCCTCTTCATCAATAGCCTGGTAATATGCGACGAGAAATCGCTGAAAAAATTGGAAGAGGACAGCTGTTTGGTCAGACTCTTGAAAGGGGGACATACTGCATGTACCTTCCGTTCGAATTCAAGGGTAGTAATCGAACTAGTCAAGGAAGATATGATTTTCGTGACAAACTATAAGGGCCAACTAAATGCTACGAATGGCTCGCGAACCCTAGACGGGACATACGTTATTCAACTGGACAACGAAACGATCCTATTGGAAAACAAAACATTTTCGAGTTTCACTTACTCCCATGTCCAGGTACTCCCGCCCGTCCTTGCAAACATAACGAATCGAGTTCAAAAGATTGACCTCGAACACGTACACGGCCTAAGTATTAAGAACATAGAACGACTGAAGAACCTTACCAGTCATGTCATGGTAACTTCCATCATGGACGTATCAATCGTCCTATTGATTATAATTGTGGCATGGACCATATGGCGAAAGATCAACCTGCACCTGAAGCTCCCATCCATACACACTTTCGGTAGGAGAACCGATCCTGTACCCGACGAAAGGATTCATAGGCCCCAAGAGCCCCCGACGGGACAAGCTTGGCCATCGACCTCTGACGTCACATATGATCTACGGGACGTAGATCTTTAAAGGGGGAGGAGTTAACACAATGCACGAGTCAGGTGCATGCCAGCGAATCATAAGGTATTCGCTGAGTGGACACTTTCATGCACAGACTTGTTCTCACGATCACAGTGCATGGAATCGGATTACCTGCATGCGCGACTCAACGGATGCGCGTGCGATTACCGGAATAGAGGAGTCAGCAGTTCTGATGTTGGGAACAGAGCTATCCAGAGGGAATATTGTAGTTATTAAGTTAGTCTTATTTTGGAGATTGAACAGTGCGGAGCTTGTAGAATAAATCGGTTATTTACTGGAAAGTTGTCGTGTTTTTAATTAGCGAACGGTTGGTGTTCGCGCGGGCTTCGGCCCGCGTTTATTTTTTAGTATACGCGTTTCGCGACAATTTAACTTCTATATATACTATTAGTTCTATCGTCCAAAACACAGTGAGCAACACATATATTACCAATTGATGACTGACATATAACTAAAGGGTTTTTCAATAAGAGCGCTACAAAAGTTTTTTTCAATAAAACAAAAACGGTTTTGGATATCAATGAAATTCTTTATTCCTGTGAAAGTACGTTCGATGCCATTATGGCATGGAACTCGATTTCTTTTGCATGGCCACCGAGGGCACACTTGCAGAAGTCCAGACGCTGAACCCAATTTTCGGCGGTCTTCAAGCATAAATCGGCCGATACTGCTGCAATTTCACGTTCGATATTTGTACGAAGTTCATCAATCGTCGCTGGCTTGTTGGCATAGACCATAGACTTGACGTAGCCCCACAGGAAATAGTCTAACGGCGTCAAATCGCACGACCGAGGCGACCAAGCGACTGGACCATTTCGTGAGATAACACGGTTTCCAAACTTGGTTTCCAATAAATTGATTGTGGCATTCGCTGTGTGGCTTGTGGCGCCGTCCTGTTGGAACCACATGTCCTCCAAGTCCATATCATCCAATTGGGGCCAAAAATATTCGGTTATCATTGAACGGTAACGATTCCCATTCACAGTAACGCTTGAGAACGACGTGTGAGAGACACATTTGGGCTTTCTTCAACTGAAGCCTCAGCGGCAGCAATATTCTCGACACTACGGGCACTTCTTTTTCTCACTGGCACGGGAACATTTTGTACTGTGCTTGTGGATTCAAATTTTCCCACTAGACGCTCAATTGTTGATCTGCTAGGATGATTATGACGACCATAAACTGTACGTAGCGCTCTTAACGTTGATGCCACTGACTCCGAATTTCGGTAGTAAATTTTAATAATTTCGACTCGTTGTTGCCTCGTATATCTTTCCATCATTAAATGGTCTCTTCTTACTGAAGAGAAATGTCAAAAGAGCGGCAAGAAATTCGGCGTCGTTTGCTGTCCCTGTCGCTCTACTTTTGTAGCGTCCCTGTTGAAAAACCCTTTATATATAAATCCCCCTATCAACCTCGCCGATCTCACTTTTCGTAACGCTTTCGTCACGCGTTCACTAGCGTGCGTAAAGTAGTTTTACTTCAATAACTTTTTATTTGCGTCTTCACGGGCTAAGAATATCACTACAGCGACCCCGATAGCGCTTGTTGAAAATGATAATAATGCGGGAAAACGTATCTTGGCAAATTTAACCATAAGGTAAGCCCAGCGAAACCGTTCCACAAGTTAAAATGACTGCTGGTCGCCGGCGTCAAGATCAAACAACAGTCTATGGTAGAATGGGCGAAATCGTAAAAGAAAGAGACAGAGATCGAAACCCTTAACACAGTAATAACCTTACTCTGAGCCCGGGGCCTTAATTTACATTCAAAGGTCAGTTGGTTTGATGGAAAAGATGGGGTGGGAATGCATTTCCTTTAATTTTCCAGATTTAGGATATCTATCGATTTGGGACCGACCGTCTTGCAGATATTCCCGGCCGCCCCACCGTGCCATAGCTCAAAAAAGACAACGAAAAAATGGTACGAAGAGCCACAAATAAAGCACGGGCCAAGGATTGGGAGTGATGGAGAAGAACAAGTTTTTTTTTTTTTGTTGAATTTAGTGCAATTATGTACTTCTTGAACTATATTTGTAGCTTTATTTCATCCAACTTTCCTGCACATCAGAAATAACTTGGTATAATGGTACTGAAAATGTTCAATTAAATAATAAGTGGTAGGACATTTTTGTCTCGGTCAAAAAAAAAAATACGTAAAACCTCATTTTGCAAATTGTTACAGGAAAAACTTAGTTTGAGGATATACAGAAAAACAGCAAGCAAATAAAAAAACAAATCGAAGGAATTAATTTTTTTTTGTCTAATCGAATTAGCTACATAATTAAAATAAATAAAAAATGTAGGTACAACTGCAATACAGGCAAAAGTATGCCAATTATTTTGGTAGTCCGCAGTCAGTGCAAGTTGTATCCTATTTTCATTTTCGATAGGCATAAGTAAATAATGTTTCCAATACCTATAGAGCGCGGGCTCGCACAACACACAGAAAAACTTAAAAATATGCAGAAAGGATATTGAATTGATGACAGAAAGTGGATCTCTGGTGCTTATTTTTTACGCCATTTTGGCATTTCAGGAATAAAACTCAATTTACTAACAGCAAAACTAACTTCATAAAATATTGAACTAAAAACCTTTTTCAGTTGATAAATTTGAAATATACGTATAGGCTAGCTAATAGACATTAAAAAAAAAACTGGTTGCCACTTTCCGGTGACTTTTTATTGATTTTGTAGAACTGTCCCAAAACTCAATTATAATACGATGGGATAGAAGTGGATATTACAATCGACATGTTCGCCGCTTGTCATGGTGTAGGATGCAACATCATCATCAGTAGAGTGTATACGTAGGCCTGGGTATCCAGTCAGCCTGAAAAGTTCATTGCGAACTTTTGTTTGTCATCTCTACAGCCGGGCACTCAATATTAGCTCAATATATATGTATACAAAAATAAGTGTAATTAACTAATCGAGTACAGGTGTACACAGCCCCATGGCGGTGTAAATCCCAGTCGGCTATTTAATTAGTGAAAATTAGATATGTCGGTGAACGAGGCAATTGCTAGTGGTGGATTATCCTGCCGCCTGCTAGACCCAACCATTTGCTTACACATCTGCTCTCAAAAACAAATTCAAATTAGACTAATGAGATTTATAATTATGTCACCAATTTGGCAACAGAAATATGCGTTATATATTATATAGTGGTAAATATTATATTATGGTAAATAAAATAAATCGATAGTTTATTTGTATACCCTATTCTAGGGGTATATTAATTTTGACGCATAGTTTGTAACATACCTTAATATTGCCCGTAGACCCCTAAAAGTTACTATATTTATGATCATCATCAATAGTAATGTCGATCTAGCCATGTCCGTCCGTCCGTCCGCCCGTCCGTCGGCAAAAATTAGGCCTTTAAACTGCACCTAGAGAGCTGAAATTTTAACCATATACTCTCTAGGGTCCCGAAATAATCAAGTTTACGAATTTTCAAAATCCGCCCACTGACACGCCCACAAATAAATAAAACATTTTTTTTGAAAATCCAAAGTTTGAGCTAGGGAGCTGAAATTTATAATATATACTCTCTATGGGCCCTTTATGCTCATGTGTAAATATTTTCAAAATCTGACCACTGGCACGCCCACAATTATTATTTTTTTTTTTTTTTAATTCAAAATGAGCTAGGGAGCTGAAATTTATAATATATACTCTTTAGGGGCCCTTTATGCTCATGTGTTAATTTTTTTTAAATCCGCCTACTGACACGCCCACAATTAAATAAAACAATTTTATTGAAACACCCAAGTTCGAGCTAGGGAGCGTTTTTTTTGATAAAATCCTTTAAATGTTACTATATAACAAAATATGTAGAGAGTTCTTAACAATTCAACCATACTTAGACTTTTGTCACGCCCACTTATGAGGGATAGGAATAAGAATAGGGTATCCAACAGTTCGCCCAAGCGGACTGTAGCCCGTCCCTATGTTTTTTATTATTTTTTTTAATGTATTCAGAAAATAGAATAGGTTATTAATTAAAATACCTAAATACGTAACAACAATATTAAACCAAACAAACAAGGTAGGTACCTATGCAGGAAAAGATGGAAGTTTAGTTTTGTTGTAGGTAGCGTTTTTACAAACTTGTGTTAAGTGGGGTTTTTTCTGCAACACATTAATAACTAAGTCTTTGAATCAGAACAAGTGGCCAATACTCACAGTAAACTAACTCTATTTGTATTGCGGTACGTTGGAAAATAAACAGATGCACATACTGTAGTGTGTTCCTTTGGGCATTTGCTGTAAAGTTGTTTTAACGAATTTAAAAGTTATTCGATTGCAATTAATATTTATGTAGGAACATAAATGTACAAAAGACATTTTTACAAATCGTCGCCTGAGAATTGATTTGTTCCATACGCCACTTTTGTCGTTTTTGAGTTAGGAACGGATTCTATGGTAATTTTGTATGCTCTTTTTAAATCTGTGATTCGATTTGCTCTTAGTCTTTCTAATCCCGAGATATCGAACATCGACTTTGTTCCATATCCACGAAAATCAACAGTTTGTAGAATTGTTTTGTGCCATAAACCATTTTTTGGCGTTTGGCAAAAATTTTCCATATAATTTATCGCAATTGTTTGTGAGAAATGTTTTGTTCCACGTGCATATCACTGCGACAAGAGACACAGAAAATATTAACAAAGTTGAGAATTGGTTTGTCCTACGTGCACTCGTGTTAAAGAAAAGCTATGTATGTGGAACACTGATCGCAAACTAAATTTTAGTATTGGTTTGTTCCACATCCATTACAGTTGTGTAGATAATATTTGATATTATGAAGATATGAATTCGGTGTAATGAATAGTGCTGCAAACGCAAAACCTAGTTGCAGACGTACGAGCAGTCAATCATTGAATACATATGGGTTCAATAGATGTGTTTAATGAACGTTAGCTGCACAGATAAGTACAGAAAAAACTCTTGCCGCAAAGTGTTCTACATTCTGTGTCAAATTTGAAAATTCAAATTGTACTAATGCCAATTGATTTATTTGTTTGGCATGAGATATCGTTTGGCATGAGTTTAATATTACAAATATTCGCATAACTATATGTATATGAAAAAAAAATCGAAAGAATAACATGGAACGAGTTCAAATTGTGATCAAATCGACAAACATTGACTGTTCAATGCTCACTCAAAACCCGAAATTCACTAGAAAACAAAGAAGATTATCTATTTGAAATTTCGCAGCTGAGAGGAGAAGATTATGACTCGAAACTGTACTTTTCTGATCTGATTCGATCTGCCACTTTTCACTCACTGGTTTAATGCTAAACACTGTGAATAATTTTCTTATTATACCCTATTGTATCTCAGGGTATATTAATTTTGACGCATAGTTTGTAACATACCTTCATATTGACCGTATACCCCTAAAAGTTACAATATTTATGTTCAGCATCGATAGTAATGTCGATCTAGCCATGTCCGTCCGTCCGTCTTTCGGCAAAAATTAGGCCTTTAAACTGGACCTAGAGAGCTGAAATTTTAACCATATACTCTCTAGGGTCCCGAAATAATCAAGTTTAGGAATTTTTGAAACAAACAACAACAAACTAAAAAAAAAAACAATTTTTTTCGAAAAAATCGAATTTTGAGCTAGAAAGCTGAAATTTTTTCTATATGATCTATGAATCCTAAAACTGATCGGGAGATAAAATATTTAAAATCCGCCTACTGACGCGCCCTTAATTAAATAAAACAAATTTATTGAATAACCAAGTTTGAGCTAGGGAGCGTTTTTTACAAAAGCTTTGTTTTTTTTCGATAAAATCCTTTAAATGTTATAAAACAAAATAATTATACTTTTGCCACGTCCACTTATGAGGGATAGCAATAAGAATAAGGTATCCAACAGTTCGCCCAAGCGGACTGTAGCCCGTCCCTATGTTTTTATTGTATTTTTTGAATAAAAAACTAACAAAAAAGATAAAATCGATTTTTCTTTTCAAATTTTAGCATCCAACTCCATGCTTTCTTGCCTTTCAGATATTTTGGATGAGAATTGCTTTGTGCCATATCAATTTTTTGTGTTCCACGTGTATGGAAAAAAAAAATCAGTTTCAAAATGTAGGAGGTGGGACACAAGTCAAAAAAAGAGACTTACGTTAATTAACTTGGCTTGTTAACGGTTTGGCAAAACACTTTAAAATTGGTAGGTGAACTCTTTATAAGACTAACTTCGAATTAAAAAAATAAAAAAAAAAAACGTTTCACACAGTTTTGGAGTACCAAGTACGCAAACCTTTAAATGCGTTTTTCTCGAAAAAGTGCCAATGGCATATGGAACTAAACAAATCTCAAGCGACGAAATGTCGTAAGTAAGAATGCTCCTAGGTATAGATTTGTGTAATGGGGGAGAGCAGGGTTTATGCCGAGAAGGTGAAGGCCATTCTTCACCTCCTCGTCTTCTTCTATGAACCCTCTGCAGAAGTCGTTTGAATATACGCCTAATATACCCTAATGCGTGATTGCCTATGAGACCTGTTTTGACACCTGTAGATGTGTGGTTTGGGCATACACAATTTTTTGAAGAAAAGTCATAGCGTGGAGTTGTTTACGGCATTCAAAGCTTGGTCGAAGTGGTCCACTAATAATGGAGATGAAAAAGCTCGCCTCGAATTTTGGTACCGACTTTGCAAGAGAAATCGGGGTTAGAAGAAATTTCTTCTTCAGCTGCTGATAGAAACCAGGCTGTTCACAAACTCCGACAAACCAGCTTCAACAGGGGCACAACCATATTCAAAATTGTAGCTCAGAGAAGGAGGAATGCCAAGGAAATCCCTTGCTCAAGGGCGTGAAGTACTTCTGAATTAACAATTTCCTTGGATATATTTTCTGAGAGCCATTTCTAACAATAAACATGTACCTACACGAAATTATTGTCAAAGAAGTTAGGAAGGCGGTCAAAGATTCAAAAAAACGAAAAGCAGTTGGTCCGGACGAGATACCCTCTGAGTTCTGGAAAAATATGGGAGACATCGGGTCCAAAAGGCTCATGATTCTCATTTCTAAACTGATTAGAGGCGATCCAATGCCTAACCATTGATTGAAAGTTTTCTCCTTCATTTGTAAAAGGAAAATTCGGTACGCGAGACTGTGCCAATTACCGATCAATCAAGCTGATGTTGCAAACCAAGAAGATCGTTAAACGGCTATTAAATAGCGGCTATTAGAAAGTCGAAGGCTATCTGAAGACCAGTGCGGGTTCGTTGCAATTAAATCAACCACTGGAGCAATCCAAAGTATAAGGATCATAATGGAAAAATATAGTGATTCCGGAAGGGATTTGCATATGGTGTTGGTTGAATTTGAAATGGCACTAAGACAGCGAGGAGCTTCTAAAATCGACGTACAGATGATCCTGGACATGTATGAGGGAGTAAAGACATGAAGTGCCCAGTTGGCATCACCGAGGAGTTCGCAATCAAAGTCGGTGTACAACAGGGAAGAGCCTTAAGTCCCTTGAGATTTATTAGAGTCCTTGATTATCTGCTTGAAGGAAAAGTGGTAGACACCACAGTGCATCAAAAATTCTTTGCTGACACTGGAGCAATCATTAGCGAGGATCAAACGCCCCTGTAATGATCATTTGATTTATGTGTGGAAGTTTTGGAGCGTAATGGGTGTCGTCTCACTCCGACATATTGTAGACATTTATATGAATGGAAAGGCTATTCCCAAGTGCGAAAAGTTCAAATATCTGGGAACTATGATCAAAGCGGACAAACCATGAGCCCAATCAAAAAAGTGTTAATGGCAGTTCTGTAGCAGGGGCAAACACATATTCAACTGGCATGGTTTTCAAGGACATGTTAGAAAAATACTGCTCGATTTCTAAGCTCGTTTTCGAAAAATGCCCTCTTTCGATTTAAGGACCTATTTTTGTGCTCCAAGAACCTCTTCGTAAGTAAAACTTTTGGAAAATATAATTTTTTCGGGCTTAGGGGACCACTTGGTAAACAACTTTTAACACAGAAATACTGCGCGGCTACTAAAAACATTTTGAAAAATATTCTTAATTGTGTTTTGAGAAACTCTTGGTAAAATAACCTTTCACACGGAGTTGTTGCGCCAATTCTAGGGACATTTTGGTAATATATTCTGTTTACAGGTTTTGAGGAACCCTTGGTAAAATAACCTTTAACAAAGAAATACTACGCGATTTCCTTGGACTTTTTGGAATATGCTTGTAGATTTCTGAGGACATTTTTAGTTGTCCAAAGACATTTTGGTAAAATTGCCTTTAACACGGGAATGCTGCGCGTTATCCTTTTTTGTTTATGAAGAACCTTGTGGGGTTCCTGTTATAATTGTAATTAAAGTTATGTCATACATTAATATTCCATTTTTACTTATTTAGAAATTGAAAAAATAATACTGAGTGCGGATTTTTTTTTTGGTTTACAGGTAAAATAACGAAAGTGTTACTACTGAGTTGGAGAAAAAAAAACTTTTATATATGGCGTTTTTTTAACCCAGTAGGTACTAACTTTAAGCAGTTATATCTGTCAAACCAATTATCAAATTGCGAAGTGTCAATGACATTTTGAATCAGTAGTCCTTGCAATTTTACTGTGTTGACATAAGAATTTGGCTCCGAAATGATCGTTCAGTACGCCAAACCTAATAGACACCATATTGTTGATCGTTTCTGGACGACAAGTGTGTTAGAAATATGCAGAATGGATTCTCGCGATTGAACAGAAATAAATAGCTATGCAATAAAACTTCAGGTGTTTTGTTCAAAATCAAAGTTAGTACTGGTAAAAACACCCTATATAAGCCAAAAGTTGGGCTTTGTATTTGCGGGCAATTTATAGGGATTGTGAGAGTAAGAAAGGTATTTACAACAGTAACACTTTATTATTAAGGACGTCAGTCACTAGGACATTAACAGGGCTAAAAAAAAACGAGAATAAGAAAATATTCTTCTCTTCTTTTCGATTGAGCTTCATTCCTTCAATATTTGAACCCCGGGTGACCGGAAGCAGGATTCTTCAAAGCGCATTCATATTGACCTGTTAAAACATGTCTTATATAGTTGACGGTTAATGGCTATCATTTCCCTTATACCTATTAAAATGCGAAAATAAAAATAAGAAAACCTAATCAGACATAATCAGACCCTTTTGAAATACATAAAAGCTACTTTGAAATCTTATAAAAATGTATGAAGTCAAGGCCTAGGGGAAGTAAACTAGTTCTTTGCTGCAGGAGCAAGACACATATTACCTCGAAACTAAACAACTTTTTAATTGTTTGTTATAACCTCTCTTACTTTCTTCAAGACCATAATTATGCAAGTAGAAAAGGCGTAAAGTTTGTTCAACAAGTTGTTGTGTTGAACAACGTTCCCCACTTAAATCGCACTCCACAAAGTGTCATTCGCAGCACATACTCCTGCATTCTTAGATGACAACATGTACAAATACCCTCACCAGAATTTAAACTAAATTTTATCTACCATTCAAAAAACAATGCTATAAGCAGCCTCGCTCAACAAACCTCGAAAACGTCCACTTTTCAAAACTTAACTTATTCCAATTAGTCGTCCTAAAAATGGGCCCTCGCACATTCCCCTGAAGGGGATTCCTCTTAGCTTATATAGTCCACAAATAAATATATTTTACAGTAAACCAAAACGAACAACCCCACCTCATACATACAACTATGACAAATCCATTTCAACGAAGTTTTCCCAACGTAATGGGAATGGTTATGGTACGGTTACATGGGTAGTTGAATGCTTGGGTCGAGCGCACACACCCACTCGCATCGTTCATACCGCCTTTCTTTCATAATAATTGTTAGTAAGGATAATTAACGCGTTATTTTATGAAATTTATCAAGTTTTGCACCCCTTTCACTCAAATACAATTACGGAATAACCGCAGGATGACAGTACGGTACCCTTTGACATAGTATGATCGCAAGCTGCTCCACTGCCGGTTTGAACGAGAACGAGAGCAATGTGAAACTGATAAACAAGCCAAAAGTACTTTGTAAAGATTAGCACAAATGTTGTTTTATCGGAGATTACCCTTGTGATGTTTTGCCACTTTCCGCTTTGCATTTCAAATAAAATTTTGCTATAGAAACGGGCAAATGTGGCGAAAATACTATATATGGTAGCCAAACCCATGCCTAAGCACCCAAACAGAAACTTTTCCATAACACCAGTCTCGGTGTGAATCCTTGTTTGCGAGCTCTTTGAGCAAACAAAAAACAAACTAAACACCAAACTACTGAAATGGAATTAGGTGAACTGTGCGCCCCTCTTAGATTACTTTGTTTTGAGTGCCACAGTATGTGGTACAGGAAAAATGTGTCCGAGTATTTTCTTAAGTTTTACATACCTTTGGTGTTCTATAATTCAAATGTTTTGAAGTATTTGTTTGGGTAGTGTTGTTAGGGAATTCTGAAATACTTGATGTTTCTTTTAGTGGACTTTCGACTAAGAACTTATTCAAGCGATAAACAAGTATTATTTATTCTTGCGCAGCTTACTCCTCTAGCTCTAGACACTCAGTCCCCGAAACTACCATCAGAAGATGCTACTTCAGGAAGACTGTCACTTCTTGCCAGCATTTCTTTGGCTTTCTTCCAGTCTTAATCTCCTAAGCGTAGCGTGGATAAATTGGTGGAAGAACTAAATCATCTTCTGTGGCCGAAAAATGTCTCCTAAGCTGAAAAGAAAGTTTTACACCGCAGTTGTGCTGTCGGCGTTTACATATTGCTCACAATGATTTATCCCATCGTTAAAGAGAAATAAGAAGTCTCATGGAACATCAAATCTTACACTTGTGTTGAACCACCTACTGCAGAGTTATCGTTATAGTTTTGTAAATAGCGTAATTTTTACTTGCCATCTGTCAAAAAAGACAGCGTAGGTCAAAGAGGACAGAAATAACCCATTATAAAGAAATATAGGCGATAGGCGTAAATAACCAAAACCGTTAATATGCGTTCGTAGCTTTTCCAAATAGTCTACCACACTGACCACTGAGCGACTTCGCGCTCTTTGTCTTAGTATCACCCAAAACGGATCTTTTAGTTCTCTATCAAAGTATTTTTTTCAAAATCAACTAACACCAGAATAAACCGATCCTTTAAGAAATCATGTTGTTCTCCGTTACATTACTTTGTATTGCATCTGTGATCAAAAATCAACTGCGACCCATACTGGTCATCAGATACAAAATAAGTTAGAACAAAGCATTAAATGCCCATACAGAGCCTAGTACCTTGCTTCTCCAAATATTCGCGTGTTCGAAGTGAAGGACATACAATTTTACGCCGAATCCGCACGGCAAATTTGAGAAGCTTCTCTTAACAATTGATAATGAACTATTGGATGTTTGTCAGAATTGCGTAAGAAGTGGGGAAATGATTTGAACCTGAGACCCCTCACTGTGCCCACTGGTCACGATAGCCATATGATATACACTCCGTTCGAAATCAGCTTGATAGAAAGGTTATTATCAAAGTTTCGAGTGACACCACTTCCTCCGTACAAAGGACGAATATAACTTTCCCTCCAATGGTTAGGCATTGGATCTCCTGTCTTAAGTTTGGAGATAGGAATCAAGAGTCTTCCGGAGCAGATGTCTACCATTTTTTTCATAACTCATTTTTTGATTCATTGACCCTACTCAACTTCTTCGAAGTCAGGTAATTCTTTATTGTTAGAAATGACTCTTGGAAAATAATCGTCGGGAAAACTGTTCGTTTTAAAAGTCCTTCGCAATACTGTTGCCAGCTGTGTAGTATTTTTTCGTCATGATCAAGCATATGTCAATAAATTTTATTGAACAAATTTCGAGAATATTTCTCCTTCTCTGAGCGGCTATTTTAAAGATGCTAATGCACATGCCGGTTCAACCTCAACGATTATTAGAAGGACTATGGGTTTGGATCACTTTATCACTGAGACCAATCAAATGCTTGTGTTGGTCTGTCAATTTCGACTCGTGCATCCTTTATTGATTATTGTTTGAAAGTCCTTTCATGACACCAGTGATCTCCAGTCGTGTCAACCTACCGATTTTCTTACACACTTTCGGTACAGTTACAAAATGTTCAATATGTCGCTGATCTCAAATGAATGGTAAAATTGTATAGATGTCATTTCGGCAAGCGTTGTTTTTGGGATGCCTGCAGTGATATTACTAGTTAGTAGTTACCCCCTGCTCGGGCAGAGTACGTTTAAAGGTCTGCCCAATTAACAAAAGCTCTCGCTTTGGGATGTTTTTGATCAGGTTTTGAACGCATTTCGTTATTGATTTTTTTGTTGTCGACCAAACTTTTTATTTAAATTAAAGGTTAACAACCTTTTTGTTTCGGCTTGTATGGTCTTGTATATTGTGATATAAATAAAAAAAAATCATCTTTGTACCCTTCGTTTTGTCATTTTCTTTTCAACTTCGTCAGGGGTATTTTTTTATTTTAAATATGTTATTATATTTTGCTACATTTTCACAGTTATTTAAATATTGCAGTCTACATGAAATAGCACATATATAAATTCAATTCAATAACGTATCAAAGACATCACCCTTTTAAAATATCACAGAATTGAAGAAATGGTTGTCCAAGGATTATTACTATGATAATGCCCAGCAGATTATTGCTTTTTCTGTGAACGTTTGTTGAAATAATCCTAAAGAAACAATTAAACAATTTTTGACAAGTGCATGTTCCTTTTATGGAATGTTATTTGATATTCCTGTTACGACACATGTCATCTGCAGTCGTGTCGAACCACGGATTCGCATGAATTCTTCAATTACAAAAAAGAGTACGATTAACTTATCGTTCTAAAATAACTTCAGAAGAAAACTTATAGATAAGCTCTTTTGATTGGTTTACGTGGCATTCTTATTCCGTCCCTGTACGTGGAAATGTCCGAACTTTTGTATCATTATAAAATTATTCGTACTTACATAGGCAGGCTCCGCTTCATTCAACCGTAATAGCTGCGTACCTGTGGGCACCAGTTAAACATCGCATTCATGTAATAAATACCGCTGCTTGATTCCTGCTTGTTGCACAAATTATACATTCTATTATTTTTTGAATTTCTCTCCGTAGAGAAAACTTATCTCGTCAAACTCTTAGGTGGTGGGTTGTCAAAATGCGATCATGAAAAATTAGATACATCTGTCAAAGGGCAATAAAAAGTTTTTGACACAAAACACCACATTCGTAGTCTTGAGTTCTGAATTTCATTTTCTTTCTTGAACACACACAAACATCAAACCGACCGTAATCTATATATATAAATATACGCAAAAATGTTTATCCTTCCTGTCACGTAAACTAAAATAAGAAAGCCCCTACACAAAAAAAGAAAAGAAAAGAAAAAACAAAAAATAAAGTGAGCGAAACCCTAGCATTCGTTTTGAAAAATTGAACCCAATTTTTTCGGGTTGCCTCCGCAAAACGTTTTGGCCTGATTCTTTTAATATGCAACCCCAATTCTGTTATTTATATCCTTATAAGCATATATACGGGTATAGTTGTGTCGTCTTCGTTACCTTCGTGCCCGATATCATATTATAGTTTGTTGTTGCTCAGTTAGCCATTGAAAGATCCTGACCTAATCTATGAAAATTAAATAAATCGACCGTTCTGACACTTTTGGGATTTTCCGTACTTGAATACGGATATTTGGCGTCAAAAACAGTCGGAGAAAAAATGCCCAAATATAAAAAGGGGACCGAAGCTATATCGGAAATTGTGACAAACTGCTGCTAATAATGTTGTCAGGAAATGCTCGTAGTATTTTTTTTTTTTTCATATTTTGGAGTGTCTCCGAGGAAGCTTGAATGCTCTCAATTGAAATAGTAGACTAAATATTGAAGTCGTCGTTTTCCACACTTTTTCTCAGTTCTTTTACTTTTTTTATGCTCTTGCTCTTACTTCAGCAGGACTACAACTTTCCGATTTCATAACTGAACTTGTAGGTAGGTATGCTCTGAAGGAGAATATAAAACATATAAATATAGATGTACTTGCGTTTCATGTGACTCGTGGTTGATTGAGTTTCCTTTGGCAAAAGGGAAAGACGTTTATGGTAAATTTCCTCCTTGCTTTAGGTCTTCCGTTTCAAATTTAAATGGCATTTAAAAAATAACTTCTCACTTTGACTAAATAGTTTTATAATTGGATCATTTAATTGCATGGGTACGAGTCAACACAACCATTTAACTTCAACTTATGCTAGTTATAACCCCAATTAATCTAAAATGTACTCATATGCATAAAGCACATGGGAGGGGAAAAATTTGCTTGCTTCCTTTTGTAGGTATTTATTTTTATATATCTATAAAGAAAAAACTTTGAGTCAGGACAACATGGGTGCTATCCGGTCAATCTCTTGGCAGTTAATTTAATTGAAAATGAGTGACACTTTGTATACAAATTGACTCTAATCCGGGACAACGTTGTGACGTTTCTATTTATTAAAATATTTATTTTTGATTTATGGGAAGTAGAACCTAATGAGGGGTAAATATAAGGAAAAATACTTTTGATCATTATATTTATAGGCAATAGATTTAAGTTTCATAAAACTAAAATGTGAATTTTGATACGAAGAAGGTTTTGAGTGAATTTTGCTAAGCATAGATTTAGTTCCATAAGGTGCTTCAAGGTGCAGCTTTGGACTCACGCTTGGGTAGGTGCACCACGGATATAAGAAACTCTGAAGATCCAAGAAATGTATTTCTTATATCAGAGTTTTTCTTATATGCAAACAACGGATATAAGAAAGAAAATTTCTTATAGATAGATAGATAGATAGATAGATTCTTTATTTTTTCATCATAAAGTTTACAAATTGGTATACTTAAGAATAAGGACATGGCATCAAAAAATTTCTTATATAAAAAGATCGGACATAAGAAAATTCTTGTTATTTGTGGCAACATGCTTCTTAACAGTTTGAGAAAACCCGGCTTTCTTGAAACTGTTTTTAATCGTCGGTGGCGTGACAAGCCACCAATATCTCTTTACAAAGCTTTGCGCACAGTCATTTCTTTTAAAAATGATTCGTTGCAGTTACCTTCAATTGCAAGAACTTGTTTTCTACCAAATTCGTCCTGTGAGCCTTAAAAGATTTAATGATACCTAAAAAAAAAGAGTAACAGCGACTTAAATTATTACATTAAAATATTTAATTTTTACCCTGAGCAAGAGGATGTATGAGAATTGTAGTGTTGGCTGGAAGGAAGACAATTTCAACATTGGTAGGTGTGTAATTAAGCTTGTCACAAGACGCATTATCCACTAGCAGTAAAATGTTCTTCATTTTCGTGAACATTTTATCATCAATCTCTCTAATGATTTCGGTCCAAAGCGTGTTTATCATCCAGGTCTTTTTATTCCACTTGTAGGAAACTGAAATCGGTTTTCCTCGGAAACAACGGGGTAGCTTAAATTTAGCAATAGAAAAAAATAAATTTGTTGGACCCCGTAGCGTTGCAAAGCAGAAGTAAAGTTATTCTGTCCTTTGGAAATTTTTGGCCGCTTACTGTTTGGTTTTCTGAAATATATGTTCCATCGGGCAGTGCTTTATAAAGCAAGCCAGTCTCATCTGCATTGAACACATCTTCAAGTGCATAATTATCTTTCCAAGAGATTTGAAATAACAAACACCTTGCAATTTTGAGTTACTTCTTCATTAGCATAACAAGATTCACCGTGAAGCCTTTTAAAAGGAATAGCTATTCTGGTTTTTCTTCCATCGATGAAGCCAGCCTTGATTAGCCTGAAAATCAGGGATATCCAGTTGGTTCGCGA
This sequence comes from Portevinia maculata, assembly GCA_949715645.1. Lineage (NCBI taxonomy): Eukaryota > Metazoa > Arthropoda > Insecta > Diptera > Syrphidae > Portevinia > Portevinia maculata. The sequence continues at coordinate 335,742,142 of OX454525.1, read as the reverse complement.
ATTGATTAGTCTTCCTTCAATAAAGGTCCTCTCAATTTTCAATTTAAATTTTCTCTGACATTTTTTTAAACCATTTGGTCATAGTTTTTAATTCATATTTTGGTTTTTTATCCCTTTTTTTGACCAAATTTTTGCAAATACATTTTTTTCATTTTCATCGGAGCTCTTAATTATTTTACACAATGTGCTTTCAGAAATTTGAAATTTATTTGCCAATTCTTTTCGTGATTGCCCGATTGTATTTCTTCTAATATTTTGATTTTAATTTTTAGGGAAACGGTGTTCCTTTTTTTGAGCATTTCTAATTGAAAAACAAAGCAAGAGTTATCCAAAGAGCAAAATAAACAAAAAAATTAGCGACGTAAACAAACATAAACAAACAAACGTAAAGAAACATAAACGTCGAATGGAAATGTTACAATAATACAGAGTATTTGTCCTCTTTCCAACCTATTACTCTCCTTCCATTGAAAAGTTGAAAACTGTCTTTTAATGTGGAAACATTTTTATGCTGAGCAATGAACAATTATCAAAAGTCAATTATAAAATGCGGAAATAAATTTCTTATATGGGTAGTTTTTTGTTGTATTTACTAGTTGTGCATAAAAAGGAGTATCTTATAACCGTGTTTTTGTTATATGCGAGTTTCTTATACACGCATGATTTTAGAGAAAAATGTAAGGAATGGACACGGTGTTTTGGACTGCCTTTCTTATATCCGTAAAATATCCGTATTTGATTTATATTTTTATTCGATGGAGTACCTACCTATCTCCATAATTCTACTTTTTCGTCTAAGCTGAGAAATGAAGTTGTGCACAAGATGTACTGATCAGGGTAACAAGACAAGATTTAATATATTAACTTTTGATGTAATTCAAAGATTTGTCTGAGACAGTGAATATTGATTATTATGTTGCCCGTTTTACACAACATATCAGCCCTACTCCGGCGTTGTGATATCTCAAAAGTCGTAATCTAAGAAATTAAGTGTGAGTTTGAATTGTAGCAGCCATTTGTTTACATAATATGTAGTCCTAGCCGCTTTTATGACTTTTTAAAGAACTTATGAAAAATCTGCTATTATTAAGAGGACATTTTTTCCATCCAATTTTGTTTAGTATATCACTTGTCAGTCGAAGAAAAACCAATTCTCCTTTTACTTATAAATAATGGACTTGTAACTGCACTTAACATTTTTAAAAACTTATTCTAAGCTTTAAAGAATTGCGAACTTATGACCCAACAAACTTTTGGTATAAACCAGCATGTCCAAGAAAATAGGTACAGTGCTGGAAAAGCTTTTCAAAAATAGTTTGAACAAAGTTCGTACAAAAGAACAAATGTGAGCTTCAGATTTGACTTTTCTTTTTAAATGATATTAACAAACCTAACATAAATCCCCCTTCCAGGGAAACAAACGGTTTCATGCTCAAGTTTTAAGTTGAAATTTCAAAACAGATGCCAACTTGCTTCCTTGCAAATGCCCTAACACAGGCCTAATAAAGGTCATTACATGAGAAGCAAAGTGGCAATAGGACGGATTGTCAAGCTTTGAAAGGGGTATGAAATTTTAAACAAGAGTTACTTCCAACTCGTTTCCTAGGCATGATTTTGGAAAGTCCTTGCTTTTCAAAAAATGTTATTGATGAAGTTAATTGGGATTTAGCAAGCCCTGATAAAGTCAATGATTCTATACTAGATAAGAAGTCACCAGCCAGTCAGACTATCAGTGTGCTGATCTTGCGAAAAAATATTAATCAATCTTTTACTAATGTGAGTTAGAATATTCAGCAAACCAACTCCATCATATCAATACTGTGCATACAAAGTTTGTGTGGAATAATACCATTACCGCGCAACACCATGATCGTTATCATTAATTATCATTAATGCTGCAGCATTAGCCCATAAGAGTGTACCTATGCAGGAAAACACACAATTACCGCACACTACTACGGTGTAATAGACAACCGTCATTACACAGCGCACGTAGGAGTATTGACATGCAAAAACCGGTTAAAAGACTACTTTTAAAATCGCAAAATTGAAAAGTATAGTTTTTTTCAAAACGATAATTTAATGCCCATGGAAAAATAAGCTTAAATAATATTCCTCTTCTAGTCAACGCATTTGGTCAAGGAATTAGTCAGCTTTCAGTATGCTGAACTTGAAAGAAAGCCATCACTGTAATTCCAATACTTGGCTGAAGTTAGTGAAAACACGATCAACCCAACTATTTCCTATAAACACTATGCATAGGGCAATACTATGTATGTTTGGAAGAACACCATTACCACACTTGCGAGATGTAGAAGAAAAACCAGCTGGACGCTTAAAAGTAGGTTATAATTTTCGACCAACTAAACAACTGCTACCATTAACACGTGGAGCTATAAAACAATGATTACATAATATTCATGACCCATACGCATTCATAAAATCAGCGAGATACTTTCACCATATTTCCACCTTAAATATTACTTCCTTCGACTCCTAAAAATATTTCACCCTGTTGCCGACTTTTTCAATTTTACAACTTACCTGAGGCATATTTCATACTCAACTCTCAACTTCTTTCTTCATAAAAAAAGATATAAATGGGGTCGAGGGGTTAGCAAACTTAATGCGAACAATTAAAATGCTTTAGGTACCTAAATTACGTTTTGAAGAACCTTATTTTGCTTATTAACACTTGTGATTTTGCGTGTACAGCCAGAATATAAAAAAAAAACTTACAGTGTCCAATTCAAGATAGGACTTAAAAAATGGATCAGACGTGTCATATTTTATCTGCCGCTAATAGAATTTACCTATACACGAGAACGCTAAATACCCAATTGGTATAAGCTTAGCTTAAATACAGCCCAACTAACGGAAATGACGAACACGTTAAAGTGAAAGAGGAGTACATCTTGTCACAAAATGATCGCAAAACAAAGTGAAAAAAACCGATGATTCCAGGCTCTTCGGCAACAGTTAGCCACTCGCGAAAAAACCGTCCTGTGTAGAATCTACCTACTTCATCAACAACATCCTGGAGCCCTGGAGGAATAGGAGGTTCCAATCGTGGTTGCAGGCCATACGTCGCCAGGTTCGTTACCGAGTAATTGCAATAAGTAGAAATCGATGTTATGGCTTGACCTACGACTAGCCCAGAGAAGAATCCCATTGAACAAGTTTGGGACCTGCTGGTGAAACAGCTTACAATGCCATCTGTCCTTCCAGAGACACTCAGCGCCCTGAGATCTGCTGTGATCGAATTTGGACGACACAATCGTAACTTAATTTTATCCAAGGTAGGTACGCCTCTGCGAATTATTGCTTTAGTAGATGGTCGGGGAGGCACTATCCACTATCTACAAAACGAACGAGGACCTTAAAAAAATAAAAATGTAAAATATTTATTTATGGAGTTTTTGCCCTTTTTTAATTTTTTTTTGACATGAATTATGTACCTACTTTTAGATATATTAATAAACAACCGTTTTTTCGAACTTGCCTACTTAACGTAAAGTACAAAATTTCAAAGTGCGCCACTTTTTGCAACTGGTGTAGGAAGTTGTATATTTTTTGTTTACAGAATTTGACCGGGAAACTCACAGGCAGAGTAGGGATGCACTAAAATTGGAAGGTTATAGCCCTTTAATTCTTATACTAACCTCGACGTCAAGGAAGAAGAAGTGATGCTATTATGTAAGTATGTGCAGCAATATAATTCAGTTTCAATTCTTATATTGAATTTCGTTAATACATCGGCACATTCTATAAGTTTGAAAAAAGAAAAATAAATATGTAAAGCAATGCAAGTCTGTAACGTAACATACCTACAAAGCCAAATTCCTTTCTGCCTGTCAAGGTCTGCGCTACTATTTCATTCCCTTCACCCAAATTATGTCACAGAATGCTCCAACACGTTGCTTTCAAAAAGAAAATCTACTTAACAGACTTCCAAAAAAAAAACAACATAATTCTATCAGGGCATGGAAAAAACATACTATGTTAAGAAATCCATTGATAACGCCACTCACACTCCTACTACCAAAATGAAACAAAGTGAAAAAGAGACAGTCAAAGTCAACCGAACTGTTTTGTACGATCTGGCAAAACACACACATATACAAACAAACCTACTCATAGGTTTTCAGCATTTAGATTGCCAAGGATTTTCTCTGGCGGAGGAGATGGAGCCAATTCTTTGAACGTGATGTTCTTTCTGGGGCTCAACCAGGCACAAAAATGTATTAGTCTATAGTCCTCATGGATTGACAGCAAACATAGGCAGCGGTGCAGCAGCAGAAGTTCGGATACCAGAGACATCCAGCGATTATTATCAGATACCTTAGTCGGATGCACAGTTCTTTGAAACCCCCTTCCATTCTTTATATTTTTAAACAATTTCCTATGTGAAGTGCATTTTTAATTTCATTTGCAACCTCGTCATGGAATTATTCGTTGTCCTGGATTTGCCAAGTGGGAATTTCATAAAGCCGTCATCATCATCGGTGTCGTCGTAATAAATAAATATGTATGTACAGCAAGCATAGAGCGACAAAAAATATGCACCCGGCAGCACAGAACCCCATGCAATTGCAATCTCCCTCTAAGAACTCATAATACATAATATTATGTTCCTCACAACCATTTCATGGAAAGCTTCGCTGTTTGTTGTTGCACCATCTTATGCCCTTGGATAAAGCGAAAAAACGTAATTTCTTTTGAATCTCAGCGAGGTAACATAAACAACTCCAGTCGGAGATCTCCAATAGATGCCAAACAGGAACCCACATTCGTACTTTCACACATGTCGAATGCCTTATGGACGATTTTCACAAAATGGGGTGTTTTACTCGTATGCATTGCTAAGGGGCAACAACACACAAGCGAAGGAAACATACACAAACCAATATCCTTCAAGATGCCTGATGCCATCCCATCATTTGAATAAAAAAAATAGAAAATGAAAAATGTCGCGCGTCGAGACAATTCAAGAATGTGTGCAAGGTTATCGCATGTCGACTTACCTCGGGTTGAGGACTTGGCTGTGGATTCAAATCGTTTACACAACGAAAAAGACTTTAACAGCTAGGTTCCCGAATTCGGACGAAATTAATTCAAAATTGAAATTGCAAATCGAGTGAATCTCATTAAGGTTTCCACATTTTGACCGATTTACTTATATAGAAAATTGTCAAAACTGATTATGTATATGCGAATTTCTTGCATTCTCTCCAAGTACAGGGTGTTCTTTTTATAGAGGCATGCATACAACCTGTTTTAAAAATAAAACACAACAAATTTAATGAAATGACCAAATTTTGGATTTATAAGCTTACAAATTTCATGGCATTTAATGTTTAAAAATAATTTCTGGTATATGGCCTCCGCGACTGCGCCTTATGAACGCCGTCATGTCGATCCCATTTTCCCCCCTATTTTTCGAGCATACCTATTCCAAAAATAGAAAAAAAAATCTGGAATTGAAACCAGTATATGTATTTGAAACTGAACATAAAACAGATTCACAAGCGAAATTAAAAGCAAACAGCTAAGAAAAAATCTAGAAATAAATTGTTATAAGCTTGCAAAATCAGATAAAAAATCTGGTAATGAAAGTTAACATGTTGGACCGTACGAAAAAAAGAATACCTCACAGATAAAGAGGAGCGTGGTTGGAGACAGAAGGACAATTGAAGAAAAGCAAAAGTTCAACGAAAAAAAGCAAGACAGAAGAAAGTCCTGAAACATCTGTAAGAAATCATGATGTTGCGCATATGGTAAAACACACAACTAAACAAGTTAAACAAAATGATAAAAGGCTTGAAAAGATCCCCATTGGCTTGAAAAGACAGACATTACCACCATTACCCACCACAACCAATAATAATCTATGGAGTAGTCTGATTTGGTGGGTTAAAAAGAATCATTGAACAAAAAACAATTAAAACATGCAAGCTCACATCATATATCAACAATAATTGAAAAATAAATAACGATGACAGTGACTCTAATAGAGAAATCGCGGATGAGCTAACAAAAATGAAGTTGCAGTGCCACTCATATGAAAATAAGGCTACTGACCAATTAGAGTAGTCGCCAGAGGTCTTCTTTCCTCGTGTGATGAACATGATATTGTTGAAGACTTCACTACTAAAAAATTAAAAATTTTGGTAGCCAGAAACTTAATCAAAAAAGTAAAAACAAAAGGTAATGATGGGGAACCAACTACAAAATTATCTCTTTTTATGCTCTCCTTTCACAATCAAGAAGATATTGAAAGGGTAAATTTGAGAAGCTTCTCATAGCAATTTGATACTCTTATATGTTTGTCATCTGTTAAATGCGAAGAAAAACAAAAGGATAATCAAGTCAAATGTATCAACTGTAATGGAAACCACCACGCTAATTATGGAGGCTGTCCAGTTGCAAAAGAATATCGAGAAAAGAAAAAAAGATTTACTACCAACTATCAAGAGAACCTACTCAAAAATAAAAGCGAGCAACAAGTTAGCGTTGAAAACAATAAAGTAGTTAAAAATACCAATTGCTGCACGTAAAGAAGAAGAATTTGTCAGTAAAGGAAATTCTTTTAACTATTATTTAAAGATTGGATAATCAAGGTAAAATAATTAAGCTTCTAAACAAAGAAGTTTGTACAAGAAAAAAACAAACAAATAAAAATTGTAAAAAATCTGAAAGTCGCAGCCTGGAATGCAAACGGTTTACTTCAACACATCTCTGAATTTCACGTATTTCTATGCAATGAAGACATTGATTTTTGTCTGATTTCCGGAACCCACTTCCAACAGGGAGCAAAGATTACAGGTGGCAATGGTGCGATGTTAGTGTATTCACTAAGTGATTGGCAGATCGTGCGTTCGAATCGCGACCAGGGCCATGTTTTTTAAAATTGAATACACACAACAAAAACAGATCTCCCTAAAGCAATTTAGGGGCCAACTGTGGAGAGAGAAATCACATCGCACGAAACTTCTTTCCTATCCTTCTATTCTTTCATACAGTAAGTAGCACCCAAAAATAGGCAATGAATCATTTGCTGCGAGCTACTTACAGCAACAAAACAAAAATGCCTGCGTTGTGGTTTCCACTATAAGGGTACAGTGTCACTACAGAAAAAAAGAAATCCCTTTAGCGCACGCAAATTATAAAAAAAAAAATTAAAATTCCTGGGTATCTCTGTTACCACTCTCTCTATCCAGCTGACTGAAAGTGCCAGGGGAGGTAGAGCTGTAATTATAAAAAGTATTTTGAAAACGTATGAACTGCCAAAAATAGAAAAATAAACCATGCAAGTAGCGACAATTAACATTTTGACTTAAAGCAAACAATTTAATATAGCTGGCATATACTCAAGCATTCGCCTACAGAGGAAGATCTTTTTTGAAGTCTAGGCAATAACTTTATCATTGGAAGTGATTTCAATGCTAAACACACCTATTGGGAGTCAAGATTCATTAGTAACGACAAAAGGTAGGAAGCTTTACAAAGCAGGGCGAAATTTTAACTGTGAGTTTATTTCGACTGGATCGCCTACTTATTGGCCCAAGAAAAATATCAGACTTAATTGACTTCTTTATAACGAAAGGAATCAATAGAAAAGAAGTAAAAGTTGAAAACAGTAATGACTTATCGTCAGATCATACACCCGTAATTCTAGCGGTCAATGGCACATCTATAGAGTAGATAAAAAAACGTAAGACTTACAAACAAAAGAACGAACTAACATAAATTTAAAGAAATACTCCAAGGATTTATTAACCCTAGATCTCCATTGGTCACAACAAGACATATTGACATCGAAGTGGAACAATTCATTGCCGACATACAACAGGGAGCAGAAGAGAGTACGAAAAAAAGCAAGCATCGGCAAAATATCCCACAGAAATTATTGAACTAATATAAGAAAAGAGAAGAATTCGCAGGAAATGGCAAATGACAAGATATCCAGGCGATAAAACTTTATTTAATAGACTAAATAACAAACTTAAAAAAAGTATCGGTGAATTTAAAAAAGGATCAATAAATAAATATCTTCATAACTTAACGGCAGATAAAATCACAGACTACTCCCTTTAGAAGGCTGCCAAACATTTAAAGAGACATCAAGCGCAAGATACCCCGTTAAAAACACCTGATTGGAAATAGATCAGCGACCCAAAAAAAAGTCAAACTCTTTTCGGAGCTCTCGTTTTTAAACCTTTTCCATCTAGCGTAGTGAATAAAAAAAAAATCACCAGGTTATGATCTAATAACTGCCCAAATCCTGAAGAAAACAACTAGAAGAAAACAAGTTTGTTCCTCATTATTCTTAGACGCTCCACAGGCTTTTGATAAAGTTTGGTATAAGGGTTTAGAGTATAAACTTCAAAGGGATTTACCTAGACAGTACTATGAGATACTTAAATCTTATATAGCATGTAGATTCTTTAGAGTTTGCTATGGCACAGCGTATTCTGAACTCAATGAATTAGAAGCAGGCGTTCCACAGGGAAGTGTTCTAGGACCCACACTATATTTATTTATACTAGTGATATACCACACGTGAATGATACGATGATAGCCATATTCGCAGGTGACACTGCCCTTCTATCAACTGATAGATTCGTGAATAGGGCAACAGAAAAGCTGCAAAATGCAGCTACCGAGATGTGTGATTGGACGCAACAATGGCGAATTAAACTTAATGACTCAAAGTCCACCTATATAAACTTAACAAAAATAAAAAGAATGTTCCTGTGGTTATTAATAATCAAGTAATTGCTTATTCTAATACAGCTAAGTATCTGGGTATGAATCGGATGTTAAACGGAAATGGAAGGAACATGTGATAAAGAAAGTAGAAGAGCTAAACATTAGATATAGAAAACTTTATTGGTTGTTAGGAGATAATTCGGAAATGTCCACTGATAATAAAATCTTATTATATAATCAGATACTAAAACCTGTTTGGGTATATGGTGTCCAATTATAAGGTTGTACAAAGAAAACGAATGTAAAAATAATACAAGTATTACAAAACAAATTCCTTCGAGGAAATCCTACTATTCGAAATAACGACTTGCATCGCGATTTGCAGATTGAATTTGTAATGAAAGTGATTAAAGATTACGCAATTCGTCACAGCGATCGTCTACGGATGCATATTAATCCTGAAACAGAAGACGTCGTAAATAAACGATATAACATTCGTAGATGAGGAAGAACTAAACCTCACCAACTCATATTTTGAAAATATATGAGAACTCGTATTTAAATTAGAATACCTTCCCAAACGCAACTGAACGTTGAAAATAAAATCATTTGTCATCTTTTTAGATTGGTTATGATTAGGAGGTGTTTTTAGTTCGGTTAGAGTCCCACACTACTCTGGATTTCTAACCCCATTGTGTATTTCGAGATTTTCACATTCACTAAAAATAAAATACATAAAGTTATATATGTTTAATGACGTGTTTAAAATTTTTTATATATAGAAAAATACAGCGAGTCATCCTCTAAAATGCTGGTTTTTGGTTCTCTCGTAGAATGGTGCTTCTTCATTGTGGATGATGTGTTCATATTGGTCGTCTGTGATGGCTTGAACGTCGAACTTGAAGATATCGATGACTCGGCTCTAAGTGCTGCTGTAGGAGTTCCTGAATTTCTAAATTCGGTTGATTTTCCAGGGTCCTTAGGATTTTGCTGGTGACCTGAAGCGTGAATTGATTAATTTTGATCAAGTTTGCTTGGTCCTGTTAAGTCCGGCACAAATGCGTAGCGTAACATCCTTCTCTCGAACGTCTTGATCTTTTTCATTGTCCGTGAGATTGTGTACCAGATGGGGCAGGCATACATCAAAACGGGTTTAATCAGCTGCTCCTGCTTATAAGTGTAGAGAAAAGCTGGCTCTTCCTAGCATCAGTGCTGCATGTCTGTTTGCTCGAGAAGTTAATTTCCAAGTACTTCGTGGATTGCCTGACTGCTAGTTCGGAGTTGTCTGGAAGCTTTAGTTTTAGGTCATCACATTATTTTTGTCCGGTGTCGGTGTGAATTATATGCGTCAGTGCAAAAATTAACCTGAAAAACTTCTATTTGTTTGTCTGGTACCGCTGGTAGTAGTAGTAGTGTTTTTTTTTTATATTTATTTTTATATAATTTGCTTACGCTAAAGGGATTTTTTCTGTTGTTACAGTACCCTTATAGTGCGTAACACAGCGTAAGCATTTGTGTTTTAACAGCAAGCAGCACCTGGCAATATCGTATTTCATTCCATTCTTTTCGGTGCTGCTTACTATTAGAAAGAATAGAGAGATAGGAAATAAGTGTTTGGGTGCAGTTGTAGGGTTTTTCTCCACGGGTGGTGTCTAAGATGCTTGGGGAGATTACGATTTCATGTATTCGATATAAAGTAATGGACTTGGCCGGGATTCGAACGCACGACCTTCCATTCAGTAAGCGAATACACTACTGCTGCACCTGTTGATGGGGGTGTGTTGCTTGTCAGTGTCGGATTTCGATTCGGTGTGTGTGGTGCCGGTACTAGTGTCCTGGTTTGACTAGTGCATTGTCGTGGTCTTGGTGACTGGGGTGGGGCTGGGGTTGTGGTCTGACGATGGTAATCGGGACGGCACATTGGTCAATCAGGCGTTCAATTGGATCTGGTCGTTAGAGCTCTTCCGAATTATTCCAAACTTGCACCGAATTCCGGCAAGGAGATGCGCTATCATGTGACTTCTACACCGAGGTTTCATAGATGGTTTGTAACTACTTTTTTCTTTGAAATTTCGTTAACATTGAGAGTTTTGTTGTAATTCTGAATGCGTCCCAGTTAAGATATTTATATCATAGGGCAGAAGAAAGTTTTCTTTTGTCGGACCAACAAACTTCATCAATTTTTTTTTGTTATAACGAATGTAAGGTTATATCCGTATTTTAGCCTGAAGAAGGAACAAATACGGATATATCAAACCCGTCTGCTCGTCGAGGTACTAACCGGACACTGCACAATCGGCAACATGGAAATAGAATCTGTAGACCATCTCCTGTGCCACTGCCTGGCACTCCAAGAACGACGGTTCTCCTGCATGGTAGCTCGGTTCTTTCACTGCTTGTGCGATCTAGCAGGGACACCTCTAACGGATATTAATGGAATTATTAACAGATCCAAATAGTTTTGTTATCGCGTGTCCTACCATGTACTAAAAGGATACTCACAATGGGTCTTTTTTTAGCCTGTGGGTGATACTTGAACAAGTGTGCATACAACCCTCATAACCAAACCTAAGCTTTAGTTCACCTTTTTTCCGGCTTAATGGTCTTTTTTGTTTTTGATGCAATCAAAACACTTTAATTCATCCTTGCACCCTACGTTTCGTCGGTTTTTTGCCAACATCCTCAGGGGTTTTTGTTTTCTTTTATTTAAATCTTAAAGAACAAAACCAAACATACATATAATAAGTATATATCAATAATGTGTCAATCTGATGGAAAAGAAACTTACATTATTTTACATTATTTAATTATTTAATTTGATATTGTAACAGCACAAAACACAATTTCAATAAATAAGAAAAAATAAATAACATAAACGACATCACTATTGAAAACCTAGTTCAAAGAATATCCTTACTTGCTTGGTGGCGCTGCAATTCGGGGTGGACCTGGGCCTCAAAAAATAAGCCTCTCCAGTTAGCACGGTAATTGGCTAAGTTGCGCAATCCAAGTTGGTTGAGGTCCCCTTCCACTAATGCGCGCCACCAATGGTAAGGTCATCCCCAACTGGGTTGTATTTCTGGATTAGAGTTGAAGATCCTGTGGGGCGGAGCGTTGATGTTCATTTTCTCTACATTCCCCAACCGTCTCAATCGCCCATGCGTTTTTTTATAGTTCGATTTCGCTGGCGAAATATACGATCGTTTCGCCGCTGAATCGTCTCCTCGTCTTCTCCAGAACCCATCAACTCAAACTGGACGAAATTCATCCCCTTTTGAAAGGTTCATGCTTAAGATTCGCCTACCCGTTGATGTAGAGGATCGGTAACAGACTAACGGACGTGCTGAATTGAGGGACATACTTTCTTCGCGGTTGAATTCTATCTTTGTCTTAAGAAACTAAAGTACATATAAGTGAACGGCAAAAATATTAGTGTAAGTAGTTCATTAATGTTTGGGTCGACATTCCGAATGACGGATTCAACAAGCCAAATACAAATAAACATTGTGTCGCTTTGTAGGGGCATCACGTGCACAGATATACTGGGGATAGTGGTCGGTACTTTTCTTAGCTACCACTATTCGTTAAGCCATTTGTGTGTAGTTTATACCACCATAACGCGTAACCTATAAACGTTGAAACATTGGTATGTTTTTTGCTTTTAACGGATAAATCTATTCCATCACATGAATCCATCAGCAATATGTCTCCATTCATACTTTCATTTTACACAAAAGCACATTAGTTAACAAATGGAACTTTAAAATTAGCATAGCTCTCCTTTCAGGACCTACATGACATTAACGCACAATGTGAAACTCAAATAACCAATTCCATAAGGATCACTACAACTGAATGTTAACGTTTTCGTCCTATCACACAGTTAAAATTTGTGCGTCGTGCTTTGTTTCCCTTTTCCGTGCAGCAATTTCACAAAATTGGCGAATGGATTCACCAATAATCCACCAAAGCCATTTTCTGCATTCCAATGTTTCCTACACCTCGCTACTGAAACGAGTTCCAATCATGCTCGAAGAATAATCCCTGATATTGAATCCTTTTGGTACCGAAAAAGATGGATCAAACATATTCATGACACCGCATAAAGCCTTTAGAGATTGTTTTCCCCCGTTTTAGCACTATGTGTTTGCCTCCATTTTGATGTTGGTCCTTATTTTTTTTTTGTTTTTTTAGTGTCCCAACCTCATACATATACTCGTATGTACCTACATCCTTTCTGACTCTTAAATTGATTACCATAAAATTTCAGCCACGTCCGAAATGGAGTCATGTGCCATAAGCGTGTGGAGATATCCTTTTTTATTTCAAGAAAGAGGTTATAGAGCCGCCTCTGCATGGAACTCGATTCAATCAACCAAACTTTCATTGCCAGAAGCCGTCAAATTGATGCGGACGAACAAAAAAGGTGAAAATAAAATAAAGTGTCAGAATGAAGCCAACAAAAAGGAAACCCGGGCGGTGCGTCAGGCGGTCTGAGTGTTTTGTACTTTGAGTGCATGGTATATGGATATTTGGAAAAACAATTCGTAACGATAGCATTTCTTATGCTCAAGGTTTATTGGAATCTTTCACATCCACTTACAGCTTCATCTTGGGCAAATAAATGAATTGATTTCGATGAAGTTTGTTTCAGCCAAAGTTTTCGAACCTTCTTGCTCCTGATAGGTGCTTCTGGTAAATTGCCTTTCCAAGTGTTATTGGAGGTAGTTATGTGACATGATACACATGTTTAGTTAGGGATTTATTTAAGTTTTTACATTTGACATGATTTCTGTTTTCCTTTCTTTTGAGTGGCTGATATTGTTAAAATTATTCTGATTTATAATTTCCATTACATATACATTTCAATTCATAAATTCGGAAACGAACATCAATATATACTAATATTCCGTTCGAGATGTCCTTCGGAACAAATAAAGTAAACATACAAACGCCTTAATTAATTTTGCATTATTTTGGGGCATTCTTTCATTAATAAATTTGGGGTGAAATTTATTTTGACTTTGTGACTTTATACCTTGAACTAAGATGACCCAAAAAATATTTATAATCGATTTCAAAATATGAAATATCAGCCCAAAAGAATGAAAAATTGCCCCAAATTGTCAGCTTAATTTTTCGAATCAAACTGTGTTTGGGTGGGCAGCTTCACAGGTTAAAGGGATTTAACCCATTTCTGCGCATGGTTAAGCCGGCTATCGCAACTTCGTTACTTCGCTAAGGGTAGGTGCTAGCTGTCCTTCAGGCGCTTATTAGCGCAGCTATTTGTTCGCACCGAGGGACGCCGTTGTCACAATGGATTTTTTTTCTTTCGGGGAGTACTGGAGCACTCAGATTCAATACTGGTAATATTAAAGTGCCAGGAAGATACACCACTTTTAATGAAATTTTCTCGTCTCTCTAAAAAAGACGAGTAGGCGTTTAATTATGAGGAACTAAGTTTTTCAGCATTTTTACTCTTTTCTTATTGCTAATATCTATTTTCCTGTTGCACGCAGCTTCGTATTTTTGTTTTGTTTATGAGATCCACATATGCGCCCTCTGTTACAATAAAATAGAGCACACCAGAAGATCCGTTATATATTTTTTGCTTTTATGTTTTGTGTTCGACTAAAAAGTTTGCATTTATTTCGCGTCATCAGATTAGCGCCCCCAAATGTCATTTTAGTTATCTCGCTTATTTTTGCAAGCACAGTTACCATTTTTTTCTTGTGTAACTGCTTAGTATTCTTTAATTTAACGCTCTATATGGGAAGAGGAACAATCTTGTTTTTGGAGGAAAAATATAGCAGCATAATTCGAATCTGGGCTATCGATACATAAAATTGCTAAAAAAACGGCAGAAATAGAAAAACGATTTCCAGTTTTCTTCGAAATAAGGAAAAGTATGGAAAAAACTTCAAGGGCGGTAACAATAAAGTGGTTTCCCAAGCAGACAGAAGAGCCATACTAAGAGAAGCATCAAATTCGCACGACTCGTCTTCCAAAATTAAACAAAAAACTGGTGTTAAAGCGAGCTTATCAACGGTGCAAAGAGTTATTAGAGAAGCTACACACTTACGAACGCAAAAATTGAAAAAAAAAACCACCACTCGGTTAAGTTTTGCTCATACGCATATGTCGTGGTCTTCTGAGTGGGAATACGTTGTCTTTTCAGATGAGAAGAAATTTAATTTGGAAGGGCCCGGAGAACTACAAAAGCGTTTTAAAAACTGCATTTGCCCACTTTCAAAATTTGTTTGGAAATCTGCAATGGCATTTCCAGCACGATAATGCGCCAATTCACACTGCCCGAAGTGTAAAATCGTGGATTCAGAGCCAAAAAGTTGATGTTTTTGAGTGGCCACCATACTCGCCTGATCTTAATATCATCGAGAACGTGTGGGGGTGGTTAGCTAGAAAAGTGTATGAGTCCGAAAAACAATACAACACAAAAACGGAGTTAATCGAATGCATAAAACACGCTTGGTCAACCATTTCATTGAACTACGAGTACATTGAAAAACTTTATGATGCAATTCCCAACCGAATCTACGAAGTTATTGTTAACAAAGACGGGACCACACATTATTATTTTGCTAAAAAATATTTGAAATACAAAATAAAAATATAAAGAAACACTAATGTTGCTCAAAAAATAAAAAATATTAAAATTAGCGCAGGTGGCGCTATAATTATGACCAATTTTATTTTCTGTTTTATTTGTATACTTCTACTTAAACATTTATTACTTCATAGTCCAGTCAAATTAGACTTTGAAGGTTACATTAATTCCGATAGAGCTAAAAATTGGAATGAATGTTCAGAATACTATTATAAATGAATTGTGAAAAGTTCCCATCAATCCCCGTTCGGCAAAAAATGTTATTAACGGTAAAAGTTTGCAAAAATAGGTTTTTCGCGTTTTTCAGCTAAACGGTGAGCTTTACAGCAAAATAGTACAGACAAAAATTGTAGATCATCCGATTCTCTACAAAAAATGTATATACACTTTTTTTCATAAGTATTGCCATTTCCGTGATATAGCGGTTGAAAGAATTGAAAAAAAAATTTACCGGGGGATTGATGGTGACTTTTCACAATACATTTATAATAGTATTCTGAACATTCATTCCAATTTTTAGCTCTATCGGAATTAATGTAACCTTACCTCTATTTTAAGGGCTTCTTTGACTGGACTATTAATACAATAAATGTTGCAGTAATCATTGCCGATTCCTTTTAAGCAGAATTGATAAGAGTTTAATGGATAAAAATTGTAAAATCCTAGTTCAAATAGTTTGGAAAATATTGAACATTAAACGGGAATGTAACGGGGGCGCTAATCTGATGACGCGCAGTATGTGTATGTATGTCATACCATGTCAGTGTAGGTATATAAATGGTCGCCAAGTTGAATGTGTTGAGAACATTAAGTACTTAGGGATTGTAATAGACAATGATATTGGCTTTAAAAACCATGCCAAATTGCTAAAAAAGAATTTACGTATCAGAACTGTTCTGGGCGATTGAAATTATGTTGTACAATGTCTTAGTGTTACCGCACTTTATGTAGTGCGCAAAAACCTAACATGGATGCCAAAATTAAATAAAATGGCGTATTAAGCTACTACAAATCAAAGCGATGCGATCGTTCCTTAATAGTAAAGCCGATATACCCAAATACAACAAATGCTAGAAGCGTTAAAATGGATGAATGTTGAGCAACAATGCAATCAAATTCATATTCAAACTGAAATACGGTATGCTGACATCATGCTTGTAAGACAACATTACCATGGTTTCTAAAGTAGAGCCGTAAAACTTGAGAACTAATGAAAACCGCAGAAAAATCCGGTGCAACAAAAGCAGTTCCAGAAAATAGGAATTCATTGTTGTATGCTGGACTGAATTTCTTGAACAATCTTTCAAATGAGTTAAAAACGGGAACAAGATTATTATTTTTTAAGAGGAAACATAGATTTTTTGGAAAGCAATTGCTTATCTCTTAGAATTATTAATATTTTGAAATTTGTAAGGGTCAAGTATTTTTTAAAAAGTTCAAGAAACTAATAAACATTATTATATATCCTTGATTGTTTTTTGGAGCCCTCCGTGAAGATTCGACTGCATTCCTTTCCAGGATACAAGTCTGGTAAGAGGAAGTTCTAAGCACGAGAAAAGTCGACTTCGTAGTTGCGCATCAGCCGAAATTCCGATGTGATCGCGTCAGACGGCATCCATATAACAAGAGTCGTAGGACAACCATCGCGATAGGTCATCAAAACTCCAGTGCGAGTTGTACACCAATGAATCGTCTACACCATCTTGTCTGGCAGAAATGCATATACTTCCAAAAGTCACATTATCAAAAGCAATCTCATTGTCGATGAAAATGCCCATCGCGTCATTTTTCTTGTTAAGTGCGCACTCAATTCTATCAAATAGTTTTGGAATGCAGTCTCGCAAGTTTTTCCGCGTTGATACACATGTTGCATCTGAGATAAGGGGTGCAATTGCAAAGCAGCCTCGCGCACGTGAAGCACGACCAGTATTTCCAACCTTTTCAACTAGAAGGAAGAAGGCCTGAAGCACCTGGCGACTGCGTAGTCATCCTTTCCAATTTTGGGTATAAATACCACTCTAATTGTATACCAGGGTGTTGATATGTATGCCAGTGCAAGGGCAGCAATGAAGATTCCCTTCAGAGTCGATAGCATAGCAACTGGTTTATACCATGTTGCAGCATAGCTGGGAATATTCCACCAGTACCAGGAATCTTAAAAGCCACAAAAGACGCAATAGCGTATTTGAAAGCTTCGTCCGTTATCACAACCATCGCAATATACCAGCTACGCCGAGTTGTTTGTCTCAGCTCACTCCCAGTCTCGGTGATCGGGCTGGTTGTATGAATCCAGCAAATTACAAAAAGGGTTTTCTCAGTGATTCGAATTTGACTGGTTTGCCATTTTTCAGAATTTGAGCCACCTTACCTTCACTTTTCGCTGAAATTCCTAAAAAAAAACACTTTTCGATACTCGAATTAACCTCTTATGTTATTTCTGTTTTGATTGGTAGAGATTTCAGTCTTCCTAAAAATCTGTCTTGAGTGAATTCAGAAGTTATTTAACTTATTTTCGTACTCTTTGCAGTTCCGAGCTCCACTATGGAACTGGTAGTCTGTAGCGCTTTTTCTTTACTGGGCACGTCAGTTAGAAACAGCTGGTAATGGCCCTTCAGATTTCGAACAGTATTGAGAGAAAAGCGTAACCAGTTGGTTTTCCTGATTCGGGATGATGAGTCCTTCCAGTTGGCAACCGCCTTAAGGTAGGTACCTCTTAGATAAAGTTACGTCGATCACCTCCTGCTTTCTTGCCCTTACAAAAGTTGGCTGTGAACCCACATTATTGATGGGAAGGTCAGACGGTTGTATGAAATTTAGGAGATGGTTTATTCACATGTTGTATTTGCTTCTGCCCCCTAAAAAGTTCTGAGCATTGAAATGACAACGTATGATTAGCCCATTTCTTCATTTTTTCGCGATAGTCTATGAGTTCAGCTTTAGCTTAACTTTAAATATTTTTTAAATCCGCGGATACAAAGAACTTATCGGCCATTTAATCCTCACTACTTTTCATGGCTGAACTGTTGGGCATAATCAGTGTTTGTATAGGAGAGCCTATCTCTTTTTTACCGTTTAAGTTATTGGTGTGACAATCTACAAAAGGGAAGAACATTTAGATATGGGAATCTCCTTGGTTTGGTATCAAAACGCTTAGCTGGAATAGGTATTTCGAAGTTCAAAACCTCCGATTCATGTTTTTAAACTGCTATCAACCGTTGTTATATGCAAATCTTCCCAGATATGTGGGAGAACCGCAAAGAAACAGAACCCAAGGACGAAAATAAGAACGTTGTTTGAAATACTTATCACTTACAAAAACGATACATAGGTAGCTACCATCTTACAGCTCTTTTATACTCTTCCATTCAAATGCTAATTTGTGACTTTCAGAAATCCAGTTATTACAACAAAACCATTATTGATTATACCTTACCTACATCAACTTGTCAGCACTAACACCACTCCAAAAAAGAAAAGAATAGGTAGCCCCTCTTATTGGATACATATAAATGGTATCCCACACACAAATATTAAATATCAAATCCGTTTCGTTATTTATGTAGATTTATGATCGGTGAACTAAACCGTTTGCCACTATCAGGCTTTGGGGACACATTACAAATTCCAACACACCGAATGAAAAGCCTTGCGTCCCCCTTTCGCTTCACCATATTTTTATACTTTCTATATAACCATCATCGAGAGCCTCAAGGGGCACATTAAGAAGAAAGTAAAAGCAGAACGAACGATACACAAAAATAAATAAAGAAAAGACCCCGCAATTGACAGGGTAGGCAAAATTTCCCTTCTTGTTCGTTTTGGTCAGCACTAAAACTGAACTTCTTAAAAGACAATAATTTACATTTATTTCTTACTCATTCCATTTTGTCGGTCGTGGCCGTGGTCCTTGTTTGCGTTATTCCGGAAACCTCCCAACATAAGCGGCACTAAACTTTTCATGTTTACGGTTTTGTGCAATCATTAGTCCCAAATAACTTCCTTTATCGACACTGAGAAGCATTACTAACTATCCTCTCACATCCTTGGGGTGTTGATACCCGACTTGAGTATATATTGTGATTTATCTCATTGGTATACCCCCTAAGGCTATATAACCAATGAACTGGTTATCTTTGGTCCAAACTTTGATATTTAAATTTTCTTCGAAAAATGTAAACACAAACTGTGGAGTCTGAAAAGCCTTATCATCTGCTTTGACATTTTCAAGCAACCCAAAAGTATTTGCAAACATTGTCCTTCTTCATCTTTGACCAATTTATGATTTAATTTGAACAGGCCAAGCCGGGCTACAGCAAACCTTAATCATTTCTCTGACTAAAATTAAACAACCTGAGACATATTCGTAGATAGAATTATTATGGAACTACATATTTGTGATAATCTAGCCTTGAATGTAATTCACCAAATGATTGGATTTTAATACAGCAATGGAAGACAACTGAAATTTGTTAGCTAAAGACGAGTGAATCAAATTTAAGTTGAGGATAATTTATTAAAAAATTCGGGAAAGTATAAGTGCTTAATTATCTACTTGATGAGGGGCCTATTAATGAATCTATGAATATATAATTTTGTAATTTGCAGCGCGAGCTGTAAACAGCATCGGCGCTATGTATGAAAATGATGCAACGTTCAAGACAGCATTGCCTGCGCTTGTAGTCAACAAATCCTAGACTAGAAGACACTCTTTCGAATTTTATGTAAATTTTCAGACATGCGGAATAAAACTCATCAGTCTGCGAATTCTTTTCTAAAATTTGATCGAAGAAGAAATGAAACCAAACGTGTAAACCTGAACCACAGTTCATATTTTCGTTCGAAAAGAGTCTTGATGACTCGAAAACATTACCTCCGTTTTTAAGGAAAGAAGAGTTTGGGTGCAGTTGTAGGGTTTTCCTCCACGGGTAGTATCTAAGTTGCTTAGGGAGATTACGGTTTTATGTATTCGATATAAAGTATGGACTTGGCCGAGATTCGCACGCACGACCTTCCATTCAGTAAGCGAATACACTACTACTGCACCTGTTGCCAATTGTTGCTCAATAACGCCAAACGGCTGAACTGATTTGGATTAAACTAGTTGAAAATGGCATATAGTCCATTAAAAAAATATCCGCACACGGTCACATTTTTTCTTAATAGCATTTGGGAATGAGTTAGCTGAAAAAACATATTGAAATTCAGCTTGCAGCAGAGGCCGGAAATGGGTAATAAAATTTTTGCCCCATTTCATATGGGTATATCTTAATATTTTTATGAACGATATTTGCGCGAAACTGATCTAACTTTTAAATTACAAAATTTTTGCACGAAAAAGATGTCATACTCGTAATTTTGTAACTTGACGGCATAGAGTTGTTTTTTATATGGACTAAAATTAGGCAAATTCTTATGCCTATCTTCCGGTTGAAGCAGTACGATGATTGACTTCGTGATTGTGATCTTATGAACGGCTTTTGTGTTGTCATAATATCTTTCGATCTTGTCTGTGTCTATTTGAAGCAAATAAATCACATTACCCATTGTTGAGATAATGCCGTGTTTCGAAAGCATCGTTGTTTAAGTCATTAAGTAAAAACTGGGTATGCCATTGTCTTACCTTTGCTCTGAGTACTTAAAACCCAACAGAGATCAATATCGTTAAACTAGTTTTTGAGTATATTCAAGTTTTTAAAATTTTTAGAAACAGTTATACAAATTTCTACTTTATAATTTTTTTTACAATCTTATGTATGACAACTTGTTTCAAATTATAGAACGAGCTTGATTTTTGAAATCTCCCAACCGGTTTTTGAGATATGTATCTATAGTCATTTTTCTAATTTGCCGTTATTCCAGTCCTTTGCGAAAATCTGAGTACACCATGTTCTTACATTCGCTCCAAGTATCAAAAACTCAAAAATCAACACAATGATTTGCGCCGAAGAAAAGTGGTGTTTTTCAAAACTATCATTTTTTATAAAAAAACATAGGGCAAGGCTAAAGTTCGCTTGGGCGAACTGTTGGTAACCATATAACATAACCGCTCATAAAGAGGGCGCTGCAAGAATCTAAGTATTGGTGAAATATTGATAAGGATCTACAGCTACTACCCTTAAAAGTAGGCATGACAAAAAACTTTATAAAAAAAATAGTTTTAAATAGTGGCCATCAACATTAAGTGGTCCTAGTGGGTATACCTATGTTATAAATCTCAGCTTCTTAGCTCAAACTTTGACTTTTCGATAAAACTGTTTTCTTTTTAAATCGTGGGCGTGTCAGTGGGGGATTTTAAAAAGCTTTAAGCACAAGCATTTTGGGCCCTGTATTATTCACACTACGTACACCTATAAGCATATTCCTTCTACCCAGCACCACGATCTACCAATCGCCTACCTTATTACTCTCACCATAAATGCCATATCAATCACTCGGTTCCCAGACAAACGGACCAAGCGCTCACATTAGCTTAGCTTTAAACATGTCTCTCTTTGGGTATTTTAATTAAGAGTACTGCTCGCTTATATCATTGCTTAGTAGTGGTACTAATATTGCATAACCACTACACTCGAAGGCAAAACGAATGGGATACAAACAAAGGCGATATAAACAAAGTTAAAATGTGCACGAGTATATTTAATTGTGGGCGTGTCAGTTTGCGGATTCTAAAAATTTTAGTTTTAGGAGTCAACTACACTATCAGCTCTGTGTCGTGGAGTGCTTAAAGCAAGCAACTGTCACGAGCAGAAATTGCCGGCACTAAAAGTGCTCTCACAGGCTCATCATTTAGTGCAGGTGTTAGTAAGGACAAAACAATTCAAAATACAATAATTATGTACCTATAAAATACTAACACAGACACAAAATAATGAAAACAATTCAAGATATTAAAGCATTATTACGCAAAATATTTTTAAGGTTAATTTTACTAACATGCAAGTCAATCACTTGATCATTTAGATTATAGATTCTACTCATGCGACTAATAGGCTCATGACTCCCATAATTCGTTCTATGATGGGGGTTAACCAATAATTCAACACTGCGTAAATTATGGGCACCACCACGAAAATTAAAGCCAATAGACGACAGCAAGTCAGGTGCATCTATTTGACCGGATATAAGCTGCTGTAAAAAAATGATATCGCTATTAAGCCTACGTTGAGAAAGGGGTAACATTTGAAGAAGCTTAATACGCTGACTGTAAGGAGGTAGGTTAAAAGGATCATCCCATGGAAGTCCTCTTAGTGCAAATCGAATAAATTTTCGTTGAATGGCCTCTATTCGATTTGAATGAATGTTGTAGAATGGCGTCCAAACTTGTGAAGCATACTCTAGAATCGGACGGACAAAACAATTGTACAATGACATAGTAACGTATGGGTCATTAAATTCTTTCGCCCACCTTTTTACGAAGCCCAGCATAGAATTAGATTTATTAACAATAAAATTGATATGCTTGGCAAAAACTAGTTTGGGATCGAAATAAACCCCAAGATCCTTAAAATTATCAACATTACAAAGAATATGTTGAGACAGAGAATATTGAAAGGTGGAAGGGATATTCTTTCTAGAGAATGTCATAAGTTGACATTTAGATGGGTTCAGGGATAAACCGTTTTTATCACACCAATTGGCGAAGCTATTAATGTCAGATTGAAGAAACATTCTGTCTTGCTGACTAGTGATAGATTTATATATTTTCATATCATCAGCGTAGATCAGGATATTACTGTGATGTATACATGCCTTAACATCATTAATTGCAAGTATAAACAAAATTGGTCCGAGGTGACTTCCTTGGGGAACTCCAGACTGAGCTGTGAACGATACAGATAGCGATCCTCTAAATTTCACTTGATAGACCCTTGATCTAAGGTATGAATTAACCCATTTTATGAAACATGGTGGGAAACCAAAAGCCCTGAGCTTAAATTCGATTATTTCATGGGACAGCTGGTCGAAAGCCTTAGAGAAGTCAGTGTATATGCAATCCATTTCGTCCTTATTCTCTAAGGCATTAGAACAATCATGCAAGAAACTTAATAGATTAGTGACAGTGGATCTGTTTCTTACAAATCCATGCTGTTCATTACAAATTATATTGCGACAAAGAAATATTAACTTTTCACAAACAATTTGTTCAAAAAGCTTAGGGATACACGAAAGCTTTGAAATGGGCCTATAGTTAGTGATATCACCACGTTCGCCTTTTTTAAATACAGGTGTGATAAAAGCACTTTTCCAAAGATTAGGGAATTTACCTGTACTAATGGACAATTCAAACAGATACTTCAGATATGGAGCAATTGCATGACTGCATTTTTTGAGAACAATCGGTGCAATGCCATCAGGACCAGATGAATAGTCATTCTTCAGAGAAGAAATACATTTCAAAATTGTTTCCAAATCGAATGAAATACTACTAAAACTTATTTGGGAACAGCTAGTCAGATAACTAAAATATTGATCATCAATGTGAAGAGGGGTCTCCCTGAATGACTTACTGAAATGATCTGCAAACATATTGCTTGCGTCTAGCGAATCAGCAGTTGTAGAACTATTGTAAGTAAGCTTCGATGGATAACCATCGGTTTTTTTCTTAGAATTAACAAAACCCCAGAAAAGTTTGGGGTTCAATTTTAAAGAGCATTCCATTTTGCTTATATAGTCAATATATAAGTTACAGGATAAAGATTTGAATTCATTGAACAAAGTGAAATAGAGTTCAAGATCTGATTGGCATAGACTTTTTAAATAGTTCTTCCAAGCCCTATTACGTCTGTTTCGTATCGATTTGAGCTCTTTAGTGTACCAGGGATGGGACGTTTTCAGATTTCTAGAGGATTTCACAGGAATCACTCTTTTCATGCAGTTATCCATCAAAGAATAAAAAGAGCCTACTGCATCTTCAACATGAGATAACGCAGTAAGATTAAAATTAAAGCTGTTAATTTCATCGGAAAGCCTTTGAAAATTTGCTTTCCGAAAGTCAAAAGATTGCGAACGGTCATACGAATTACTATTTTCGTACAAATGTGCGCCTAGCTCAATAAATACATCCAAGGGTGGATGATTGTCATCTATGTTAGTTATACTGAAGTGGGATTCCAGAACCACAGTACTAACAGAGTCAGAAGAGAAAACAAGGTCGAGAGTTCGATTTCTGAAATTTTTTATACAGCTTGTTTGCTGTAAGTCAAAAGACAAAATGTTGTCTAGTAAAGCGAGCTCTTGTTGGGCAGAGTCAAAGGATGGAATGAAATGAGAATCATCCTCAGAAGGTACCCATCCAATATGCGGTAGATTGAAGTCGCCTATAAGTAAGACAGTGCTGTCACAACAAGATATGTCAAAAATATGGTCAAGTGCCATAGAAAGTTCAGAATACAAAGAACATAGACGAGACGATGGAATGTACGCATTAACAACATATAAATATTTGTTCTTAAGTGTAATTTTTACACAGATAATTTCGACATTTAGTGGAAATGGAAAGTCAATCTTTCGTGACTCAAAGTTGGTACGAACAGCGATCAGGACACCTCCTCCAAGCGCTTTCAGGTCATTGTTATGACGGTCGTTTCTGAATACGGAGAACTCATGATTGAAGAGTTCCGTGTCTAAAATTCCGGCATTAAGCCATGTTTCCGTCAAGGAGAAGATATCATGAGAGAGGGCTTGGGAGTTTAAATATACTTCAGCGGTTTTTGTGCGGAGTCCCCTTACATTTTGATAGTAGTCAAAGATCATATATAAAAAATTTCAGCTTTCTAGCTCAAAATTCGATTTTTTAGATATATTTGTTGTTTTTTTTTTGAGTTTGTGGGCGTGTCTGTGGGTGGATTTCAAAAATTCTTAAACTTGATTATTTCGGGAACCTAGAGAGTATATGGTTAAAATTTCAGCTCTCAAGGTCCTGTTTAAAGGCCTAATTTTCGCCGACAGACGGACGGACGGACGGACATGTCTAGATCGACATTACTATCGATGCTGGTCATAAATAAAGTAACTTTTAGGGGTCTACGGGCAATATTAAGGTATGTTGCAAACTATTAGTCAAAATTAAAGTACCCTTAGAATAGGGTATAAAGAGGATGGATTTTAAGCAAAGAATCAGAATACGTTTATCTTACAAACTCTAAAAGGTCGCAGCCAATCAAAGACAGCGGGCTTTAGAGTGCTAAATAAGGAAAATAAGAACACGTTTAGACTTCACCAACTCGAAAGCCCATGCATAGACAGCGCCTTATAATAATAAAATAAAATAAATCTAATCAGTTTACTCTTCCCATGTTCTATTGAGGAAATTACTTATTACATATTGTTAGGTATAGTGTAGGTCTAACCATCAAATGTTGTCCTCTATTGTTAAGTACTATAAAAGACTAAGTCTTACTTGTATATGATGTTCAATAAATGAAATGAAATGAAAGCACGGTAATTCTTCGGTTATGACAATATATTCAAAGATTTCAGCTTGTAGCTGAAAATCCGATTTTTTTCGATATAGCTATTGGTTCTCCAACATGCGTTTTCTCATGGCGCACGGATGACGGGCCTACGTATTTGGATTTCCTTGCATTTTGGATCAATAAATTAATTTATTATTGCGTAGATAGATTATAAACAGCGTTAGATGTGTGCAAGAGAGGAGGTATGTTATTGTATTATCAATTAGACAAATGAGAAATGTAAAGTAAATAATATTTGAGACAATAACTGCTAGAGTATGATGTTGTTAAGTTTAGTTGTTATGGAGTTTACACATCTTAACGTGAGCCCTCACACTGGTTTACTAAGTGTGAGGTATGATATAACGACTAGCTATAGGAAAGTCCAAAAAAGATTTCCCCGTATTTGCGTCTGTCTTTCTGTGACTGAAGCTATTGCCGCAGAGATTCGACAGAATTTTATCAAATTTCGTATTTTGGGTAAAAAATAAATGGGGCGAGCTTAAGAAAATAGCGTAATCTCAGTTTTTCCAATAATAGTAGATTAACAGTACTTTATACATAATATAAAGTACTGTTAATCTACTATTATCGGAAAAACTGAGAGTACGCTATTTTATTAAAAAATTAAAACATTTCAAGTTATTTGGTTAACAAATTAACACCAAAGTTAATACTACCATTTTGACAAAAAATTGTGTACTCAGGTTCCAAAAAGATTTTTTTATAAAATTTAAATTCTGTAAAAAAGTGCGTTCGTAATCTACTTCTTGGGTGGCGAGGAAACGACTGATTACCTATATAGCATTGTTGCGAAGCAACATGGTCCAAACCATGGATTTTACTGAATTCAAATAAATTCACTAGAATTGCAAAGAGTCGCGAGCTGTGCGAATAGACAAATAAAGGAGAGAACAAAAAACAGTGGAGAAATTTCCATATTTTGTGTCGCCAAGTATCTACTCTACACAAAATCAAACGACTATCACAAAAAGTCTCCAAGACCTAGAAGAAGAAAAGGAGAATGAAGAAATCGATGTTTCTCCCTCCTGCCACGCTCATCAGGGTGATGGAGCTGCGTACGCAACGAGTGCGTACGGTGCTAACATTGTTGGGACATTTTATGTGGAATAATGGGATTAGGAGAAATCGTCACTGCAGTGCATGCCACCGGTCGCCAAAATGACCGCAAGGTGCAATGACCAAGCTGACCATGGCCTTGACCAACTAGCAAAGCAGACGAAGAGGTTTCTTCCACAGTCTGCGAGGAAACGGACATTCAATTTCTATCGAACCACAGTCTAAACCGGACATTCAATCGAATAAAGAAAGTCGTTACAATTTGAATTTGCCTTGTCTTGTTTTTTTTTCTATTGTTGCGCACGATCAGTCGACGTTGGTTTTTTTGTTTTAGTTTAAAGGATCCTATTATTTCTTTAAAATTTAGCTGTTGTCCTTGCGGCAAACATTAGTCCTTCGAGCCGGATCCTTTATAAGGACAATAAAAGGTGTAAAAAACAATTTAGACAATTAAAAAAGACATTAAACATATAGTTATATTGTGTGATAATTGATTAAAGTAAGTAGAAGCAAGTGTTCATTTAATCCATCATCCTAAAGTCGTCGCGTTTCGTTCGTCTTCTTGATCCTGGAGGAAGCTGACGTTGGAGAGAGCAACGCTTTCAACAGGTGTGTGGCATTTTTTATAACATTAAATTTAATTTATTGAGCAGTTACATAACTCAATTACAAATAATTTATTTATCGTGTGTTGTGTGGTCTGCATATAAAATTCAATATGAGCAATAGCAAAATAGGCAATCTCATAGATTCTATTCAGAACTTGTGTATAGAATTACGAGCCGATTATAAGGCTTATTCAGAGTTAGGCGACGAGCATAATTCCGTGCACATGAATGAAGCTCGTTTGAATAATTTAGAGAAGTCTTTTGAGGAAGCTCGAGGACTGCATCAAAAAATGTTGCAGCTCCTACGGAAAATGCAAAGGTTAAATACATGGAGGTCTTAACTTTCCACCATCTTAAAGAATTGTATTACAAATACTCTTCCGAGTTAAAGGCACAATTGCAGATTACAGGCAATAATCAATCCCAAGGATTTTTGAACGTTTCCTTAACGGGATAAACGGTTTCATCTATGGAACTCAAGCTTCCGCCAATCAAGATTCCCACTTTTTCTGTGTCTTTTCAAATGTGGCCTGAATTTCTAAGCCTATTTGAAAGTCTTGTCAACAAAAATTCATCGATCTCGGATGTGCAAAAGCTTTATTATTTGAAGGCCAATTTAAGTGGTGAAGCCGAACGCTTATTGCGAAACACTACAATTGGCTAAGGTAATTTTGATTCGGCTTGGGCAATATTGGTTAAACGATACCAAAATCTACGATTTCTTAAGGAAAATCAATTTAAATTGCTTTTCGACCAACCAAAATTATCTCAGGAGTCGGCAGAGGATTTAAAGCAGCTCCTAGATACTACAAACGAAGCAAAAAATTCGCTAAAGAACCTTGTAGTTTCGGTTGCATCCTGGGAGGATGTGCTAATCTTCCACACCGTCCAAAAACTACCACTAGTCACTAGAGGTCTATGGGAATCCAACATTTCTGCTTATGTCGATTATCCGACATACAGTGTCCTTGAGGATTTTCTACTTACGAGGTCTCGAACATTAGACATCTTAGGAGAATCTTCATCAAATTTAACTAAAGTGAGAAAATCTACTGCAGAACTATACCCACTCACATAATTCGACTATTTCCAAATGTTCAATGTGTCAGGGTTTGCATTCAATAAGGAACTGCTTCAAATTTATGTCATTAAATCCGAAAAACCGACAGGACCTTGTCAAGAGAAATAAGTTGTGTAATAATTGCCTATCCAACGCACATTCGACACAAAATTGTACAAGCATGTTTACGTGCTTCGTATGCAAACAAAAGCATCATTCGTTGCATGCATGCCAACGAGGCATCGAACGCAACTCATGCTATGCAACCAAATCCGAAAGGAGCCAGTCAGCAACCTGCTCAACAACCCTCCTCTTCCGTTCAAACTTCACAGTCAGAACAATCAGAGAATGCAACATCCTCCCACAGAGTAGCTTCTGCACATAACACGTACCGTACATAGCTGAAAACAGTTCATTACAAACTGTTCTTCTGGCTACTGCGCTCGTTAGGGTGGTCACCTCCGTTGCCAACCATTGCTGCTGCGAGCACTCCTTGATCCTGGATCGGAGGCTTCCTTCATATCTGAGTCTGCTGCGCAACGTTTAGATCTCTCTAAAGAAAGGAGCCATGTAAACATACTAGGCGTTGGAGAAACCTACACCGGCGTCGCGAAACACAAGGTATAACTGACGATATTTTCGAAGTTCAACGACCATTTCAGCTTGCAAAATATACGCAGTGTTAACTGGAGTCACCTCCAAAATATTCAGCTGGCTGATCCGACGTTCAATTAGCAGGCAAAATAGACGTTCTACTCGGCTGCAACGTATATCCGTCTATTATTCTTGAAGATATTGTTAAAGGCCATTCAGGCACACCTATGGCTCAAAGGACAGAGCTTGGTTGGGTACTCTTGGGTGGCATCTCTACTGACAATCAAAATTCGATCACGTCCTTTCACACAACAACCGACGTCTCTGAACCTGACCTTCAAGGGATGCTTCTTAAGTTCTGGGAACTTAAAGAGGTAGCAAGGAAGAAAATGATATCGTCAGACGAAGAACAGTGTGAAATGTAGAACACATCAGCGCCAATCTGATGGAAAATATATGGTGCAACTTCCATTTAAAGAAGGAAGACGTCCTATGTTGGGTTTTTCTAATAAATCTGCGCTTGTTAGGTATCTGCATTTGGAAAGGAAGTTCCAATTAAACACAACATTTCATGAAGAATATAGAAGAGCTTTCAACGAGTACAAGGAACTAGGACTTATGACGGAAGTAGATCCTTCGTCAATAAAATAAGCTCACTATTACATTCCCCACCACGTAGTGATAAAAGAATCAAGCACTTTGACAAAACTGCGCATTGTATTTGACGCGTCTTGCAAATCCTCTGACGGCAAATCTCTCAATGACCATCTTCTGGTTGGCCTGGCCCACGGTTACAAGATGATATTTTTGACCATATTGCACGGTTCAGAAAACATAAATTCGTTTTTGTAGCAGACATTGCTAAGATGTATAGGCAGATCTGGGTCCCATCGGAAGATGCTGTCTATCAACTCATCTTATGGAGAGAAGCAGAAGGCGAAGAAGTCAAGACGTACCGGCTCAACACCGTCACATTCGGCACTGCCGCGGCCCCATATTTAGCGGTTCGTACGTTACAGCAACTGGCTGCAGACGAACGAGAGGACTACCCACTGGCATCAAAGATTGCAATCGAAAATTTCTACGTGGACGATGTCATGCACGGCGCAGACTCAGAAGATGAAGCCCTGGAGATACAACGCCAGCTGACGACTATGTTGAATCGAGGTGGGTTCCCATTACAAAAATGGGCAAGTAATAGTGAGAGATTGTTGTTGTCAATTCCAGATGA
Organism: Portevinia maculata; assembly: GCA_949715645.1. NCBI lineage: Eukaryota > Metazoa > Arthropoda > Insecta > Diptera > Syrphidae > Portevinia > Portevinia maculata. Next base: position 335,711,778 of record OX454525.1, on the reverse strand, counting down.
AGATATAGAGGTTCACCTCCCGCTACCATTCGACGAAGGCAACACAATAAAAACGTTGGGAATCCAGTGGCATCCGGGTAAAGACATGTTAAATTAGTATTCCAGAGTCGTTGGCACGCCTGGAATTATGCGGAGCACTGCTGCTAGCGCAATTACTAGTGCACACGATTCAAACGATGGAACTCCAGAATGCCAAAATCTATGCGTGGTGTGATTCTGAATTAACACTCGCATGGATCAAAACTGCTCCATACATACGCACCACAATCGTCGCAAACCGAGTCGCAGAAATCCAAGAGCTGACAGATCCGAACTGCTGGAATCACATCCCCTCTAAATCCAACCCAGCAGATATAGCATCAAGAGAGCTTGCGGCAAGGGATCTTCTAAACAACCAGAAATGGTGGCATGGTCCTGAATTTCTGCAAGTCTTTGACGAAGAAAGGCAGCCGCCGTACACAATTCATACCACTACGCTCGAAATGAAGACGTCAGAGATTGCAAGGGTGAGAAATGAGTTAATTGCATCTGCGTACCCCATACAAACTAAATTTCAGCTCTGCACTCATTTCACCACTTTTGTACACAACGAACTTTTTACACGGTACTCTACCTTACAGCGTTTAGTGCGATCAACAGCGTATTGTCTACGTTTTATTAATAACTCTCGGAATAACTTCAAGCGTTTATCAGGTTCGCTTTCAGTCGACGAAATTTCATCAGCTCGAATGCGATTAATCATCATCGTTCAAAAGGAACTTTTTCCTGTAGAGATTTCCAAGCTATGCAACAACGAACCCGTGCACAAAGGAAGTAAATTGGCAAGACTATCGCCAATCATCGATGAGATGGGGATATTACGAGTTGGAGGACGATTAGACAACGCGGATTTACCATATGCACAACGCCATCCAATAATATTACCCTCACAGAATATTCTCACTAAGCTCATAATTTATTATGCCCACATCAAATCACTACATGGCGGTCAACAGCTCATGATGGCTATACTCCGAGCCGAGTATTGGATACTGCAGCTTAAAGTGAACGTCAAACATTGCATTCACAAATGCATTAAATGTTTCAGGTACAAAGAAACAGTCATGCAACAAAAAATGGGTGATTTACCCGCGCCGAGAGTCAACCAGGCTCGTCCGTTTAAAACGTGTGGAGTGGATTATGCCGGCCCGGTTCAACTTAAGGCATGGAAGGGCCGTTGCAGCAAAATCATCAAAGCGTACATCGCAATTTTTGTTTCCTTCTCTACAAAAGCGGTTCATTTAGAGCTTGTGCGCGATTACACCACCTCAGCCTTTCTCGCAGCATTTAAACTCTTCACCGCTCGCCGTGGGATCTGCAGGAACATCTACAGGGACTGCGGAACCAACTTCCAAGGAGCAGCGAGAAGCCTTGACACTGTAAAGGCGCAGCTGTCGAAGCAATGGTCTGATGAAATCGTGATGCAATTGCAAGCAAATGGTACTACCTGGCACTTCAATCCTCCGGCTGCCCCGCACTTTGGCGGTCTTTGGGAAGCGGGCGTGAAGTCCATGAAATTTCATTTAAAGAGAATCATTGGTCACTATACCCTTACATTTGAGGAATATACAATAGGGTGGGTCGAAAAATTTAATTTTGTCCGATCGTTTTGGAATAGCAACTAAAATGTGACCCGAAGCTTTAAAATGCGTGCAGATATTTTTTTAAATTTTATTTTTCTAGTCGGTCTACCCGCGCATTTCATTTGAATATGAAGAAATTTTGAAAAATCTGACAAAAATAGGTTGATTTTATTGGTATCCGTGATTTGTTTGGCAAAGGAATTAAAATAAGTACCTTACGTTAAAAATGTATTCTTATTCTAAATTGGTTAAAAAGGTAACAAAAACAAGTAGGCGGCGAAAGCAACGTAGGAGCTTATATATTTTTTCTGCCGTTCTGTCTTTACTTCAAAAGTTTCCAATCAAAACGCCAAGTTGTTTACAGAAGTTTGAAGTTGCAATAATTAAGTGCGTGAAGTGTTACTTTCAGTCGATTTTATATCAATAAACGGTTGTGATATCAAGAGCAATACAATATTGAAAAAACAAGACAAGCATCTAGTTGTTGCATTTTTGGTAATATTGAAGATATGAAAGATAATGTTCTGCCTTCTTATAAAGAGGTCATGAAGTTTTATTACTTTACGAGGTATAAAATTAAGCTTAAAACAGATACTCGAAAGGAACCAGCCATTAACGATATCGCGGAAATTGTTGCGGTCAGATTGATAAGTATATGGTGCAAGGCTTCTATTCCAACCGTTACCCTAAAGCGCGTGATACAATTGTTGAAAGTATACCACTCTAAATGTAAGAAGTTGATCAAATCTTGGAAGCGATTTTCAAGTCCTAAAAAGCTAGAATTTGATATAAGTTCTAACAAGCTTTTTGATATTTGCTCATGCAAATGCAAAGATTTGAATAGATGTAATTGCTCAAAAGAAAAACGAATTCCGAAAGCAGAACATAATTTTGTTATTGATCAGAGATCGGTAAGAAAAATGATAATAGGTGGCATAGACTCTTTAGCAACAACCAAAAATGAAAAACATCGTCATAGGAGCGAAAAACTACAACTATACTATAACGAAAATAGTATTACCAAAAAAGATGCAGTAGCTGACTTAACTGAGGAATGTTCCATTTCATCCGATGACTCATAAAGCAGTCAAAGTGACGATTATTTGCCGTCAACATCAGTGCCACGTGAGCGTGAGAGACGAACAAAAATATCACTTCTGAGACTGCCAACATTGTCCAAAACATGTGATCGATATGGTGTATCTGATCGAGCTGCTGCAGCAATTGCATCTGCTGTGCTTTATGACACACAATCAGCTGTTGATGTAATAGATAAATCTAAGGTACGTCGTGAGAGAGCAAATGTTCGCAAAGAGATCTGCGTTAAGAACCGTTGCATAAATGTTCCAGCACTATATTTTGATGGCAGGAAGGACAAAACATTAAGGATTGTTGAAAAAGGTGCAAAAAAATACCGCCAAGTTATCGTCGCGGAGCATACATCCGTCATCAAGGAACCAGACTCTGTTTAGATCGGTTACGCTGTCCCAAGTGACGGGACGTCTAAGGCTATCGAACTTGCTATTTTTCAGTTGCTTTCTTCGCAAAATATTTCCTTAAAGGACACAAAAGCTGTTGGATGTGATGGAACAGCGACAAATACTGGAAAGAAAGGCGGTATAATAAGACTTATGGAAAAGCGTCTAGAGCAACCCTTACAATGGATCATTTGTTTGTTACATATGAATGAACTTCCCCTGGGACACCTGTTTCTGCACTTAGATGGCACAACCACTGGACCAAATTCTTATGCAGGTAGTATCGGAAAGCTTCTGGAAGACTGTGAAAAAAAACCTTTTGTGCCATTTGAAAAGTTAGAGGGGGGGTGTATTGCCGGATATTGGTGACGTCAAAGACCTAAGCGGTGATCAAAGCTACCTTTACCAGATATCCTCGGCTGTTGTGAGTGGTGAATGCTCTTCTGATCTAGCGAACAGATCTCCAGGAAAGATGTCTCACGCTCGTTGGTTGACGAAAGCTAATAGAATATTACGCCTGTATGTTTCCACAAAGGCACCATCTAACAACATCAAATACTTGGCCACATCCGTTGTTACAGTTTATGCGCCTGTTTGGTTCGAGATAAAAGTCCATCCATCGTGTAAGGATGGATCTAGGCATTTTTGGAAGCTAGTTTCTAGTTCACGATATCTTCCATCTCAACTTAAAATGGTAATAGATCCAGTTATTAAGCGTAATAGTTTCTTTGCTCATCCGGAAAATATTTTAATATCAATGCTGGCAGATCCCCAAAAATACATTCGAGAGCTTGCTGGCAGGAGAATTTTAAAAGCCAGGCGTAAGATTAATTTCGAACAACATCTTCGTGTTTTCACTGTACCGGACATAAATCTTAATGCAAAGTCGTACGTTGAGCTCATAGACTGGCAACAAGACTATCAACAACCTCCTCTTCTTCGCGATATAACAGATGAAACACTGCTTTCGCTAGTGGAATCAGGAGGTGATGACATTATACCTTTTTTAAGGTTTCTATGTCTCACGCAATCTGTAGAGCGATCAGTTAAAATGGTAACAGAGGCTTCGATGCAGTTGTGCGAGAAAAGCTCCAGAGATGGTATCATCAAAGCAAAAATAAGTTCCAGAAAATCTATGCCAAAATTCGAAAGCATGCAAGATTTTAAAGTTTAAAGTTTTGATATCATGCCTGCTTAGGTTTAGACATTTGCTGGCATTTTGATTGAAGGGCCGAATGGCTCGTTTGGCCTGTCTTAGAGCTGGGATGCTTTCCCAAAGATGGATACATTTTCTATATTCCCAGCTTTTTATTGCTGCCGTTGCTGCTGATCTAGGACTGCAGCAGAAAGGTTCGGGACCTATGAAAGGTGTTTCTGAACCTTTTCTGGCCAGTTCGTCGGCCTTTTCGTTCCCTTCTACCCCGACATGACCCGGAACCCACCATAATTTGGTCTTGTTTCTTATTCCGAGTGTTTGTAGGGTATTGAAGCAGTACATGACTGATTTGGAGTCAATGGTATAAGAGCTAAGGGCGTTTATAGCTGCTTGACTATCCGTGAATATATGGATGGTTGCACCTTTTATGCCAGATAAGTTAATGTGGCTGGCGCATTCTTGAATGGCGTGGAGCTCTGCTTGAAATACGGTGGGACTTTTGCCCATGGGTATCGTGAAGCGTTCGTGTGGTCCGTATATTCCCGCTCCTACCCCCGTTTCCATTTTAGAACCATCCGTATACCACTTTATGCCGTTGTGGCTATTTGGTGGGTTATTACTAACCCATGCATCTCTCTTGGGGATCTCCGTGGAGAACCGTTTGTTGAAGCATAGTGTTTTTTGAATGCGGTCTGTGACCGCGCAGTTCATGTTAAGTTCTGGCAGTTCATCGAGAAGGGTCTTTAGTTCCGGATGATCATTAAGACTTATCTCGTTTAACTGTATTAGACTTATTGCACTTTGGATCGCCACTTTTTGAATGTATATGTGGAGAGGTGTAATTCCTGTTATTGCCTCTATGGCAGCTGTTGGACAGGTTCGCATGGCTCCGGAGATACCAAGGCACGCAAGCCGTTATACCTTTTTGTGCTTCTCTATTGCGACCTTTTGTGTGAATTTTGTCCACCATACCATAGAGGCGTATGTTATAATGGGTCTTATCATCACTGTGTAGATCCAGTGGACGATCTTTGGAGAGATTCCCCAGGTTCTGCCATATGTGCGACGACAGGCCCATAAAGCTCTATTACCTTTAGTGATTTTGTTATTTATGTGAGAGTTTCAGTTAAGTCTCTTGTCAAGGATTACTCCAAGATACTTGACTTCGTCGGAATACTCTACGACCGTGTCGTTTATTGTGATTATGCCTAGGTCTAATTTCCTCCTTTTAGTGAAAGGAACGATGACGGCCTTACTGGGATTTATGGAAAGATTTTCCTTGATGCACCAGTCTATGGCTGTCTTTAGAGCATTTTTCATTTCTGAATTGACTCCAATTGAGTCTTTGCGCTTGACAATGATGACAATATCATCGGCGTACCCAATTGTAGTGTAGCCCAAATTGCTCAACGTGTGTAGCAGATCATCGATGACCAATGACCACAAAAGGGGTGAAAATACTCCCCCTTGTGGGCAGCCCATTACGGCTGTTACTGATACTGAGGTCGTTTCTGACGAGGCAGTTATTTTGCGACTTTCCAGCATCGCTTTGATCCATTTAATAGTTGGTTTGTCTATGTTTCTATGGTACAAAGCATTTGATATGGATTCATATCCAGTGTTGTCAAAAGCACCCTCTATGTGCAGAAAGGCACAAAATGCGATCTCTTTGCAACGGTAGGCGTTTTTTATATCTGTAATTAGTCTTAACAGAGCGCCTTCCGTGGACACTTTCTCATAGGCACAGCTTTAAATACAGTTCCCGAAAAGGACCTAGCTAGCACCCTGTCCAATTACATGGATCGATGGCAGCTCATGCAGAAAATTAAGCAGGATTTTTGGAACAAATGGAAGTCTGAATACCTTGCGCGGCTCCAGCAGAGGCCAAAATGGCTTACTTCAAACCTGCAAATCAAAGTGGGTTGTTTAGTTCTCTTGCCAGATGAACAGTCGCCTCCTACACGTTGGCGACTTGGCAGAATAGAAGCAACGCATCCAGGATCGGATGGAAAGATTCGTGTCGTCACTGCAAGACGGCAACTACAAGTCTAAAGCGCAATATAGCCAAACCGTGCCTTCTGCCAATGGCCTACGAATAAACATCATTGACATTACACGCACACATACCAACACACACATTAATAAAATACACTTTACAATTTTTAATAATAATTAACCTATAATGAATTAATCAACCTAATTTAATCACTATCTCTAATCTTCGTTGCCACACACAATTCACCGAACATTCCTCTTTCTTTTTTTTCATGTACGAGTACATACGTCGAGTATCACCAGAAGAAGTCATCACGCAACATACATCTATATATCCGAATGATGCAGTTTACCCCATCGATCATATTCATATCAAAAGAACATACCGATGAATCCTGAGGACAACTCTTGATGATGGATATCCCTTCCTGGGCTCGGCAGGATGTTGCAAAACATCGTCCAAACAATGGATTTTTCTGAATTCAAATAAATTCACTAGAATTACAAATTGCCGTCGGCAAAACAAAAGAGTCGCGAGCTGTGCGAATAGACAAATAAAGGAGAGCACAAAAAACAGTGGAGAAATTTCCATATTTTTTGTCGCCAAGTACTCTACACTCTTCTCCACAACCAAAATCAAACGACTATCACAAAAAGTCTCCAAGACCTAGAAGAAGAAAAGGAGAATGAAGAAATCGATGTTTCTCCCTCCTGCCACGCTCATCAGGGTGATTTAGCTGCGTACGCAACGAGTGCGTACGGTGCTAACATTGTTGGGACATTTTATGTGGAATAATGGGATTAGGAGAAATCGTCACTGCAGTGCATGCCACCGGTCGCCAAAATGACCGCAAGGTGCAATGACCAAGCTGACCATGGCCTTGACCAACTAGCAAAGCAGACGAAGAGGTTTCTTCCACAGTCTGCGAGGAAACGGACATTCAATTTCTATCGAACCACAGTCTAAACCGGACATTCAATCGAATAAAGAAAGTCGTTACAATTTGAATTTGCCTTGTCTTGTTTTTTTTTTCTATTGTTGCGCACGATCAGTCGACGTTGGTTTTTTTGTTTTAGTTTAAAGGATCCTATTATTTCTTTAAAATTTAGCTGTTGTCCTTGCGGCAAACAAGCATAAATAAATAAAATCAAAACAACTATGTCGATGTGATCCTAGATATTCTATACATACAGGTCTAGAAGTGGTACCTATTACCAACTACCACTACAGTGGACTAGCTGAAAAAGAAAAGTCATATCTAATCTACATACTCAACACCCCAATTGCAAATGTCAATCCACAACTGGTAATTGACTTTTTTCAATATGTGCTTGAACAATACTAAAGGATTTTTTCAATCGCAGTCAATTCAAATTATTTGATTGACAAAACTATCAATGACAATATTTCGTTCACAGTAGAACACATTAAATTTAGTCAATTATGTAATAATGCGTATGCGCCACATGTAATTTAGAAAAAAGGTCACTAATGTTAGTGATATATTTATATATTATATCGTATCACAGGAAAAAAATGAGACGATGATCGTATGACTATATCGTTTTGACGATAGTTTTGCTTCATGTAACCTTCAAATATAACTGTCAAATATTGTTGTCTCAACGATTGAATTAGGGCGATAGATAAATCATTATAGCTTGCCATATTTTGATGTATTAAAAGTTGTATTTGTAGATTCTAGGCAAAAATTAAAAAATAATTTAAGGAAAATATTTAGGCATATAAATGTTTGCCTTTTGGAAACAATTGAAAAAAGTGAAGAACAATTGTGGTATTTCTTGTGAAGGAAATACTAATGATAGATGCATCGGATCCCTTATCTCTTCCATCAAAAGAGTATGTATGTTATTGAATAATACATAAATTTGTTTTTATATTTATATTTCCATTTTGTATAGCTCTATTCAAAGATTCCATTCGACCAAGAAAGCATTCGATGTTTACTTTTAAATCATCCACATAATTAGGGCCAATGCTTTTATTAGGGTAAATTTACAAATCTTTCTCCATGCAGCCACCGCTTTTTTAAGTTACCCAGATGCATTGAGTATCCCGGGCAAATCATTCCAAATCATGTTTCTAATAGTTCTGCCCTAGATCGATTGGGTAACATAGTTTTCAGCCAATTCAAGGTGTCCCTCCATTCAATTACCGAATATTTTCATTTGGGCTGGTAGAGCGGACGGTGCAGTGAAATAAGTTCAGCGGAGTTAATGTGCGTAGATATTATTTTCCAAAAAAAAAAGGAAATAACACCCACGTACTATATTTCATCTTTGAAGTGGCATCACAAACTAGTGCGACAAATAAGTTCCACACGATTAACTCCGCAGCGTGATATGAGCATGATAATCAATAAAAGAATTAAAAGTTATGAGAGGATGAATTGGTTTCAAAAAAAATATATGCATTCATTTTTGCGGTTCTGCTATTAATACGAAAAAATGTTCACCAACGTACTTACGTAAGTGCGTACATACACATATACACACAACACATACATCTCCTAAAAAAACCTAAAAACATATGGAAAAAATATTGTGACCATCAAATTATAAAATAGTGTTGTAAAATGATTCATACTTTGCTTTCAATCAATTTCCCATTGAAAGATCACCAAATATCAGTGAGCGCCCTAAGAATCTGCATGTGAGGCCATAGGCCGGCCGGTGTATGACTCGAAGAGATTTGTAGAATTTGAAACCCTATAAACCCGCGAACCGGTCCAACTAACAAAATTTTAAGCCACAGCTATTAAAGCCACTTCAAAGAAGAAATAAAGCCTGTGTGTGATATTTTTCTTTCTTTTGGTAATAAGAGCCACGAGCATTACACTGAACCGTAGCTGACTTTGATATTCATATTACTAAATATTTTGTTTTAATAATTTATAAGGCATTTGTTAACAATTATTTATATCTTTGCAAATTCAATCTAAAATTGCTGAAGAAACAAAACACAGAGCCAAATATAGTGTTTGACATTGCTTAAGTTCTTTTCTGTGACTTTCAAACTGTTGCGAGACAAACTTAAAGCGACAGCGTTCGGTTCTATCATCGTGGCGACGATCGCGTGAAAAATTACGTGATGAGAGCTCTGAAAAAGACTGATTTTTCTGCCCGCTTGAAATTGACATTAATCAGAGTGAGTCATCAAGTTAACGAACCTATCACACAAAAAATGAAGCGCGACCGTCCCCGTTGCTTCTCATGTTCAAAGGAAAGATCCTACGAACTCCGTCAAAAATTTAATATCACTCAATGATCTGCATTTCATTGGCCTCAGTGACAAAGTTATTCGAAATCGGAAGTCCAGCCGATATTTTTTGTGGTCAAACCAAAGAACCCCGCTTGCGAACCAGTAGGGATGCAGAAAAGCTGGAGTGTTATGATCCCTTTAATCCTGATCATTGCCCGGCCGTTAACGAAAAAGAATAATGAATGAAATAGACCACAACCCCAAAAGGCTTCTGATGGGTTTTGCAGGCATAGCAACTGCGTTGCGCTCCTTCACGTGGTAGCATTCACAAGTTTTTTTTTTTTTTTTATTTTTTTTTTTTTATAAAATAGGGAAATCCAAATGTCAGAGCACCCAGACTCGGTAACGGTCCATTGCACTACTAGGCAGAAATCCTCTTAACCTCTGCACCGTCGCCACCCGTCGCCCACAAGTAGTTATTGTTTCATTCAAAAATTCAATATAAAAGTCAACTTTTGAAGAAAAAAAAAATCTGAAAATTATATTCATTCAATATCAATGTCAATTCAATTCGAGGCTCGTACCGACCTGTCTACAATCTGCAGTGCAATTGTTTTCAAATGACTAGCACAGGAACCCCTACATATACAGGTAGGTATAAGCGAAAAATTCTATCAGGAAAATACGACGTTTGTGATTTCATTGGCAAGAAAGAGAAATGTTCATTAAATTTACAAACACCTTTGAAAAAATCCCCAATGTTAGCATAAATTTTGTGTTGGAAAATATTTTTAAGTGAATTACATCGGTATACGTACATCACGGCACCGCAGAATTTGATTTCTGTCACGCGAACGATAGCGAAATCAGAAATGATAAGCAAACCTCGTAGATTCCCGTAAAATGATGATGGAAATATAAAAATATCCTGGCGACGATGTAGACTTGAGAAATTCTTTAATCTTGTAACATTCATCAAATGGGATGGGCGGTGGAGGTGGTATTAGTGTTTTGGATAAATATGTGATGAAGTAGAAAGGAAAATCGCATTAGGTACATTTTTTTCTCGATACAAGATTTGTGGAGAAAGCACATTCATATTAGGTAAACGTGTAACATACATAAGAAATAGGGGGATCTAGCCCAGGTACAAAGCTGAAAGAACGCAAATCTTGGTGTGCTGTTTGTTTTTTTAGTTTTAATAAGGACGCGTTTTTATATGCGCACAATGTGGGAAATGTGGGTTCTTAGAGCGAAAAGAACAAATAATGACAACTCGCAGCGTAATGATTATACCATCTGGTCCATATAATATCTCTGATCCACTGAAAAAACTTGACAGTAACAATGCACCAAGAAATAATGATATAAGCAAAAATGTGACAGAATTCTAGCTCAAGGAAATCGAAGAGACTAGTGAAAAGGAACAACATCCGGATGATTTATATGAAATATAAATAAAAGCGAATAGCGCTTGATTTACAATACAAGTGAAAAATCGACGGAATCCTAGTCACCAGACACAGGGAATAGTAAATGCGTTTGAGCAGCCTGCAGCAGCTTTTAAGCTGTCAGTCATTAAAGATTCGATTTCATCACTCGGTATAGAAGAGGTTGGTTTAACTATAAAACATTTTAACGACAACGAGGCTGCCGGAGTTTACCAGCATAGCCATTCAAGTACGGAGGGAGAGTACCAAGTATGGGTGGTTACGGTGTAGAGATTAGTGTGTTGGCTTGTTACCCGTGCGGTTCAGGTTTAATATCCATGGGGAACAACAACATACGCCACCCATTCACCAACCTCTACACCAAAAAGGAGGATTTCTGCCTGGTATATAGTACAATGGACCGTTACCGAGTCTGAGTGCTCTGGGATTTGAATTTTCCTTTTAAATATAAAAAAAAAATGGGTGGAATCTCTACTTGTTCGTCGGTTCGACCTCAAAAAGTATCGGCATACCTCCGTATTCGATATCACTTCATTATACCCTATTCTAAGGTGTATTAATTTTGTCTCATAGTTTGTAGCATACCTAATATTGCCCGTAGACCCCTAAAAGTTACTATATTCGTGATCAGCATCGATATTATGGTCGATCTAGCAATCTCAGTCCGTCCGTCCGTTCGTCGGAAGGGGCCTTTAAAGTCGAGCTGAAATTTTAACCATAAGAGCCCGAAATAGTAAAGTTTAAGAATTATCAAAATCCGCCTACTGACACCTACTTTAGGGGCACTTAATGCTCATGTTGAAAGATTTTTAAAATTCGCTGACACACCCACAATTTTGAAAACCTTCTTATTGAAAAATCTAAGTTTGAACTTGGAAGCTGAAATTTATAATAAATAAAGGGGCCCTTAATGCTCATTGTTAAAATCCGCCCAATGACACGCCCTCTATTTAAAAAGAAATGATTTATTGAAGAAATCATTGTTAAAAAACGTCCTTTTCTTGGCAAAGTATGTAGATAAAGTCGTTTTGAATAATTCCATTATATAAAGTTTTCCGACATGTTCACTTTTAAGGGGATTTTTTATACAAAAACCCTGTTTTTCCGGGGGGCGCTCCATTGATATTCTTAGCCCGTCTCTCCACGGAAAAGCTAAAATCAAGGTCTTAAGCAAATAGTAATGCAACCAACTAGAATAACCAATTCATCGCAAACTCTGATTGATTATGTTTTAATAAATATAGATATGTGTGATATGGTCAGTGCAAGAGTAAGCCAATGTTGTAAAGTGACGGATCACGAAACATTAAAAGTGGAAATAGCGAAGCATGAGCATCATAATGTAAATCGAAATAAAAAGATTAAATTTTTGAAATATTCCAAACTAAAATTTGATAGCGTTTTAAACAACATCGGCTCTCTAATCTGTATGAGATTGATAATTTCACACAGCTTACCACTTTATTTGATGAAAAAATAAAAAAGTGTTGTGAGAAATTGTCTCTAGAAAAATTTGTTAAAGATGAGAGTGACTATAAATGGTTCACAAAGGAGTTGAAAAAAAATGAGAAATAAAAAAATATTGGCATATAAAATGGCATACTATACTAATATTGAGCCCAATTGGAGCAGATACAAAGTAATTCGCAATGAGTACAAAAGAAAAATTTTGGAATCGAAAAACAACTACATTCGTTCGAAAATTCAAGCTAGCGGTAGAGATACAAAAAGTGTTTGGTCAGTACTAAAATCTTTAATAATTAAAAATAATAAAGTCAAATTTATTTCAAGTGTCAAATTCGGACAAAATCCTGTAAGTGACCCTACCCAGATCGCGAATGAATTTAACTTGTTTTTTGTAGATAGCATACGTGACATTAATAACTCTATTCCGATTGTGCAATATGTTCCAATAAATGTAAGTTTGTCTTGTACGTTTAAATTCCAGTACTGTAGTGTAAGGTCTTTATGTGATACGATTAAAAAGTGCAATAATAAAAAAGACTTGTTTGGAATAAATTTTTTTTATAATTTGTGTGTGCTAAAGGGATTTCTTTTTTTCTGTAGTACACTTATAGTTGAAACCACAGCGCAGGCATTTTATTTGTTGCTGTAAGTAGCTCCCAGCAAATGATTCATTGCCTATTGTTGGGTGCTACTTACTGTATGAAAGAATAGAAGGACAGGAAAGAAGTTTGGAATAAATAGAGACATGATCTATTAATCAATAGAAATTATTGGCCCAATTCTGTTAAAGATATTTAACACATCTCTTCAATCTGAAATTTTTCCACAAAACTGGAAAGAATCAGTAGTTGTACCGGTGGAAAAAGTTGCTAATACGATAAAGGGTGAGGAATTCCGCCCTGTTAATACACTTCCAACCTTCGAAAAAATTCTGGAAAAATTAGTGGTTAACCAACTACAAAAATATGTGGAAACGAACAAGATAATAATTGAAGAGCATTCGGGTTTGAGTGGAAGAATAAAATAGATGACGGTCACTCAGTCATAGCAGTTTTCTTGGACTTTAAAAGAGCCTTTGAGACCCTTGATAGAGGTATCTTGATAACAAAAAAAAACTGGAAATGTATGGTATAAGAGATAAAGAGCTTAAGTGGTTTGAATCGTATTTATCGAAAAGATCCTTTGCGACCAAAGTGAATGATGTGTTTTCCGATTCAGTGAATGTGACTCGGTGTTCCCCAGGGTTCGGTGTTGGGAGTATACCTTTTTTTTACTCTATATTAATGATATTAAGAGCTGCATAAAGTTTTGTAAGATTGTGCTGTTTGCTGATGATACGCTTATTTATATAAGTGGAACGAATGTTGACCTAATGTGTGAAAGATTGAATGTGGACTTAGAGAATATAAATAATTAGTTAAAAATGAACAAATTAAAGCTGAATGTGAAAAAGTCAAAATGTATAAAATTGAATTGAATGATCATATTATTTTGCGCATGGATGGGGACGTTGTTGAATGTGTGATAAAAGTAAATATCTTGGCGTCATATTAGACTCCAAACAAAATTTCAAGGACCATGTTGACTACATTTGTGGAAAAATCGCAAGAATTGGAATTGGGTTCCTAAAAAGAGTGAGAAAGGAACTTACATATGAGATTTCAATTTTAATTTACAATGCTCTCATATTGCCACATTTTGACTACTGTTCCACTCTTTTGTATGCTAGTCAACAAGAAATAAAAACTAGACTACAATTGTTGCAGAATAAAGCTATGCGGCCAATTTTGAAGTGTAGTGTATATAACCCAATTCGAGTGATGCTCAGCACATTAGAATGGATGAATGTGGAGCAAAGATTAATATTTAGTGCGATGGTGTTTATTTATAAAATGGAAAACAAAATGGTCCCCTCATACTTGCGGGTCAATTTGGTAAGTGTTGGTGACGTGCAGCCGTATAATCTGAGAAACTCAAATAATTTCAGGCCGAACAGATGTAACCTCAGTCGAACGAATAGTTCCCTGATGTGCACGGGCTTAACATTTTATAATAGTTTACCAACTACAATAAAGGATGAAACAAGCTTTGTGGTGTTTAAACGTAAACTTACGGATTTGATTAAAAGCAATTCCTAAGTCATTTGTGTCACTACATCTTATGTTTCATAGTTGTGCAGTGTGTTTTGTTTATAAATAGACATGTACTATATTTTATGTTTCAATGTATAACCGTATATATAAATACAAGGAGTTTGAACGTTGTGTGTCTAAAGTTCATTGAACTAATAATAATGTTATTGCTATTCAGCATATCATAAAGGCTAGAACAAGTTCTATGCTCCAACAGAGCCTAATCCCTTGGTTTTCTTTTACCGGGATAGGTATGTCCCAGCTCCCTAATGAGATGAATGAAATAACTCTATACGGGCTAAGCTCGATTTACGCAATGCTCGATTTACGCAAATGCTCGAATTCCGCACAAAGTAAAATATTTGCCCTACCGCTCGATTTCCGCACACAATTGTGCGAAAATAGAGCCCTTAGTGTAAATGCGAGATTTCTTTGAGCATTCATACTATTAAAAGAAATCCTTTAATGCTCCGTTAGTTTCCCATCAAGATGCTATCATGATGTTTAACGGCACTCTAAGATGGGCTGAGGAAAATAGCAGAAGTTCTCAAGAAATCTCCCTTTTACAAAATTTACGCGAAATAGCCGTAAAAATGAACATTATGTCAAAATTTAAACAGACAAAATTGGACGATTATTTAGTATTGTGTGTATTGTGTGTGTAATAAGTCAAATCAAATTAAACTATCATTTAGTGTGTAGACATGATTTTTCTTATGTTTTATGTTTGTTTGGTTAACATTCGAATTGCGCACATTCTCGATTTGCGCAAATGGCCTAAATTTTACCTAGTGCGCAAATCGAGCTTTGCCTGTATATAGAAAGAATTATTTTCTTGTAGAATCATGTTAGCTTCAAACAAAATGAAACAGTTGAAGCCTATTTTTATTTCTTGTTTACTAGCATAAAAAAAAAGTGTGGAACAAATGGTCAAAATGTGGCATCATGATAGCATTGTTAATTAATATTAAACTCTCATATGTTAGTTATTTGGTTACTCTTTTTTAGACGCCGATTTTCCTTGCGATGTTTCCACAAATCTTTAACGTTAGGCAAAAAGGTCAAAAAATTGCATTTTGGGTTTTTGATTGGGTTTAACTCAATTTTTTTTTACTCTTTCGTTTGGTATTAACGACTTAAGTTTAGCACAACTGCTTCCCATCGTAATAATTAATTTAATCCCGATTTGCAAATAATTAAAATATTTTAAATTTGGTTTAGCGAAAAACCGCAGTTTCTGACTTAAGACATTTTTGCCTAACGTCAAAGAAATGTAGTCAACATAAAATAAGGATCTTTATCGTTCTTTAGCGATCTTCTCACGAACCAAAAAAAAATAAAGCTCGCGAACGATAAAATGTTCGATCTTTAAAAATTTATAGTTCTCTCACGAACGAACTGTATCCTTTTTTCTGTATCTAGAATATGGTTCGCTCGAGATAAGGGTCCGTAAAGATCCATAAAACAAATTATTCTCGATTCGCGATTTATATTTTCAATAGTTATTATTTTGGAGCTGGTGGTAATATTGTTGTCATTGGCTCCAGGAATTCATTTTGCAGCACCCAACCCCATTCCTGGGATTCTAAATCATGCCCTAACCATTTTTGAACTTAGTAATAGACACGGTTTATATGCTGATGGGCTGCTGCACTTCTCGGAGGAAGATTAGACAATTGGACAGGTTTGTGAAGCTTTGTAGATTTAACGAACTGAGTATATCGAAGATGATCGATATTGTCCTCAGGTTTAGGAGAATCGTATATCGCTAACAAGATGCGTACTACATTTTGGTATAATTGTTGTACAGGCCAGTTTTGATGAAGAAAAATTCAGCAAGTTGGTCGAAATTTGCAAGTTTTTCTTGTAATTTTATGAAAGTTGTTTTCCCTTTCTTGCTGAATTTAAATATTTGCGAAATGTTCTTGCTGGATTTGAAAATTCGCCTACTTTGATTCCAATTTTCAAATCGGCTGCCAAAATCAAGTTTTGTTCACGCTTTTGGTCACCGTTGTAAATGTAAAATGTGCGACAAGTGCAGCAGCCCATCAGCATATAAACCGTGTCTATTACCAAGTTCAAAAATTCCAAGAGCGAGATATGTGAATAGTTCATCATGATATATTAAAATACAGGGTTCAGCACGGTTTATTTAACCGACTTTCGAATTCCAAACTTCGCTCTCATATGAATGATCCTTTTCATTTATTGGGACATTTTGCACATTTTTAATAGAGTTGTTAATAGCTGTGTTTAATGAACAAAA
Source organism: Portevinia maculata (assembly GCA_949715645.1). Lineage (NCBI taxonomy): Eukaryota > Metazoa > Arthropoda > Insecta > Diptera > Syrphidae > Portevinia > Portevinia maculata. The sequence continues at coordinate 335,694,988 of OX454525.1, read as the reverse complement.
TCTAGACAGAAGGGAACAGCACAATTGAGGGAAAGCTGTCAGATCAAATCAGAACACAAAAATACAACTTCGAAACATATTTTCTCCGCTCAGCTGTGAAATTTCAACTAGATGATCTGATCCTCAGGTTTTCCTAGTGAACTTCTGGTTCTGAATGAGCATTGTACCATCAATGTTTGACCTGAAGTCGATTTGATCACAATTTAAGCCTTTTCCACGTTTTTTTTTTTAATAAATATACGAGTTGAATTTATTCGCGATCTGGGCAGGGTCACTTACATAAATTTTTTGCCCCATTAACAAAAGAATGTCCTGTAAGAACTATAGCTTATATGATATAAAATTCTTCATAAGTCCTATATTCGAGCTTCGAGAATGGCAAATAAAGGAAAAGATAAAATCGCGAACTTTATTAGCTGAACCAAAATGTGTATGTAATCGAATAAGCAAAGACACGTCGACTATTTCGGCTCTCCCATATCGATCCAAAAACCAAGAGGATCTTCGACTATTGCAGCCATTATGCTTTAGATTTTGACGTCAAATCATATTTCGAAGTATTGAGTTAAATCCGTTGTTCCTACCGGAAGATGTTGGTACTTTGAGATGACATTGTTGAGGCCGACAGTGTGTGGAAAATAAAGTTGAAAGCATCGTTTTTGCTTCTCTGGTTGCATCTTATATGCCTCCTTATGTTATGTCAGCCTAGGCAAATGCATGATGCAAGCGTGTTATGGGAGTCATATCGCCACTTCTGGTTATTGACAACATCTTAAAGGAACTTAAGTCAATGGGGGTAAGTGCCACAGCGGAACATTTTTAAATAATTTAAGTAAGGTCAGAGAATCTGCCATAAAGAAAATCAGTAATTTGGCTAAGAGCTGCGGATTAAATGTCAACCCCTCGAAACCGGAGTTAGTCCTGTTTACGAGAAGACACAAAATACCGATTTTCAATACCGAAACTTGACCTATCCATATATATATATATATATATTTGGATAGGAAATTAAATTGGAATCTCAACAAAAGAGAAAGAATTAAGAAGGCGTATAACGCTCTCTGTATTTGTAAAAGAACAATATGCAAAACTTGGGGCCTGAAACTCGCTATGGTGCCCTGGATATTTACAGTGGTGGTTATACCCATACTTACAAGTGAGCCTTGTGTGGAAAAGGGCAACTAACAAAAGAACCATAATTCGAAAATTAGCGACTGTGCAGAGAACTGCTAGCATAGCTATTACCGGTGCAGTCCATATTACTCCCACGGCAGCACTGGACACTTTTATGCACCTTATGAAGCTAGATTTAAAAATAAAATAACTTGAAGGGAATAGCGCTTTGCGTATTTCAAATCTGGGACAGTGTAAGGACTACAGTTTTGGGCACCCCGCGATCTTAACGGAAATCCTATACTGACAGATGAAATTTCCGTCTTGGTCGACTTCGACATCCCGTATCAAATAAGGTTACTACCTACACTGATGCTTCTAAGGCAAGGGAGGGAACGACTTCTGACATCTTTTCTGTAGATCGAGACTTAAGAGAGTCCATACGACTCCCGGAAATAAGCAGTGTTTTCCAATCGGAAGTTCTGGCTGTTCTAAGTGCGGCAGTTAACATTAATTCTGAGACATATGGTGTCTAAAGCCCGCATTAGGACAAGGAAAGATCTAGGAAAATTATCAAATCGAGTAGGGAACAGCTTAATGCGATTTACTTGCAGAGTGACGCATAAAGAATTTCTGCACATTGCTTCTGTTTTGAAATATTAAATGGTTGTCTTAAAAGGCCAGATGGCAAAACAGACATATTTAAAAACAAATTTTAAAATTAGAAAATGAAAATCCCTTTTCCTAAACTATTAAATTGTTTCTGAATGCCTATCAACTTGTAATAGAGTTGCAACTTGGGGCTTGCAAAAATAGCGCAACCTTTTTAATAGTAATAAACATATATCACCCCTTCTGATCTTGCTATAATTAATAAGGCCTCAAACTAAAGTACAACGCCTATATCTGGGCCGGTGCACTTATTAAAAGCTGCACGACAGAATACAAAAACGCACGTTAAAATTTATTGGCGAGTGACATATAAAGAATCCTTCCTTAGACGTTCAGCTTTTCCCACCCATTACAATTTACAAACATTTAAAAAGACCGTGCATCGAACTCTACGCTGTTATGCATATTTCCTTGATGCCCGTACGTAAAATATTAATATGCTCATAGAAAAGCACCGCTCTAGTATGCCTGCAGATAAAAGCGGTGCAAGGAAATAACTTCACGGGCAATAACTTCACCTGGGCAATAACTTCACCTCGAGTGGGCAATAAGTTCACTTTTTTTTGTGAACTTAATGCCTACTGATGGTGAGCAATAACTACACTTTTTAGTGGGAAATAAATTCTCTTAACATTTTATGATAATTCAAGAAACGTACCTCGCACCTACCCCAAATCAAACAGTGACCCCAAGCGGGGGGGTTGCAGGGGGGCAACATGCCCCCCATATGCATTGCACTGTTTATGGGATTAGTTGCGAAATCGCAAGTAGATTCTTTAGTTAGGTCTTTAGTTATAATAGACAAATTCTCAAATTATAGGTGGGAAATAATTTCACAAAATTTTGGGTGAAGTTATTGCTCACCATCACAAAAAAAAAGTGAAGGTATTGCCCACTCGAGGTGAAGTTATTGCCCAGGTGAAGTTATTGCCCGTGAAGTTATTTCCCAGCACCGATAAAAGCTATTTCAAATCTTGAATTGATATTTATATCAGCAGGTTTCAAATTAGATGCCGTGGAGGTCGGTAAACCAGAAAATAGCACGTCAATACCCTAATAATGACAACAGGATTTGCTTGGTTCTTAAGCAAAGACTTTGTTGTAAAAGGATAGTGTCTAAGAGCGCATAATGACAATTATCAATATATTAATATAAACTGGAATTCTTTGTAATTCCATTTCACCTGTTGTATGATTTCAATAGATTCAACATTTTATTGAATTGTTCATAGCAATCATTTCATATTGAATTGCTTCTCGTATAAATATATCGTGCAAGTATTTAAAAAAAAAAAAAACAAATTTTAAAATACCGGGAGCATGCCGGCAATCTAATTTGTATTATATCTTAATAATCATTTGCAATACCTTCATATTTTGAAGTACGTGTAGGACCGGAAACACAATTATAAGAAATCTGCATAAACATCAGATGCCCAGGATCAATTGTAAACAACAAACGCAGTCAAGCGTGGCAGTAAACTAGAGATGTGCGGAGTCAATCCTTAACAAAAAAGGACAAAACGCATTATAGTGATTAACAATAAAAGGACGTTGCATGAATATACGAGTACAAAGTCAGTTGGGTTTTGAACAACTGCAATGGCAGTTGATTTGGTCAACGATAAATAAAAGTCAGTTTCGGTCAGCGGTAACGAAAGAGTTGAATTTTAAATAGCGATAAAGTATTTCGTGTCATTCCAAAGTGAGAGATGACAACTTTGGTAATAATAAAAGGAAATAAGGACATTGAAAGTGAATTGTGTTAAATAATAACTGGATAACTAGAACGATCGACAACGAAGATAGTGAAATAGAAATAAATAAAAATTATAGAAATAAAATAAGTCTTATCCTTTCGAATCCTCAGGATGGAATGTCACAATATGTTCTGCCAGCTATGATGCCCCTAGCGCGACAGCATTAAATTCCGTCACGTACCATTCGATTGCTGAAAATCGGAAACTGGTGTATTGTTGTTTTACTTGTATAATGTAGACTTTACATTGCCTTTTCGGCTGTCATTTCGTTAAATAGTAGGTATCTTCCTAGTTTCAAGATGTTGAAAATGCCTTAATCTGAGACTGATTTAATTTTTAACATATTCATTTGCAGCCATACCGTCCGACGAACAACAAATTCTTTCAGTTGATGAGATAGAGTTTAACGAAACAGCAAGCATGGAGTAAATTCAAGGTGTTTGAGTTTACAATTAAGAGTTTGTGGGACTCGAAGTTCAGGTTAACGTAGTGCAGGACTGCGGCACTGGACAACTTGAACTCCGAAGAAATAGCATTCCGATCCGTAAAAAATTGTGAGATAATAACTATTGTTTTGTAAGGTTATAGATATTTGTTAATGCTATCCAAAGCACTTTCGAAATCGATAAAGCGGCGATCGATATTCAGTGTTTAAAATATAACGCCATTAATTAAAAGAAAATGTCAGTTTATTCACAAAAAACGACTTCTTGTCGTTCTTTGTAGTTTTTCTAACACATCACCCAAGAAACCGACAGCAAGGCCATCAAAAAGGTATTACAAAATCTGAACTCAGAGGTGAACGAAGAATACTATATTTTGCATTACAAAATGAATCAAAAATCCTATCTGTACTATAAAAACTCTATTGGTATGTCTGCGAAATCTGTCTCCCACACAAGTCTTGCTTGTAACAATCTCAAATAATATGAAAACAGCACCTGCTTGTGCATTGCTTCGTGAATCGATGTTAATTCAAAACCTCTCATACTAATCAATCATACTCGCTGTCACCTTATTATCATAGCCTAGACCACATCGCAACATGCATACCTACGTGATCCATTTTTGCCAGACGGTATTGAATCATAACTTTCCTTCAACAAAAACAAGCTTCTATTGCAAAGTCAGAAGACATTTTTCTCTACATCGTTCGTTAGCGCATGCTCCGGGCAGTTGCCAAACACACAACTTATCGCTTAAAGCCGCCTCACTTTTGGTTGAAAAGTATAAATATACCTTCACATACCAGTGTCTTTATCCACCACTGTCAATAGCGTCATCGTCATCAAGAATGACGACGGCACATTCTAGGTCGTAGAGCTTCATGTGCTTGTAGAATAGAGAGCCAACTTCATCAATAATGTCCTTTCGTCACTCCATAACTTTTCAAGTGTCAATCGTGTGCGAAGGCCTACCTGCTGAACAGAAATGATGAGAAGGTAGGGTCGCTTTACTAACATTGCCACTACAAACTATACACAGAGCCAAAGAACAGTGTACCGTAGTCGTACTTCCTTGAACTGAAAGCAAAATATGCAATCAGAAAAGGAGATGAAAGGAGATTTTTTTTTATTTTTTTTTATTTTGTCAACAATCTTTGAGCAGCCTCTTTGGTATAGCTCCTGCTGTGTCCTGACTTCCTCTACTTTCACATAATAAAATATGAATAATGACATAAAGTGGGACACACATTTAAATACGATTTACTTGAAGGGCACACAAAAGCCGCGTCGTACATATTTATAACTTATGATTTCGAAATGAGGAATGTGTTTCCCTTGAGTGTGAGTAGAAGGAGGGTGCGCCTTAGACCAGCAACCCCTTCTGTACCCACCGGAGTACACAGGAGTAAACAGCAACCGCCGACAACGTCATCACCAACGCCGCGTCGGAGCCGATACATTTCCATGAAAAGAACGAAACGGAAGGTATATTTACTTATGAATTCAAATTCGCATACAATACATATATATGAAGGATGATATGTATGTAACAAATCCGCAGCCAAGAGTACTTGTGGTGAATGGTGAACACAATACAATCGAGATATACATTTGCACAAAAAATCTACATTTCACGGATCACAATTTTATTACAATAGCTGCCGCCGAAATATTGCGGTAAGTTTTGCATACACTTGCCGCCTCCACACAATATCCTTTTCGGTTAGGTGTGCTATCAAGATTCGTATAAGTAGCAAGTAGGTGTCTGCATGGAGAATTGCTACAATTTCAGTTGAGAATGCTTTTCACTTTCGCTGAATAATAGAAAGTTGTGGAATAGCTGACAGGTTCTCAAATAATCTGCGAATTTGTGTGCGTGTAGTGTGTACATAGGGTTTCAAGGGTTTTGCAACTCTTGGCATCGAATGACACAATGCATTGAAACTGAAATCATTATGACTTCCTCCAGGAAATCAAAGGGTGTCAAAATTGCATCCATCCAATGGTCCTTGAAAATAGAAGCTTATCCTGCAGAAGGCAAGCAAACGCCTAGAAAGGGATACTTATTTTGATACATCAATTCGTGGTTAGGTAAGTGTAATTTGCACAATGCTTGCGTAGGTACTGGTACGTATGTCTGTTTATTTATGAACATACTTACAAAAATGCCTCCTCCACGAAGGGTCAGTCACCTTGTCGAGCGCACCTCTCTTTGTTGGTGCCGGTGTGGAGGCTTAAGGGTGCTGATACAACGGGCTATGCTGTCGATGACCTTCATCGTCAGAAGGGTCACCCATGTCAGACTGGCCGTTGTTTTTCAGCATCTACTAAGAACTGCCCACAGGACATTCCGTCCTGATCCCACTCTCCCCCCATCTTCTCCCACTCCTCTCTTACTTCCTCTCCCGCTTCCCATCTCTCTCCCTCCTTTATCCCCTGGGCTGGACTAATGGAGACCCGTCCCGATAGTCAGCGTGGCTGAGGGCCCAGGTTAAAAAATAGCTCAGGCTTGGCGTCTATTCTAACGACTTCTGCAGAAGTTGCAGGGATGAGGAGGAGGAGGAGACTACACTTCATCTCCTCTGCACATGTCCTACACTCTCCCATAAAAGAAATCTGTATTTGGGAGCCTTCTTCCTTAATGAACTCAGTGACTTGGCTAACTCAGATGTTAGAAGTCTATCACGCTAAATTAGAAACTCCAAATGGTTTTAGCGGGTAGTGGTAGATACTCCCGATCCTAGTGGCATCACAATGGACCTCTTTGGTCTAGGTGTGTTAGCTTTCGGCTAACAGCCACCTCAACCTAACCTAACCTACAAAAATGCCTTAAAAGCCTTAAGTTCGGACATAATAGCCTAATCAGTTAAAAACAGAGAAGACTGCTTCAAGATTTGTTGGAGATGGGGAACAGAGGGTCAGTCATACAAAAAAATATGGAAAGCAACTATCATGGATGTTCTGCATAAAAAAAACCCAAAAGATGGTCCTCAGGAGGATCAACACCAGCAAGGAAGTAGGTATGAAGATAATACAGATTAACTTGAATAACTGTAAGATCGATCAGGACATCCCACCACAAACGCAAAGATACGAGAAAGCGGATATCATCTTAATTAGTGAACCCTAAAAAACTCTCAAACCCAACATAGATATGCAAAAGAAATGCCTTCGAAGATATTTAAGGCAAAAGGTTCGGGCCAAATATTAAACAATGGTCGGGCAAAAACATATCGTAAAGCAGGAATGGGCTTTAATCATCGACATTACGTTTGTAAGTAACTCTCTTGCAGAACAGAAAAAGCGGGTTTGTGAGGAATATTCGCACTATGAAACACCCAGAATTAACAGGCCCGAAATTGGAAGACAAATTCCTTGACCAGATACGTTCCAGGCCATGCTAAATGCCGGGAATCTAATTCAAGGTGAAACAGCGGAAATTCGTTGATGCGGCCGAATACACATATCATCACCACAGCGTGCGATGTTTCAATGCCCGGATGAAAAGCAAGCAGTAGAGGGTGCTTCTGGTGCTACTTCTGAAAGAAGGAAATAAACATAGGGACGGACTACCGTCGGCTTAGGCGAACTGTTGGATACCCTATTTTTATTCCTATCCCTCATAAGTGGGCGTGACAAAAGTCTAAATATGGTTGAATTGTTAAGAACGCTCTACATATTTTGTTATATCACATTTAAAGGATTTTATCGAAAAAAACGCTCCCTAGCTCAAACTTGGGTGTTTCAATAAAATTGTTTTATTTAATTGTGGGCGTCTCAGTAGGCGGATTTAAAAAAAATTAACACATGAGCATAAAGGGCCCCTAGAGAGTATATATAATAAATTTCAGCTCCCTAGCTCAAACTTTGGATTTTCAAAAAAAGTTTTTTTTAAATTGTGGGCGTGTCAGTAGGCGGATTTTGAAAATATTTACACATGAGCTTAAAGGGCCCCTAGAGAGTATGTTTTATTTATTTGTGGGCGTGTCTGTGGCCGGATTATGAAAATTTTATATCCCGAGCAGTTTTAGGAGTCATAGATCATATAAAAAAAATGCAGCTTTCTAGCTCAAAATTCGATTTTTTCCAAATTTTTGTTTTTTTGAGTTTGTAGGCGTGTCTGTTGGAGGATTTCAAAAATTCGTAAACTTGATTATTTCGGGACCCTAGAGAGTATATGGTTAAAATTTCAGCTCTCTAGGCCCAGTTTAAAGGCTTAATTTTTGCCGACGGACGGACGGCGGACATGGCTAGATCGACATTACTATCGATGCTGATCATAAATATAGTAACTTTTAGGGGTCTACGAGCAATATTAAGGTATGTTACAAACTATGCGTCAAAATTAATATATCCTTAGAATAGGGTATAAAAACGGTCATAGTGCCTACTTGCCCCACGCAAACTCCAGCGATATTGGATGAGAGCTAAATTGTGAGAACGTACGCCGTTAAACTGGAGTGACGCAACTTAAAGAGAAGCAACCAAGGTGAGATGAAATGTTAGGCATTTACGTCCCATACAGGGCCTTAAACCTAGCTTCGCCATCCATTTGGAAGGGACCTACAGTTCTAAGCAGAATCCGAACTGCAAATTTGCATGACAAGTGATGCCCTTGCATACTTGTCAGACGTTCGCAAAAGCAGGGAAGTGGAAAAAACATTTAGGTGTTACGTGGCCCCGGTGGAATTTGAACATCAGATCTTTAGATTAGTATTCCAACACCTTTACCTCTGCCCACACTGCGCCTTTGCGAGGAAGCTGACATTAATTATTTGGGTACACGGTGTATACGATGTTAGTGATAAAACAAAAGGTTTACAAGTTTCCAGAAATAGAAGAACTTCGCAAAATTGTTTTTTTTTTAATTTGTCAGCCAAACCTGTTTAAAATCAAAGAGAAATATTTGAGCTACGAAATCTACCAACAAAGTCCTACAAATTTCAAATTCAATTCAATCTCAATTTATTTATTTATTATTACAAAAACCTTGAGATGAAAATCTCTTAAATGGTTCTGAAAATTCACAAATCAATAACAGATTTTCATTTTGTATTGACATATCAAAGGTATTCATAAAATGTTATAAAAAGTAACAAGCTTGAAGAAAATAAAAACTTAATACAGACATAGTTTATAATAATGAAAACAATAAAATCAATTAACAAATAAAGGGTGGAAGTGCAAAGCTGCGTAAGGGATTGAGGAGATGGGGCTTTAGAGAGCGGTTAAAATCACTTACGTTAGATATGTTTTTAATTTTGGAAAGCAAAATTTTTCAGATTTTGGCACTAAGAGTTTGCAGTGTTGAGTTCCTGGGAATTATGCTGTTATTTATTCGTGTTAAAGTGGAAAAGGGTATCTAATAAAAAAGATGGGGTCAGAAAATGTATAAGTTTAAAAATAATTTACGAAATGAGACATTAAATACACCAAAAACGCAGTTAGTTAAATGTGAAACATGATCAAACCTCCTTAAAGAATGAACAAAACCAAAATTGAAAGCTGCATTTAATTTTTATTTAGTTATTAAATCCATTCCAGAACATAGGGACCGGCTACAGTCCGCTTGGGCGAACTGTTGGATACCCTATTCTTATTCCTATGTCTCATAAGTGGGCGTGACAAAAGTCTAAGTATGGTTGAATTGTTAAGAAAGCTCTACATATTTTGTTATATAATATTTAAGGGATTTTATCGAAAAAAACGAAGCTTTTGTAAAAAAACGATCCCTAGCTTTGGATTTTCAAAAAAAGTTTTTTTTTTTAATTGTGGGCGTGTCAGTAGGGGGATTTTGAAAATATTTACACATGAGCATAAAGGGCCCCCTAGAGAGTATATATTATAAATTTCAGCTCCCTAGCTCAAATTTTGGTTTTTCAATAAAATTGTTTTATTTAATTGTGGGCGTGTCAGTGGGCGGATTTTGAAAATTTAAACTTCCGAGCAGTTTTAGGAGTCATAGATCATATATACAAATTTCAGCTTTTCAGCTTTCAAGCTCAAAATTCGATTTTTTCGAAAAATTTGTTTTTTTTTTAGTTTGTGGGCGTTTCTGTGGGCGGATTTCAAAAATTCTTAAACCTGATTATTTCGGGACCCTAGAGAGTATATGGTTAAAATTTCAGCTCTCCAGGTCCAGTTTAAAGGCCTAATTTTTGCCGACGGACGGACGGACGGACGGGCATGGCTAGATCGACATTACTATCGATGCTGATCATAAATATAGTAACTTTTAGGGGTCTACGGGCAATATTAACGTATGTTACAAACTATGCGTCAAAATTAATAAATACCCTTAGAATAGGGTAGGTATACAAATACAGATAAGTAAAAATTAGTGCTTAAGAGTTTTGACTAATGTCAACCTAGTATCTTTTGGTAGATACATAGATACTTTCCACAAATGCCTGAGGCCAGTTTAGATATCAGAAATCAATGAATTTACATAGTCATTTCATGTTGGAGTCTTATTTAATACAAATCCTAAATTATGTACAGAAGATTTATATGGAGTAACGTCTCTGTTCAAAATGATGTCAGGAAAATATGATTCTTTCAGCGGTTTCTTGTATATAATAATACTCTGTACCTTTGTTGGGATTTAAAACTGAACCACTTAGAGTAGCCCAATTAGCAATGTTAGATAAGTCCTCGTTAATACTAAGTACTTCGTCTTCAAGGCGCGATGGTGGTGTATTCAATAAGTGATTGGCACTAGATTAACATTAAACTAGAGTTTAGATAACTTATTTTTTTTAAACAAAAGTAAAGGACGTAATAATGTCGATAACAACTTCCTTTTTACGGCCAACAAGTTATTGAACATTTTAATAGTAAAAAACATCAAATTGATATTGAAGTTTTTTTTATAAAACTTTTTGATTAATTGAACTGAAAACATTGGAGAGATCGAATAAACTTAGAATCGTTACTTTATCTTCTTTAATAGTAAGCGAATATCGTCAAGAACTTTTACTATAGCAGAGAAACAGCAATGCTTTTCAAAGTGGTGATAATTAATTATAAGACTTTAAAAAAAAATTAAATTGATATAATATAAATTTTTCCAAGCCATACGAATTAGGCAAAATGTCAGTATACTAACTCTTTTTAGGCGTAGGGATGATTTTGGCCACCTTCTACAAAGTCTGCTTAGAAAATGCCGAAATATCGCATTAAAAAACAGGAGGGGTGTTGTATAACTTACCTCGACGTTACAAAAATTATGAAAACTTGTGTCCTCTGTTTTTAAGAAAAGATATAAAAAGCGACAAAGCGCTGGGTTCCATTTGCTGAATACTGTTGCTTCTTTAGGTTCGGGGTGTCTCCCGCTGGTCTATTATCGTCGGCTGCGTCACTGCATCTCTTGGGTGTGAGTCGTGTTGCGGTACATTTTCCCACAACAAGAGCCATCCTATTTTCCTTCCTTTTCTATATCTTGTCCCTCTATTTGTTGTGTTGTGTCCAGGGATACTTGGATGAGCCTGACCAGGACGGTCAGGAGAATCGGGCCGGCCATTGGTCTGCGAGTACGGAGCCCAATCAAACACGTGGCTCGTAAGACAATATGAGTACGGGGATAGGCGGACGGCCATCAATACGATAACCGCAGCGTACTACATAGGCAAAGCGGCAGATGTAAGCAACTGTTGAGTGCGGGCGGCCCGCTCAAAAGGCAATCCAACAACCAGCTGCCCAAAACCACAAAAGCCACGGTAGGGGACTTTGTTCGATGGGGGAAAGGATGATGTTCCCTTTGACTCAACTCCGTCGAGGGAGCAGCAGAGGCGTCTGGGCGGATGAAAATGTTATAAGCCACCCTCCAACGGCATCAAGAATCGTGGACACGAAAAACGCAACAACCGTGGCAACCGTGCGTGCATCTTTACCGGCGACACCAAGCACTGGGCCAACCATAAAGGCATAGCCCACAGCTAAAAAGAGACATCGAGGCAAAAGATGACCGAACTGGGTAAATAGTTGATCATGATCAGTCCCCAACATAGAGGACGTCATCCACCATGGCCGAGAACCCAACCTAAATTGTACCTCGGTGTAAGGTATGACCGCTATAGTTCCCTTCGTCCCCGAAATAGCTTCATTTACGCGGTTAGACTTTATAAGTTTATATCTTTGTCTTTCCGTACTAGCTAAGAATTAACTCACCAGAATGGGTGATAATGTCTTATCTTTTTCTTTGTTAACCCTTTCTTAGCCTTCTATCTGCTTCGTTTTGGGATTGCAGTTATGTTGTTAGCACTTTCCACGATTATGGTAGACAGCTAGAGATCAATAAATAAGGTTGTACCAGGTCGGTCGGAGGTCACGAACGAACTTCCATTAGTGGAGAGTGAAAGAAAAGAGAGAATGGAAAACAATAGCGAGAGGGTAACGGCAGGCACACTCACACCATCGCAAATGTGCTTTAACAGAAAGTAAAATTTAGTTTACCAGAGTAAACAAGCAAGGAGGGTAAAAGGTAAAAAGAAGTAAACAGAAAGGAAAGCGGAAGCGAAGATACAGACGGCAGGAAGACGAAGTAATTAGCGAAGGATGAGACAAAGGAACAAAGGAACATTTTGAAAAACAGATAATAGGTTTTTTGTTTATCAGTTTGTAGGATTCGGCTCCGAATAATTCCCGAGAAAGCACGCGACCCATTAACATTTTTGTGACATTCTATTTCGGGACAAACGACAGCGGGTCACACTAGAAGTCCACCGATTCTGTTTTACTTATATACCTACTCAATTTTCTGGGGATGTTAAGCCCCGCAATAAACGCCCGTGCTCCAACGCAGCTGTATAACGTTTTGAAAATCTGGTGTTATTGTTCGTTCTCTATTTTTCAGGTTACCTACTGGCATTCGTTATACTCTATTTCAGGAGGACTTTATTCGGTTTCACAATTAACCATAAAATTGTGTGGCGCCCACTTTAGTAAGTAGGTACCTACATAATTTATAATATTGTTTGTAATATTGAAATAATTTGTAGTATTTTAGATTGTCTCATTGCACCAACTTCGGTGGCGAATCTACGTTTTAATTCTGAACGAACCAATACCTTCCCACTGAGCTACCGTGAAATAGCAAATTGTTACTATTCATTCAACAATTTTGAGAACACGAGCATGGCAGAAATAGCCGTCTGCCGAAGTGAAAAAGAAACGTCGTAAGTGAAAACAGCGTGTCAAGAAGAACATCACTGACGATCAATACACAACGTCAGTAATCATGCCGCCGCGCCGTTTATTTTGTAGAGGACGAATATATTTCTCTTTCGCGTGACTCTTAATTTTCATGGGATTTTTTGTTTACCCCTCTTTTTTCCAGCTGTTTTCCACAAAAGACTCAAATAAGGCTACTTTAAATAACCGTCAATATCTCAAAAAGTTGGAAGAAACGATTTTCAAAAAATTTGTTAAGCTGATGCTGCCAGTAAAAGCAAAATGCCCTTACTCATTATAATAATAAACAATTAGATACGACGAAGGTAGAACGCGTCTCGAAAACGAGAAAGTTCCATAAGATCAAGTCGGGCACTTTACTGCCAATGTAGCAGCAATTTCACTTTGACAGCGCTTTGTGCAACTCCATGAACCCAACACAAAGTTGTTCATATCTCAGGAGTTCGCCATTTTGAGCAATTTGTGCGGAGTGTTTTAAAAATGTAACCACAAATTCATGTACATGAACATTGTTTTGGTCACATGAATTGATGCCGTGGAAATGACGCTCAGACACGAACGTACACATTGATTTAAAAACAACCTTGACCATCCCACACGGGCAAAATCATAGCGCATTAAAACTGCTTCAGATGTAGACCTTGGATGCTTCTGGTTCTGATTTCTCATTTTTAAATTTCAGAAAAAGTAGTACAAGAAAAATACAGCTCAGTATTTTCCGCCATTTAATTTTGGGTGGATAGTGTTAGCAAATTTCACACATCCAAGGACTCGTACATCAAATAATTTTATATTCTACATAGGAATACCTATATGCGGGACGTTTTTTCTCGAATTTTCTAAACCCGAAGGATGAAATGCAACTTAGAGTGGATTAATGTGTGCTACTTATTTAGGTACATCCCTACATACAAACATGCTGGCCTTTTTTTGTATGACAGCAAATTTTGCAAATGGGCGTTGTATTTCTTTTTTAAACTGTCACTCTGTCGTGGGATAGTGATTCTAGAGTTACACTTGCTCGTTTGCTTGTTTTGGAGTATTTTTCTTCTCATACTGTGCAATGAATATATTCCAGTACTGATGACGGTGACTACGACTAGGACTACACGAGGACGACGACGACAACGGTGATGATGATGCCAGCAGCGAAAGCAAAGTGGCCATGCATCCAACCATCTATTCTTCCAACCAGCCAACCAATAGCGTCAAGCTTGGGACGACGAACGGTGGTATGCGTTTGAATGCATGAGCTCTCATCTCATCTAAAAACAGAATTTATTGCTTTTTCCACATATGGAACGCTTTATTCAAACACTTGAAATCCTCTGCTGATAGTTATGTATCTGCACGCTAGTAGATCCTGTCACATACACGTATCTTCTGTAGTGGCAATCTCCATAGAGGACGACGCGCTGTAATGGATTTATACCCAAGCAATGATAAAAAAAGGCAACATCAACAAAAATCCCGTAACCCCCAACTCGCCTCATTGAATACAATTTCTAAGCGGCCTTAAAAAAGCATATTGCGTACATGTATGCGTGTAAGGAGTGGTAAATGCTGCAATGTCTTACACGAGCTCTCGATGGAAAACTCGGCGTAGCAACGATCTCTACGCGACAATGACATCGACAAGGACACATACATATACGCGCATGATGCTGAAAACGTTCTACAATATGCTGACATCAACTCATAAAGATTAAGTCTACGCGACTGTGACACGCCATCAGGATCGCGTATTGTTTTCACTCCAACCGCCACCTTCGCTTCGAAGTGTCATGGGAGTTTTTTTTTTTGTATAACATAGTATATCACTGAAGGAGATCGAAACTATTATTTTTATTTTTCCCCCAAAGGCACCATACCAATCCGGGCTAAAAGAGAATTCAATCTCTGGACATGTCTGCTTATGCAAATTTATGCGAAAGTAGTTCAAGCGTTGCAGCCCTGAAGCCGCCTTCATATCCATATTTCAGATTTATTTCATTCCTCTGTGGCCAGGTTTTTATGTGTGCTTTAGTGTGCCATTCGTAGACTATTCCCCCTGTTTTCGCAGAATGGAAAAACATTCAAAGTGCCTGGCAGCAGCTCCACCAATCGCATGCATCGCTCAATTTTATTTTATTTATTGAATTTAGAACTTTTTGACATTCTATAAATTTTATGTATGTACGATTTTCGTCCATGAAAAATCGTCGACATTCTGTTGGATTAAGTTTGAAGGGATGCGGCTGGGATTGAGGGAATTTATTGCGATTGATTGAATGCATCTTGTTGACTAGAGAACGAGAACTGATAAATGGAGTGCATATGATGGGAATAGGACGTAAGACTTTTATATTTATGTGCATGGAGCTCGTTCTTACATCTGATACTTAGGCGATATCATAAATTGTTGAATTTCATTCGTAAATGTGATGCAGGATGGATGAGTGTTTTCATTCTAAAGTATTTTATAAGAAACACAGGCAAATATGCTTTAAGGAAAAAGGAATCGGGTTGATGGATTAGTGTTCATTCACCGCATAGTCCATCTTTTCTACTTCTGCCTGAATAATGGCAGATAAACTCCCCACAGCCCGTTGAGCTCTACCAATTATAACAATGTCATCGGCATATGGGACCGCCAATTCACAAAATCGTAAAATGGCGTGTCAACCTTTATCTACGATCTTTTCTGACACCAAACGAGTAGTTGCAACTTTAATTGAACACCGGAAGCTTAATATAGTCATTGTTGGGGATACTAATGTCTGTTTAGTTGGCGCAGTTTAGGGGGACTCCCTTTTTGAAGATCGAGCAAACGATGCTGTGGTTTTGTTCATCGGTCATGTCATCAAACATATCTCACAGAAGAGCGGGTGCGTTCCTACTTTTTTTTTTGTTTTTTTTTTCTTATTCTTATTCTTATTATTCTTATTTAACAAAATTGATATACTTAGTTTACCATAACAATGTTAAAACTAAGAATAAGTAGCGACATTTTTATTTAAAAAATATAAATAGTGATAATGTCACTTCATGTGAAAAAAACAATTTTGACGTGGGGTGGATCAATTAAATTCAGTACATAATATGGAAAATTAACAATAAAAGAGAGAAAAGATGATGATGCGAAGAGAGCATAAAAGTTAAACAAATTTAAATAACATAGCGCAGCAAAACTTTAATTTCTTCATGGTCAAAGCCGAGAAGCCAAATTTTGACTTTTTTTGCAAATTCCGGCAAAGATCTAATAACACGAATATTAATAGGAAGTCTATTAAACAATTTACAGGACACAATGGAGTAGAAATTTTTGTATAAAGCTGTGCGAAAACTAGGCATGACGACAACATTAATTGAATTGCTACGCAAAGCATTGATGTTGGATATTGGCCACCTCTTATAAAAAAAAATATTAGAAACTTTGAAGTAATATAAATGTTTTAGTGGTAGAATTTTCAGTGTTCTAAACAAAACCATAGAATTCGCGAATTGATTTGTCCCACATACTTTTCTGATAGCGCACTTTTGTAGAACAACCAATGGCTGCAGCTTTGTTTGGTAGGCACCCACCCAACAACTTATTCCGTACTGCAATCTAGATTGAAAAATTCCAAAATAAACCGTTTTTAGAGTCCTATTATACATAATAGCGCAGCAAAACTTTAATTTCTTCATGGTCAAAGCCGAGAAGCCAAATTTTGACTTTTTTTTGCAAATTCGGGCAAAGATCTAATAACACGAATATTAATAGGAAGTCTATTAAACAATTTACAGGACACAATGGAGTAGAAATTTTTGTATAAAGCTGTGCGAAAACTAGGCATGAGGACAACTTTAATTGAATTGCTACACAAAGCATGGGTGTTGGATATTAGCCACCTCTTATAAAATTTTTTTTAGAAACTTTGAAGTAATATAAATGTTTTAGTGGTAGAATTTTCAGTGTTCTAAACAAAACCATCGAATTCGCGAATCGATTATTCCCACATACTTTTCTGATAGCGCACTTTTGCAGAACAACCAATGGCTGCAGCTTTGTTTGGTAGGCACCCACCCAACAACTTATTCCGTACTGCAATCTAGATTGAAAAATTCCAAAATAAACCGTTTTTAGAGTCCTATTATCACAGAATCTTCGGAGACGATAAAAACTTCGGATCGTGGAACGAAAGTATTGTTTCAAAATTGAAATATGTTCAGACCAACTCATATTTTGGTCAATAGTAACACCTAAAATTTAAACTGATTTACTACTTCAATTTTAAAACAACTTGTGTCACAAGATAATTGATCAGTAAATAATGTCCTTGATGATACCACAGTACATACATACACAATTTGACATATTGGATCTACTACAGTTTTGTCCATGAAGAAAGATTTCGAAGTCTGGGGACTCTTGCATACTTAGACTGAAGTTCATCAGTTTAGTTTTGTTACTGACAACTAGCTTGTGTTCAGCAAACCAGATCCTTAGAATGTGCACATGATTTATGTCAGCACATAGATTTAAAGGATTATTTGACCGATATGCAATGCCAAGATCATCTGCAAAAGCTGTAACTTTCCCCAAAAAACGGTTGATTAAATATGGAGTTGATATATATTAGAAACAGTATGGGTCCAAGAACAGATCCCTGGGGCACACCTAGGTTTATAGTTCTCGAGTTGCTTACAAATTTATATATTTTAACTCTCTGAATTCTTTCCTTCAAGTATGACTCAAACCAACTATGTATAAATCCACGAAACCCTGCAGAATATAATTTGTTAAGAAGAATGTTGTGGTTAACCATGTCAAATGCTGTGGTGATGTCCACAAAGAGGCCGGCGCAAACTTTTTTTTCATCCAGCGTTTTATATATATAAAAGAGCAAAACTCCAAGAGGGCATCTTCTGTGGAAAGGCCTTTTCTAAACCCGAACTGCGCACCGCTTAAAAAATGTATTTTTGTCAGATAGTCCAACACTCTACTTTTAACAGCCTTCTCAAAGATTTTTGATATTGATGACAATAGTGAAATTGGCCTGTAATTGTTTTTGTCGCTTTTAGTACCCTTTTTAAAAAGGAGTATAATATTGGCACACTTTAATTTATCAGGGAAAACACCGGTATAGATACTTAAGTTAAAAATATAAGCTAGTATGTCCACTACATTTAGAGCTATCTTTTTAAGTGTAATATTTGAAATACCATCATAACCACAGGAACTAGAATTGTTCAGTGAACTGATAATTTTGAAAAGCTCTAAGCCTGTAATTTCTACAAAAAAGAAGCTGCTATTCCGAAGATTTTCGTTCACTAAATTAGATCTAGCACAGTGGTTACAATATGTAGGAGATTCACTAGGAGAAGACGTCAGACCAACTGTAGAAAAGAAATCATTAAAAATATTTGCTATAGTTGTGGGATCATCAATAGTAACATTATCATTACATGGAACTATTGGTTTTGACAAATTGGGAGAGTAGCCACCAATAATACTATAAAAGTTTATCCACGGTTTTAGCCTCTTTTCAGATCTTTTGCGAACAACTGTATGGGTAAAATTACATATAGTTTTGAAGGAAGGATAAAAAAAGGTCATAAGCCTTCGAAGCGTTTTTTTCTTTATAGATTTCCTCCCAAGTTTCAGAACATAGCTCAATATTTAATAGATTAAAATTAACCTTAGTTATCTCAGGCGAGATAATATACTTTGCAGGCTTTATGCTTGTTAAATTTCGAAACAAAATACCAGTCATACAGTGATCAGTAATGTGAAGATCAAAGTTAACGCCAGCACATTGATTTATTGGTATATTCCTGAAACGACCAAATACATGGTCAAGACAAGTACTTGAAATTGGAATAGTGATTTTATTTAAAAAGGAATAAAGACCATGCTCAGCCATAGTTGCAAGGTAGGAGTCAGTTGTAGTGTTAGAAGATATAATATCTATGTTAAAATCACCTAAGAGTACTAGGTTAGCCGCTTTTTCGTTGTTTAAGAACACGGAAAATTCATTCAGAAAAACTTGAGCATCACAAAAGTGTAATCTGTAAACACAAACAAATTTAAAAACTTCTTTACATATATTGCAAGACAATTCCATTACATTCGCGCTCAATAAATTGAGACAATTTACTTTACAGTTACCAATATTCAAAGAATCACGAACAAAAACTCCAACTCCACCTGCTGCGTACGTTTCATTAGTGTTTGGATAAAATTGATATCCCGGTATATAAAAATTTTCTTTTTCGCAATTAAAAATCCAAATCTCACTTACGAATATTAGATCGGGGAGGAACACTAACGCTTCTAGATTACACACTAACAAATCAAAATTTTGCCGCAAACTACGTATGTTTTGATGTACAACAAGAAAAAAGTCACCCTCTTTCGAACTACAATACAAAATTTCATCATCGATATTTACTATTGAAATAATGGTTGGGTTGTTGATTAAAAGATTGTCATTAAAACGAAATTCACACATAATATGGTATATAATGCAATTAATCTTTCAATGAAGTAAAATCGAGAAACGATCTTATAGCAACAGCCCTACCCTTCTCAACTTTTCTCATTAAAATTTGCGAATTTCGGAACCATAAATATTTGTAGTTTTTTTCTACCTTGATTTTTTTTGCTTCCATAAATAAAGCTCTAGTGTAACTAGTAAAACAATCATTGATAAAAATATTGTCCTTAGTGCCCGCGACAAATAATGACGAATTTATTTCTTCATTGCTGTTTTTTTGCCTTTCATTACTTTTTCTTTGGCATCTAAACAAGAGAAATGTACACAAATAACATCACCGCCTTTGTTGTTGTTGTTGTTGCTTTTCCTCCAAGCGCGTTTAACATGGCATTTTTGAATATCTGTAGAAGACACAGATACCTCCAACGCGTTGTTGAATATTGTTTGCACCCATTCTACTGCATTCTTATTATTGACTCCAGGCACTCCAATTACTTCAATGACATTTTCAACACTCTTCTGCTCTCTCCAATTCAGTCTACTCTCCAGCGTTGATACCTTCGATTTCAGATTTTCGTTTTCTTCTTTCAGCTGATTGATTGTGCTGAGGAAATCACAGTTCATTTTCTTTAAACATATGATCTCCTTATAGAGCATTTGTAGCGTAACTGCACCGTCGTCGGTCTGTTGTGGTAAAACATATGTTGCTGGTGATTGTGATTGACGTTCAAGTGTTGACTCAGTAGCAGTGACCCTCTTTAACGTAGCGGCTGTTTGGTGATTGCGCTTTGGTCGCTGATTCGTTATAGAAGCTACGGTTGCTACTTTTGTTTCTGATGGTACCGAAACACTTTGTTGTTGCACAGATTTGCGCAGCTGATTTTAGTCTCACAGCCGCGATCTATTCTTTTATTGCAAATAAAGCAATCCATTGATTTAGAATAGGATATGCAAAGAACTGAACGTTAATAAAAAAAGCTTACACCCCACGAAACTCAGAGTAAACACGTCCGTTCTCTCTCACTGTTGTGAGAAACATCAGGGCATTTCCTTCCACTTTGAAAACATCGGCAGCTATGACGGTGACTCTTGCAGTTTTGTTTAAAACTTGTAATTGTTAATCTTTTTGAACATTAAGGACCTGTTAAACAAAACAACAACAAGTCTTTTTAAACAACTGCAACTCAATTCATTAAAAATGTTCATTTTACTCGTTCCGATCCGAGGGGTGAAGGTTCAAGTCAAGGAACATATCGTCATGTTCAAGGGAGAGATCCTAGCAGGGATGCAGCGAATTGGCAGTTTTATGGTCCCTTTAGTCCAAATAAAAAGAAGAAGAAGAACAAGACTTGTTGTATTGTGTTATACAGTCATGCATTTGTAGTATAACTGCAGCAAGAGGAGTACCTATTTTAGTTTGAAATATAAATTGCTCATATGCCACACAACAGGGCACACAATTGTGTATATAATATGTATGCATATAGTAGCTTGCTCCTGCTGTAAATTATTTTGTATTCATAAATGATGATTTCAGTTATTTAAACTCTCTTTCTGCAAATTGGTTGTTTTACTCGTGGTCCATGAACATAACACCATTCATTTCTAAAAGAAAACCCAACAAATATAAATAGTGGAAATCAGAGCCATCCACACGAAATTCAGGTCTATTCATTCACTAATTTAGTCATTCATTCAATCTCAACTATTCTACACTCTCGCATAATAAAACCCTAACCATCCTCAAGATAACTAGGATTCAACAAAAGATTACTCAGTATGCATGACTTGCTTGACATGTCGGCGATCCTTCTATATGTATTGGTATAATAGAAGATAGGGAGATTTTGCATAAAATTCTCTACCTTCCCTTGGTTGGAGCATATTAACCCGGGGTGCAATACAAAAAAATCACTCTTCCCAACCCTAAATTATCTCAAAAGTAGTTCTTCATACGGCCAGCGTATGCTGAATAGGACTTTAACCAAACCACCTGCCCAACATGTGCGTTCCATTAAACTGATCCGATATGTAAGTCTGCTCTATTCACTATGGCAAAACATCCACCGCTACCACCAGAAATTTTCCTCAACTGATTTACTACAAACGAAAATATTACTTCTATCCCCTAAAAATAGAGCAAACATTATGAACATTTTGAAAACTGTACACCTGTAGATCGGTCCGGATTGGTAGGTGTGGGGTTTTGGCCACTCAACTGTATACAAGTTGTGTCGAACAGAACATAAATCTAGCAAAAAAAGCAAAAATTCTCGTCCATACACAGTGCGAGTGTACGAAACACGCTACTCTGGTACTCAAGTAATAGATGGTGTTTTTGGATCTGGTGTGGGTCTTCCGTTGAATGATAGTGCACCCAGTTAGGTATTCACCACCCATTCCACCTGTTTAGTTGCTTAGTCAATTTAATGCTTAAGCTGGAGAGCAGTTTTGGATATCTTTCTACGTCTGTCCTCCTGGCATGGAGGAGTGCGAAGATAAAGCAAAAATAAAAAAAAAACTCCCAAAAGATTTATACCTTTCCCATTTAGCTTGGGCATTGAGCAGTTGGTACTTGGTATATTGGTAGGTTGCATGAAATTCAACTCTGTGGAACTATCAGTGCCAATGTTTCCGATGGTTTTGGCCATATGGGCGGTAGTTTATCATCGGGGTTAAATTGCTGAGAAAACTACTCCCCGCTCGGCTCCATTCTGTCACCGTTGCTACCGGCCAGAAACCGACAATATTACAGGGATTGCTCTGCTGTTGTAAGGCCTTTGTATGTTGCTGCTGTACTTCTGTGGCAGTCGTTTTTGAGCTACGGGATACCTATCCGCGTACATACGTAGCCATACTTGACTGTGTTGAAGAAAGTTGGAAAAGTGCACTTTTGTACATGTGGTGCGTGTTAGCTTATTCCATGCAGCAAGAAATTTTGCAGTTGTATTTAGAGTGTTTGCCGGCAAATAGGACAAATCACTGCATGCCAGGGGATGTGAGCTGAGGTAACGAGATTACGTCTAACGATTTGTGCAGCAAGCCTTATTTTACCTCGCAAATATTAGATATTAAATTAATGTTTGCGATTACATGGATTATTTGGTGTTCGGGGGGATATTGGTTTTTAATACAAATGCAGATGAGGTTTGCTTTTGGAATGCTACTCAGACTTATTAAGCAATTTCTTTTTTTTTCCAAAGGCCGACATCCATAAACCTAAAAATCGATGAAACTTAAGGAATAAGAAAGAATTACTGATCTTAACAAAATATCTTAGAATACCAGAAAAGCATGAAAAATGGAATTTTTATAAATATAATATTGTGTGTTCTTTCTGAAAAACAACATACACTTCGTATAGTCTTATCTCTTTTTACATATATCGACAGCAGAAGACCATTCACCATTTTTTTCTTTTTTTCTTTCATGAAGAGGTTCAAGTCTGGACTAAAGGGGTCATCTCATAACCCTCCCACTGCACTGTACTCCTACTGTTTCGTCTGTGGTGTTCGTAGAAGGTCATTTACATGGTTAAGAAATAATGTTGGAGAATATACATACGACCACAACTTGAATTGATCGTTGTTGAAGGAATTGCTGGAACCTACCACTGAGTTTACCCGATATTCCGTAGGGAGTCAGATTACTCAGCAGAGATTTATTCCAGAGTCGATCATAAGGTTTTTAGATGTCCAAAGTCACAGCTCTTGATTCCCCATTTTGTTTACCTGCATCTGTCCATTGATGAGTATAATGAGAAACGAGGAACTCCTTATTATAATCCGTCCAAGCCCAGTTGACACAAAGCTCCATAAGAAAATCAGTTTTTTATATGGAAAGCTGTGTCAAGTGAGTTTGGGTGGACTATTACTGCCTTTATCATAACCTTCCCACTTTAGTGCATTCTTACGTCTCCGTCTGTGGGGTTCGCCGGTTCGAACTCAACGCATATTGGCAGGCCTCCCGGTTTCAGATCAATTCATTAGTAATTGCATTGGGATGATCCCGGACTGCCTCATTTTTATGATTTCGAGACGGAGAATGAAAGAGATCAAGTGTATTTCCGAAACAGTTGGTATTATCGGTGTTTAGTATTGTAAATCAAAAATCAAATTATGGAATAACCGAACAACGCTTTCTTCATTGCTATTCCCCTCGCAATTAAGAAATGTCAAACAAATATCCGCTGATGTCGTCAGTGGGTGGGCACAGGCAGCTTTTTCAGTAGGTTGTTATTAGGAATTTTCGTCGATTCTACTACGAAACATAAAAATTGTTTTTTTTAGCATTTCAAAGAAAAACGATTTATTTAAATTTGATATAAATTAATTCATTTATTGTGTATTGTTATAAGCAATAACAAATAATAACACTTGACAGTCTCTATCTATTTTTTGGTTTTACAAGTAGTCTCTTCAAAAACAGACGGTCATATTATAAAAAAGAGTACAATTAAAAACTAAAAAGAAAATTTGCATTATTTGTATTTTTTAGAATTAAAAGATTATGTTGGAAAAAAAAAAACACAAAAAAAAAAGTTTATTCTCCTAAACATGTTGGTAAACGCAGTCAGCATAACCGTGCCGGATCATCTGCAAAGCTCCGATACTGCGTACGACTTCACGGAACCTATAGCAGGTGTGGAAGTAGCACACCGGGCGACAAGGGGTGGTACCTTTAAGGCATTTTTTACATTTTCTTTTTCGGTCGTTAATTCCAGGGAGTCGAATTTTTATTATATCTAGGTTACTAGGTCTAATAAACTGAATTGAAAAAAGCATAATTGAAACAAGATTTTCATCATTTCAATTCAAAGATACTTTGGCTCAATTCTAAAATAGCATTCCGCTCGGAGTGTGAAGGAAACCAGAAATCACTTAATCATCCCATCAAAATATTGATACATACTTCCTAAATTGATTTCAGATGGCACACGCCCAACATACCTGTGTATCTTAAATAAAATGCTTCAAATAAACACTCACACGAACACCATGGAAAATAAGAACCCAATGTGAAAGCCCTTGGCTGATGCTTTAAAAACACCACAGAGCAGACAGCGAGAATGCTTCGGTTTTCATTTATGTTTATTTGGAGTACAATCACAATCAAGTACCGTGTTAAATAACACCGGTCATTCGCTTGGTTATGAAATAAAGAGTTATACTGAACATGTCATCTATAGTCAATGCGTACCGCGTTCAGTTTACGAAGTGTAGGATTTATAAGAATGCAACGTAAGATCAGAAATAGTATGTAAGGATCGATATTTGTTTTTATAAAACTTCTTCTTTTTTTATATGTATAAAAACTTGTTAGGAACCGATTATACCTCCCTCCACTTATGCTAGAAGGATCTATTTCTCGAAGGCTAACGTTTAGAAGATTATTCGCCGGACGAGTTAGTTAGAAGAAAGCGAGGGTATTCACTTTTTTAACAGGGTGTCAAAACTTTACAGGAACAAAATTAATTAAAGTAGCATTGAGACTTTATTAAAGTTAAGAATACTTAAATTAATAACTTCGTTAACGTTTAAAATCTTTTAATCCTACTAAACGCATATCCATGCAAAATGCTGTCTACGCAAATTACCTCCTTTACGTGAAGTTTTCTTTTAAGTTCCTTTCGTAGTGTTCTCCAGCTCATTTATTTTGTGGATATAGGTATTTCTTCGTCTCTCAGCCTTAAGTTTCTTTATTGGATACCAGCACATCAACAAAATTGACTTAACTGAAGAAACACAAAATATATACCAACCCCTTGAGGTTTAGAGTACTTTCTACAGAGCCTTCGTTGCTGTTTTACACAAAAAAAGGAATTAAAAAATAAACCAAATTCAGAAACTCAGCCGGAAAGCTTTCTTAACGAAAAAAAGAAAAGTCGAAGAAAACACCCTCGCTTAAATTCATTCTCATAGCGGAAGCAAACAAACTGCAAAGTCAAATAGGAGCCCATTATCCTTCAATCTCTTACAATAAGCTCATTTTCACTGTGTATTTTGTTTTCTTCCCTGCACATTTCGTAGCTAGTTGACGGCTGAACTTGTTGTCATCTTTGTTTGTTGCGGGTTTCCCTTTGCAAATTCTCATTTATTTGGCTACACGATAAGTCTGCATTTGCCTTTGTCACTTTTCTTGACTCACTCAAATTATTGTTGCCACGAAAAAATTTGAAACCGAAGTCGGCTTATGATTGCGATTGGAGCTGGCGGCTGACAAGGACTATAAGCAAATATGTATATACTCCTATTTGCTGGGATACTTGTACAAGTTCATTCAGTGAGTCAGGATTTCCTATTGGGTGCCAATTTTCCCATCATCACATCGCATGAATGAATTCCGAAGGGGCGAGGAGTGAATTGTGTTTTTTTGATGCAACAACCGACATAAACACATCCACGCCATCAGACCCACATACGTGGTTTGACTTTAATTCAGTGCGAACTAGTATATTAGCCTCAGCGGTACAGACACCCAACAAGGGAAAAGGAATTTAGAAAATCAGCCTTAGGAGTTGCGTCTGATGCAGCATATGATGAAGCTAATGGGCCTTGTGTAAGCATATTGGGAGCACTGGGTTGGGTTGGAGTTAAAAATGAAATTGAATTATCGATTTGTGCCGAGAAAATAAGGGAAACCCATCTGATATTGATGATCGCCCAGATATGTAGGCACTGTGTTTTGTTATGCACCACTGGTTCTCTCTTGATTTCGGGTGATTTATTTTCTTTCGTTTTGGTTTGGACCGGCAGAAGCAGATACGTTTATATGCTGCCAGCCAAGTATAGTATTTTGTTTTCACACTCGAGGTAGCTTACACAGGCATCTTGAATAGTTGTTTCCATTTCAGTGGTTTATCCATTTTTGCCGAGAATAAAATGGGAAACAATTTTGGAATTAGATTACTCAAAAGTAGTTCACCCATAAGGTGACGTGTAAGGATATTTAATTCTTATTGACACTCCTACTTAAAATCTTCGTTCCGCCAAACAGCCATCCGAAAATTCTACCGGTCCCATAAAACTGCTGCCGACTAAGTAAAATAATATTGGCTAGCATATGGCCGTACAAACCAATTCAGTTAGAGAGTAGTCTGTGCTTTAATTGCAACAATTCGATGAAACATTCAGCAAGGGATCTCAACGAGACTGACAAGAAGAGCATCTAATTATACCCTATTCTAAGGGTATATTAATTTTGACGCATAGTTTGTAACATACCTTAATATTGCCCTTAGACCCCAAAAGTTACTATATTTATGATCAGCATCGATAGTAATGTCGATCTAGCCATGTCCGTCTGTCCGCCGTCCCTCCGTCCGTCGGCAAAAATTAGGCCTTTAAACATGGGCCTAGAGAGCTGAAATTTTAACCATATACTCTTTAGGGTCCCGAAATAATCAAGTTTACGAATTTTTGAAATCCGCCCACAGACACGCCAACAAACTCAAAAAAACAAAATTTTGGAAAAAATCGAATTTTGAGCTAGAAAGCTGAAATTTTGTATATAATATATATATTATGATCTATGACTCCTAAAACTGCTCGGGAAATAAAATTTTCAAAATCCGCCCACTGACACGCCCACAAATAAATAAAACAATTTTATTAAAGAACCAAAATTTGAGCTAGGGAGCTGAAATTTATAATATATACTCTCTAGGGGCCCTTTAAGCTCATGTGTAAATATTTTCAAAATCCGCCTACTGACACGCCCACAATTAAAAAAAAAAAACTTTTTTTGAAAATTCAAAGTTTGAGCTAGGGAGCTGAAATTTATAATATATACTCTCTAGGGGGCCCTTGATGCTCATGTGTAAATATTTTCAAAATCCGCCACACACACGCCCACAATTTAAAAAAAAAACTTTTTTTGAAAATTCAAAGTTTGAGCTAGGGAGCTGAATTTTATAATATATACTCTCTAGGGGCCGTTTATACTCATGTGTTAATTTTAAATCCGCCTACTGACACGCCCAAAATTAAATAAAACAATTTTATTGAAACTCCCAAGTTTGAGCTAGGGAGCTTTTATTTCGATAAAATCCTTGAAATGTTATATAACAAAATATATAGAGCGTTCTTAACAATTCAACCATACTTAGACTTTTGTCGCGCCCACTTATGAGGTATAGGAATAAGAATAGGGTATCCAACAGTTCGCCCAAGCGGACTGTAGCCCGTCCCTATGTTTAATTTTAACTTTCGGAAATGTTTAAATGATATATAGTTACAAAAATAGTCATATTTCTGCTGTTTATGATTTTAGGGCTTCCACATGACGTCCTTGTGATATGCATGTAGTCTCGAAAAGTTGTTTCGTTGAAAACTTATATAAATCCAACAGTGCTGACAATTTTAGCCATGTTTTATTATCGCAAATGATCCATACCGATCATCAATTTATATGCTTTACAATCAATAAACATGCCCTTGCTATTCATCAGGATCACATTTTATAATCTGAAAACTACTCGTAGTTCTCACTATTTCCCAATACGTTGCCATTTCATAACTGTTGCCATACAAAAATTGAAATCATTTTAAAAAGCCAAACATTATTAAATCATGTTTTATTCCATGTATACCGCTGTTTTTTTCATTGCTCCTTAAGACTATGAACCACTATCAAATCAAATAAAAAACGTTTGACAGTCAAATTCAAACCATGTACATGTGCATCTGCTCGAAAATTGTTTAAATTCCGAAAGCGTACAATTTCAATTTAATGGACATTTTTGATTGTATGGTAACTCCGGGTAAGATTTCAATTTGGAGATGCAGCTGTGAAAGAGTTCGATTATCAATATTGTTTTACTATCGTCGGCAAATCTATCCAGATCATAAGTCATAACAAAACACGCCTTATGTTGTTGCATACCATAAACACGGTTGATGTAACTACATTTTAATAGCTATATGAAGTCGTGCGATATTGAACTAAATCATTTTTGAAAATATCTGGCAACGTTTGCTTTCAGTGCCATAGTAGGAAAATTGGGCTCAGTTGGAAATATTTATTTTAAACTTAAAAAAAAATGTCACGCTCCATTTTCGGGGTTGTTTTTAGACTCATGATCCATAAACCACGCTAAACTAAACTACTGACGAGTTTTTGTTATTTTCAAAGAGAATCTTCAAAACTCAACCTATTGCCTAATGAAAAGCAATTAAAATATTTCTTATGTGTGATTCTGTTGATATATTATCCACCTACACGCTTATTTCCAAAGCTGTTTAAGTTTCGTACTAATTTCACCATTTTAATTAAATTCACCGAAACAGGTAAGTAGCGTATTGACTGATTTGTGTACTATTCATTTTTATTCACTTTATACAAATCAAAGAAAAATTTATAATCTTCCTCCAAAACTGATATGAAATGAAACGATGTACGAGGGAATCTCAACCATATTTGTTTTCGAATGCCGATAAAGACTGATAATGAATCACTGGACAAATTATTTGATTGTATTCTGCGCTTTAACCCAAACTCTTGACAGCAAAATATATAATTGTGGATAAAGAAATGATTTGACTAGGACTGCAACATTCAATTTATTGAATAAAATATGGGAATCTGTCAACATCGAAGCCGATCTGTTGAAATGTTACAACCATGCTTAAAATGTGTCGAACATTTTTTATAGCACAAAGAAAAGAGATGACTTTCAACAACTTGCGTAAAGCTTGGCCGTGGAAATCAGTCCAAAACCGAACCTACTGGAGGCAAATTACAAATTTAAATATCAAAGCAATAAATATGGATCTTATATCAATAGATGTCGCCAACAGGAATGCTTCAGAAAAATACTCAATCCTTCTTTATCGCAAGGCCGCTTTGGTATCACCAATCTTTAATTAATGTGACACAATTCATCCTTTTCCAAAAAAGGTTTCGTTTGGGCTATTGTACCATTGAAAAAATTGACCCTGTACAGCGATGGGCTCAGAATATCTATCACTGCCCTCCAAAACATAGCGCTTTTTGTAAAAGGCGACTAAGGCGAGAAATCAGTTCTAGGCAATTTAAGCATTCATCTGAGCCTAGCGACACATTTAAAATCTTGAAACTCTCCCACAAGTACATATCTTTTGGTTGGCATCAATATAGATCACATGTGATGTAAAAGGACGATCAAATAATAAAATTACATTTTTGCACTCAAAACTTCAATCCAGGGCTTCATCTTTGTAAGCTCTACATAATCTTTTAAGATTGTGAAGCAGCTTTCGTCACATAAGATAGAAACCCTCTCTTTTCATATTAAGTCAATTGGTATGGTTATGTCCGAAATACTGAATATTCCAGAATTATACAAAACAAAGGAACTAGGTTGGCAGTATCGCCAACCAAAAATATGCGATATTTTAAAATCTTACCATTATGTAAAATGGATCAAAAAATATATATATTACGGTGGCGGTTGTTTTTTTTTTTTTTTTTAACTAAAAAAGGAAATCCAAATCCCAGAGCACTCAGACTCGGTAACGCTCCATTGTACTACCAGGCAGAAATCCTTCTTTTGGTGTAGAGGAATGTGAATGGGTGGCGTATGTGGCATGTGAATGGGTGGCGGTTGTTTTAGGGAATGTTAAAATTTCCTTGCGTTTACCTTTCTCTTTAAAATTGATCATGATGCCTACATACAACAAATACTGTGCACAATTGTATTGAAATCTTTTAACATTATCTAGTGCCAACGTACAGAATAGTTAACATTTGCCCTTTTTGCTTCGGTGCTGCTTGCAGCAACAAACAAAAAATGCCTGCGCTGTTTTTCTTACACTATAAGGGTACTGAAAAACCTTTTAGCGTACGCGAATTATAAAAAAAAATTGTTTGTATATCACTATATATCATATCTATATATCTTTGATGCCAAGTCGATCCAATTCTGACCAAAAATAGTTTTTCTTTATTGGAACACATGTGGGTTTGAAGATCGGAAGAGTTTATGCACTTCAATTGATCAAGAGGCTCCAGCTGGTTTGTGTACTTCACCATGATAAACCTTGCCTGACGTTGTGATATTGCCAGATCATAAAAAAAGTTTATTGATGCGTTGGTGTTATAAGATTTACAGAAAAACCCCTTAGCTTAAGTAAATTATAAAAAAAAAAAAATACAAAAATCATGTGAATCGAAAAACCATCTAATCCCACATTAGTTGACAACGTAAACCAATTCAACTATTTCAGTGCTGCAAACGGCTGTAAGAAAATACCTCTCAAATTTCAAGCAATAGGTCTGCCGATGTTTATTGAAGTCAAACCGGCGCGGTAACCCCAAAGGAAATAAAAAGACCCAAATGCTGCTCTCCACGAATTGTTCCCGCAAATAATTATTCAGTGAATGCATAAATTAACAATAAATGAATTGTTGTTGTACAAATAAAATTATTTCAGGAACAAATATATTAAAGCAGGAAAAAATGAATTGAATGGCTTAAATATCTATGGTAAGTTAAAAAAGTTAAATCTACATTATTACAACATGTTTTGCTATCAACTGCTCATTTCCTATAGATAAAAAAGAATAGTCGCATTTGGTACCTATGTCAAGCAAAACATGCATATATTCAAATCTATCGCAATTGTGATGCGCTTAGTGAACATTTGGCATGTACTTGTACAGTGTACACCTATCTGTACACGAAATATCAAATGAATGTTGGTGAATAATCAATTTAAAGTTAATGAATAATAAAATAATAATTAAGGTAAATGTTTTTTTTTTTTTTTAATGAGATTTTCGTACCGATAAAAATTATTTTGCTTAACAGACCAGTAGATATTACTCGAAATACCTGGAAAACCGTAAACCAAAATTCCATTATTATAGTTATTGGAATCATCTGCGATTTTTACCGGATTCTGATTCTTAAAAAAGACAAGTGAATTTGTACATAAATGAATGAACGATAAAGGAATTGACAAGTGTTAAATAAAAAAAAATCTATTGGAATACAAGTAAGTAAGTAAATGTATCATATTTATACAATATTCTAAGGGTATATTAATTTTGACGCATAGTTTGTAACATACCTTAATATTGCCCGTAGACCCCTAAACGTTACTATATTTGTGATCAGCATCGATAGTAATGTCGATCTAGCCATGTCCGTCCGTCCGTCGGCAAAAATTAGGTATTTAAACTGGGCCTAGAGAGCTGAAATTTTAACAATATACTCTCTAGGGTCCCGAAATAATCAAGTTAACGAATTTTTGAAATCCGCCCACACGCCCACAAACTTAAAAAAACAAAATTTTTGAAAAAAATCGAATTTTGAGCTAGAAAGCTGCATTTTTTTATATATGATCTATGACTCCTAAAACTGCTCGGGGTATAACAATTTCAAAATCCGCCCACTGACACGCCAACAATTAAATAAAACAATTTTATTGAAAAACCAAAATTTGAGCCAGGGAGCAGAAATTTATAATATATACTCTCTAGGGGCCCTTTAAGCTCATGTGTAAATATTTTAAAAATCTGCCTACTGACACGCCCACAATTTACAAAAAAAAACTTTTTTGAAAATCCAAAGATTTAGCTAGGGAGCTGAAATATATAATATATATACTCTCTAGGGGCCCTCTATGCTCATGTGTTAATTTTTTTTAAATCCGCTTACTGACACGCCCACAATTAAATAAAATAATTTTATTGAAAAACCAAAGTTTGAGCTAGAGAGCGTTTTTTTTACAAAAGCTTCGTTTTTGTTTGATAAAATCCTTTAAATGTTATATAACAAAATATGTAGAGCGTTGTTAACAATTCAACCATACTTGGACTTTTGTCACACCCACTTATGAGGGATAGGAATAAGAATAGGGTATCGAACAGTTCGCCCAAGCGGACTGTAGCCCGCCCCTATGTTTTTTTAATAAAGTGTGCGATTCCTTGGAGGTAAAAATATGTCAATTTTGTAGAAACGATAGGTATAAAGAGCGAATGTTCATTTCAAGAAGTTCTGTTCTATCTAATTGAATTTGACATAATATACTTAAAACTGAGTTACCAAGAAAAGGTTTTTTGAACTAAGACATCAACATTACTTACTTACTTAACGGGGTCGGGAGCCTTGAAGGGTCTCTGCCTCAGACACTGCAGCCTTCCATCCACTGCGATCCCGGGCACGCTGCATCCAGTTCTCCAGACCAAGCGCTCTTGCCATCCGCGATGGCTTGGTCTTTAAAACGGAGGTTCGGTATTCTTTCCCTTCTCGAAACAGGGGGCTGGGCAATCCTCTTGGCTGGAGCATTATTTTCCATTCGCTCAATATGGCCGAGCCAATGTAGTCGACGTGATTTAGCTTTTTGGACTACAACCACATCTTGGTACAGGTCATAGAGTTCGCGGTTGTCTCTTCTCCTAAATTCGCACATCTCGCACACAGGACCAAATATCAAATAACTATGACATTCAACAAGTAACAAATAACTTTGAAAACTACCCTGAAGTAGGTGCCTCTTATAAATTGTTTATTTTTCCAGTGGCAGCTGTTAAATGTCAGACGTTAGAAAATAATGTTCCGGTCGTTTTTCATACTGAAGTACGATTGGTGTCCTAAAGGAAACCAACAAATATAGTTACTCCGTGCCACAATTTTCCAAATATTTATGGTCATTGGGACTGGGGAAACAACTGTTGAAATAGATATACTGTGCAATGAAGTGCATGTCTGAATTTTTAAAATGCTCTAAATGCAAGGGTAATTAGGTCAACTGATATCGATTGCTCAAGATGATTTCATCTCTTCAAAATAAGAGAAAAAACGAGCAACAACACCACTCGCTCAACACCTCACCAACTAGCTCACTTCCCCACCACAGCGCATCCCCGCACTTCTAACCATATGAGCGCAAAAGATTTCTCATCTCTTCCCAAAAAACAGAGACAAACGTCAACGAAACGGACAAACAAAAATAGCTATCGTTCATAAACAAGCGTTATAAAAAAAAATATTTCAGATTGCCCAGTATCCTGCTCGCACTAAATTTTAGCTCCCATCAAAATATGTCTACAAAGATAAAATTTATCGATGTAGTTTAGCAAAGCAGTATCCTGCTCGTACGTTAAAGTATTACTTTTGCGTAGATGGGCAAATGTCAAATGTCACTCGCGTATAACAACACTATGTTATACGTTAGGTTAGGTTAGGTTATAGTGGTTATTTGAGATTTAACCGTTCGAACGATCAAATCTCATTAATTACATTTGCAAGTATTGCTTACCATCATACATTCATTGTACTTTATTCTAATTTCATTTTCTTTGTACCTATTTTCTGTTTTATTTCAGCTTGTAATTCATGTTCGCTTGTTACCATATCCATCACTATGAACCTAAAATGTTAATGGTCGAAAATGACGTGTCTCCATACATAATTTATAGATATGTACCACTTGTTTGTTTGTTGATTTTACCGCTGCTGGAAAAGCTTTGATGTCCTGAAATGTCCGGCATAATCAATCGGCGTAAATTTGTTGACATTTTGGAAACAGTAGATATCTTGAAACAATAAACGATTCTTCGATGGAAATGGAAGTAGGATACTGAGCTTAGGATTTAATTTTTAAATATATAGAAAAACAAAAAAAAATTATTAATAAACGCTACTAAATTAAAAACAAAATTATATCACTTAATTCGTTTTCGAGAAAGGTATGTATGTATTAAAATTTTTTGAAACCACCGAAATGTTAGTCTTTTGGGGACAAGTGAAACCTCATACCACTTATTTTTAGCATCATTACGGATCAAAAGATGACAGTGATGTTTTTAACAAATTTTAGAAACTAATACATGAATGTATTTACTGTGCAGCGCCATCCAAGAACAGCGCTTGTCTTAAAAGACGACTAGGGGGAAATCACATTTTGGTAATTTTACCGCTTATGTGAGGCTAGCAACACATTTAACATCTTGAAAGTCTCCCACGAGTGTGCATACAAACTCATGGGCCTAGACGACTAGAGGACACCGGTGTCGTAAAAGGACGATGAAACAATAAAAGCCAATAAAAGCAGCATGCACGAGCATGTAAACTAATGAATCATATTAATTTAATAACATCAAAACATCAAAAATTTAATAACCAAAACCGAGAGGCCTGCCAATGTTTATTGTGGTAAAACCACAGCGGGGTAAAGTGGGAGGGTTATGACTGAGAAAGAAGAAGAAGAAGAAGAAAAAAAGAAGAAGAAGAAGAAGAAGAAGAAGAAGAAGAAGAAGAAGAAGGAGAAGAAGAGGAAGAAGAAGAAGAAAAAAAGAAGTCAAATAAGAGAATAATAAAGATGTTTTTCTGATCAAGAACGTTTTTCTTTTCAATTTCCAAGGGCCCACCTTTTGCAAAAATCTGACAAACATACAAAAATATCAGCAGTCATACTAAAATTTGCCTTTCGGAGTAAACGTAAAATAATATATCCCTTCCATTCTTGTCAAAAATATATCTTCGCACAAACAAATGGTTGGAGAAGCTAGGTAGGGCCAAAACCTTGCATGTCCAACCATTGGGCCAAAACCTTGCATGCCCAACCATTTTGTATTACATTATACATTAAGTACAATGTAATAATATAAAGTATGTTTTTGGTATGATTGTATATAATAAATTCAACATTAAAAAGTAATTTATTTATTTTTTTTAAATCATATTTCACAACGTTACCTCGGAAGTCATCTATTCCCCCCCCCCCCCCTGACGCATTTCATAATGTAAATTGTTAGCACTTCTTCATCGAGCCAATATTCGATTTATTCAATGAAGCATTCACTTCTTTGTCGTTCCGCTTCGTGTTGTATTTTATTGTGCTGGTACATTTTAAAAAAATGCAATACAAAGTAGCGATGCGTAACTTGCTGCAAAGACGAAAAAAGTACGAGGAGTGGAATTTTAATTTTCACGGAAGGAAAAATTGTCTGACTAAGACTCGAGTTAAAAAATGGGAGACAGAAACAGAAAAAAAATAAAAAAAATTAATGAAAAAATACATTCATTGATCTGTTTTTTAAGTAAAAAATATACAACGATATTGTATTGGATTTATTTATAAGTCCAGGTACTTCACAGATATATGCAATTATTAGTCGCTTTATGATGATGCACAGCATCGAAGAGCATTCAATGCGAAAATAGTGTCTGCAAGTGTAAGTGTACATTTGGTCCAAAGAGTGTTTTTAACTTCGGTCGTTAAAAGCATGGATATGGACAGATTCCAGCGGAACAGAAATTAATCCGTGAAATTGAATTGTTCTTGAGTTTTTTTTTCTTTTTTTTTGTAAATTTATCTGGTTGTTTGCGTAAACGATTTCGAAATAAGGTTAATTTGACATAGCAACTGGGAGGTATATTTTAATTATTATCATGAAAAGTTCAATCGATATCAATGAGCGAATTCTTTAATGTATTTAAATACATACTTATTTTGCTGACTATATTGGTAATTTTTAGTTCGATATGGGAGTATGGTATACGATTGGATGTGTAGCGTAGTGATGCTTTAATTTATAATACAAAAATGTATTTAAGTATCGTTGAATCCCTTTTAGATAATACTGGGAAATAGGTTAAGCCCAACCGAGCAATAAAACTTTATTTTGTAAGTCCTTGCAATAAGTGCAATCAGATAGAGTTATCTGCAAAGTCGAATAACAACAAGTAATTGAAGTCATTGAAATCCTAGTTCTATTCACCGGCAAAAGTGAAAGTGAAAGTAACTTCGTCAGCTACACAATACCAAAGAAAAGACCGATGTTGTTGCTTATCTTCTATATGAAAATGCAACTCTTTATACCCCGAATAAAAAGCCTTAAAAAACAAATGCCTGCCATTGTAAGGGTAATCTTAAAGACAAAAAAAACGAGTGCTGTTCGCTCCAATAAAAATAAACAAACAAACCACCACATAGCATTTCTCCTGTACAATCGTCAATGAGTGAAATTAACCAATTCAACGCACGCTCCAAATAATGGATTACAAAATTGAATACTAATAAAAATGAGATCAGACTTGCACTTGTTTCATTAAGCTTGCTAATAAGTATATCTAGATACGAGTACATACTCTTTGAAGGTGTTTGCTTTTTGATGTAAGACTGCTAGGGCCAAAATTCACCCGATTCAAACGACTACCACAAACAGAAATAAATTGACTGTCCTTTCCAAATCATTATCCGATTCGATTGTTCTCTTTTTTAATCCGAATATTGCGACTTACCCTTCAACTAAAGCCTATCTGGCGGAGTGGAAACCGTATCTGTGTAACACGATTGAAAAGATTCATTCCAAAGCAAGAGAAGACAGTGTAGAGACGGGTAAAATGTCACTTCATTGGAAAATTTAAACAAATATGCGATATATATATTTATTTCGTTTTAATATACAAAGTCTTAATATAGTATAGTTTACAATTCAGATCTATGATATTACTATGTATCTTTCTACTGAATTATAGTCTGATATTTTCTAAAATTATTTGTTTATGCAAGAACCATTTTTTGGGCGAAATAATGGCAAAACACCCAAAAATAATTATTTCTACATAAGAATATGTGTAGTGTATGTATTACGTAAAATAATAAAGGGATCAAAACCCTCCGACTTAACTGTGTCCCTATTGATCCGCTTGTGGGGTTCGCGGCGCAGGTACATGAGTCTCCGAGACATAACTCCCAATTTTTTTTTTTAGGACTTATGTCCCACTTCACTGAAAGTCATTGGTATTTTAGTTTATAATGAGCTATATCATTTTAAAAAGGATTCATAAAATAAGGGGAAAACCAGCCTTGCGTATATAAGCTATTTTCATAGAAGGCGTATAGATAGATTCGTTGCATTCTTCTTCTTATAATTCATTGCAATTCATTTCAATATAATCTAACATGTACAGGAATAAAATAAACTGCCGGTATAGCGCTCCCTCTCTTTAGCTTTTTTTTTTAAGAACGATGACTTACTAAAGCCATTTGGTTCCTCCAGGAGAAAATCAGAAAAGCATAAAACAACAACCCAATGTTACAATGCCAACATTTTCAGAAAACAAAAATTGCACCAAAATATTAGGTAAAGAACACTTTAGCTATCAATGTGACGAAGCACATTATAAAAACTTGTCACTACTTTTATGCAATTGTCATCGCAACAATAGATTTCACTGGACAAGCTTATCGTTTCTATTATACAGAGGTGATTTTTAGCTTTTTACTAAGGATATTCATGCAACGTCGTAAAACCTTGGAAGTTTACGATCTCGTAAATGAACTGTCAAAATTTGTATGGAAATCTTTTATAACAAGGTGGCAAAAATCAAGATGGAAAACGTGGAAAACTTTTTCAATACATCGTTGGCCGAGCTGCAGTTGGGCTGAAAGAAAGGCGCATATCCAACAACTAATTGAGTTACCATCATTCACGCAAGCAGTTTTTAGGAGTGTTCATGAAACGTTCGTCGTAAGCTTACACTTTTATGAAGATAGTAAACTTACGATGTTTTATAAATACCGTTACTATGTCAAAAACCGGATTATTAACACGTTTGCCACTAAAATGCCCATGAATTACTTTGGATACATTAAATTACATGATACAATTATTCAATATTTCTATACTGTTTTCAGACGGATCTATAACATTGGAAATAGATGTAGCTGTAGCTACTAAAAGTTAATGTTCATGATTTAAGTGCATACAAACATCGTAAATTTTCCAAATATTCCATATTTTCCTCACATTTTATGCTGAATAATATTGTAAATTGTTAGAAGGCTTTATGGACATCGAAATACCCACTAAAAGGGAGAAATCTCACGCCGTTTTTACACTGATCTGACCTGAACTAACACTATGAGAGGGAAATCAATATAAGATGCTTGTTCATAAACATAATAAATAAACACGGAGAAAAGTTTGATTTTTTTTTATTGTAAGGAGGCGGGTGTTAAGCAAGGAGTAATCAAACACAGTAGGTAAAGTGCTTAAAAAAAAATACAAAACAAATTTCTTCTCAACATCAACTATGTCAGTAAAAGGTTTTGTAACCCAATATGCTTATGGTTGACTTTGACTTTGCCTGCGCTTTGTCACCACAATGAGACGGTTTATATGTTATTTGGCAACAGAAAATGGTTTACTATAGGCGTTCTTCTTTTTTAGCTTAGAGTAGAGCCAGAATTGTCAAACGAAAAAGTTCGTGTTTCTTTTTTAGCTTTGACAGAGCTTGATCAGCGCGCTCTATCAGGTCAGAATAAGTTGACAAAGCAGTCTGAGTACAAAAATAAACACAGCCAATGACAGAATAAGAGGAGGGAAAATAAAGAAAATCGAAATCTAAAACAATTAAAAATCCGGTCAGGGTTTTTTTTTGGCGTTGTAAGTAATACGATAAAATAACATATTTTTTATTTAAAAACAAACATAATTTCTAATCAAATGGTAGCTGAGCGCTCAAGAGTACGCTCGGTTCAGAGCATGCTCTACTTGCTCACGCTCTTTTCAATCCTCAGCTCTGAACCAAAAAAAAAGAAAAACGGCTTACGGATACACACACACACACACACTCATCCATATGCGATGACTCAAGTGTAGGTACATGCGCAAATTTTATATAATATATATATTTTATATAGTTCATTTGAATATAATTCATGTGTATTTAGTAGATAGGCTACCTAGTTACGCCACTGCTATATATATTTCTTTGATTCATCAGAACAGCTCGGACGTTTTAAAATAACCGTATTATGTCATTCAAAGACTCAACTACTAGACTAAGATTCAAAATAAGGATAACATATCCAGAAATAAAGCCTTAAAAATTGTTGTCTAAAAAATCAAATCTGTATGTGTCTATATGTAGTCCAGATTATATTTGCCTACCTAGTCAATGTAAAAAAGACCTTTAGAGAAAAGAAAGCCGTTTCCACTGCTGGTGGAAAAGGATTTAGTCTTTTTCACCATTAGGGGATATAGTGGCTTAAAATAAATTTTTATGGACACCTCTAAATTAGTTCTATTAAAAATGTTGGTAAAGTTTTTGTTTCTTTACCAACAACCAAATACAAACTTGGTCTTCATTCGCCAAACGTCATCTAAGTTCAGTGAAATAATTTGTTGGCCCACTTAATGTAAAAAAAAGAAAGTAGCCCCTCTTAAATCGCAACGCAAATTTAATGAAACTTAATATAATAATAAATTATTATAATTTCGAAATAAAGTCTACCAAATAGTCATTTACGTACATATTCATACACCTGCAGAACTTATTCCTAACAATTACAAAAAAAGAAGAAGAACCTGATTAAGACTTGTGAAATCAGTTTATAGTATGTATAGGTATGCAAATTGTAATTCAGTTCAAACATGGATTCAGATAGATGTTTTAATATAAAAAGAACAAGAACATACATAAGGCATGTGGGAAAACGCAAACTTCTAGTACCACCTACCATATCCCCAGGTATGGGGTAAGGGAACGCCATACCTTGAGGGCGCAGTGGCTCAGTGGTTTCCGTGTTGGACTACTAATAGAAGAATATCAGGTTCGATGTAACATTCAAGGTTTTCTCTGCTGCCACAGCCATAGGAGCTACCAGGGTGGTCATGTCTGATAAAGGGCGGTTTTCGGAAGAAAATGAGGCTGCAAGAACAAGAAAAATAAAAATAACATTGAACGCAGATATACCGTGCGGATTCTAATGACATTTTGGAAAAATATCCTGTTTTCGACTATTAAGGACCTTTTTTGTTGTTGCAAGAACCTCTAAGTCAAATAACATTGAGCAGAGATATACTGTGCGGATTCTAATGATATTTTGGAAAAATATTCTGTTTCCGACTATTAAGGACCTTTTTTGTTGTTGCAAGGACCTCTTAGTCAAATATTATTGAACACAGATATACCGTGTGGATTCTAACGGCATTTTGGAAAATTATCTTTTCTTCGACTTTTAAGGACCTTTTTTGTTGTTGCTAGGACCTCTTAGTCAAATAACATTGAACACGGATATACCGTTTGGATTCTAATGGCATTTCGGAAAAATATCCTTTTTCCTACTTTTAAGGACCTTTTTGTTGTTCCAAGGATCTGTTAATCAAATAACATTGAACACAATATAATGCGCGGTTTTTAGGAATTTTTGAAAAAAAAAAAATTTCGGGCTTAAGGACCTTATTTGGTTCTCTAAGGACCACTTGGTAAATAACCTTATTACAACTAAAAGTGAAATTCTTAAATCGGTCATCGGTTACCGAAGTACAAATCGATATTTTTCCTCTTACCTTCAACTGATGTACAACAAACTTCAAGCTACACAACCTTAATTATTCAAAACAAATCTACTTCCATACAACTTCCCGGTGTTTCGTAAGGACATAATAATCTCTAAAATTGAACTTAATTAAAACTGGAAAATGTATAACGAAATAAATAAGCTGAAAATCTGACGATGACGGTGACGCTCGATACCTCCAACTAGCCCCTACCGAGAAAAAAGATATTTACACATCAACTCTAAACTTGAATCCGTTCGCCCGTATGCATAAAGATGTCGCATACGTCGCTATGCTCACTGCAAAATTAGGACCAGTATTTTCACACGGTTAACTATACATTGCACATATCCCAATAAAGTTAAAAAAAAAACATTTTTTTTTAAATTTTAGTGAAGCTCGGAACAGGGTGGGCTGCTTAAAAATAAAAATACATGCTTTTCAGAAAAAAATATATTTTACCTTGAAATGTTATACACCCATGACCAGGGTTGTAGACGTATAAAAGTCGGCGTATTATACCCACTTTTTTACGTGTATAAAAGTGTGTATTATACATCTGAAAAATTTAGCTGGTGTATAAAAGTGTAGAAAAAAAGCGAAGAAAAGGTATAAAACTGGAAAAAATGTAAAAAAATAAAAAAGACCATATTTTAATTTTTAATATAGCTCTGATTTATTCGATTCACAGCAAAAATCAAACGTGAACATGAAGCAAAGAAGTGAGGATTTTCCAAAAAAAATACGATACTTTACGGTTTTTTTTATAATCTGCACGCACTAAAGGGTTTTTTTCGACCCTTATAATGTAATAGCTACACAGCGCGGGCCTTAAGGAAATTAGGGTGAGAGGAAAAGGAGAGATGCCGATGCACATTGGTTTTGAATGTTTGTAGGTTACAATGTAAAGGAAAAACAATGCGTGGAAAAGTATTCCACATTCGTGTTGTACGGCTGTTGAAAGATTCTCTGAAATAACGATAAAATAACGAAAGACAGGAGACTTTACGACGATGAGTCCTAAGAAGAGAGTCAGTCGATCTCGCGATGTCTCTATCGTTAATAAATTTCATCGCGCGTTTTTGGATCCTGTCAAGTAGCTCGAAATAAGTTATTGGTGGACCGGAAAAGATATGAGCGTTGTACTCCAGTTTCGGGCGAATAAACGCCTTATAAATTGTAGCCAGATCAGAAGGGGTGAAATATTTCTTACAACGCTTAAGGAAGTTTAGACATTTCGCGGCGTTCTTGGCGACATCGAATATGTGGTAATTCCAACGAAGGTTGTCATTAACACACATACCGAGAATGGAAAGTCTTTCGATTTCAGCGATGCAAGTGCCATACATGGATAATGGCAGTGTTTGTGGGTTTTGCTTTAATGACAGGAGACAGCATTGTGTTTTGGAAGCATTAAATTCCACTCTATTGGTTGTACCCCACTGAGTTATGCTGTTAAGATCGGAATTGAATATGCTTAACATACGTTGCCGTTCCAGTTCCACACCCGAAGATGAGGGGCGTTAACCAAGAAACGAATATGAGAAGCTCAGGGTACTGTCATGGGCAAAGGAATGGATTGGATTGGAAGTAACAGAAAGGAGATCATTTATAAAAATGGGAAAGAGAGTCGGGGACAGAACAGAGCCTTGGGGGACAGCAGCATTTATTTGATGAGTTGCAGACTTGAAACCGTCCAAAACAACTTGAATTGAACGGTGCGAAAAGTAATTTCTAATCCATTGAAGAAAAGTAACATCGATTCCAAATGCACGCATTTTCGACAAGAGAGCTTGATGCCAAACTCCGTCAATTGCCTTACAAATATCAAGCGCAACAATCTTACTTTCACCACCTTGGTGGACCGCTGTCGCCGGGTTTTCAGCAGGATTAGAATAATATCTTCCATATCCCGTATTTCTGTGTGCTATAATTTGAAATAACGGTATCTACCATACAACCAAAAACTTTTTCATGACAGAAAATTAAAGAACGACTTTATCCAGATATAAATGGTCTTTCATTAGCGACTAGACAACTTAAAACTGTCAGCGTGAACGCACCCTTAAACCGAAAATCAACATTTTCATCATGCTGAAGTACACGAAGGAACAACGTTTTACAATTAATTAAAATTTTCTACCCAAATTCCGAGTAGGTGGTCGCAACTTTAAAAGCGTTAACGCCAATTTTCGGCAGTAATTCTCATCCCAGTAGACAAGGAACTCATAGTCTAGTGAAAAAATTTGAGTCAGAATATATGCTTCTTGATTTTGCCGTGCCAGTGAGACTACATTTTGCCCGAAGTGTGGAGAATATTGCTGCCGAAGAGGCGTCCGTCGCAAACCAGCCAAATCAGTCAATTTCATGACGTTCTCAAGAAATGGGCCTCTCCCAGACCACATTATGGTGGAGTTTGCATAAGGAGCATGGCCTACACCCTTACAAGACCAAGCTGACTCAAGAACTAAAGCCACTTGATCATTTGAAGCGACGTAGGTACGTTCTCGAATTGGGCTCTGGACATGATGGAGGAAAATGAAGAATTTCATCGCAAAATCATCTTCAGGGATGAAGCGCATTTTTGGTTAAACGGCTTCGTCACAAAGCAAAATATGCGTTACTGGACAGGTGAGAACTGTCATGTGCTTCATTGTGCGGGTTTCATGCCGGTGGCGTCATTGGGACGTTTTTTTTTCATGGACGAAAGTCAAGGTAAATGATATTCGCTACAGAGACAATCATGTTGGAACGTTATTTCTTTGACCAATTGCATGAATTGGACATCAGTGATATGTGGTTCCAACAAGACGGTGCCACAGGCCACACAGCGGGTGCAATAATCAAGTTATTGAAGTTTCAGTTCGGTGAACGTGTGAACGCTGCATATACGTTCCCATGGTGGACATATGAACGAAGTCGAATTACATTCATAAATACTTTGATAGTAATTCAAGCCAATGTATTTTTTTTAGATATCTCAAGTAGTTTGCATTTTATTTTAAAAAGAAGTTTTCAGGTCATTAATGAAAGACCCTTTATGTACTCTACGAAGTAATTTCTATTGATTTCTTTTATAAAGTATTTTTTCCTTTTTAATAATTGACGTGTCAGAAGGCGGATATTTACGTCCGTAACTTTGACAATCAGTTTTTTTTTTATGGGAAACCACAGGCAGTTGCTTCCGTTCACAAACTTTTATGATGTGTTACCTAAGCAATATTGATAGATCGGAAGGACCCGGTTCGATCAAATATGACAATACCTTCAGTTTTCTTCCGTCTATTAAAGTTGGGCCTTGATTGTTCTCCGAGCAATTTTGGGAATGTTATATACTATGTATGAGTAAATATTATAATACCCTTAGAATGGGGTTTAAGGCCACAATCAGTGTTTGTGTGACGCTGTTTGAACACCACTACCACAAATCAAAGCTACAATCAGGAATTGACGTTTTAGAATATCTTCACATATATGATGAATAACAACGAATGGAATGCATAAGTAGCAAATAATATTCAATAATTTAAGCAAATTGGAAATGTTAGCAGACACTCTAATTAATTATTTCTGAAAGTTCCAATGTTTTTTTATTTCCGTTAATATAAGGCTTGGCAATTGTTTTAGTTTAATAAAGGACGGACTTAATACTTCTCATAAAGTTATTCTTTTATTCAGTTTTTTTTTTCTATTTAACAAGAAAACCATCTAAACCGAAGTTCAACTTTATGTCTGCAATCAGGGCAAGGCTACGAAAAATAAAGAGACTTACTCACCCTAAGTCCTACATGTAGGTAAGTATACAAAAGCATTTCTGTGCAATCCAACTCTCTTTTTCATTGTGCACCTGTCTAGGACGTTTCCATTTCTGTTTTAAATAAAATTCGTTCCTTCTCTCTTCATTCTGGCTTTTGTTTAGCCAACATCTTCATTTGTGTTGTGTTGAGTTTGAGTTACTTTTCCACGG
The DNA here is from genome assembly GCA_949715645.1 of Portevinia maculata. Lineage (NCBI taxonomy): Eukaryota > Metazoa > Arthropoda > Insecta > Diptera > Syrphidae > Portevinia > Portevinia maculata. Next base: position 335,650,098 of record OX454525.1, on the reverse strand, counting down.
ATGCCTGGCTGATTAAAAGGCTTAATTATGTCCTGTGGGCTAGACACGAATGCTATAGAGGAATGAAGAGGAGGAACAAAAATTCCATGTCAACAGTTCTTTTTGTTGTTCTCCCTTTCATTACGTTTTGGTTCGTTTTTATTATTTATGCTTTATTGCTTTGTTTTTTTTACTGTTTCCAGCAATAATTATGTCATTTTAATAAACTCACGTGACAGACAGGACAAGGACTTGTGTGAGGTAGTCTATTGTTTGCAAACATGTATGCATATTACCATTGAAAGTGCTCAACTGTTTGATGTATACATTTCAGAAGAAATGCTGTGAAGCAGATTTCCTTTCTATGCATGGTTAGAAGTTTAGAAGTGCGCTTGTCCGATGACTGCTTTGCCGCATGAAACAATTTGTCATTCGGACTCAAAATGAATTTAAAAGGCCGATGCTGGATAGAAAGAAAGTTCGTTGCAAATACAGACGGTTTTGGAAGGGTGTACGAGTGAGTTATGTAGCTATTGATGGTTGAGGCGGAAATTTCCTTTTGGGGAAACCGAATCTGGGAAAGCAAAAGATGTGGAAATGTAAGAAGCATTATATAGCAAATATTAGAATTACGAATTTCAGTTTTTTTATCCGTGCTGCCTAATAAGTATTTTGTGTTGCGTTCTTAGTGGCGACAGAGATCCCAAACAAAAGCACACATTTTCATGCTCACTGAATTTTCTTTATTGTGACTAAGTCCATCCTGTCCTGATTGAAACTGGATTGAATCTATTTCACTGAATAGTAGCTGAATGAACCAACAATTATTAGCACCAAATGATGATTTTTCTGAACGAATCTTCAAATGATTTTTTGTACAGATTGAAGTTAAATACGTGGTTTTTAAAACACGTTTCCTTGCCTTTTAATGCAGCGTCTTAATAACTGTTTCTGAACACAAAGTTGTGAAAAAAAAGTTTAGCTTAACCATTAGCCTATATATTATATTCAACCTTTTTATTGAGAGGAGACACATTTCTTGATACCCCTAAACACTCCATTATAACTCCAATATTCAAAGCCAGAGCTTTCAAACTATTGACCAATCTCTTAGCTGTAACTGATAAATGACATATCTGATCACCAACATGGGCTAGTGAGCTGCCGATTTACTGTAACAAATCTAGCTCATTTCGGCAATAGCTGCATATAAGGCATTAATCGCGGTAATGAAGTCGATGCTATTTATACAGATTTCGCAAATGCCTTTGAAAGAGTACAATATCTTTTTCTTATACATACCTACATGTACCTACATATATTTATATATATATATATATATATATATTCTTAGCCGGTGGCAATGGTGCGATGGTAGTGTATTCACTAAGTGACCATGATTTTTAAAATTGAATACACACAACAAAACAGATCTTCATAAAGCAATTTAGGCGCCACCTGTGAAGAAAAAACCCTATGGCACCAAACTTCGTTTGTATCCTTCTATTCTTTCATGCAGTAAGTAGCACCTAAAAACAGACAATCAATCATTTGCTGGGTGCTGCTTGCAGCAACAAACAAAATGCCTGCGCTGTGGTTTCATTAAAAGGGTAACTGTATCAATTACAGAAAAAATAAATCCCTTTAGCGCACGCTAATTATAAAAAAAAACTTGTATTCTGGATTGCAGATTATCTTGTTAACCGATAGCAATATGTTGTTATCGGTTCAAAGACATCCCAAGCTTATTTATAACCACTCCGTTGTTCCTCAAGGAAGCCATCTGGGGACACTGCTGTTTGTTTTGTTTATTAATGTCATACCATCAAGAATTAAACACTCAAATGATTTATTAAAACAATGACTGAAAGTTCTTCATATCCATCTCATCTATATTTGATTGTAAACTCTTACAAGCAAATGTATGTAACGTCGCATACTGGTATTATGACAATTGCCTACATTAACTCGATATTCCAGTAAATTATTATATCTTTAGAATCATTGGCATCCGTTTAGAAAGAGGTAATATACAGGGTGAATGGAACTTAAATGTCAAACTTTGGAAAATGATTCTTGGGTCAAAGAAACAAATAAATCTAAAGCAAAGTCTATTTCCAATGTGGAAAACGGTTACCGAGAATTTTTGAAAATACTTCCTTTGGTGTACCTTGACCAATGCGAATACAAATTTCTCCGCTAATACTTGGTACAGAAACTTCATTTAGATCTTAAATGTTAGAAGAAATAATACTCCTTTAAACTGTGTGTAAATCAAATTTATGTCTTGTTTGACTTTCTAAATATTTATTTTTAAGTCAGTTTCATTTTTCATGCTCAGGAAAATTTCTACAGAAAATGTTTTGCTTATGAACGTTACAATAATATAAAAAAACATAGCGACGGGCTACAGTCCGCTTAGGCGAACTGTTGGATACCCTATTCTTACTCCTATCCCTCATAAGTGGGCGTGACAAAAGTCTAAGTATGGTTGAATTGTTAAGAACGCTCTACATATTTTGTTATATAACATTTAAAGGATTTTATCGAAAAAAACGCTCCCTAGCTCAAACTTGGGTGTTTCTATAAAATTGTTTTATTTAATTGTGGGCGTGTCAGCAGGCGGATTTAAAAAAGATTAACACATGAGCATAAAGGGCCCCTAGAGAGTATATATTATAAATTTCAGCTCCATAGCTCAAAGTTTGAATTTTCAAAAAACGTTTTTTTTTTAAATTGTGGTCAGTGGGCGGATTTTGAAAATATTTACACATGAGCATAAAGGGCCCCCTAGAGAGTATATATTATAAATTTCAGCTCCCTAGCTCAAATTTTGGTTTTTCAATAAAATTGTTTTATTTATTTGTACACGCCCACAATTGAAAATTTTATTTCCCTAGCAGTTTTAGGAGTCATAGATCATATATACAAAATGTCAGCTTTCTAGCTCGATTTTTGCCAAAATTTTGTTTTTTTGAGTTTGTTGGCCTGTGGGCGGATTTCAAAAATTCGTAAACTTGATTATTTCGGGACCCTAGAGAGTATATGGTTAAAATTTCAGCTCTCTAGGCCCAGTTTAAAGGCCTAATTTTTGCCGACGGACGGACATTGCTAGATCGACATTACTATCGATGCTGATCTGATCATAAATATAGTAACTTTTGGGGTCTACGGGCAATATTAAGGTATGTTACAAACTATGCGTCAAAATTAATATACCCTTAGAATAGGGTATACAAAAATAGTATGCTGGAAAACCTATAGATTTTATGATACTTGTGAACCGATGTAGCAGATTATTAAGAAAATATGATTTTGGACCTCCTTTGAAAAGCCGAAGCCGCCCATATGCAGCATAAAAAAAACGAAGATGATGCCACCATTGAATACATTACGTAGGAGTCAGCGAATTGCTTTGACAAAAACACACATTAAGTGGAGTCGGATGACTGATGGGTGCAATTATTACCTACCATCGTAGCAAGTTATTGTAATTGGTCCAAAAACGAACATCTTAATTTACAACACATTTGAAAACTTATAGTTTTATCGATCGATTCATCAACCGATGAGAGATGCCATCGAAAGCATAAAAGCTCTTTACGAACTGACTGACCTAACCTGTCTGCGACTCGACTACATGACGAGAAGTCGAAGGAGGTGATTAGGAAAAACAACTCCTCACAAACTTCCACCCGGTGTAAAAGTACCCTAGAACCCAAAAGAAGACAGGCGCCAGAAATCGAAATCCCTGTGCCGAAAAGAAAACAAGAAAATAATGCAGTAGAATCCAAGGGGAAAGCTGCAGTGGTCGGTGTAAGAACTCATTTGACCAGGCGAAAATTGCCAACGCTGCTAATAAATACAGAAACTGGCAACTGCACAAGGAAGAAGGTCGACCTAAAATCGCCCACAAGGAGCTAGCTAAGAAGCACCAACCGGCTAAGAAAGGTAAACCCGTTGCGATCGCCATCGAATCGAAGGGAAATGTGTCCCGCGTCAGTGATATATTCAGATCATAAATTTATATGCTTTACAACAAATTGTGTATTTTTTATTGATCTTACTATTCATCAGTGCCCATGTTCGGTAACTCATGCTATAACTGTTCGCATCAAAAACTGTGGAATAAAAATTACATCGTTTATTGCATAAAATATCTCTCGTTAACTTTTAATACCATCGAAATATTTTAAGGATTTCTCCAATCTCTCAAAATACTGGAAATCGAGTAGTAGTTTGGCGTGGATATTCAGTTCACATTCACATGTTGTTGGGATAAGAAGTGGAGTAGCGCTAGTTTTTAGCGGAGTATCTGAAAATTACGTATTGAGTTTTCGAAAATACGATGATCGCTCAGTTCTGCTGGAACTTGACTGCCTCAGACTAAACCTTTTGAATTTAATCTACTCCAAACGCTGCTTAAAGTAAACATTATATTGATGAATTTAGTGTATCATTCATCATTTCATCTATATTTCACCTTGGCGGATCCTCAATTAATGAACGAGGTCAACCTTTGTAGTGTGAGATTTCGAACCGCCCGAATTTAGTGTATTCAAAATTGTACATATATTTTGTCTGCCTCTGAAAAAAATAAATAAAACACAAATTTTTTTTTTGAATATAAGTACCTGTTACCACATCTTGTTGGATGAGCTGTTTATTTTTGTAGCAACGCACCATTCTTCGACTGTTTTTTTTATTAGGTATTTTTAATTACTTTTGCTTTTTTTAACTTTGAACTTGATCAACTTCCACTTGAATTGTCCGGTTGAAATTTTTCAATGCGCTTTTCTACCATAAGCCTATTGAATTGTGATTAATTTTTAAAGTTAAAATACCTAAATAACTTTTCGCACTCCACAGTTACAGAATATGAATATATCACATTTTTAGTGATTGTGCTATTATAACATTTTGTTTCAATTTATATCGTTTTTGTGATAAATATATCGATGCGATAATTACAGAACTTGGGCACAGGATCGCGTTTTGTCTATAAATTAGTCCACACTATTTCCCACCAGGTGTCTTGAAATTTTTCAATGCGCTTTTCTACCACAAGCCGATTGAGTCGTGATTAATTTTTAAAGTTAAAATACCTAAATAACTTTCCGCACTCCACAGTTACAGAACCTGAATATATCACATTTTCAGTGAATGTGCTATTATGACATTTTGTTTCAATTTATATCGTTTTTGTAATAAATATATCGATGCGATAATTACAGAACTTGTGCACAGGATCGCGTTTTGTCTATAAATTAGTCCACACTATTTCCCACTAGGTGTCTTAGGTGCCGATAGGTTTTCATTTCATACCTGAATTTACGAGTATGTTGCCATACAGAAATTTCAAAAAGACAAACAATTTAAAATCACATTTTATTCATTGCTCCTTGAACGATTATCAAATGAAATAAAAAAAAAATTGACAGTCAAATTTAATCCCTGTACATGTGCATCTGCTCGAAAAATGTTTAAAGGCCGAAAGCGTTAAACTTTAATTTAATGGACATTTTTGATTGTGTGGTAACTCCGGGTAAGATTTTAAGTTGGAAATGCAGCTGTGCAAGTGTTCGATGAGGGGATCATGACGTAATCTCGAATGACAAAAATCTCGAATGCAAAAAATCTCGAAAAAAATAAATTTTTAGTCTAGAATGCACAAAAATCTCGAATGGACAAAAATCTCGAAAGACTATATCTCGAAAAAATCTCAAAAAAAAAGATTTTTTCGATATTTTTTTCTTACCTATTTAATGAGTTTAAACTTAAAGAAAATTCATTTCATATTTAATTTATTCAGCAATTTAATTTTTTTTCGGTAAATTAACAACAACAAATCAATATTTAACAAAAAAAAACATTATAAAAAATTGTAAAAATTCCAATAGTAAATAAGTTGCCGTGAAATAACGCCGAATTATGAAAGCGATCTTATTTACTTTGCCAAAGTGAAATAAAGCCGAATCGGCCTTGTTTCGCTTTTGATTTATTTACACAAGCAGATAAAGATTCCTAACCGTTTTCAGATTTGCACCCCTCGCACTTACTCCAATTCAAACAGTGACCCCAAGCAGTGGGGTGCCCATAGGCATTGCACTGTTTATGGGATGAGTTGCGAAATCTCAAGTAGAATAAAGTCGATCTCCGAAATCTTATTTGATATTATTACTCGTTTGTTTTGTTACCTACATAATTGAAAATAAAGTCGAGAATAGAAAATGGTGAATTTCGACATTACTTACGATTTCTTATGGAAATAAAATCGATCGATCCATCTACATACCTTATTTCATGGCACCGGTAAATAAATCCATCGATTTCGATTTGAATATTTCCTTTGTTTGTAATGATTTCATTTACTTTCATTTTAATTGTTTTTATTTGCAATCGCGTTGTGATACCTTTTTTACAGTTGCATGGGCAGCTTGCTAGTGAATCGTGGATGTTAAAAAGAGTAGTAAATAATCTCGAATGAATAAATTAATTTTTGAGACAATGGTTACAGTTCGCGCGCGCGGATTGTAACCATTGTCTCAAAAAATTATATATTCATTCGAGATTTTTCTTTCTAAATTTTTGTATTTCCAGATTATGCTTTCGAGATTTTTTTTCGAGATTTTTTCAATTCTAGATTTTTGTTTTCGAGATTTTTACTTTCGAGAATTTTGTTTTCTGGATTATTGCTTTCGAGATTTCGTTGTAAACCCTTCGATGAGCCATACTATTTTATTATCGTCGGCAGATCTATCCAGATCATAAGTCATAACAAACGGCTAATAATTAACGAGAACGTCATCAGTTTGCTTCAAGTGACTATATCATCATCGTGTCGTCTATACTCAATCGCATAAGAATCTGATTAAGAAAGCTGGTACGAATGCACTTGGAATCATACTCACACTCAACTGTAGACGGCGTTGTTACAACTCTTGCGAAAAGCTGATTTTTTTAGAAACCAAAATATGTTTTTATACGTACTCGTACATTCACGAAAGAAAGTCTCAATTTTATTCTATTTTATTATTCTAAATATGAAAAATCAATAGTTCACTTTAAAAAAAACCGTTTTGTGAAACAGGAAATGAGTCATCGAAACAATGACGTGGAGACGACAGCTTTTTTAAAGTAAAACATCGTCGAAACGATATCGTGAGACGATCATCGTCTTAAGTGATGAGAGCCCTGAATTCGGTCCAGCGTGTTTTTTTATTTTGTTTTAACAAAAAGATTAAGATTGATTAACTTCCCAACATTTGGGAACAAATGTAGATTTTAGAATTTCTTGAAAAAGATTTATTTTTCTTATAGTAAATGTAAAAAAAACAATAAACAATAGGTAAATAAAAGGCATGCATATTTTCTATTTTAAAAATAGTCATCCCTTTACTCTTAAATTTTTATTCATATCATATTAATTCTTCCGTGCAGGGACGGGCTAAGAATATCACTGCAGCGCCACCCCAAAAAAAAAAAACGATTTTCGTAAAAGGCGACATCTAGGCAATTCTAACACAGAGTTGAGCCTAGCGATACATTTGACATTTTTAAGTTGTCCCGGAGATGTGCATGCAAATCCGTGGGTTGACACGACTGAAGATTGCGTAAAAAGTCGATCGGACAATTATCAATAATGGAAGCATGCACGTGTCGTAATCGTAAAAAAGAGGCATGCCACTCCTGGACCAGCATTCGAATGGCCTTAGAGATGAAATGATCCGAAACCAGGAAACCTGCCGATTTTTATAGAGGGCAAATCGGTGAACCCCACAGGCGGACCAATGGGGATGCAGTGAAGTGGGAGGGTTATGATCCCCTTAATCCTGATCATAACCTAGTCGTAAAGATATTGCACTCACCCCACTTGAACTATATTTTCAAAGACGAAAGAGTGGTGGTATAGGGAGCAATTACCTTTTACTGCATCGTAAAACTGGATCTTCAAAGCTCAACAATGACAGCCAATACCTACAAATTTGTACTTGAAAGAGCTTTTCTTCCTTTTTTCTAGTTGTTTGCTTAAGGCCGGGTGATGTCATCGTCTATACTGATGGCTCACTTATTGACGGTATCTCCGGAGCCGTGGTCTACTCTAGAGACTGTCGGATAAATCTATCTGCAGCCTTGGGTAGACAAACAACTGTTTTTCAGGCAGACATCTTTGCGATTGCCACTGCCGCGAATATCCTGTTAAGGAGAAGGATTAAGGGTAAAACCTTATACATCTGCTCAGATAGCCAAGCCGCTATCAAAATCTGTTCGGCTGGCTCTCTCAACTCAAAAATAGTTGAGGAAACCATGGTTAGGCTTAACCGTCTGGGAAGATGTAACTCGGTATCACTTGCCTGCGTTCCTGGGCACACAGGTATCGAGGGTAATGAAAGAGCGGATGCTCTGGCCAGGAAGGGCTCTTCAACAGCCTTCATTGGCCCACAACCATCCATAGGATGCTGCTCATCCGTCCACAAACGTGAAATGGATTCGGCTCTACGCCAACAACATTCCGAATACTGGCATGACCTGATCTCATGCAGGTATTCGAAGAAGCTAGTGGACGGTCCAAAAATCAGCAGAGCTAAGTTTTTGCTTGGACTAAACAGGAAAGACTTGAGATCCTTGATTGGTCTCGTCACCGGTTTCAGTCCTCTTAACGAGCACCTCAAAACCATTCACATTAGGAGCTCGGGCCTATGTGAGTGCAGCATGGAAGCGGATGAAACGGCATCTCACTTCATCTGTGAATGTCCGGCTTTCGCCAGAACCAGGCTCACCACTATAGGCAAACAATTCGTTAACGAAGATGAGATGGGGGAAATTGAACTTGCAAATATTCTTCGTTTTGCCAAGGCTACTGGCAGGTTCTCCCTCACTGAATCTTACTAATCGCCAATAACCAGCGAGCGGGCAGCTATGCTGAAGTACAATGGACCAATAGGTCTAAGTGCTTGTCATCTACTGATGACCCCACTGCACATACAATACAATACAATACAATTGCTGGACAACGAGGATAATGCCCCAATACATACCTCAAGAACAGCAGCAGCCTGGATTTTTCAACAAAATTTAGGCCTGTTGATATGACAACAATATTCGCCTGACCTGAACATCATGGTAAGCGTTTGGGCATGGCTTTCAAGGAAAAACTATAAATCTCTACGTGAAGTGATTCAACAATCCCGAGGCAGTATCCATTACTAATAAATGTAAAAATCTAAAACTGAAAATTGGAAATATTTAAAAAAAAAAAGCTTTATTGTTTTATTAATGCCTAACAGGTAGATGTTGCATGTGTACTTAATCAACTGATACAAAAAGATGTACAGTTTTTGATCTTATTGAAACAAAATTCATAGAACTAATAAAGTTCACCAACCCATGAATTCCTTTTACAACATGATCGCAATGGTTTTAATAATATCGTAACGTTTTCAAAGTGTTTGTGACTTGATGTAAGTAAATAATTGATTAAGCTATAATTTTACCCGCGTATTCAATTTTAAAAATAAGTTAAAATTATCACAGCTATAGATATATTGCGTCTATATAATTTCATCTTCCTACTCTATATAGTTCATCCAAAATGAGTGTCATAAATTTTAATGTAGGTTTTTATGATGTGAAAAGGACATGATTTAATCCTTCACTTTGCTAAATTTTGTTCTATACCGCTCCTTCGGGTTTGTAATTTGTTTTGAGAATGTTCACAGCACGAAATAAATGTGGAACATATTTCTCGGGGACGAATGATGTAAATTGCTAGAAAGATATCTATCCGAACTAACCGGTAATGGAGATATCCTTCCGTTTTTATGGGTGTACGAAAATATACCCATTTTTCTTGTCTTTTGCTTTTTCCAACTTTTTCATTTTTTTTCTTCTTAGCAGCTCTTCTTTTTTGCAGCCATCACCACTTAACATAATCAAAAATTAAGAAACGAGCAAAAAATCATTTCACATCTGCATACCCTAGGGCAGGCAGATTGGGTACTGCCATAGCTGGGCAGCGCCTAATGGTGGTGCTACAATATGCCTTTGGGAAAAATTATTCTTTTGAATATGTAAAAAAAATTCCACTGGTATTCCATGTAGCTAAGGACTGTAGAAACAGCAGATGCTGCTAACTAACGCGCAGAGTGAGGCCGAAAATTTATCGACTAGAAATAACTTAATGGCTTCCAAATGAAAGAGGGAGCCGACTGAGCGTTATCGCTCGTGTTGAATTTTGTAAGGTTCTTAGGTATTTGTTTCCTCTCGTTTTTCAGTTGGAGGCGGATTTGTTGGATAAATCTTATAAGCTACGAAGGTAGCGCAGACCTACTGGTTGTTGCAATTTCATTGGATCTTTTGGAGCATTAAAAGAAATTAAAATCACAGTTACGGGTTTTGTCGGAGAGACGCCCAAAATATAATTATGTAATGCTTACATTTTGGCGCGAGAGTCGTGACGGAATTTGTGAATCTTTTCCTTGTAGCGAAAATTGTAACAAAATGTTTATTTAAGCATTTCATATTCAGCAGATTTAGAATATAGATGTCATAAAGCACGACATAACTAAGATGCAGTTGTCCTTCAGTTTGTACTTATAAAATGTAGTTCATGTCAAAACGGTTAAGTAATAATTATGTGTCGAATAACTTGAATGTACCTCTAATATCTAATATTATTTTTAATATTGGAGTCATGAAAATAATTTTGATAAACATTAAATCAATATATGAACATATTATGGGTCTATTATGAATATCTGGAGTAACTGAATTTTAACCATTATTGCACGGACTCACTGAGGTAGGGGTTGTTCTGTTAGGCTATTGAACGAGAAGTTCAATGTAAGAATCCTATTGGAACACCTTAAAGTCGATTTGACATTTTTAATTTTAGCTGATTTGACATAATGACAAAATGCCCATAAAAGTGATGTTGTGCCTCAGGTATCTTAGTTGGTTCTTTGTCAAATTACCCAAAAAAAAATGAAAATTTCCAATCCCCCAAAACTGGTGTGGCATTCAAAAATACCAACCTTTAGTGTTTATGTATTGGAACAAATCAATTTAATTTCAATTATTAAAGACAAAATTCAGTTTTTGGTACTATTGTTAGGCTTACTAAAAAGGCAACTTCTTGCTTGTAACAATAATTAAATTTTGGAACTTTTCTGTTGAAAATTTAGAAAACCGGCTAAGGTGATTATGGCTTGCGACCATAGAGTTAGGCATTGTCCTTAAAATAGCTTAATAAGGACGAGTAAAATCTTGATATACAAAATTAAAAAAAGAATAACGATACCTACAAACTTAGTACACTTTTTATTTTTTTGATAAGAAACTGAATACAATTTTATTTCAAGTTGCTGGCTGCAGATTTAATTGAAATCTCATAAACATTCCGGTATTTCTTTCTTGTAATTAAGTTCTAACGTATTTTAATCATAAAACGAAAGTAATGATTACTAAAGCTATTACTTGGACTCAAGCATTTATTACTTAAAAAAAACATTTTCAACCGCCTTGGTTATCTATCCAAAACGGTCGATAATCTCATTGCAAAAGCTTTTTTTTGTTCTTTGACAAGATTTTTATCAATATTCATTATACATAAGGCATCAACTATTTTATCCCCCAACGGTTGATCAAAGCCAAGTTATTGGATGCATTTTGTTATAATTATACCAGGACTCATATTTTTCCAGAATTTTCTCCAAAATGATCGTGCACTTTGAAGTATCCATAGTCTGCATAGGTTTTGAAGATAAACGGAATAAGGAATATGCAGTCTCATTTTCTTACAAAAATCGATCCTCAAGTGACATTATCAGCGAATCGATAAACGGAATAGTAATAGAGTTTCAGAAAAAGTTTTTGGGAGAAGAAGGAGCTACATTTGATCGGTGGGTTTGTTTCTTAGCAATTCTGGGACAACTCAATATAAAATGTGATTGACTTAAACTTTTTTCTATCGTGTTTTTCATAGTGTTTTGAAGCTGTTGTCAGCGTCCCCTTTGTTTTTTTATTTTTTAAAAATTGTATTGATTATAATTGATCGGATCTTTTACCGTTGATAATTTTTGGCCAATCCCCTGCCTGGGTTTGATGTATTTTATGGCCATCCACTGATGATCCCAACCACTACATCTGGATGAACCGCCAAATAGGAAAAGGTCACTTTTATTCATTTATATAAAGTTATATTTTCTACCGAAAATACACAGTCAACTAGCAATAGTTGAATATATATGCCTTTTGATAGAAATCGATTAAGTGTTAATTTAACCAGCTAAAAAGACAGGGCCTGGCTACGACTCCCGGAAATTAGGCCAGAGTTTTTTTTTGAAAAATCAGAAAATTCTTCATACAAAATTTTGGACTTTTTTCCTAGAAAAAATGCAATCTATCCAAAATGTTCTTGGGGTTTATTTCGATCCCAAACTGGTTTTTGCCAAGCATATCAATTTTATTGTTAATAAATCTAATTCTATGCTGGGCTTCGTAAAAATTGTACAATTGTTTTGTCCGTCCGATTCTAGAGTATGCTTCACAAGTTTGGACGCCGTTCTACAACATTCATTCAAATCGAATAGAGGCCATTCAACGTAAATTTATTCGATTTGCACTTAGAGGACTTCCATGGGATGATCCTTTTAACCTTCCTCCTTACAGTCAGCGTATTAAGCTTCTTCAAATGTTACCCCTTTCTCAACGAAGGCTTAATAGCGATATCATTTTTTTACAGCAGCTTATATCCGGTCAAATAGATGCACCTGACTTGCTGTCGTCTATTGGGTTTAATTTTCGTGGTGGTGCCCATAATTTGCACAGTGCTGAATTATTGTTTAGCCCCCATCATAGAAAGAATTATGGGAAGCATGAGCCTATTAGTCGCATGAGTAGAATCTATAATCTAAATGATCATGTGATTGACTTGCATGTTAGTAAAGTTAAGCTAAAAAATATTTTGCGTAATAATGCTTTAATGTCTTAAATTGTTTGCATTATCTTGTGTCTGTGTTAGTATTATGTAGGTACATAATTATTGTATTTTTAATTGTTTTGTCCTTACTAACACCTGCACTAAATGATGAGCCTGTGAGAGCACTTTTTGTGCCGGCAATTTCTGCTCGTGATAGTTGCTTGCTTTAAGCACTCCACGACACAGAGCTGATAGTGTAATATGTCGTTTTTCCGCTTTTAGAAATGGAAAAAGGGCCTGAAGAATTACTTTTGAAAATAGCTAGACAAATTTTTATAATATAACGAACAATCTAACAGTGATCCTAAGCAGGGCGGTTGCAGAGGGCAACATGCTCCCCTCCTGTGCAGTACACTGCACTGTTTATGGAATCTACTATGTATATATATCACAAGTAGATCCCATAAGCAGCGCGATGTTTTTCTGTCCTAAATTATATTTTACTTTCTGTGTTTCCAAACCTGTCTGACCTAATTTCTAACTTTTGAGGCGTAGTTTCCAAACAATTTCTGCTGCTTTATCCCATTTTGTCTAAATTAAAATTTTCTGGCGTAATTTTCTGTTTCGCTATTTCCGGGAGCCCTTGACTACTCCTTTCAGATCGTGCGTCAAAGATCTAGAAATATGTTTTTACTTATTTTCGCGAGCAATAGGTCACCCACCCGACTGAATTAAAAGGTATGCCACGTTTACGTAATTCAGCCGAAAAGTGACGCGTTTCGCGCAGAATTAAAAGAAATTAATACGAACAGATCTTCGACTGACGATCTAGAAATAATATCCGGGCCCTCTGGGGCTATCTCCTCAATTTGTTTAATTAAATATATACAATTATTTTGCTGTCGGAATTGTTACTGCTATTCTTCATTAAGTTCGGAGATATTTTTTCATAATTAAATTGGGCTCCTAAAAAATTCTAAAACGAAAAGCATTTGAAATATCACCCCAAATTACAAAAACGCTTATTTGTGGTTATTGCATTATGAATAAATTGTTGGTTCTTTATTAATTAAGGAGCTGTCATGACGACATCATACATCGCTCTGGCGTAGGCTGGATTAAGTGGCGAGAAAACTGAGCCATCTTTTGTGGCATTGTAAGCTAAAAAGAAGATTTACACCGCAGTTGTGCGCCCGGAGCTCACATACGATTAAAAATGTTGGACAGGGTACTAAAAGCATGAAGGCAACTCAACGGCATCTGAGGTGAAGCTGCTCCGCATCACAGCAGGAGTAACAAAGCTTAATCGCATAAGAAGTTTCAAGATCCAAGGAATCCCTCACGTCAATGAGCCTTTCTCAGAGAAAATGGAGCGCAACCGGCTCAGTTCGTTTTAGCCGTGTTTTTTGCACGCGGATATAGAATTGGCACAAAAGAACTACCATCGCCGCTTAAAAATTCATCAAAAAAAACTTGGCAGCACATATGCACCTATCAAATGCACCGTGACAAAGCTGTAAGTTGTAGTTAAGAAATTTGTATTGAAAATCCTAAAATTGGAAAATATTTACTTCCGCCAATTGAAATTGATGCCAACATATTATAAAAATATAAAAAACCATTTGACATTAACAGATTTGCTAAATTCAAGCTACATTCCAACCTAAAACAAATCAACTGCAATACCACCATGCCAAGAATGCGCATCACTTTACCCTTAGCTAGCTTTCGGACGGTCACTGAAATACAAACAAATCTTCCTTAGCCGTACAACACGAATGGGGAATGCTCTTCCCCGTTTTGTTTTTCATACCCACTATAAGTTACAAACATTTCAAACCAACGTGCATCGGTTTCTCCTCTGTCATCCTTACCCCCATTTCCTTTATGTCCGCACTATGTAACTATACACGTATCTGCATTATAAGGGTTCTAAAAATCCCTTTGGTGCGTGTTAATTATAAAAAAAGGTAATGATTTATTAGTGTGCTTCTCAATATAATGCGCCGGTGAATATTCTACAGCTCCAGTATCAACTCGTTCATCTGCCCTGAATCTTTTACTGTAGAAATCTTTCCTTTATTTCTACAAACCCCTGCCAATTACTGCAGTCATCATTACAAGTCGTCCGTAACAAGATTCTTTTGTATGTGATTAAAACATACATATCCTCTTATCCTACGGTGTCTAAATGTTAAACAATTAACCTTTTTTGTGGTTTATTTACTATTATCGAATACCTGGTAAATAAAGAGTATTTAATCAATATTCTGTTTCATTTGCAACAAAGTACTATAAGTACAACAGCCAGCAATTTTACTGATATGAACAATTATGATGAAAGCCAGTTCGAGGTTAACTAATGACGGCAGGATCAAAACAAAAGTGGTTAAAACTGACCTTTCTCCAAATTCTCAAGTCGATTTTCATTGCGTAAATTTATTATAAAAAGGAAATTACACATTCCGCGCACACAAGCATAAACGTTCTACTAGTTTATATAAGGCATATTTGTTCTGTTACTGCCCACGAGTAGAGCACACAAGCCCAACAAAATAGGTCGGACATGTACCGCCTAATGTGATTAAAAAATTATCGGAAACAAATTAATTGCTTCCACCCATTGCTCTTAATGGTCTTTAACTTCAACTTTGCGTACTTTCAATATTCTGTAATTATTATGTAATACCTTTCTTCCTGCCATTTGCCGGATTCATTCCCAGTATAGCTTTCCGAAAACAGTAAAGATGACTCTGTGACCCATAGCAACGTTTAAGCAGATCGATAAACAAGTCGAAGGTTGCCAGCCAGTGTGCCGAATATATAAAATTGAGGAAAACTTTCAGCAGCACATTGCCATCGTGTCGTCACTACCATCGCAGCGACATTCCCACTGCTGCTTCAGATCCGGCCGCCACTAGTCCCGCCCACTCTTGGAAAGGGGTTTTGCGGATAAGGACCTCATAAAATAACCGAATGTGCCCTTTCGCTAAAGCCATTAGCTGCGATTGGATTTCGTTCGTCAAGTGAATTTCAATTACCAACGCAAGGATATGCGCTCTGTAGCCCCTACTACCAAGGTAGGCGTCAGTCGAACTACAACCATCTCCATACATGCGATTATGTTAGGGAGATGATATCAAAATTGGTGACATTAAATCTTTGCCGCATTGAAGTTTGTATTGCAGTCAACTTTCCGGTTCTGCCTCATGTTTGCCTTTTAGCATTTGGATTAAATTATTCTTCCCGGTTGTTATATGTTATATTTACAATAAAAACATAGAACATATACAGGTACCTACCACGCGGCTCTCTGACAGAATGCCTACATATTTATAATGCCCTTCATTTTACATACTATCTCTCAAAGAACATTTATCTTATTTATCTTTGTATAAATAATTAAATTTATTGTTTATATGAAGTGATTTTCTTTGCAGAGTCATAAATTAAACTTCTAGTGATACCGGTAATTGATTCATTGCTTTCATCACTCAAATTTCAACGAATTATTAAAAATTACACATAGGGAGATAGAGATAAAATATGTCCAAGATAAACAGTTTTGGATAGTAGAAAGATCTACAATTTAATAACATAATACACGGATTTCTTGTGAACTAATCAAAAATTCAATAACTGTACACCTGATGAGCAGAACGATTTTAAATTACGGTACGACTGCCGATTTGTCGCCTGCAATGTGTAAAACGGAATATAGAATTTAGCACGTTTTGAAATAATGAATTTTCGTCACCTACCTTACTGAACTAAGTTAAGTATGGCACTTAGGTAGGTAATGGGTTGCGCTTGAAATAAGAAGTTCCAAGATCCGAGTAAACCCTCTAAGAAAATGGAGCGCGACAGGCTCAGTTAGTATCCAACAGTCTCGTCTGAAGTGGTATGTGAAAGTATAGAACGGGTTATAAAGACCGCAGCCCCTTTTGCGTTGAAGAGTACACACACTTTTGTAGCTAAAAATGTATGGTTTGATAAGGATTGCAGAAATCTCCGTAAACTTTCGTTCGTTTACTTAAAACTGTTTAGAACGACCAATTCTCAATTTTTCAAAAACATCTATCTTCGCGTTAATAATGATTTTAAAAAAATGTGCTCAGTTAAGAAAATCACCTATTTAAAAAACGTGGCTAAGAAATTGGAAAACTGCACAAACTCAAAGATATTTTGGGAGACAGTGCGCAATCTTGGTGGGCGCAATCAGGGTATGAAGTTCTCTTTAGAAGCTGAGACGTTAGCAGCTCATTTTAAAACTCTACTCTCAGCTGATGAAGACCTTCATACCTTTGATTACGCGCTACCTGATACTAGAGTCAACGAGCTGGATTTAGAATTCTCATTGCCCGAATTGGAAGTAACGCTCCAAAGATTGAAAAACAGCAAGGCTCCTGGCCTAGACGGCATACCAGTCGAGTTTTATAAAAACAGCACTATTGATTTTAAAAACTACCTCGTGTCTTTCTATAACAAAATGTACAATGATGGATGTGTCCCTAACAGTTTCAACGAATCTGTAATTTTTGCCATTTTTAAAAAAGGTGATGCTAACGCTGCGGAAAATTATAGAGGTATTTCAATTTTAAATTCAATAAGAAAAACTTTCACTGCAATCCTATATGAAAGGCTCTCAAAATGGATTGAGGATAACAGTCTTTTGAGCATCTTTCAAGCCGGTTTCCGCCCAGGTTTTTCAACCATGGATCATATCTTGGCCATTTCAAGCATTGCTCAACAATTTATAGATAGAAAAAAGAAACTATACACTTGCTTTGTTGATTTTAAAGCTGCATTCGATAAAGTCAATAGACAAGCTTTAATATACAAACTTTCTTGCATTGGTTTGTCAAGAAAGTTTCTCGAAGTGTATGCAAGTCTTATTTCGTCAACAAATGCAAGTGTATGGGACGGTTTCACATTTTCAAATCGATTTGATACAATTACAGGTGTTCCTCAGGGTTGTATCCTCAGCCCATTATTATTTGCCCTGTTCATAGATGATGTCTGCGAGCTTCTTCCGGGTGGAGTTAATTTTGCTAACATTATAATCAAAGTCCTGTTGTACGCGGACGATCTAGTCATGCTTGCTGATAATCCTTTCACGCTTCAATTGCAAATAAACCGTCTAAGTTCATTTTGCGAGTCTTGGGGCTTGCAAATTAATACCCAAAAAACTAAGATTGTTATATTTGAAAAGAGACAATCAAGAAGGCGAGCGGAAGAAAAATGGTCTCTAAACAATACACACATTGAGGTTTTACAAGAGTTTAAATATTTGGGTGTCCTCTTGACCTACAATTTAAGCTATCTAAAGCACTCCAAAGAAAAAAGCAACGAAGCTAAATTGGCTCTTAATATAATGTGGCCAAAGTTTTTTTCGAACCAAAATGTTGATTTAACGTCCAAGTACAAAGTTTTCAACGCGACAGTAAATGCATGCATGGCATATGGCGTCCAACCCGTCGGATACACACACTTCGAAGCTTTTGAAACTGTACAAAGGAACTTTTTTAAGAGGATATTTCGTTTGCCTAACTCAACACCCAACTACGCCATATATGTAGAGTCAGGAATAGTCCCTATATATATATACAAAATTTGAAGGCAAATGCGAAATTCATTACTAGAGTGATGAAAAGAAGTGAAACTTGTCTTCACAAAATCATCTTAAGAAAATTACTTCGAGTGAATGCTTCCCCGTTTAAAAACTGGAACGAACTAGCTTTATCTTACGAAACAAGTTTAAACTTAACAGAAACTAATGTGACCGATTGGCAGGCTCAGTTTTCTGATGTGATTGCTAAGGTGGATCACAAAATGTTTCTGGATAACCTTTCCAGAGCATCTTCATCTACTTCAAGAGCTATTTATAGTCATTTAAACCATGAACTGCCCTCGGAAGTCTCTTACTTTAGTAATGAATTTTCAGCCTCGGTTATAAGTATTATTTTTAGAGCAAGAGTTGAAATTTTAAATTTGAACTTTATACCTCATCGATCAGACTTGCGCCAGCTATGTGATCTATGTAACGGAAGAGTGAATGAAGATATATACAATTTCGTTGCTGCTTGTCCTATTCTACAAGAAATTCGCCGGTTGCATTTTCGGGAAAGTTTTATATCTTTGGACAAACTTTTTGAAATTTTAAATGGAGCAATGGGCTGGCTCAGCCTCTTTAAATATTGCCAACATGCTCTTTCTTACCGTAACAGTTTCACATATTAAACATAGTCGATTACCCACTTATTGCAGTTTTGACCAAATTTTATACCTAACTATTTATTGTTTTGTTGCTGATCATACTAAATTTGATAATATCTCTTTTGTGTTTCAAATCACGTTAAAATTGATAATATTGTATAAACAGCTATTTCTAACCAAATTGTGTATTATTTTGTGTTTCAAATCACGTTAAAATTGATAAAATTTTGTATAAACAGCTAATCAAATTAACCAAATTGTATAATATTTTGTGTTTCAAATCACGTTAAAATTGATAGCATTGTTTTATATAGTAATATTTCTTCATATCTTTTGTTAAACATTTTTTCTTTTTTTTTTCTTTTTTCCTTTTCTTTATATTTCAAAAATTTTTGCTTTTTATTATTTCTTTTATTTTTAAATCATATTATGAAATGTCATCTCAGGCAGACGGCAGTATTGCCATGTCCTTATTCTTAAGTATACCAATTTATAAACTTTATGATGAAAAAATAAAGAATCTATCTATCTATCTATCTATCTAGTATCCAACGACCCCCATCAAAAAGGCAATATCGTTAAATTTTTTTATAAAAAATTAATACTGGACATTAATATTACAGGGCCTAAAACCTAGCTTCTCCGACCATTAGCTTAACCGAAGTCGAAGGGTTCAACAATTTTAAGCCGAATTCGAGCGGCAAATTTGAGAAACATCTCATGACAATTGATACTCTTGGATGTTTGTCTGACGTTTGCAAGAGGTGGGGCAGTGGAAAAAACTTTTTTTTAGATGTCACTTGGGCCCGGGCGGGACTTGAACCTGAGACCTTTAGATTAGTAGTCCAACACACTAACCTCTGCGTTTATGAGGTAAAACTCAGTAGGGATGTAGTATGATCCATTCATAACCTGTTTGGTTCCTTTTTTTTTATTTCATACTTTTCTCCGCCGTTTTAATCATTCTACAGATAACCATATTTCATACATTGGCGGTAACATTATTACACTAAGATTGAAGCAACAATTTTTTTTAATATAATTTACGCACATAAAAAGACTTTAAGTACCCTTATAATGTGGACATGTTTAGGTATAGTCACAAAGTGAGGGCATTGAGAAAATGGGGATAAGGATGACAGAGGAGAAACTGATTCACGTTGGTTTTTTATATTTGTTATAATGGATAGGAAAAGCAGGACTGAAATTCTGGAAGCAAATTGTGGACTGATTGAATTAAAAAAAAAATAGAAACCTGCAAACATTATGAACGTTTTTGATTTAAAAAGTTTATTTCTGCGGATCCACCAGTGCAAGGACGAGAGCCCCCCAAAAATAAAAGCGCTTGTCGTAAAAGGAGCTGATCACTTTTTGGCAATTTTACCTTTCATTTGACACATTTAATATATTTAAACTGTTAAAACTTAAAAAAAGTTAAGTATTCTTTCTTCCATATTAACGACGGCGCTTTGATCTTGACTAAAGGAGATAACGTCTATAACGTGCACATATTCCCAGTGGCAAAAGTAGACTCTGACTATTTTCTAATTCCAGCTAAATTCAGAGCTCGAATGACCATGACCAAACGAGACGAAGTTCCGCACCGCTCAGAATAAGAAAATCAACATTAAATGCCTGAACACGACTTTAGTTGCTTGATTCTACAGAGAGTACATGAGTAATAGATCTCCTGGTGTCCACTCACCTTCCACAGAAGCCAACAATATGTGAAACCCGTATCGCGACAGGAAAGAAAATAATAATGCTAATTCAAAAGTTAACTTTAGGGTTTTTATTACATGTCCTTATCATTTCCAAGCGTATTTATTTTGGTGTGTAAGTAAAACAACTCACATGAACAAAATATAAAATAAATCGATGTGATCCGACTAAGGGAAGCCTGTCAATATAAATTGATGTCAAACCAGAGAACCCCACTTGCAGACAAGTCTAAGGGTTATGATTTCTTTAATCCTGATCATCATAGCCTCGCCATTAACCCTTGAAAGCTAATGTTCGTTGATTCGACGACTACACAATCAAAATCCAGCTGTTTCTTTTTAATGCGGGTTCATAGTCACCTATTGGCAGATAAAATCAATAGTTACATTTTATTAAATTTATTTAACCGTGCATGATAGATATTAAAATTAGAATTTCCTTTGTTTTTTTGAACTTATGAGGACTTTTTAATTTTAGTCTGAAAACGATGTGTTTTTAAAGGACGGTTTAATGATGAATAAATTCGAATGCATTTAAATAACATTACGATTTTTATTTGGTTTATTTAAATTTCAGAAAGAACAGTAGCCATACATTTATTACAGTTCGTCAAATCGAGGAATGATTAGGTTATTAGCGGTAGTCAACAAAGTTAGCTTTCTATGGTTAAGGAAGGGCGCAGTTGATCCAAACTACTACCATTGTGTGTATAAAAACTTTATGATTGATACACAACAATTTATCTAACTAAACACAGCTTATAGCTGGCACTTGCGTAAGCTTTTCTATCGATCCTCTTCTTCCAAAAAATGGCGAATATTCTTCTCTCTAATCCTTCCGACCAATTGCACGTCCGTCCCTTTTCCAAGGAAACGCTGATAAACCGTCAGCTTATGAAATATTTCGGATCCCAAAAAACTCATTTATGATAGGCAATGGGTTTTCCCAGCAACATCTTCACTGGTGATTTGATGATATAATCTAACCGAAAAGTGGACCCAATCTCTTCACCATGGTGGCGAAAGTAAAATCGTTTCGGTTGATATTTCAAAGGCAAGGAGAGAGTTTGGCATCAAGCCAAAAAGAGTAAAAATGGAATGACCACAAATTGGATGTCATCAAGAACGCTGTAAAATTTCTACACTTCCTCAAGCCGTGCAAGAAATATTTCCCTCCTTTTGATTTGGCTACAATTTGTAAAGCGTTTATTTGCCCAAATCTGACCCGGTGCCCACATCACTTAAATGGAGCTTATCGAAAGAATACAAAAACGATAGGCGATCGAAATATCTCGAAAACGAATGACTCTCTAAGTCATCATCGTAATGTCTCTTTTCTATCGATGTTTTATCGATACTTGGACCACAAGTGATCAACAGCGAGCTGCATTCCAACCTAAGAGCATTTTAACCTTGCATGGATCTTTTAACCTTGCATGAATCTTTCCTAAGCATTACAACATAAATGTGGAATGCGCATCCCCGTTCTATTTTTCCTACCCATGATAATTATAATTTAGAAATATTTAAGAACAACTTACATCGTTTTTTCCGCTCTCAACCTCCACTATATAACTATAAACATTAATACATAGTAAGGGTACAAAAAATGCATATAGTGCGCTTTGATTATAAAAAAAAATTCAAAAGGATACTTTATATTCGATGGTTCCCATGATATTTATGACTTACTATCGGATCTGGGTAGTTCTCTTCAAAAAAAAAAAACTTTAAAGTGCTGTTTTTAAATCTAAAGTTAAAACTGGGATCATCAGTTGACGAAAAGCATGTTGACGTCACTAGCTCTTCAATTTATTTGCCATTTATTGCTTTCTGTACTCGTCATGGCGGAGGTTGTTTTTTAATTACTTAATAGTCACTGTTCCTTAAAATAATTTCGTTCAATCACTTACATAACAACCTTTTCACCTCCAAGCTCATTTAAAAATAGAAAGGAATTTCTAATGACCTTCTAATTACTAAAATTTGCCCCCCCCCCTTTCCCTCACCAGCTGTCTTTTAAAATGCAAAGTCAGCATACTGTAAGGCAGTTGTAACCCCCTAACGGTCGTTATTAAAAAAGCTTGCAGAAGGTTGAAAAATATTCCATCTCTGATAAATCTGGTAAAAACTTGTATATTCAAAGTTACGTTTAAATTAAAATCCAATGTTCTTTGAACAGCTTCTTTTACGCCAAACTTTCCAAAAAGAAATCTATGTATATAGAACCCAAATCATTTCCAATGAGAACCAAACGTATCCGCTGCGTAAAACCAAGATGGAAACTACATGCGTAGGCTTTTGTTAAGTTTTAAATAACTAAAACCAACATTATGGTTTCTTAATTGACCATGATGGAGTGAATTGTTTCTCAGTACCAACCAAAGAACCACCCACTTTTTTGCCTACTTCTTCCAACGATCTGGGTTATTTGAAGTCGGTATTGGTAGTTTCCCAAAGCCTTTTGTAGCGCTTGTGGTAGTGACAGGAGGGCGTTGTAAACCATCTCCAACTTGCCAAATTGACTTTTTATGTTTTCGTCTTTGTCTCTCTGGCTTCTTATACGATGTGTCGGTATACTTCTTTATCTCACTTTTTTATAATAAGTGTGAATTCGAGAGTCCAAAACGAAAACGAAACAGGAAATGTCTAAGGAAGCACTTAAGTAGCGTACCACATTGCCTAGGAATGTGCTGTAATCTCTTCTTGCCACCCGCAGTTACCCTCTGAGTGTGTGCTTGACACTGAAGAGGGTATGCTTAAGTAGTAGGCATAGAATTGGAAGAGTGTTTACGCTTTCTTAGGTGTAGTGTGAGCAAGGTTTTTGAATTTGGATTTGCGATAACAGGATCTTATTTCTTAATGTTAATGCTTTGGCGGCGGAAGTTAAAGTGTAAATAAAGAATTTTTCTTTTAAACTTTCTAGTATGCTTAAGAGAAAGATATTGCAATTGTGCTAAAATTGTGAACGCAACTGAGATATGATATTACGGCCAAAGAGAAGTCCAAAGAGATGCGCTTTCATGCGACTTTTTCAATCTTGTTCTGGAGAAGATTGTGCGCAGGGCAGTTGTCAATAGGGAAGGCACTATATTCAATAGATCCGTCTAGCTAGGGGAGTATGTGGACAATACCGACAAATCGCCGTTCCAAACGTGCCATGTTATAGGCTTTTAGGGCGACTAATATACCGGAGAAATCGGTTGGTCTTGAAGTTAATGAGAACAAAAACAAAATCATGCTATCAACAAGCCAAAAAACTTCTGTCCACAGCCTAGGACAAAACGTTACTGTTGAAAGCAATAACTTCGATTTAGTTTAGGAGTACAAAAACCTTGGAGTAAACATCATTATGACACCTTAGTGGATATACCTTAGGAAACCACTGCTACTTCGGCTTGGCAAAACAAACTCCTCCGTTTAAGGACCAAATGCGTGCTCTATTAAACTTTAACCCTACCAGTCCTGCTTTATGGTGCCCAGTGCTAGACGATAAGTAGGAAAGGGGAGCTAATATTGGGCTCCTTTGAAAGAAAAATACTCCGGCGAATATTTGGTGCTATGTGCAGGGAGGACGAATGGAGAAGAAAATACAAATCACATCGATTACATTGGCTCGGCCACATGGAGAGAATGGACAATAAGCTACAGCTAAAGGATCTTTGGCTCTCAGCCTAAGGGTCAAAAAGGCAAGAGAGTCTGAAGCTCCATTTCAAAGACCAAGCCTACGCGGGTGCCACAGCGCTTGGTTTGAGCAACTGGAAGCAGCGTGCCGGCATCGCATGAGATGGAAGTCAGAGGTGTCTCAGGGAGACACTATTCGCAGGTCAGGAGCCCGTTAAGTAAGTAAGTAGATATATTGAAAGACATAAGGCAAATAAAAAAAAATGTCGGTATAATAATCAAAACGGAGCGACGAGGTCATTTCAACACAGATACAGTGAGAATTGCGGATAGGAACGGTGCAGTAACCTAACCTAACCTACTGTTCAACAAAAAATGCCTGCGCTGCATTTAAACACTATAAGGCTACTGTTACATATACCGAAAAATAAAGCCCTTTCAAGTGCATTTTTGAACACAATTAAGACAGATCGAATATAGGTATCTACATAATGAGAAAAAGCGATACGAAACAAATTCTTATAAAAGCTGAAAGTTTTCGTTCGACCCATTTATGCACTTTATTTTGTTAGTAGGGGACTTTTGTTTTCGCTTGAACAATATTGAAATGTGGTAAAATGTTGGATATATTTTCGCGGAAAACAATTTTTGGTGTTGTCTTCGTCAGGAGAATTTGGCTGTCGTGTTGAGTAATATCTACCGCAAAATAGAGGAGAGGATGATGAGGGCGAAACCTAAAACATTTGCAATGTTTCCCATAACAAAGTGAGAATTAAAGATTTTTTTTTTGTTTTAATTCACAATTTCATGAAAGAATTTACATTATACCTATGTGTGTATCTAAATCGCTCTGCTTTTGAAATGACTTTTTAAAACCAAAACAGATTCGTGTTTATATTTTTGTAGTTTGGAAATGTTTAAGTTTCACAGCGAAATATAAAACTTTTACAATCTTTTCTTCGTTCGCTTTTCCCTGATGCGAGTTTTCTTTTAAATAAAACTTGGAATTATCCTATTGCTGATCCTGCTAGCTGAAGCATCTCTATTTATCACGAATAACAGGATGTATGACCGATTTATATTTGTTTGCCTTTAAGAGATAGGTAATTCATCAAAAGTGCGGGTAACTTGCAATAATTGTACAAATTGTGTTCTTTATAACTAGCAGTTTTTAAAAATGAGAGCAATTGAATCACCACTAATAATCTGAATAAAAATTACTATTTTCTTTTGTCCTGCACGGGCAGCAAAGGAATTCCATTTCCAAGCCCTCTCTTTTTCACACTGAAAGTTGATACTTAAACAAGTAGGTGGTGTGCTATTAATAAGAGGTATTAGGTGGACTAAACTTAAACGAGAAAACGAAATCTATAAAATGTTCGATTATCGGATAAAATGGGAAGTGTGAAGTGTATTAAGTTGAACCAGTCTGGCCTGCCTTGCGATTATATTTTGATAAACATATAGATTCTTCTGTTAGTGGAGATAATGCGGATTTTTCTCTTACAAGGTAATTGTTTCACAACAGTCACGCTTGGTACCATGGTGGAAGTAATATGCTACGTGTCCTTGATAAGGCTTACCATCGCTTATTGTTGTGCTTTGTATTTCATTAATACGTTTATTTTTCAATACAAGGTCAAACTATCAGCAAACTGCCAGGAGCATACGCAGTACTATCCAACAAACCACAAAGGGAAACTCTAACTATCAGACTGCTCTTCTAACATGTTCACCACCAGTCATAGAACTATTTTGTGATCGTCAAAACATTTTTCGCGGACTAAGAACCAGAGACATGCGCACAAGCTCGGTCAATTGGTTGGTAAATAAGAGGCTGTGTTGGGTTTTGTTGGTGGGTGAATGGTGAATGTACAGTGTGCTGCAAAAAAAATGTTTGAAATGCGCGCCACTCAGGTTGTAGGTGTCGTTCCGGGTCGAAGCCTTTAAAGTTTCGTTTCCTTCCAGGTCAGTTTCCATATCAATCATCTAAATTGTTGTCACAAATGTATTCCAGTGATTTACATTCAAATGGATACGTTTACCTATTATTGCATTCAATTCCAATACGTGGAATGACTGTAAGTTTTCTTAGCATTCATGAAGCATAATATTCTTTACACAACCTAATTGTTCGAAGGGAAAAAGAAGTGCAGTCAGTGCTTAAAATTAAAATTCGCCTACAGCATTTTTCGCTTTAAAAACTGTCGAGCAGAACTTACCACCATTTTCTTTGGGAATGCTTCGGGAAAAAATGCGAGCAAATCCCACCAAATACAAGAAATCGGCTAATTTCACTGCATTTCTGCATTTAGCTGATCTGCTTTTGTTTACAGTAAATATAAAGTCGGTTCATCTTTTATCGATTTCAGCCAGCAGGGCAATAATAATATCAGCGACATGTTTCCGGACTCTGGTCAACACTGGCATCTACCATTCTAGCCTTTTTTCAAACTGGAGGCAAGAGTAGGTTTATAATTAATAGTTCATATTAACCATATATCTGTAAATTTTGCAATATAGTTTTAAGAACAATGTATTATATTTTAAATTTCAAATTACAATTACAAATAAGAAAATGTAAGTCTGCTGTTTGAACATACAAATTTTAAACGTGTATTTCAGTGCCACATATGCCGCTGGAGTCCCCAAGGAGCAGTTTTTTGTTATTTTCACTAGAAAAGACGTAAAAGCACGAAATTTGTCAATTTCAAAACGGCAAGGGGAATCCCACACTAAGTCCCCTGATATCTTTAACAGCGCTTGATTATCTGCTTAAAGGAAAAGTGAGTACTCCAAAGTCCATCAGTTATTTTTGGCTGACAATGAAGCCAACATAAGCCAGGATCAATCGGCTCTGAAACGATCACTTGATGTATGGGTGAACGTTTTGGAGGGAAATAGGTATCATATTAGTCCAAAAAAAGAATGCTTGCTCTGCACGTTCTCTGATCGACTCTGACCTATTCCAGACATTTATTTGAATGGAACAGTGATTTCCAAGTGCGAAAAGTTTAAGAACCTGGGATCTATGATCTGATCACGAAAGCGTTTGGTGGTTGAGGTGGCTGGAAAACCCACCTATCTCCTGTGATCGAAAAATGTCCCTTAAGCAGGAGGGAAGGCTATGCACCGCAGTTGTGTGCCCGGAGCTTATATACGGTTCATAATGTTGGACAGCGTACAAATTAACGCCAGCTGAGATGAGATGGAGATGCTTCGCATGACAGCAGAAGGAATAAAGCTTGATGATCCAAGATCCGAGTTCACGTCAAATAACCTTTCTCAATGAAAATGGGAGCGCAACCCGCTTAGTTGGTACTTTTATGTTCAAAGGAGAGGTCCTAAAAACATTTTCAAGAAGGCAATATGAATTTAGGTTCCTGTAGCATCAGGAAAGAGAAGCAGGTCTAAAAACTACTAGATCATACAAATCCAGCAACACCAGCATTGGATTGGCCTCATCGATGAAGTGTTTCGAATTCGGAAGGCCTGCCATTATTTTTTGCGGTCAAACTAGCTGAACCCCACATTCGTAGCAGTAGGTGTGCACTGAAGTGAGAGGGTTATGATCCCTCCAGTCCAGATCATTAACCTCGTCGATAACCAGAAGGAAGAAGAAGAACAAAATGTGTGCACATCTCTAAGAAGTACATAATCATATTAGGCGTTTTTCTTTTTTAGCTCCGAGCGGGGCACTGAGCTGTCAAAAAAAGAACTGTGTTACTTTTTTAGCTCGGAGCGCTCTGAGCATAAAATTTGTATTTCTTTTTTATCTCTGAGCTAGCTCAGGGCTCGCTCGATGAGCTCGATTAAAAATGACCGAGCACATCGAGCGAAAAGCTGAGCGCGGCTGACTTCATTCATTATTTGTGCTTTTTCCATAGTTTATTTACTAGAAATTATAATTTAAATGGAACAATCCTTGACAAACACCAATTTCAGAAGCAAACCTGACTATTTTGAAAATTAATAAAAAAAATTATCTAATGACAGTTCAGTGCTCAATTCTGTTTCTTAATTAGCTCGGAGCGCTCAGGTTACGTTCAGCTCGGAGCGAGCTCTGATCGCTCGTGCCCCGCTCTGTTCCCCGCTCGGGGCTAAAAAAGAAAAACGCCTATTGATGGCACATGAGAAAATGGTGGCTGTACAATAAGTTTGCTTATTATAAGTAGATAAATTTGTAAAAGAAAACGAGACCGATAATGCAAGAATGATTATGCAGATACAGTTGCGCAGACATCCGAAACGTAATGAGATGAAAAAAAAAAAATGCTGTATGAAAAGGCAAAACAAACATAAACATCGCGTATTGCAGATACATTTGAAGAAATATAAACAGAATCTACATAATAGGACCTACATTGCCTAAAAGTATAATAATAATTTCTCAATTAAGAAGTCTTGAATTCCGGTTGCCATTAACCATTAGTTTTATATACATAATATGACTTTGCATATAAACTAACAACTTTAACTAGCACAAGCACCAACATAAACGATAGTATACTATAGGTCAAATATTACTAGTACGAGCACGGTGCAATGGGTCCATCATGAAATATTCAGTTTAATATGTCAATGTTGAGTAATTCAGTAGTCTCCTGTTAGGGATAAGCTGATAAGCTTTCAGAATTTAATAGAGTACGAAATAAATAATATTCAGTGGCATTCAGTATACTACCAAAAACACGTCCGTATTTTCCGCTTCATAAATTGGAATGTTGTACGGTCCTTCCACAAAAGCAAACATTCACTATTCCTCTACAAACTACCAATCTAAGTTATATAGAATTCCGATTTAGACCAATAGCCTCGCATTGACGCTTCATTCACTGTATTTCATCGACTCTGCTAAAACTAGATGTTTTTTTAGATTTTTGCCTTACTGATGCACATGAAACCTCCTCCTAAATCATAATTTCCTTGAGGGGAGCAACTAACAAATAATTAATTCACTTTATTACCGTCGCATTCCTCATTAGAGCTCTTTGTCTGCTTGGAAGCACCAAGTGATTTGATATTCCTTCCCAGCGTTTTAGAGGTTAAGTTGTTGAGCTTTATGGCCTACAATCTTTGAGTGGACATTTTCTGCTCAATATTCACTACATTGCGCAACGTTTTATAGTAATTAAAAAAGACTGCGACGGAAATCGAACTAAAAAAGTCTGCGCTTTACTCTTTGCTTAATTGCTCGATTTTCCCTTTTTTCCCGATTGCCACCATATTTCGCAATTTTTTATTTCAACGGTTTTGATTGGAACCCATAATTCAAATAAATTGTTCATCGTAGGGGGAAAAAGACGAAACTGTTTATCAACTGTCGATAGTAAGAAAAGTTTATTTTAAGTTCAAGCTTAAGATTTGAGAAATTCTTTACCTTCCGTCGAATAAATTGTTTACCTACGTTAAGGACCGTCTCACCGAACTTTACTCTAATGAGGAATAGGTACTACACTTTCTTTTTCCAAAGCCATCACTTAAAGACCAAATATTCCTTTTCAGCTTTCAAAGTCTATTAAAGTTCTTTTTAAGGGTTTAATGAAAACATACATACACAAAACATTCTTAATTATTATTTTGCAACACTTTAAAAAACATATTGTCAGCAGAACATTTAATTTAAAAATATTATGATACGAACCATTTATTCTGTTAATTACCAGCACCAGCAGGACTCTGTCTGCGGCTGCCGTTTTACTGTTCGAGTATTTGCACTATCATTTGTAACCCTGAAAATAACATTTTACACACAGAAATAGCGCTACTAAAAATGTTTTGCTGGAACAGCTTAAATTACAAATTAACATTCTACCGTTTGCTTGAAGGGTGGTAATATAGAGTGCTGCAGTTCTTTCACCCAAAGTTGGAACGACAACAGAACAGTGTTTTCCAATGTAAAACACAATTTTGAATGGGAAATATTAATTGTAATGTTTTTATTATGTTTGGGGGTGAATTTAATTTTCCGTTTTGCATAAAGCCCTAAGGCTTAGAGGTAATGGATAGTGAAAATATTTGCTTTTAATTTGAATAGGATAGATAATTATATGGGTGTGATCATACGTACTCCACTTTCAAGTTCAGAAGAACTGTTTATTTGTAGCGTATATATTTCTACCAATCGCGCGTATGGTGTTTATGATGGGCGTCTTCGTTTTGGTGTGCATCAATACGTAGACTGATTTGCTTTAATAGATTTATTCCTCTATATTATTGGTCAAATTTCAAAGTCAATGTTTGCTACAAAATTTTCAATTTGAGATCTGGCTCTCGACGCGTACTGTGGTAAAAAAAAAACTACAAAAAAAAGGGAAAAAACCGTAATCAAAGCGAAAATCCAAAAAATAATAATTCGTGTGCGTCTGCTGTGGAAAATAAAAAAAGTCCAAAGTGTAAGGCAATCTGTCCTTTCCCATTCCTGTTCGGTGCTTCTTTGCTAGACTATGACAAGGGTCGTACGTTTGTTTATGCGTGCACCTCTTATGGCTTGGCAGGGAAAGCATCTGGCGGATAGCGGGTCGAGGTGCTGTTGATTTTGTTGGTGGATGAAAACAAGTTATCGTAAGGGCAAAAAACCTGCGGTAGTTTGTTTTGGAAAACCGTGCAGATATTCGCTTCACGGCTTCGTTTAGGTAGCGTCGGAATTTGGGTTTTTTATGTTTGTTTTTTGTATTCTGTATTAAGTTTAAAGTGGATGCGAGTAACATCCGTGGGTTAACGACGAATTTGTTCTCATTGTATTCGCATCTTTTTCGAAACAAATCAGCTTTTTTTGGCACTGAGTGAAACACAGGTTAGCGTCAGCTGCGATTTAAGCCTACCCGGGTACAACTTATTATTTTCCCACTGCGGTCTAGCCGTCTATGTTCGTAGTGACGTAATCAACCAACTTCAACCCCAACACGGCCAATGATTAGAATAGATAAATTCTTTATTTAGACTTATACTTACACAAGTTAATTAGAGTACCTTTTTTTATAAATTATATAATTTCCATATTTAACCCTTAATTCACTAGGTGACAGGTGAGTCCCTGAGACTCACCCATCTTTTCCTTTCGCACACAGATCGTGCATTTCTACACACACACATATAAGATCCACAGTACTTTCATGTAGTGTGGTGACAAACGCGATACTGGTCGGATATGTTTTTACAATAAGTGGAAGGGTGACTTTTTGGTGATCAGTAAGTCCCAGGGACTCAGGTAGGTATTTATGTTACAATTTGCATATGTGCTAGCTTTATTATTTTTTGTTTTTTTTTTTGCAAAAAATTCAGTGATAAGTATGGATTTAAGTGAACCGGGCCAATCAGGTGAAGAGCTTAACAGAAGTAACCTGATTTCGGGTTTATACGATACTATTTTGCCATTTGAACTATGTCTATCAATTTCATCGATTACCAAAAGATAAATTCCTGACACGCCCGAGGCTGCAGAAGAAAAATTTCCCAGAGGTTAGCGCAAACTGCCATGTATGCAGCTCCAAAAAGAGGACTAAGACTGCATACCTTCGTTACGCATGCAAGAAGCCAGTTTGCCTGGGATGCTCGGCAAAATATGCAAAAAGAGCAAAAACTTCTAAAATCAAGTCTGCATTTGAGTAACTGCACGTTTTTTTTAAAAGGAGACAGTTACTTTTTGCATCAAATGTGAATTAAGCGTTATTTTTCTGTTTTGGAAAATGAAACGCTAGCTTTTTATTTATTTCTTTTTATATATTTTTTTAATTCTAAAAAATTTGATTTTTCAAAAAAAAAAAGACTTCGAAACTTCAATGAATAAATCTTAATTATAGAGCATTTTTATACCCTATTCTAAGGGTATATTAATTTTGACGCATAGTTTGTAACATACCTTAATATTGCCCGTAGACCCCTAAAAGTTACTATATTTATGATCAGCATCGATAGTAATGTCGATCTATCCATGTCCATCCGTCCGTCGGGAAAAATTAGGCCTTCAAACTGGGCCTAGAGAGCAGAAATTTTAACCATATACTCTCTCGGGTCGCGAAATAATCGAGCTTACGAATTTTTGAAATCCGCCCACAGACGCCCACAAACTCAAAAAAACAAAATTTTGGAAAAAAAATCGAATTTTGAGCTAGAAAGCTGAAATTTTTTATATATGATCTATGACTCCTAAAATTGCTCGGGAGATAATATTTTCAAAATCCGCCTACTGACACGCCCACAATTAAATAAAACAATTTTATTGAAAACCCAAAGTTTGAGCTAGGGAGCTGAAATTTATAATATATGCTCTCTAGCGACCCTTTATACTCATGTGAAAATATGTTCAAAATCCGCCTACTGACACGCCCACAATTTAAAAAAAAACTTTTTTTGAAAATCCAAAGTTTGAGCTAGGGAACGTTTTTTTTACAAAAGCTGCCTTTTTGTTCGATAAAATCCTTTAAATATTATATAACAAAATATGTAGAGCGTTCTTAACAATTCAACCATACTTAGACTTTTGTCACGCCCACTTATGAGGGATAGGAATAAGAATAGGGTATCCAACAGTTCGCCCAAGCGGACTGTAGCCCGTCCCTATGTTTATAAATATTTTTGTTTTATTTTATCAGGAAGAAGTTGAATTTCAAAGGACAAAAGTAATTTTTTTCAGAAACATATCCTAAATATAGAAAAAAAGCAATATTACACAAAGAGAGTCTCTGGGACTCACCTAGGTATTTATGCGAGTTTTTTTCACATAGTGAATTAAAGGTTAATTAATTATAGTTTTAATATATATGTATGTATAAGATCTTAAAAAAAGGTTGAAACAAGAAAAAGAAAAACTAGCACATTACGAAGGAGAATTTTAAAAATACTAATTTCACATTCATGTTTGGCCACAAATTAATCCACGAAACTATTACGATAGGCTAAGGCGTGAGTGCAATAAAAGTAGACTGCATCCATAGGCACCATTCAATATTGATTTAGCTTCCTCTCTAGTAAGAGCACCCTTAGAAAATTTAAGAACACGTAGTTCACGTCATATAGGGCGCATAATGCCAGAAAATGGAAAACATCTTCCATCTCATTTGGATTACAATGGCTGCAGATTCCTCGAAGATCTTGTCTATACGGGACATAGTTGGGACCTAAAATAATAACACGGTCAATGTTCCAATCCGGATTTTAATTTCATCTGGCTTAAATTCCATTTCCGTAGGCAGTTAGTCCACTCTTTCTTAATTTACAGAAGCCCAAATCTCAACTTATAATGAGTTCACTGTCAGATTCCTTTACACGAACTGTTCCCCTTTATCCTCATACTGAAATTGCCATAGCGGGCGATTTCAATATACACAATTCAAGTTGGCTTCGACATTCTGGTCAGACAACAAACCGCCAAAACATTGGCCTTGGTTTTTTACCTCTCACACTGAAAAATACGCTATAGACGTATTATCGCCTCTAGGTTCGTCAGACAATTGCATCATATCACCGTATTTCTCGTATTCCAACCATATAATTAAACTGGCCAGTGTGCTTCCTCGACAACGACCGTAAATGCTGCTGCCAATATGATAACAAACATGATTTTACTGGGTATAAAATGCCTTATAACTAAATAAAAAGTATCAAACCCTAGATAAACGCGTTGTGTGACTCGAGCTGCAAAGAGGCTATCAGGTTAAAAGAGATTAGCTTTCTGTCATATAAGGCCAAACCGAAAAAAGTTTAGACGAACCAGAAATGACTGCAATGCCCACATTAATCGTATCAAATTCTTCTATTACCGAAAGTTGGGGCAAAAAATACTACAAAGTCCCACAAAGGCTTTGCTTGGATGCACTCGAAAATGTTATGTTGGCGTTGCATTGAATCTTTTCTATTCTTTTTTCTGCATACATATTATTCTCTCAAAAAAACAAACCGTTTGAGAACAACCACGTGTCGTTGGCCAGTCCCATCTACAGAGTGGGTTCACAATGGGCCTAAATTGGTCTAAGTGTGTCGGCTTCTGCCGACAGCCACCTAAGCCTAACCTAACCTAACCTGGTTCCACCGTATCTACTGCTCTAGACGGATTAATAACTCATTGGCTGGGTGTTATATCGGCCGGAAGATCTGTGAATAGGGATAGCGGTGTCGTTTCTCCTCTTCCTTGGAATTTGGTGGTGAAAAAACTACTGATATTAATTGAAGGGTGTGGCTTCAGGGTGATCACTTATGCAGATGACTTTGCTATTGCCGTCTCAGGAAAGCGTCCTAACATTTAAATGAACTCCTACAAAAGGCTTTTAATGAGCTAGGTATATAGATGGAAAATCTTTGTGGTTCGGGCGACGGATCAAAATCAAAACATGGGGTAGATGGTGGTGTTTTCTTTGATGAGCTAAATCTTAGCCTCTACTTCCATCTTTCCAGCAACTGTAGCATATTCAACGCAATAGTATTGGCGATTAAAGAAATTTTATATTGGATATCAGCTAAATACATCGGCATTTTCTCCTGGCTCTATAAATTCTTTAGTCGCCCTAGACTGCCGATCATCTCTTACGTAGTTGGGGAGCAGTTCAACATTCACCTCTGTTATGTTCCGGGGCATATAGACCTTCCGCGGAACTGTAGGACTGATGCACTGGCCTTATATGGGACTAATTTACCTTTGCTACATGAAAAAGGTTTGCTACCCGTACCAATCGATACTTGCGATTAAGCTAAATGTCATCCAAAGAGCAAACCTAAAGTGAACAATGGAAAATACGTGTCTAGCGGGAAAGCAGATGTCGCCAAAGTTGGATCTCCGACACTCTAAGACTCTGATCTCTCTAAACAGATTGAATATTAGCACCTCTATAGGTATCATTACTGGACACTGTCTCATAGGCAAGCATGCAACAAGACTTGGCGTATATAAGACTCGCGTGGACGAGGAGAAGGAGGAGACTATTCTTCACCTTCTCTGTACTGTCCAGCGCTCTTTAAAAAACGTTTGTTACAAAAACTTATGTTGGAAGTCTCCTACGTGATCCACGCGGTACTACAACGGACTTTATATTTTTCAAAGTGTATCGGCTCCTGCTGAAAGCCACATCAACCTTACTTACCCTAACCTGGTCGTGTATATTTGAAGTTGGGCCTAAAAACTAATGTTTCGGATCAAGCTCGCAGTCTATCCTTCTTTCGTCTTTGCTTTAATACGCAAGGTCGCCTTTGGTTTTGAACTTTCAATAAGTAGGTATCTACTAACTTTATCATTTGTTAGTTCTATTTTTCTGCAAGTTCAAGTTCAATCCAAAGTACTCCCACGAGCTATCCTGAATATTATATTAGTCATTAACGCCGCCCGTTTTGGAAGCCTAAAACCTAGCATGTCCAATCATTTGATTGTGTGACGCGAACGGAAAGTTTGAGAAATCTCATTACGATCGATAATTTTGAATGTTTGTCAGTCGTTCGCAAGAGGTGGGGCAATGGAAATAAAACGTAAGGTGGTACTTGGCCCAGACGTGATTTGAACCTGAGACACTTCGATAAGAAGTCCAACACAGTAACCACTGAACCACCGTGTTTACCGTTTGTAACTTAAAGGTAGTAAGAATTATGATTTCTAGTCATCAGCGTAATCTATACTCACTGTGTTGATGGCCTTATGGCATTCAGTTTAGCCATTTTCAGTTGTAGTAGTTTTTTTCTCAATACTGGATATTGTTTTCCAAAAATACCATCTTGCTGTCGGTATGAACCTTTTGGGAATACGAACATTGACGTCAATCTCATTTGTTTAAGTTATAATAAATGGAATATTCTACAATGCTACAACTTCAATAATGTTAAAGTTCTATTCTTTCCCTAGCAAAAACAAGAGGTAAGCAGATCACTTTCCTGCGCTACACTTTGCAACAGCTTTTATGTTTATACTAACACCCCATCAATAAGAAACCTGCACACATCGATGAGTTCCTAGTTTCCCACTATCTGGGAACATCCTTTCATTTCTCGTTATTCAAACCTCTTGGTCGTTCAGAGGTGTTTTATTTAATCCATTTTTATCTTTAATATCCGGTTTCATATATAAAATTTATATTTTTCTCATCCAAAACGATAGCAAGAACGAGAAATAAAGACGAGTTTCACCTTGGAGTCGTTCGGTTGGAGCACGAAGTTGAAGCAATCACTTTTCAGCAAAGCGACATTTTAATACCCCTCGCCTACTCGAAGAAAGTTGATACACCTTCATCCTTCTTAACCGGTGGAAAAGTTGCCTTATTTTAACGGTGCCTTCTAACCGGCTTTTCTTCAATTAAGCTGTTTGAATTAAATAACGAATAGCGCTTCAGATAAAAAGTCGTCATCCTTACTAACCGTCGTCGTCTGGTGGAACATCGAAGTGTTAGTCGGTGTCGTCTTTTCTCACTCTCAGCGCCAGAGAAAAAAATTATTCCGATGATGGATTTCTTCCGTTCCAATGAGGTGAGTTTCATCTTTCACACAGTCTTGCAACTGCGATTACTCCAGTTGAACTTGTGTTGGCTCTAGTGCTGGCTTGTAAATGAAATTCGTTTGCCCCAAGGATGATTGTAGTTATATTTGTCGCATAACACCAACCTTATCATCCTAACGCCATAGTGCTACAGGCAAAATGCATGAGAAAGAAAACTGGATTAAGTCAACTTCTTTCGTTTGTTCGGTGAGTCCTTTCTACCTTGCCCAAGAAGAAACACTGTTACCGATTCCATTTAGGAATCGAAGTCAACCAAAGGTGTACGTATGTAATATGATTTCGTATACTTGCACTTCTTTTTCAAAAAGTCGATCATAGGAATATCAACTGACCAGTCGGGCGACTGAGCGTGAGCAATGTAATCTTTTCTGATGTAGTTAAACTTTGAACGTGACATATACACATAGTCCATCGAGATTTCCTAGTCCGGTTCAATGCAGGTCACACACAGATCAACCACCAGGTGCTATTGAAGCCAGACAATTTTTCGGGGTTAAAGGATTGACCTTTTTGCTCCGTTACAATCGCATCAGTTAACCGGTTAGTATGGATGGTGCCATGGGAATAATCCACCGAGATAATTCACTTCACATAGTATTCTGTAGTGCCGCTGGTAAGACCTAATAAATACGACGAATGGGTCTTTTCAAATTGTACGATAACTCCCGACTATCTTACCTCGGCCGTCCTTCCGTTGAGAATGTCTGACAGTTTTGCATCGGCAATGAAGAGGATTACTACTTTGGTGAACGTGTATGTGGTTGGCATAAATGCGGAGACAGAACACGTACAGCTAGCAATTAAAGGATAGTTACCTGCTAAAGGCGAAACATATTTCGGAACGTCAGAAGGGTATGAGAAATTGAGGATACACAATGTCAAAGGTTGACTGTTGTTTCCCCCACGAACTATTTTGCCGCTTAAGGGTGGGTTGCATATGTGCGCATTTTTCTCATTGATCGGTCTCGATGGGAGCCGCTCTGACGCTTGTGTTTAATAGAGTCACTTCCGCTGCCCGGATATGTAAGAGTTTGATGGTGGGACGCTTTGGGTAAAATGCTTCATGTCCCTTCGGTCCGCCTTAATATTTTCGAAGCAGACAAGGACGCATTGAGTGAAAAGTTATGTTGCGCCCAGTCATGTGGAGCTTCCGATGCCGATGGCTTGCTGTATTGTTCATCTTATTTCTATAAATCGGCATGAACAGATTCATACATAGATCTGTGAATTGTCTGAAAAAAACGGTACGGTGAATGTGGTCGAGAAAGTATTTATTTGCTCCGATGCAGGGCCGATGTCCTGGGAAGAGACCATATGTGTTGATGCGAATTGTGTTGGACTTATCTGTTGGCAACATGTACATTTTTCATGATTTTTGGTAAAGGAAATAACAATTTATATATGTATATAGAAGCATATTTAACTTGTGTACGCACAACAAAATTTCTGGTATGCGTCAGGTTATTTATTTGAAAAGAGCTTATCCAGACTGACTCACACAGCAACCTACGGCATACAACACTTATCTTTGAGTCATTAAACTTGGCGGTTGTATGTGCTCACTACGAAAAAAAGTTTGGATTAGGAAACTGAAATTTTGCATGGTGGTTCTTCTAAGGTTGTAGAGGTACAACAAGAAAGATTATAGCGTAATAACTAGGCATTATTTGATCGTTATGCTAGTATGTACATTTATTATAACTGATATTTTAGTTAATAAAATTGCTATAAATTGCAATAATCGCCATTTATTTATTTTAGAAGTAGTCTTCACGAATGCGAGTTCCATGGTTTTATAACTTATCATTCCAAAGCTGCTCCTGGTAAGGAATTACGTACTTTCATTTAAAGACCGATTTATTTTGCTGCGGAATAATCTAGGATTTTGCATCCAGTTCTTTATATCAGGGATTTCAAAATTGGACTTGATTATTAGATTGAGGTCGCATTAAGGGTTCAGATGGTAGGTTTAATTTTGATTAAATTATTTTGTTATTTTCAAATAGCTAATTGCTGCCTTCGGATAGACGTTCGATTGCATCAGTCACCCCAAGCATTCGATGAGTCACTTGGGGTCCGATTTCTATAGTCAACTCTGTTTGATTTCCTCCCCCTGAGCCGACAATGTAGAACTGGACCAAAGGGATTATATTTCACTGCATCCCTACTAATTCGCCTGTGAAGTAAGCTGGCATGACCTCAAAAAGTATTGGTAGCCCTTTCGATTTCCAATCACTTCGTCAATGAGACCGATCAAATGCTGATATTGTTTCATTTGTGTGACAAAGGAGTTTTGGGGCCTGCCTCTATTTTGCAATTGTATATGAACGTTGATTGATATTGCCGTTTTAAAGATATTCGTAGGACCTCTCCTTTATACATAACAGTACCAACTAACCGTATAGCGCAGCATTTTTTCTGAGATAGGTTCTTTGACGTGAAGGCCTTCCTCGTATCTTGGAACTTCTTATTCGATGAAGTTTCGTTACCTCTGCTTTCATGTGAAGCGTTTTAATCTCAGCTGCCGTTAATTTGACCTCGTACATTTTGTACCTATACCCTACCTTTTGAATTGGGAAGCATTTTTCGGTCACAGAAGATGGCTGAGTTATTACAGCGCCATCCACGCTTACGCTTTGATTGATCATCAGATATTTGAACATTTCGCACTTGGGATTCAGTCTTACATTTATATAAATATCTGGAATAAGTGGTAGTGAAGGGCAGCAGACGTCTTTTGTAGACAATATCTTCAAGACAGATACATCAAGTGATCGTTACTTGGAAGTTTGATTCTCGCTCATGATGGCTGCAACCAGAGCAAAGAATAATTGATGCACTTTGGAGCCCTTTACTTCTCAATAAAGTAGATAATCAAGGGCTGTTCTAAATATGAAGGGGCTTAGGATAAGCGCCACTCGTAATAGATCTTTTGGTTGTTTATCAAAGGTTTTTGAAAAAATCAACCAACAGCATATGAGAATCCTTCAAGAAATGACGAGGTTTTTCCAACATGATCCTTATACATTAGATTGCATCTGTTGTTGATTTACCTGCGATAAACAAGAACTGGTCATCATAAAGGCGCATTATTTTCCGCAATCGGTTATCTTATACCCGCTCAGCGATCTTCATGGTGTGTGACAGCAGCTTAATAGAACGGTTATTATGAATTCAGCTTTGCTGTATCATGAGTAGCCATGTGGAAATGTTGTCTCCCATATCTGTCCAGAACTCAGAGGGTATCTTTTCCGACCCTCTTCGTTTTTAGAGCCTTAGGTGGTCAAACTTCTTCAAAAGTAATACTGTGTACTTTTTTATTGTCAGGAACGGCTCCTAAATACTATATCAGAGCCTGTGTATTATTTGTGCGTTATCTACAAGAAGCGCGCTTGAGATTTTTAATGAATTTTGGATGATCGCAGTTCTTGAATAGCCTGGTTTGTGTCAGCAACTGAAGAAAACATTTTTTCCATTTCTCGATACACGCATTTTTTTTTTAACCAATCGAGATTGAGAACAATGCGATATTGCGCCGTCGGAATATTTTCTTACAGCTTGTGTGAAGCAGACGGTCTTTGCTAAGACCCAAGAATTTCTGCGCTGAAGAAAGAGATTCTCCGAAATATTTATGAATAACAGCTGTATAAAATTTGATTGTAAATTTGAATATGTTAATTGAACACAACGCATATTTTACGATAGGTAAGTCCCTTTTAAGATTATGAAATCAACATCCGAAAAATCTTAAAACAGACCGTGAAATAATGTGCGTCTGAAGAAGCTGAACACGGACCGCCAAAAAAAAGTTTAATTTTCACAAAACAGAGGTAAAGGCTACGGCCAATTGGCGCGACGTGTCATTGGGTTGAGAGTCCTTATTCTATTTTAATTTTTTTTTTTTTTTGCTTTAACAAAATGACAACAAACTTCGGTGAAAACGTTGTTAAGACATTGAATATACACATTTTCCGATCACCGATTTTAAGGAATAAGACGAAAAAACAAAGTTTTGTTAAAAACACCACAAAAGGGTGATCTGTCAGAAAACTTTACGTAGGCGAATTGTAAAAAGGATATTGTTATTTTGTTGTTACTGTTTTTTACACTTCCTACGAATTTTGAAAAAGAATGTTTTTGTCAGACACACCATCAACAAGTGGGTGCATTAACCAACTTTGTATGGGCAACTTGTTCAAGAGAAATCTTTGTGAAGACCACGACCTTCATTTTCCTTGATAAACTTATTTCCTTAATTGGCTCGTCAGGGAGCGCAGTTACTTGGTCATTTCGGGCACGTAGGTAGTATATTTCGAGTTTCAGTTTTGCGGATTTTGAACCCTCAAATCAACGAACGGTCGATAACTATCGATAAGATCACAAATTTAGTAGGTTTAAGTAGTCTGCGACCAATATTGAGGCATGTTATAAACTATGAATCAAAATTATATAGGAAAAATGAAATTTTAAGTTGAGTTAAATTTATATCTCGATCTTTCAAAGATTTGTTCTGTTTATCATTTTTTTTATACTACACTTCTATATTAGCGCATAAGTACCAACTGCCTTTTGATGTTTCACCTTTGTAAAAGAAAAGTTGTAAGTTCCTTTGATTTCCACCTTTCTTACAAAGAAAAGGAAACAAAGGAAAGCACTGACCGCATCAACAATACCATGTCTCGAAGTGCAACAAAATCTCCCGGATAACGATAAAATTAGTAGCTATACTCAATTGTTTTTTTTTTAAGCAAAAGTGGAGGAGCTCACCCTCGTTGTCGACGGATTTTAAACATTTAATATTATAATAATAACATTAGCCGTACATTTAATATCATTCCCAATAATTCATGGAAAAGTCAACCTTTATCGCAACAAAATTACACTTAAAACTGAAGAATGATACCTTTCCATTATTCTCCTTTGCTTTATTGTTCCTAAACAAAAGCAACAGCAGGGTTGAGGGTACATTTAAAAGGTAAACAACGAGATCAAAATATTTTAACGTCACATTCCAACATTGAGCCCCAATCTTATCGGTATTCTCAAATACCATACATTTCCTAAAACACTAACTATGTATACTTGATACCTTCACAAACTGTCATACATGATGTTACATTATATGCGTGCGTTACGTATTTGTTAATGTGCTTTCTGGTAAGTATTACACAAGATTCCGAAACATCGGAATTTCGATGGTAAACAAAACACTGCCGAATCGGTTTACTCTTAAGCTGCAAAGCAAACAATCTGTAAGATTTGTAACGACCGTTTTCTACACGATTTTATGTGCGTAAAAAGGAAATTATATACGTATATTGGTGCAGGATATCCTTATCCGCACACATCGACGCTATTAAGAAAAATACTCTCAAGTGGTTTTACGTGACATGCAAGATACTTATTAAATTTCCTCTAAGAAAAATATTTGCACCTTTGCCGAGGAAGGACTGCACCTTTCCTTTTCTGAACATAGCCAGTAGCAATATTGCCTGTTGCTTGATTTCGCTCAACTTTCGGTTGCTTTCCCATTTCGATTTCCGTTCAAGTTTTATTG
Organism: Portevinia maculata; assembly: GCA_949715645.1. NCBI lineage: Eukaryota > Metazoa > Arthropoda > Insecta > Diptera > Syrphidae > Portevinia > Portevinia maculata. The sequence goes on along the minus strand of OX454525.1, from coordinate 335,607,610 downwards.
TGCTTCCCTTATTTGGCAGAATCGATGCTTTTTATTTGAAATAACTCGGTGGCGTATACTTACTTTTTTGCTATGCCTTATCAATATTGAGGAAATTGATTGGGTAGAATTTTGGCAGCTGCTTGTACTGTTTTTTTGGACTTTAAATTTAAACTTTCCCCAAGGCAGACCAGGGGCAATTGGATTTCTTGTAATTTTACAAAATCCTTATTTAATGGGAGGCATTGTTCTTTGCATTAAAGAAGTTGTTATTACGGGCGCGGGGATGGGCAAAGCACAGAATAGGTATTGTCATCTGCAAAAGAATTGAAGGACTTGAAAAAAAATAATACAAGCTTTAATGCCGAAAGTGTTTTTTTTTTTTTTTGATTGATTTTGATTGAATTGGTATTTTTAGATTTATTTGTTTTCATTTCAGACCGAATTGTCTTATGGGCGCAGTGGCAGTGGTTAGTAAGTTCAGTCAGCGACTAGCTATTTCTTCGACGGCGGCTGAGTGCAATAAATGTGTAAAAACAATAGGCGAAAATCTGGTTGTGTGTGCTTCATAAACGCTGCTCTAATATTTCGGAACCAGACTTAACTTTGCTGGAAAAGAGTGCACATTTCTCCTGGAAGTGTAACTTATGCCTGGACATTGCCATTAGGATTTGTTTTTCTAAAATGAATGAACCGTATAATTGCTTAAAAGAATAGAATCAGTGCAAAGATCTGTCTTCGTGTGCTACGTATAATGGTGATGATCTGGAAAAAACATAAGCAAAACTGTATTATTGGAAGCAATGCTATTACTAGCAATGAGGAAATCGGAATTATTCCGATTTAATTTTTAATTTTTTAATTTAAGCTAAGAACGTCTGCGCAGTCTATCGTTGACTTAGTTGCTACCAATATAACTTATTCCCTTCAAAATTCGAGTGCTTTAAGTTAATTAAGAAAGCAACGGATGAACCTCTGATCAAAAAAATTTTTTTTTTATATAAAACATAAATTTAAATCCCTGAGCACTCACAGTCGAATGATCCATTGTACTACCGGCAGAAATCCCCTTTTTGGTGTAGAGGTTGGAGAAACAAGGTGTTATCCGTTTCTCCCCCTTAATGGTGGCGTATGTTGTTGTTGCTCATGGGGATTGAACCTGCACCGTACGGGTTAATTTTAGTTTAAGTTAATTTAAAGATGTTCCATCTGATCTCTATGATGCGGCATTCAATTCGAGTTGTTGGCCTCCTGGTCTGTATGTTAGAAATTGTCAGTACATTCAAAAAACGTTTTTAATGTTCGTAAATCCTTGTTTCCAACCAATGATTTGTTTTCGTCGGTCTAAGTCGAATGCATTTTAACGTCCCTTATCTTGCTGTTCATATGATTTAATTGCTTTAACGGAGACGTGGCTGTGTGATGGTATACTTTCTTCTGAGCTGTGTCGTATCGCTGAATTCAATATATTTTGCTGAATCTGGATTATGCAGAAGTGATGGTGTATTATTTGCAATTAGATCTTATCTAATAAGTAGAGAAGTTCCATTTGAATTTGAAACTGTTGAACAATTATTTGTTTGCCAGTTTGCTTTACTTGTATTCACTTTATCGATTATTATATTCCAGCTAATTTAAATATAACTATCTATGAAACTCATATAAATAATAACAAATCTGTTGTTAGTTCATTAGAATCGAATGCGCATATTGGTGTTTTGGGTGATTTTAACCACCTCAATGTAAATTGGATTTATTTCGAGAACGAAAAATGCTTAGTGCCTTTAAATTCCTTGACTGAAGTTGAATACTGTGTACTTAATAATATGTTATCCTTTAATCTTAACCAACTAAACTATGTTGTAAATTTCTTAACTCAAATCTTAGATTTATTGTTCATAGATTCTGATTTAGAAGCTAATCTAAATATTGCAGATGTTGCTATTTTGAAAAATAGTATTCACCATAGTGCTCTAGAATTTTACAAAAAGAGAAATTAACTTAGTTCGGGATTTTCGCAAAGCTGATCATGTTAGTTTAAATACGGTCGACTAGGATGAAGTTCTTAATTTTCCTCGCGTGTGTGTTAATTTTTATGGGTGTATTAAGGAAGCATTATTCGGTTTGTTTCAAATGAAATATATGTACATGCCATGACAAGGAATTCCATAAGCGGATAGTTTGAGCCACTTAGCATAACATCAGGAAAGCAGGAAAGATCCCATGAACTTCGTGCTCATAACGACAGATTTTGCTGAAAGAGCCCATTCTTTTCTGACCTCTCTAGATCAACATTGATTGCGTTTGCGCAGTCTTCCAAGATACACAAAGGAAATCTTTGATTTTATTTGATAGAAAGGTTCCAGAATCGATCCCTCTGGAACCCCCCTAACAAACAACGTTGACAGTTTATTGCATAATGTAGGAGTGAAGGGCACTGTCAAAGGGCTTTCAAAAATTCTGAAACACTTAAAAAGTCACTTTGTCATCATCTGTCGATTTCCTTATATCCTCTGCCTACATCTTTAATAACAACTACGATTTTTCCTAAAAGCAGATTACAGCTTATTCGAGTGAATGTAAAAATTAATTTGTCGTTGCAGTACTCTCTCAAAGACTTCAAATAATGTTATATAGACAATAGACATCGCACAATAATTTTTACTGAGCGCTTTTTTAATCGGGTAACATTTTTGCAGTTTTCCATTATGTGAGGTAAATACTAGAGGTTATAATACGATTAAAGATGTGCAGCAAAGTATTTGTTAGACAGACTTTGGCAAATTTAGGATGAATTTTGTCAAAACCAATGACATTTAGTTTAGACTTTGGGACTGGTTTTAGATTTATTTGTTTTCATTTCAGACCGAATTGTCTTATGGGCGCAGTGGCAGTGGTTAGTAAGTTCAGTCAGCGACTAGCTATTTCTTCGACGGCGGCTGAGTGCAATAAATGTGTAAAAACAATAGGCGAAAATCTGGTTGTGTGTGCTTCATAAACGCTGCTCTAATATTTCGGAACCAGACTTAACTTTGCTGGAAAAGAGTGCACATTTCTCCTGGAAGTGTAACTTATGCCTGGACATTGCCATTAGGATTTGTTTTTCTAAAATGAATGAACCGTATAATTGCTTAAAAGAATAGAATCAGTGCAAAGATCTGTCTTCGTGTGCTACGTATAATGGTGATGATCTGGAAAAAACATAAGCAAAACTGTATTATTGGAAGCAATGCTATTACTAGCAATGAGGAAATCGGAATTATTCCGATTTAATTTTTAATTTTTTAATTTAAGCTAAGAACGTCTGCGCAGTCTATCGTTGACTTAGTTGCTACCAATATAACTTATTCCCTTCAAAATTCGAGTGCTTTAAGTTAATTAAGAAAGCAACGGATGAACCTCTGATCAAAAAAATTTTTTTTTTATATAAAACATAAATTTAAATCCCTGAGCACTCACAGTCGAATGATCCATTGTACTACCGGCAGAAATCCCCTTTTTGGTGTAGAGGTTGGAGAAACAAGGTGTTATCCGTTTCTCCCCCTTAATGGTGGCGTATGTTGTTGTTGCTCATGGGGATTGAACCTGCACCGTACGGGTTAATTTTAGTTTAAGTTAATTTAAAGATGTTCCATCTGATCTCTATGATGCGGCATTCAATTCGAGTTGTTGGCCTCCTGGTCTGTATGTTAGAAATTGTCAGTACATTCAAAAAACGTTTTTAATGTTCGTAAATCCTTGTTTCCAACCAATGATTTGTTTTCGTCGGTCTAAGTCGAATGCATTTTAACGTCCCTTATCTTGCTGTTCATATGATTTAATTGCTTTAACGGAGACGTGGCTGTGTGATGGTATACTTTCTTCTGAGCTGTGTCGTATCGCTGAATTCAATATATTTTGCTGAATCTGGATTATGCAGAAGTGATGGTGTATTATTTGCAATTAGATCTTATCTAATAAGTAGAGAAGTTCCATTTGAATTTGAAACTGTTGAACAATTATTTGTTTGCCAGTTTGCTTTACTTGTATTCACTTTATCGATTATTATATTCCAGCTAATTTAAATATAACTATCTATGAAACTCATATAAATAATAACAAATCTGTTGTTAGTTCATTAGAATCGAATGCGCATATTGGTGTTTTGGGTGATTTTAACCACCTCAATGTAAATTGGATTTATTTCGAGAACGAAAAATGCTTAGTGCCTTTAAATTCCTTGACTGAAGTTGAATACTGTGTACTTAATAATATGTTATCCTTTAATCTTAACCAACTAAACTATGTTGTAAATTTCTTAACTCAAATCTTAGATTTATTGTTCATAGATTCTGATTTAGAAGCTAATCTAAATATTGCAGATGTTGCTATTTTGAAAAATAGTATTCACCATAGTGCTCTAGAATTTTACAAAAAGAGAAATTAACTTAGTTCGGGATTTTCGCAAAGCTGATCATGTTAGTTTAAATACGGTCGACTAGGATGAAGTTCTTAATTTTCCTCGCGTGTGTGTTAATTTTTATGGGTGTATTAAGGAAGCATTATTCGGTTTGTTTCAAATGAAATATATGTACATGCCATGACAAGGAATTCCATAAGCGGATAGTTTGAGCCACTTAGCATAACATCAGGAAAGCAGGAAAGATCCCATGAACTTCGTGCTCATAACGACAGATTTTGCTGAAAGAGCCCATTCTTTTCTGACCTCTCTAGATCAACATTGATTGCGTTTGCGCAGTCTTCCAAGATACACAAAGGAAATCTTTGATTTTATTTGATAGAAAGGTTCCAGAATCGATCCCTCTGGAACCCCCCTAACAAACAACGTTGACAGTTTATTGCATAATGTAGGAGTGAAGGGCACTGTCAAAGGGCTTTCAAAAATTCTGAAACACTTAAAAAGTCACTTTGTCATCATCTGTCGATTTCCTTATATCCTCTGCCTACATCTTTAATAACAACTACGATTTTTCCTAAAAGCAGATTACAGCTTATTCGAGTGAATGTAAAAATTAATTTGTCGTTGCAGTACTCTCTCAAAGACTTCAAATAATGTTATATAGACAATAGACATCGCACAATAATTTTTACTGAGCGCTTTTTTAATCGGGTAACATTTTTGCAGTTTTCCATTATGTGAGGTAAATACTAGAGGTTATAATACGATTAAAGATGTGCAGCAAAGTATTTGTTAGACAGACTTTGGCAAATTTAGGATGAATTTTGTCAAAACCAATGACATTTAGTTTAGACTTTGGGACTGGTTAAGTTTTTGGTAATGCTTTCTCTCTTGCGGGCGCAGTGGCGCAGAGTTTAGTGTGTTGGATTACTGATCTAAAAGTCTGAGGTTCAAATCCAGCCGATGCTAATTAGCATTGTAATGGTTTTCTACTGATCCACCTCTTGCAAACGCCTAAGAAATATCCAAGATAATAGATTGTCATGGAGAAAAAAAACCGTACCCAATGCACAAACCAATCCTTCCTATGATTCTCTTCTTACTAGCTCTAGCATCTAAAAGTAGGCAATTAAACACTTCCACAATGGCATTGCATTTGCAAGTGTAGAATTGAAAAATGTCTGACCTGTGTATATACACTATAAGGGTACTAGTATATCAATTACAGAAAAAGAAGCCCCTTTTGATTATTAACGTAAAGTGATTGCTGCATTTGATGGTTGTGTTAGTTTTATTTCAAGGTTTTATAGTGTTTCTTTCATCCTCTATTTTTAGGATAAACACAGTCTTGTACTGTCATTTTCGTAACATTTTGAAATTATTCAAAATTATCAAATTTTAAATTCCAATCGATCTTTACGAAATCATTACGTTTGCACAATAAAATAGGGGCTTACAATTAATTGTTCTTATAGTACTTTATTTCATAATTCCTTATAATAATCATAAATAAGAATACACAATAATAAAAATAAAAATTACGGGAGTGTACCTCCAAAGAACAAAGGACTACACAGTTCTAAACATAAAAAAGGCGTTATCAAATGGACCCAAGCAGTCTATCCCCATTCTTCGATCTGAAGGACAATAACGCTATCTAGACACCTTAGCAAGAGAGCGAAACTGAATGCGAAACTGACTCTGCTTGTACCCACCGTTTAATACAGCGAAGGCGACTCTTGCCAGATATGCTTACATATATGCTGCAACAACCGCATGTTGACTTTGATATGTCAAACTTATTAAGTACTGATATATCCGCGCAGACAGGAGCGTTTATGACCACGGTTCAGGACCAAGTCAACGATACCAAATAGAGAAAGTGCCGTCAGCAACAAAAGACAATGCAACATATTACTGGGACATGTAAGTCCCTAGCTACCACATACTATATTGAAAGACACAACCAGGTAGCGAAGATCGTACCCCAGCCACACGGCTTAAAGTACTGGCTTATTCTAGTGAAAAAGCCATACTATAAATATAACCCTGACGTTGTGCTAAAAAGGACAGCTACAAACTATACTGAGGCCGGACTGTAACCACCTAGTAAGAGAAAAAAGTATCCTTAATTCTCATAATCTACAAAGCTGCTACGAAAAAAAAAGAAAAAAAAAATAACAACGCCACGCATAAGAAATGAAACAGGTCTGGAGACAGAACCGCTGAAAGTGCTGCCGATAGTAATAAATACCACTGAAATAACTCGTATAACCTTCATGAGAAATCTGACTATAATGGGCAAAACAATCAAAGCCATAACTGTACAAAAGTCGGTAATTTTGTCAACAACTGCGAAAGTGCGCTCAATAATTAGGTAGCAGTGCTTTAAGATAAAGATACGCAGTGTGCTGAAGTGGCCTCTAGTCCTATTCTGCCGCCATGTTAAGGTAAAATGGACTCTCCCACATGGGGTATGGTTAGGGGAAAGAGAGGTTGAATAATAATAAAAAAAATAATAACTATCAACACAAGTGAATTCAAAACCAACAGCTAAATATGAGCAGAAAATATCAAGAACAGGAAAAGGAAGGGTCACAAAACTATTGTTCACAGCTTTATATCGACACTGTCATCAACTTTTTGATTGTTTTTCGTTTAACCAATTCCGATTACTCGGAGAATTTTCCATAGCTTTCGACCTATTATAGCCGACTATATGGTTCCGCAAGGAGCGACAACATTGTTGATGTATAACTAGCCTTTAATACCTCCACTCATTACGTTTCACTTTGATGATTGCTCAAATTTTCACAAATATTATGGTTGAGGAAGACAACCTGGACACAGGTAGAGGACAGGAAAAACACATGATCTTATCCGATATTACGAATGTCAAGCTCCACTTGACGATGGTCAATGCAGTTGAGATCTCTATATTAAAATATTTGAAACAATTTATCAAGAAGTCAACAGTAAACATAGGCACGGGCTACAGTCCGCTTGGGCGAACTGTTGGATACCCTATTCTTATTCCTATCCCTCATAAGTGGGCGTGACAAAGGTCTAAGTATGGTTGAATTGTTAAGAATGCTCTACATTATTTTGTTATAACATTGAAAGGATTTTGTCGAAAAAAACGCAGCTTTTGTAAAAAAAAACCTCCCTGGCTCAAACTTTGGTTTTCCAATAAAATTGTTTTATTTAATTGTGGGCGTGTCAGTAGGTGGATTTAAAAACAAATTACGCATGAGCATAAAGGGCCCCTAGAGAGTATATATTATATATTTCAGCTTCCTAGTTCAAACTTTGCATTTTCGAAAAAGTTTTTTTTTAAATTGTGGGCGTGTCAGTAGGCGGATTTTGAAAATATTTTCACATTAGCATAAAGGGCCGTTAGAGAGTATATATTATAAATTTCAGCTCCATAGCTCAAACTTTGGATTTTCAAAAAAAGTTTTTTTTTTAATTGTGGGCGGATTTTGAAAATTTTATCTCCCGAGTCAGGAGTTATAGATCATATATAAAAAAATTCAGCTTTCTAGCTCAAATTTCGATTTTTTCCAAAAAAATTTTGAGTTTGTGGGCGTGTCTGTGGGCGGATTTCAAAAATTCTTAAATTTGATTATTTCGGGACCCAGAGAGTATATGGTTAAACTTTCAGCTTACTAGGTCCAGTTTAAAGGCCTTATATTTGACGATGGACGAACGAACGGACGGACGGACATTGCTAGATCGACACTACTATTGATGTTGATCATAAATATAGTAACTTTTAGGGGCCTACGAACAATATTAAGGTATGTTACAAACTATGCGTCAGAATTAATAAGAATAGGGTATAAAAAGTAGACGGTCGTGTTAAGAAACGGTCAGTTCAGATAGCTGATCTTAAAAAAGAACAACATTAGAAGATAACACCTAGAAGTGTAGCCACATTTTTTTGTGAGATATATTCTTTATTCTCGAGGTTGGTATGTATATTGTATATCGCATAATATCTGAATTTTTTTTAATGAATGCGAATAAATTTCTAATTATGTTCGTAATGGAAACCAATTGGGCAATGTTGGACGATATTGCAATCATATCATACAGGCTCAAGTAAGACAGTGCTTTGGAGTTTTTGAATGTACGAGGGGCAACAGATTTCAAAAATGCAATAGGTCGATGTTGTATTACATATAGGTTAACAGAAAGCCACGAGAAATATTTTTTGCAGGCAATACCATAAATATCAAAACAATGTTAATATGTCTTGAGTCAAAAATTTGAAATGGGAATACCATGTGATTGTGCAAGTTAGTACCTACTGGGTTAGGTACAAAATTAGAAAGTTTAAAAACTCAAAAGATAACATTTTTATCCCAATTCTTAAATGCATATTCCCTGTAATTGTATTCTCTTTTCCTTTCAATCCTTTTCTCACTAAAAACATCACGATTTTTTTCTATTTTTTTCCAGAAAAATTGTCAAAAAAAAGGGAGAATGCGAACTTACGAGTATTTGTTGCAACTTTCTTCCTCAAATATTTGCAATGTAGTTTAATGGAAAATTTAAGTTTTTTTGTTTAACATATTGAAGTTAAATATTTAAAAGTTAAATAAATGTTTAGGTCTTAAATACCAAATAAGCCTCCTCTTCAAATGCGTGTAAATTTAATAAAAAACCACAATGATGCTGCATGTGGATTCTACAAGGCAAGTATGGAAGGAGTGGCATTGTTTTGGAAAATTGCTGAAAATATAAATGCTACATTTATGACTGTATAATACTTTTGATACCTTTGCAACAAAACTGTTAGTGAGATCAAATGCATTTTTCGTATTTTTTTGTTTTCAAAAAAGTAGAAACACATTATATATAGCAAATCACTTTATCTAATTGAATGAATTTTTAAAACTTCTTAGTAGAGAAATAGAATCAAAGGTGAATTTAGTATCTTCTGCTAATTTATTAATTACTCAACAGGCTATGCTGTAAGGGACACCCATGTTAGACAGGATTTTGATGAGTGCCAAACTAAAAACAGTCAATCTTATTCAAGTGGTGGTGTGAATAAAGAGTTAATCGAGCCCAATTACGGAAGGTTGGGAGTCAAACCAACTACGAACGAGCTCCCTCAGGTACATAGGCGAAGACAATGAGGTAATGAAATTCCTTACCCCGGCATGGCGGCTCTACCACCCCTTCCAGATGTACTTGTGCGATTAAAATTGCATACCTAATTCAAAAAACAACAACCCCGGTAGTGCGGATGACACAATACCGATGGAACCGCATAACACACAAAGTGATGAAGAGATATCGAAGGAAATTGAAGAACAGATCTTAGCTTAACCTTCGCACGAAAAACTCGAGCAAAAAATGGTGAGGAAAAAGAAAAAACTGTCTCCTGTTGTGCTGAGGAAAATGGAGTTCAGAAAAGTAAAGCATATCTATGGCATTTTCAACAGCGACTCGGCTATCAAGACAGAAATCCTGATTGTCATAACAAGAAAAGCAATACCTGTCTTTTAACCACCAAGAATGAGTGGAATGGACCAGAAAATATCCAAGACAGCAAGGTACCTGGGTGTCATACTACATTTCAAAATTATCTGGGAAGAAGAATAATAGAGGATCGGGTCAAAAAAGCATATGTGTCATTATATGCGTACAGGCGAATATTCGGCAATACATGGGGACTCAAATTAAATGTGGTACATTGACTTGATCTCTCAATCCTCTCCAAAATCGAAAGGACAGCATGCATTAGGATAACGGAGTCCTTGAGGACAACACCCACTGAAGTTATGGTACTACTGAATCTCATACCCCAGGACATAGGTATACTGCAGCAGAAAGGCGTTTTAAACGGCCATCAGACTCAGAGAGTCAGGACTGTGGTCTTTCAAACCATACGCGGTCACGCCTCCGTGGAGACATGATGGATAACATCTAAAAAGAAAGTAGCTACTGACTACATACCATCCACGTTCGTCTTAAAAAGGAGATTCGTTACCTGAATCTCCGAAAGAAGCACATGGAGCAACAAAACGGTCACGGAAGAAGAGGAGGTAGCTATCTACACCGACGGATCCAAGATGGACTTGGGTGCAGTTGCTGGCATCTTCTGTGAGACTCTGGAACTTAATGAATCGTTTAGACTCAGCAATGAATGCAGCGTGTTCCAGGCAGAGATAGCTGGATCACTCAGGCTGGCAACGAGGTGAAGAGGCCCAAACTACCCGAGAAACATATCACCATATACTCTTACAGCCAAGCGGCTATAAAGGCCATGGAGTCAGCAGTAGCCAAGTCAAGGGCGGTGTTACAATGCAAAAATACCTAGAAGAGATATCAACCGTCAATACGGTAACCCTATGCTGGGCCCCAGGGCACAAGGACATCTCGGGTTATGAGAAAGCGGATGAACTAGCAAGGTACGGATCGAAGATGAATGAATCTCAAATTCATAAGAACTCCGCTGAGCTCACTATCGCGAAATATTGACACTGAATCCACGAGTAGAAAAAACATACGTTGGATCAACCTCGGTACATGCAGACTCAAAATGGAGCCCTGGCCAGCGGTAAACAAAAGGATCTAAGAAAATGATCGGGCTGAACCGCAAAGATACTCACACGCTGACGGTAGTCCTCACTACAAGGACGTTGAGATGAGATGTCCTTACTTTTTTTTATTGTTTGTTACAAGTTTCTTTTACTTTATGATTCTGTCATTTTGGATGTTTAAAATAAAATAATTCAATTGCTTTAACTATCAATATATGTAATATAAAAAAACGAATATCTTAAATTTTTTGAACAACCAGCCAAGGCAGCGAGGCAACAACAAAGCAGGAGGAAAAAACAATTCAAAAATGTGTTTGTAAAATTAATAACCAAACTCAAATAACGACCAAAAATGTTATCTCAATGTTCGTTTTTTTTCTACCTACCCACCCACAAAAAGAAATGGCGCCCTTGCGGTGTGATTATATTTATATACCCTGCCAATAATAATTAACCCCATGGAGTTGTATTTTCCTATTACATTGTTCTGTTGTTTATTAAAACTTTATTCGTGTTCCGACGAACATTTCTCTGTGGTATGAACTTTGACCTTGTCGCTCACCAATGAGTGTAAATGAAAGGGTAGATTACTGAAATATGGCTGATAGCAGTAACAACAGCTACACCCCGACGTAAAAGAAAAAAATTAGTTCACCGCAAAAATGAGTAGCGGCAAAATTGAAAAAGAAAAGCGAAAAAATACATAACATATAGCAAAATGTTATCCCTTGGACAGGGAATACAAAAAAGTAGTAAAAATAAATACGAATCCCCTAAAAATGTTTGTGGGTTGAACCATTCTCCGGCTGACGTGAGGATTAATTGACAGTTCGAGTAATCATTTTTTACCGCTGCACGTTTTTTTCCGCCTGCGTCTAAACAAGGACATGGCCACGACGATGGCCGACGGACCGTAGTCAATGCTTAGTCCGCATAACAGAAACCGTTCTAAAACACAATGCCAAAGAGATTAATCTTTTGGTGGCTTCAATAATAACCTGGCCGGTAACGCTTAAATATCCTCTTTTGTTTTTGCGTACACCCATACATGCATCTGGGATTTAAAAATTCAACTCTTTAGCTGGGCTGTTAAGGGAAATAAGTCAACTATGTAAGGGTGGTCGTGGATTTGTAAAAAAAAATCAATATATTTTTGTTTTCACTTTATTGAATATTAATTCACGTACGAGTGGAATTGTGGGAGTATATTTTTTTGATTTCGAAAGCACAGGAATATAAAAATAAGGAACGAAAAGAAAAAAGAATACGTGGGCCACTTTTATTGCTAATAGCTGTGATAGCACGCAATCCATTTGATGGTAATGTATTTTTTTGGCTTATTAGTATTTACATTCGTATAGTGTGGTTAAGTTATGTACCCTCATATTATGTTATGTGGAACTTCCTGCAAAGTGTTAACAATAGCATTGCCTTATAAGTTATGGTGTCTAAGCTTGGATGTGAAACGCAAATGCTAAGTATTAACCTACATAAATGTAATTATTAGAAGGAAACATTTATGTGAGCTTTGAAGTTTGAACCTTTTGTGGAAGAAGTACACACATCGATGAGGTCATGATGTGTTTTCAAAATGTCAACGTTAGATGGTTAACTTTCTGGTTCGTAATGAATGCGAAATTCAATAATTCCGCAGTAAAATTAAAGCGCTCCAGACCCGCGAAGAGTTTTAGACTCTGTCCAGAACAAGCGCTCTGGCTCCTTCAAAGGTTTGGTCTTTCAAATGGAAGTTTGGTCTTCCTTGTATTTCGAACCTGGTTGACGTGATTTAGCTTTACGGGCTACATCTACATCTTGATACAACTAAAAGAATTCGCGGTGGTATCTTCTCTTACATTCGTCCTCCTTTCACACAGGACCAAATATCCGACGGAGTATTATTTTCTTTATATAGAACCACATATTAGCTCTCCTTTCCTACTTATCGTTCAGCAATCGGCACCAAAAAGCAGGACTGGCAGGATTTGAATCCACTTGGTTTGCTAAACGGTAATTACCCCTCGGATCTCCACTAAAGTGTCCCTCTGGAGTTGATGTTAACTCCAAGGTGTGTGAATTCCTTTCCGTATTGACAAGTGCCCTGCGCACTATTTTCGCCATATGTTTATTCTAATATTGTAAATACTTGTAATGACCCTAAGTAGCTAAGTTCCAGGAAAGATGCATAATTACTACTACAAGTCTTTTAACAATTCCCTACATAGTTTGGAATTTCCATGGAAAACTTGGACAAACGATTCCAACAAACCTCAAACTTCACTCAAACAAAAAACCAAAGAAAAAATCATCAAACAGTATCAAAGGCTACAAATTACCCAACTTGACTATTCAGCTTCTCACCTAGACTAGCAAGTATTTACCCTTTCAACTGGATTTTTGAACATAAACTTTCAGCATTTGATAGTGTTAGCCCCTCACTCAGTTTACATGACTCAAATTAGCATCCCTTTCATAAATATTTTCCCAAAAGACGTCAGAAACAACATTAGAATCCTAGAGTTTCTATCACTATATTTCCGCAATTACCCTGTATTATTCAAATATCGGCCGAAGGCTCTACCAGAGTACCAACCGGGCAGAGGTACACACAATTATCAGGATATTCTAGATGAACTTTTTGAGTAATTTGGGTTCGGTAACAAATATGTATCCGGAATTTTTGGACAAACGCCCACTACTTAAATTGTGATTATCTATACATATACATATATGTCTCTGAGTTCTGGTATCTGTATTCAAGTTGGTACTAATGTAAGAAGAAATTGCCTCAGTGAACCAACTAAAGGTACCTATTACGTATAGGTTTGTATTCCTCCTCCCGGAAAAGTAAATGTACGAACAAACAAATGGTCGCTCATTTATTTAAATGATGATGCAGGTGGTTGAGTTAGGGAATATCCCAGTTTGCGTGCCATTGTTTCGTTCTTCTGACAAATAGAATGACATATTACAGCACTTGAAGAAGAACTGAAGTAAAACATGACAACAACAAAAAGACAAGAACTGTAGTTTACATTGTCTGTCGGAGTAATGTTTATCCATCTCGTTAACGAACCATCATAAAATTAACAAGAAACCCTCAGTTTATAGACAGGGATTAGGACAAGACACCAAAGTAACCCTCAAAGTTCCTTACCCTAAATAATAATGTTTTTTTTCCTCTCTCTTGTTATTCATGGTTTATATTTTAAACCAACAACTACAGCATTTTATCAATTCAACAATCGATCATTAGATATGCCCGAATTAATGTTGTTCTTCTGCTGACTAAAATGTTGAATGGCAAGCAATTTGGTACGCTCGTTACCTTCCACCATTGGGGATGGGTTTCACTCTCGTCATTGTTGTTCGCTTATACCCGCATGAAATCAAAAGATGGCTGTAGTTAAGGATAATGGAGAGATTCGCTTTTCGAGTGAAAATCAAAGAGTAATACACCAATGAGGATAAACAGTGTGAAATTACCGAAGATCTTGGGAAAAAGTCAGACCTGTGATGAATCTCTTTGTTTGCTCGTATTCGGCGTAATCGTAATTCGAAGTGTTGCTTGTACGGCAAGGAAGACAGTTGTTCACAGAATACTCATATGAACAAGATGCATTATATGGCCTGTCGTTATATTAAAGACAACAATGTCCTATTTAATTTATTTTCGTGTTTCGGGTACGACCATACATTCGTCTTTCCGACGACAGAGAAAAATGAAACATTGAAAAAAAGGTTTAAAATACAAACCTTCAATTTTACCTTAATCTCCGTAACCTTATTTGTATATGTCTTACCTTGCCAAGATTTTTATGAACAAAACAAAAATACAAACAGCAAAACATCTCAAAAGTCATCAGCGATTTGAACAAGGTTGAACAAGGTTATCCCAAAAACATATTTTTTTACAGATTTGAATACACTTTGGAACATTTTGCTGGCTTATGATATCGCTCTATGTGGTAATTATACCCTATTCTAAGGGTATATTAATTTTGACGCATAGTTTGTAACATACATTAATATTGCCCGTAGACCCCTATAAGTTACTATATTTATGATCAGCTTCGATAGTAATGTCGATCTAGTCATGTCCGTCCGTCCGTCCGTCGGCAAAAATTAGGCCTTTAAACAGGACCTACAGAGCTGAAATTTTAACCATATACTCTCTAGGGTCCCGAAATAATCAAGTTTACGAATTTTTGAAATCCGCCCACAGACACGCCCACAAACTCAAAAAAACTATTTTGAGCTAGAAAGCTGAAATTTTTTATATATCTATGACTCCTAAAACTGCGCGGCAGATAAAATTTTCAAAATCCGCCCACTGACACACCCACAATTAAATAAAACAATTTTTTTGAAAAACCAAAAAAAAGGGCCCTTTAAGCTCATGTGTAAATATTATCAAAATCCGCCTGCTGACACGCCTACAATTTAAAAAAAAAACTTTTTTCGAAAATCCAAAGTTTAAGCTAGGGAGCTGAAATTTATAATATATACTCTCTAGGCCCTTTATGCTCATGCCACAATTAAATAAAACAATTTTATTGGAAAACCAAAGTTTGAGCTAGGGAGCATTTTTTTAACAAAAGCTTCGTTTTTTCGATAAAATCCTTTAAATGTTATATAACAAAATATGTAGAGCGTTCTTAACAATTCAACCAGACTTTTGTCACGCCCACTTATGAGTGATAGGAATAAGAATAGGGTATCCACAGTTCGCCCAAGCGGACTGTAGCCCGTCCCTATGTTTTTATTATTGATCTACATAATTTACCTAATTGATTTATATTTGCAGTAATTTATAATACTAATTTCTCTTAAAAAGTTAATAATAACAGTGATAAGAGTAAAAAAATAAATGCCGAGCCGCAGAGGTTTCTTCGTTCACAAATTGAAAAATCGGTCAATGAACCCTCGTGTGCAGTAACACATCTCACAAGTTGCATATTGTGTTTTCCCCTACAATTCGGCGAGTTGAAAGCAAAACTACAGCTATAACCACACTTTCTTCTAATCTTTCTACCACGAAAGAAAGAAGCAAAAACTTAAGGTGAATCTCACAAGTCGGAAAAAATATTCGTCGAAAACCGGTTTTTGGAGTCCGAATCAAGTAAAGATGGCTTCATTTAACACCATTTGAACCCAGTAAACTGCTGAATCTTTCTGAACCTATGTCTTTTCTGCATTTGCAATTGATTCTACTATACTCAGCTGCTATAGATTGGTCAAATTAAATGCAGATAAAAGTGAGCTGAAACGTATTTACTTTAAACTTGGAGTACCAGAGGAAATGCTCTCGCAGTTTCTGAATCCCACTATTTTATTTAAAATACACCACATTCTAGCCGGTATCCAACGTATAAAATGATTTTTTTATATTACGTCTTCACCATGCTTATATAAAAGTTTATTGCTTCTAATAGTATCTTTTACTTCAATTTTGTTTTTATGTGTTAATTCATCGGTATTTAATATTGACCATCCTTAATCCTATCTAAAATAATGCTTGGCTTTTACGAAAAAATAATTTCTGATTGCGTTTTCAAGGTTGAGGATCATTTCGTGTTGCGACTTTGCTGCAAATATTTAAAAAACTGTTCTTGAATTGGTAATCTATGTTCTTGATCCAAACAAAACAGCTTCGAAACCTTTTTAGCGCTTTGTACACCGCGTTCTGCCAACCCATGAGACGCAGGATGGTAGGGTGGATATTGAGTTAATTGGATACCTTTAGACAGTCAATATTTTTTCATAAGAAAAGAGTTGAATGGCGGCCCATTATCTGCAACAATTTCATCAGGATTGAACAAACTAATCAAAGAATTCACATTGGTAAAGTATCTGCATCATTTTGATGTCGCAAAACTTGCTGTAGGAATCACCATAATAAAAAATGCTTTCCGCTTTAAATAAAAGGAATTCATATCAACTCTTTGAAAGGGATGAGATATTTGAGGAAAACTAGTTGTAATAACTTCTTTGTTGATATTTTGTGTTTTCTCACAAATCTCACAATCGTTTGCTTTTTTCCCATAATCCTTATCATATAATGGTTCAGTGGTGGTTTGATGAAATAATTAATCGAAAAGTGTAACCAATCCCTTCACCAAGGTGGTGAACGTAAAATTGTTGTGCTTGTTATTTCAAAGGCATTTGATAGAGTTTGGCATCAAGCTCTGTTTTCAAAAATGCGTGCATTTGGAATCGATGATAATCTTCTTCAATGGATTAGAAATTACCTTTCGAACCGTTCAATTCAAGTTGTTTTGGACGGTTTCAAGTCTGCAACTCACCAAATAAATGGTGGTGTTCCCCAAAGCCCTGTTCTGTCCCCAACTCTCTTTCAGATAATTTCAGATAATTTAGATCTTTATTAAATAGCCTTACACAGTAAGATACAATATCTTGTTAAGTAGTGCAAGTTTCAGTTAAAAAATATTCTATAACAATGTTAAATCTATAATGTATGTAGATATACGAGCAGAAAAATAGGTACTTGATCAGTTTTTAAGAAATAAAAAGTTTAGATGGATACTTATTTACAAATACAAATTCCAAAGAACATAAATAGAAAATGAAAATGAGAAAAAAAAATAATAAAAATAAAGTAAGAAATAAAAGCAAAAGAAAATAAAAATAAAAACAAAAGACTTAAACAACTTATCATCATCATCGAAGTGCTTGCAGGTATTGCCTGAGTTCCTTTTTGAACAGTGCTTTGCGGCTTATTAACCTTATATGTTGGGGGAGGGAATTCCATACCCGAATCGCATGGATAAAGAATTGTCGCTCAGAAACCAAGAAATTGAAGTGCATTGTTATGAGATCAAAAGTCCTAGTTGAACGCATAAAACGGATCCTGCTAAAAAGGTAAGATGGTTGGCGCGTCTGAAGAATATTATGAAGCAAGATCAATATTCTCAGCTTAAAAATGTTGTCAAGAGAAATGCCATGAATCGATTGTGAAAAAGAGGAAATGTGATCATATCTTCTTAGTCCATAAATATATCGGGCGATACTATTATAGGCTACATTGAGTTTTCGCCTATGCTCATAATCACAGTTGCTGAAAAGCTCGCAACCAAACATCAGAATTGGAATAAGAAGCGTTTTGGCAAGAATTTTTCTTGTTTTTAGAGGTGTGACTTTTTGTGTAGCCCATAGCATGCGAAGTCCTCCATAAACCCTTTCTCATTTTTATAAATGATCTCCTGTCTGTTACTTCTAATCCAATCCATTCCTTTGCTGATGACAGTTCCCTCAGCTTCTCATATTCTTTTCTTGCGCCACACCCCTCTTCTTCGGGTGTGGAATTCAACGTAAGTAGGGCTCATCAAATTCCGATCGTAACAGCAGAACTCAGTGAGATATAACCAAAAGAGTAAATTTTAATGCTTCCAAGACGCATTGCTGTCCTCTGTCATTAAAGCCAAACCCACACACACTGCCATTATCCATAAATGGCACCAGCATCGCTGAAACCGAAAGACATTCCATTCTCGGTTAATGACAACCTCCGTTGGAATGACCACATATTCGATGTCGCCAAGAACGCTGCGAAATGTCTAGGCTTTCTTAAGCGCAGTAAGAAATATTTCACCCCTTCTGATCCGGCTACAATTTATAAGGCGTTTATTCGCCCGAAACTCCAGTACAACACCCATATCCGGTCTGGTGCACCAATAACTTATTTGGAGTTACTTTACAGGATCCAAAAAACGCGCGATAAAACTCATTGGCGAACGAGACATCGCGAGATCTATTGACTCTCTAAGTCGGCGTCGTAATGTCTCCTGTCTTTTGTCATTTGATCGTTATTTCCACCATAAGTGCTCAAACGAAATAGACAGTTGCAAACTAGTTGTAATAACTTCTTTGTTGATATTTTGTGTTTTCTCACAAATCTCAAAATCGTTTGCTTTTTTTCCGTATCCTTATCATATAATGGTCCAGTGGTGGTTTGATGACATAATTAATCGAAAAGTGTAACCAATCCCTTCACCAAGGTGGTGAAAGTAAAATTGTAAAATTCCACCCGTAGAACATTTCAACCGCAATACCCGCCATGCAATGAGTGCTCATCAGTTCACCCTCAAGAGCCGTACAACACGAAAATGGAATACTCTCCACGCTCAATTTTTCCTTCACATTTTAACATTTAAACCCAACGTGCATCGGCAGCTCTCCTTTTCTTCTAATCCGAAATTTCTTAACGCCCGCGGTGTATAGCCAATACATGATAAGGGTACTAAAAAATCCCATCAGTGCGTGTACATCATAAAAAAAACACAGGATCTTGCTAGTCTTTTCATATTAACAAATCCTGCATTGTTGTCGTGAAGCATGCTTAAAACTCGTTGTAGAAGACATTGGAGAATTACAATACGGTTGGCATAAAATACGCAACCACCGTAGATGAACTGTTCTTTTAAAGATAGTAAGGCATTAAATCTTGGGTTACAAGACTTGCCCCGGATTTATGTAACAACTCAATGACTGAATTCAAATCTATTAAGGAATCTTCAGACTGGAAATACTGAATAGGGGCTCCATGTTCGAGCTCTCTGGTGGTGAGAAGCGAGAAAGCGCATCTGTACATCGAAATTAAACCCGACCATCTTTGTAGCCGAGCTCCAGCTACTGACGCTTTACCTTTCATAGGACTGAACATTTTCCTCAATGCTTGATGATCTGTGTACAAAGCAAATTTTATTCCATAAATATAATTGTGGAATTTTTTTAATACAAAGACGATAGCAAGAGACTCTCTGAGCAATTAAGAATAATTGTGTTATGCTGGACTCACACTACTTGATGCAAAAAGTACGGGTTTCTGAACACCATTCGATTCGTTAGACAAAACAGCCCCAGTAGCGACGATTATAGGCTTATGTGGGTCATACAACTCCAGAATTTTGTTCTTAAGTAATAGGTTTTTACTTTGTTTAAAATCTTCTGAACAAGCTTTAGACCAAAGAAAACCTGAATTGTACGCAACAGACCATAGAACGATGACAAAGTTGAAGAAAACATCGATACAAAAAAGCGGCCAAGTGCGAGTCGGACCCGCCCATGAAGCGTTCCGCGCGAATTATAATTATTATTTACTTAGGCAGCTATTACAGATTTATTATTAGAAAATAATGGTTCATGGTTTACGCATAAGGTTTATGTTTATGAAATTAACTGTTTTTTTTTATATTTGAGTTGATTGAATGAAAGGTAAATTGCGGATTACGATTTATGACGTATTAAAAAACCTACTTACTAGATCTCGTTCAAACCAATTTTCGATGGAAGTTTGCATGGTAATGTACATCATATATTTTTTTTAGTTTTATCATTCTCTTATTTTAGAAGTTACAGTTACACATTTTACCACTTTGGAAGTGTCTCTCGCGCAAACTATTCAGTTTAGAAAAAAATGATGTTAGAAACCTCATTATCGTATGGGTTTGATGAAAACAATTTTTGAGTTTCAGTTTTTTTTTTATGAGGGCAAGGGCATCTACAATTGCTTTGACTCTCTCTTCGCTTAGACAGATCCCTTATGTGAAACCGAATGACTAATGTATTTCACGGAGGTCTGTTAAAACTTTGACTTACCCAAATTTATTCTGACGCTGACTTAGAAACAGGTAACTTGTTGATATGCCCCCATCAAGTTAACCACACAGAAAGCCTTACAACCCGCGAACTTAGCAAAAATATCTTATAATGGAAATCGGATTTCGATCATCCTTTAGCACGATACCTTCTTCATACCCAGCAATGGGGATATTTAGTTTACCACTGGTTATACCCAGAAAGGTTTGCTCTATTTCGTTGCTTTAACATTTTTGTCCACTTACTTGGTTTACTGCATCAACACTACTAAACCCTATACGCTATACGCAGCATGGAAAATCGGATTTCGATCATCCTTTAGCACGATACCTTCTTCATACCCAGCAATTGGGATATTTAGTTTACCACTGGTTATACCCAGAAAGGTTTGCTCTATTTCGTTGGTTTAACATTTTTTTCCACTTACTTGGTTTACTGCATCAACACTACTAAATCCAACTCTCAATCTGGAAATAAATGGTCAATCCAAGAACGACCCACGATGTTCCTTGTTGGTTTATCACCTTCGATGATTATCAGCTGCAACTCATTCTCTCTACTTCCAAATGCCACTTGAACCTTCACTGCTCATAATTCCTTTACAATACTTCTGTCCTTTGAACTTTTTCTAAAATCAAATTTCTAAACTTGTTACGATACTCTCATTCACTCATCACTGACTCTGTTGCTCCCGTATCCACCACCATTTCAATCCATAGATTTTCACACTGCTGAAGACTGACAGCTTTTGCCTACTGATACTGTGAATGACTTTGATGGACCTGTTGTTCCCAATTGACCTATTCTTCCACACGAAAAACAATCCCAATTGGACTGACATTTCACCTCTTGATGATCTCGACCACATCTGTGACGGAGTTTTTTTTTTTCTCTTGACTTTGGTTTTTTATGACAGACACATTTTTTTTTTAATTTAGTCTTAGGCTCGTTTGGAATTTTGCGATGAGAAGTCACCAAATAAAGTCACCAAATCTGTCTTAAATCACTCACACACGTTGGTAAATCGGTCGATGATCTCGGGGCCATGTTTATTTCAGCTGATTTTCATGAACTATCCAACGAAACTATCTTGTCTGGATGACTCTGTTAGTCTGGGTCCTGATCATATACTTTTAAATTAAAATCTTGTTTCACAACTCCACTTAACATAATTTTCAACCTTTCTCCCACAGCAGGTTTTCTTTTTAGATTGCTGGAAGTATTCATTTATTTCTATTATTCATAAATGTAGCTCTAAGTAGGCTGAGAACAGGCCAATAGTTAAAATTCAGGATATACCTAAGACATCTAAAGCTTTGGTAAAAAAGTAACTCTATGAACTAGTTTGAAACTATTTTTAGTCTAAACACTACAACTAACTTTTTTTTCTTTTTTTTTTGAAAAAAAAAAATCCAAATTCCACATCACTCAGTCTCGGTAACGCTGCTTTTTTCTCGGCTCAATCCTTTTCCTGCTTTTCATAAATGATTCACGTTCTCTTTGTTTGGCTGCATAAATCTTTTTTGTTTGCAGATGATCTTAATATATTTTTGGTAATATGATGGAAACGACATTAGGCGATCGTATTGGACTGTTTCCAACTTCAACGAGATATAGAAAGCTTATATAGATCGTGTAAGAAACATTTTTTGTATTTTGACAATCGGAAATGTTCAGTTATGACTATATCTCGAATAAAAAACAAAATTGGATTTCTAACATTGTCCTGAACAGGGTCCAAAAAAACCTTATTGATTATTAAAGCCTCTAGCAAAACTACGATCCTACTAACACCTATGCTAAGTTCGTTCATGATGTTATATTTAGTCTAGATGAATTCATTTCCATTTCTAGATATATAACCAATTATGATGTTAACAACCCTGTTACTGATGCATGTTCTCATTTTAATCAATATTTAAATGTTATCGACTTTCATATTATGTATAGAGATGTATGTAAAGCCACTATCATAAAAGGGTAAATGTAGAAGGGTAAACTATTACAAAAATTAGTTAAGTACTATTTTAAGGGCTCAAAGAAACTGCTTAATAGATTATAGCGAAATTGAACGGAGTGATAAAGAAAAGAAAAAAATTGAAAAGCTATTTTTGAATATATTTGAATATGGTCAGGTTTGACCTTTTTACTAGGTTTTATAAACATTTTTTACGTTTTATGTGTTCAAATGGCAACATACTCCAAAATGATTGTTCGTGAACGTAGTTCTGCACATCTATAGCACAAACACTGTGCCACGTTTACTCTTTTGGATCGGTACTAACAAGAATATGTGCGTGTCTTAAGCGTACAGAATAGAACAAGGCTTGGATAACACAAATGCAGTCACACTAGCATTTGACTGTCCTCGGTAAAGAAGACATCCATGTAAGGCATGCAGATTTTTATTGAGGTTGTCTAAACTCGCCGTAAAAAAAGAATGCGAACAAAAAACAGTGCGACTAAAGCCACGAGGAATGAACGCTGGAAATGGAACGAATGGAAATGTGAGTGCTAAATTAAATACCTGTATAAGCAGAAATCAAACCTCCAAGTATTGGATCTTATGGGATTCTAGGTATAGCACTTACATTCCTACAGATAACGGGATAGAAATCATAGGCTCAAGTGATAGGCTTTAGACTCAGTGACCACCCATCTGCCTCTGTTAAAGAGAAAGTACCAAATTTTGAACCAGTGGCAAGCATTGAAATGAACCTGAATTTATATTCGTTTACACACATTTTCGTTTGACAGATTGTTCAACAGGACAATCGAATCGACGAAGAAGATCTTTTCAAAATAGCATATTTCTAAAACGAAGTCAGATTCCTTAAGGAAAATATCATAATTTATCCCAAGAAAAACATATCAAAATAATAAATGTACGAATTCAAAAGTCTGAGTGGTATTATATTTTGTGATCCCTGCTCCTTCTCTGAGCACAGTGCAAAATAAAAAAATTTAAAGTGCTTCCAATTTAGCCACTAAGTACTAAGCCATGAGTTTCAAAAAAAAATCAAAGAATGATCATTCCAACTCAAGTGTAAACAATTTTTCTTTTCCCTTTATAAGCATTTTTAATGTTATCCTCTTTCTCCTCTTAACCCAACAGCCGACACTCTTGCCAAGCATTATAGTAAAGGACCAGCAAAAGCATACATATATTATATATATTTGTATAAAAAAAATGCATCGCATTGGGTGGAGGTTGCTTGGAGCATACATATAGGTACCCATATGTGTTATGTACCTATTTATACAAATTCCCACTTCAGGTATCACATTTGCTTGACATAGTCCTTGTTCACGGTGAACGGTTGAGATGTTTGGACGCGCTAGCAGATAGGTATATACGGAAAAAAATGTGAACAAACAATACCTACTTAAGGTGGAAGGTTTTTACGACAACGCCCCAACCCTGAGTCAAGGTGCTTCCACCTTCTATTCTGAAGTGCACTCAAGTGAATGACAATGGAGGCGCTGACGCTTATTTTAAGTAAATTTTTGTTTTCTAATTGAAGGTCTCCCTTATTCCCTGGAAAGCTATACAAGTTTTGTTGACACTCTTTCCCCACTCGTTGTGTCATTTACCCTTGGAGAAACATTTTATGTTATGTGTGCTTCTTTTCTGCTTCGGTTTTTAATCTTTTATTTTTGTATTTTGTGCAACTCAATAGTTTTTAATTTAATGAAAAAGCACAAAGATGGTAAAAAAATCTGTCCAATGACTTACCTGGATCATCATCATCATCCCAATCAATTTGTCCGGAAGTGAGTGTTGCGAAGAGCGTCACCGATACAAGGACACAAGTGATGAAACGCAAAATCGATTGTATCTCCAAATCCATATTCGTTTTTCTTTCTGATATTCTTTTAAGCTCGTGACTTTTTAAAAAATGTATTAGTCTGCTTTAAAGTTAGTCCTTTTTGGAATTGTATTCATTGAATCCGACACTAACGATTATCTTTCACAAACCGACAGAAAAAAAAACTTCACGCACAACAAGCAAATGATAAATGATAAAAGACAGTAGCAAAAAAACACTCTTATTTTTAAATAATATTCGAAAAGGAAAAGAACGCTGTCAAAATTTTACAAAATTTATGTCGTACAAGAAAAAAAGTATAGAAAACAGTGTCACACGCATTCAAGTATCTTTCGTTGGAAATCTAAACGAGTTTCGTTCCAAAGAAAATTGTAAATGTTTTCCTTGCATGATGGCTTCTACTCTTGTTTATTTTTATTGTGTTTATTCTTTTTTTATTGGAATACGTTTGAGTTGCTTCGTTGTTGAATGTTTTACTTTTATTTTGGGCAGAATTGTTGTCTTATCTTTTGATCCTCTCTATGGAAGTCTTTTTGAGTTGATGAATCCTTTGGAAATTGTCGTTTTTTTCTATGTGATTAGGGGATTCCCTGAGGGGAATGAGTTCACACGAGCTTTCTTTTAGAATTGGAATCTGAAATGGAAGGACGAAAGAAAAATTGCAAGTTAGTTTAAATTAATAAAAATGGAAAGTGGCTAAAGTGAAGGGGTAGGCCCTTTTTGTTGGAGAAAATCAACACGTTGTTTATTAGAAACTGACTTTGATTCCTTAACTCGCATCCACCCTCTGTTATTAGAGTAATGATTTTAAGAGTTATGCACTTCAAATGCTTTTGACATATACATATATGTCAATTTTATTTTTGTATATAATCTGCCAACGACCTTGCCGCGTCGAATCAATCGGTTCTCATTCGATCACCGCAATTAAACGACGTAGGGCGTGGTTAGTACTTAGATGGGGGACCACTTGGGAATACCGCGTGTTGTTGGCGCCTCTTGCGAACGTCTGACAAACATCCAAGAGTATCAAATTGTCATGAGAAGCTTCTCAAATTTGCCGTTTGGATTCGGCGTAAAACTGTAGGTCCGCTCCACTTCACATGATAGTGGTTGGAGAAGCTAGGTTCTTTGCCCTGTATGGGCCTGTTAAGGCCAAAATATGTATGTATGATGTATCTATTCTGCTGACTTTTTGTAAGATATCATTTTATACAGAACAAAGGTCCCGATGACGTGGGATATGCACTAAATCATAAACCAAACATATGGACGCGCTACAGTCCGCTTGGGCGAACTGTTGGATACCTTATTCTTATTCCTATCCCTCATAAGTGGGCGTGTTAAAAGTCTAAGTATGGTTGTATTGTTAAGAATGCTCTACATATTTTGTTATATAACATTTAAATGATTTTATCGAAAAAACGAAGCTTTTGTAAAAAAACGCTCCCCAGCTCAAACTTTGGTTTACCAATAAAATTGTTTTATTTAATTGTGGGCGTGTCAGTATGCGGTTTTTGTAAATATTTACACATGAGCATAAAGGGCCCATAGAAAGTATATATTATATTTTTCAGCTTCCTAGCTCAAACTTTGACTTTTCAATAAAATTGTTTTATTTAATTGTGGGCGTGTCAGTGGGCGGATTTTAAAAATGGTATCTCCCGATCAGTTTTAGGAGCCATAGATCATATATAAAAAATTTCAGCTTTCCAGCTCAAAATTCGATTTTTTCCAAAATTTTGTTTTTTTGAGTTTGTGTCTGTGGGCGGATTTCAAAAATTCTTAAACTTGATTATTTCGGGACCCTAGAGAGTAAATGGTTAAAATTTCAGCTCTCTAGGTCCAGTTTAAAGGCCTAATTTTTGCCGACGGACGGGCGGACGGACGGACGGACATGGCTAGATCGACACTACTATTGATGCTGATTATAAATATAGTAACTTTTAGGGGTCTACGGGCAATATTAAGGTATGTTACAAACTGCGCGCCAAAATTAATATACCCTTAGAATAGGGTATATATATTGATGGAAGAAAGCCTCCCCAATTAGCTTCATAACTCCATCTAAGAAAAGGCTAGCCTATGTCTTGCAAGAGCTGTCGAGGCATATCGTTGCTTAACCCATGTGTGACGGCTGCCCGAGATTTCGAATAGCAACCTAATGATTTTTTGCAGATGATCGCGGAAATCGATTTACCTGATAAAATATGAATTTCGATAGTTTGGTTCAAATTTTTTGTTTTTCATATAAATATCTGGAATAGGTCGGGGTCGTTTAGAGAACGGGCAGCATCATTAAAGGTATTTCCGTTCAAAATATCCGCCGGTAAATCAAGTGGTCGGTGCAGGGATGTTTGATCGTCGCTTATCATCGCTACATCGTTAGCAAAGAATAACTGATACACTTATCCTTTCAAAGCGATTAGCAATTATTTGGCTTTATTCAATCTGGGTCGTTGTAGGGAACTCCGTATATCTTGTGTTTTGCACCTTCACTCCAAACATTGTTGATGGAGATGTGATGAGATGTGATGGATGTTATAATAATAAACAAAATTAAAATCAAGATTTCAAGATTAAATTTTAATTAAATGCTTTGCTAAAAATTATCTATCTCAGTGAAGGTCGACAATTTCGCAAACTTTTTTAAACATAAAATAAGATTTAGAATTAGATAACTTTTCCTGTTATTAGTTTAGAAGACCGTACATAAAAACCCTAGTATCAGCAACGAACAACCAATACGGAATATCTTTGCAGAGCAACCCTAAAATCAGGAGCACGTGCATGTTGAAATCGAAAGAAAGTGGAGAGCCGTTGAGGTCCTGGATCACACAATAGTAACGACGTCATCCGAAACCGGGAGTCTTGTCGATATTTATTGAGGTCGATTTGGTGAACCCTACATGCGAACTAGTACTCGGTAGGTTGGCAGTAAAAGGGGTGGGTTATGGTTACTCTAAACCAGAACATAATCTCGTCGTAAAGGAAAAGAAGAATAACAAATTCAAACAAATCTCACATGATGGATACCATTTAATTCCGGAAATTATCGGAAAAAGTGAACCAGTGCAAATCCAGGTTTATTAACTTAATAATTAGAAGGCATTCAAGTTGTTTTCTTACAATACAAACACTCTTAACCATTTTCTTTAGACTTCAGTCACATTTTGTGAATTTTAAATCTAGTTCATGGACAAAATTTGCGTTCTGATTTTCGGTGCCGAAATTCAATGGAAAACTTTTCCACTAAAACTATTCCGAATGTCTTAAAAAATTCAAGCTATAATCAACTTTGAAATCCAAAAGTCCTAAATTACGAAATTACGAGCAACACAGGAAAACCTAAAACTTTCACATAAAGTTTCGCTTTCGAAAATTCAAATAAACGAACAAAGCAAAGAACGACTCGATGAACCAAGCAGAAGCGAGAAAAAAAAATATTTAATTACATTTTCATCCGCCACTAGCTGTGAATTTTCTTTTGGGACAAAACTGAAGAACGACTTTAATAGTTTCCTCCAACTGAACGGATACGTTTCTCTTTTTTTTTCTTTTATAGTTTCCTACAACTTTACCCTGATGGAAATGTTCCACATTTTTTTATAAAATTGATTTTACAATGTCCTTACAACAGCTTTTGATTTAAGAAAATAAAATGTACAAAGCGTTATCAAATCGCATTATATAAAATACATTTATTCAAATTTTGGGGCAGTTTAGCAGAGGTAAGTGTGTTGGACTACTAATCTTAAGGTCTAAGGTTCAAATGCTGCTGGGTCCAAGTAACACCTTAAAATTTTTTCGACTGACAAACATTCAAGAGCATCAATTTTTATGAGAAGCTTCTCAAATTTGCCGTTCGGATTCGGCTTAAAATTGTAGGTCCCTTCCACTTCGCTAAAGCAAATGGTTGGAGAAGCTAAGTTTAATGCTAATGTGGATCGTTAATACCTTATAATATAGGCATATATTATTTTTTTTAAGCTTTTATTTTTTTTTTAAATTTATACTAATTATACACTAATGTGCTTAATGCCCATTTCTGTGTTTATTTATAATGTTTATTGTCAAAGTAATGACACGCCAAAAGGAAGGGATATACGGAGGCCTACGGCGAAAAGATTCAACGGGATATGCCGTTGCCGACTTTTGTCACCAGAAGAGTCACCCATGGCAGATAGACCGTTTGATAAGCATTAACTAAGAATTGACAATGACATTTCGTACGCTCCCCTCTATGTCCCGCCCCTTTCCTATCGCAATCCCTTTTCTGTCCCTATCCACACCTGTCTTGAGCACGGGCCTTACCCAATGGCGGCGCTGCCTGGGCTGACCTTGTTTTTCCGGCCTTACTCGTGGAACAAATTTAAAACTTAAAATAGAACAACCAAAAATAAAAAAACAAAAGGCAATTCCTGTCAAGGCAAGGGGGAGAAGGAGTTGAATGAAAATGAGTTATCATCTTCATTCACCTCTCTTCCAGTACGGGAATTGGATAAAACGGAGCTTTTGACTAGCGATAGTGAGAAGTCGGTTAAAACCCTCACTAGCGACAGCGAAGTCACCACTGAGCAGGCTGGAACTCTCACCGGTGACGCAGACATACAGGGTAAGAAGTCGACCCAAGAGATACTCAGAATTGCAGGAACATCCGCTGTTACTGGGACCATCTTGGAAGCGTCTCTAACATAGGGAAGACGTTTAGGAAAAATTCTACACAGCTGGGTCAGCCACTGTCTCTGCCGGTCCCTCTAAAACAGTAAAAAAATGTGCGAAACAAAACGCACAATAGAGAACAAAAGCTTTGCTACGAAACGCTCATAGCCAGGTACGGGAGCTGCGAACCTAGTATCCCCAGTGATTGGGAAAATGCAGCTTTCGAGAGGGCTAAGATCTTTCTGGCCGACCTGCAAAAGGCCAGAGAAGAAAAAAAGTCGGCCAATGAGGAGGTGGAGGCCGAACTGATGACACCCTCTACTTCCTATGCAGCAAAAGCTGGAGAAGGGATAAACGTCTCTGGAAAGAAGGCGAGTTTTAGCAGCAAGAGAGGCAGTTCTGACGATGCCGCTGAGTGCAACGCAGCGAAAAAGGTGAAGACTCTGCCCGAACCTGCAACGCGTCGCGGGCACAGCAACCCGATGGATGAGCATCTCGGTGCTGTGGTAAACAAGCTGCAGCCTTGCGGTCACCTTACCATCGACCAGTGGAAAAACGTCGAGGAGAGGTTCCAAGACCCCCTGTGGAAGGAACTATACGCCGCAGGAAATGAGGAGCTCTAATTTGATATCGCTGATGGGAAGGCGGAGGCAAGGCTGTTGCTTGCGGAAACCAGCATTCGGTGGAATTCATCAGACGTTTCGTCACGGAGGTATGTGAAGCATTCCTACTGGCCCTAAATAAGGAATGTCTTTGATACCTGCGGAGGTTGATGATCAAAATATCGACCAAGGGCAGAGCTGAGTAGGAACCCCCTCCCCATGATGACGATTTAAGAGCTGTAGGTAAATCTGCCCCACAATAGGGCAGCGACGGCCTATCTGATGGAGCCGTACTCAAACATGAGCCCTGGATCAATAAGAACGTGATTCAGGAGCTCTCGCAAAAGAACTACACGTTTTTCTACAGGCGGAAAGAAAAATCACGACTTGCATCCTGATTAAAGATCACATAGAGCCATTTCTTTTGAATAATTACAGCTCTGGCGACTTGACGGCGGGTCATCTGCGAAAGGAAAGGTGGAAAAGAACTATGTCTGACCTTGGCCTATCTTCCCTATGACGCCACGGACCTAATAACGGAGAATTTAAAGGACTTGGCTGGGCAGAACTGGATGTACGTACTGTGCTGTGATGCAAACGCCATCATATGCAACGGGGAAGTGGCGACACAAATTCAAGGGATGAGTGTCTTTATGATTTTATTATATTGTCCAACCTTATTGTATTTAATACAGGGATTTCACCTACTTTTGTGATACGTAACAGGCAAAGGGGTTTAGATGTAGCACTCGTCTCCAACACAGACAAAATGGAAATTAGGTAGTGGAGGGTAGTTTATCAGGCATCTCTTTTGGACCACAGATGGAAACGCTTCAAAATAAACTTTCAATATAGGGCGTGTATCTTTCATAAGAATCAAAAAAGGCAGACTGGGATAAATACATAGAATTCATTAACCTAAAAACCAGCAAACAAAAAGACAAAAATGGCTCAACGGAAGTGGTGGAATTAACACATGGGATGAGTACAGCGAAATCAAGAGGGCATTTAAGTATTTAGTGAGGAAATTTAAAAGCGCTTAATGTAAAAAGTTTTGTGAATCCATTGAAGTAACAAGAGGCGTTGAGACTGAGAAAAATTCTCTCGGAGGAAGCTGGTGTACCTACCTACCTAAAAAATAACAGCGGAACATGAGCGGTGAGTAGTCAGGAGGTTCTGGTAACCCTGGTGGAGACTCATTTCCCCTGATCCACAACCCCAAAGGACCTCAGCCTATAAGGGCATGAGGAAGTCGGCAGTCCCTCTCTTGAGTGTGAAAAAATAGATAATATCATCAACCAGAAAAAGCTGCGGTGGACCGAACAAATCTTTAAGCCGTATAAAATTCTTCCGATCATACTCCAAAACGCACCGGAGTACGTAAAACAAAAGATTTTGGAAATTCCGAGACCTAGTCTAAGAACAGGGTATATTTCAATAGCCTGGATCGAAGTCCGGGTGGTTTTCATTCCTACAGCTTTCTATTTTACTTGATGTAGTGGGTCAAATAGAAAGATGTCTACACTGTGGCGAATTTGCTCTGGCCTCTTTTCTTGATATAGAAGGAGTCTTCAATAACGTAGGGTGTGGAGCTATAAAAAGCGCTTTTACAAATGCTAACATTAAACAGGGCATCATAAACTGGGTACGCAACATGCTTGCCAACAGGAACATAAACTGCTCCCTTGGACAAAGCTCCAATAAAATGTCTTTAACCAGCGAAGTGGCGATATGACTCCCCCTGTGGGTACTGGTCATTGACAACGTCTTAGAAGAACTTAAGTCAGTGGGGGTAAGTACCACAGCGTATGCCGACGACGTGGCTTTACTACTGTAGGAAAAATATTTATATGCTTTAAGTGAGGTCCCATAATCTGCCTTAAAGAAAATCAGTAACTGGGCTAAGAGCTGCGGACTAAATGTCAACCATTCGAAAACGGAGTTAGTCTTGTTTACGAGAAGATACAAAATACCGCACTTCTATCTCCCGAAACTTGACTGAGTGGAACTGTCCCTTACGGACAGTGCGAAGTATCTGGGCGTAATTCTGGATACGAATTTAAATTGGAATCTCAACAAAAGAGAACGAATTAAGAAGGCGTATAATGCCCTCTTTACTTGTAAACGAACAATATGCAAAACTTGGGGCCTGAAACCCGCCATAGTGCACTCAATATTTATAGTGGTGATTATACCCATACTTAAAAGTGAGCCTTAAAAAGGGCAACTAACAAAAGAACCATAATTCGAAAATTAGCGAACCCGCTAGATTTAAAAATAAAGCAACTTGCTGGCAATAGAGCTTTGCACCTCACAAATTGGGGCCAGTTTAAGGAATGTAGTTTTGGGCACCGCACGATCTTAACTGATATGCTATCCTATACTGACAGATGAAATTTCCCCCTTCGTCGAATTCGGCATCCCGTGTGATGTATCATATCCGGGAAGGGAAGACTGGTAAAGAGATGCAGTCACAATATCAAATGAGGTTGCGATGTACACTGATGGTTCTAAGACAAGGAGGGAACCGGTTCTGGCATCTTTTTTGGTGATCCAGACTTGAGAGAGTCTATACGACTCCCGGATACAAGCAGTCCAATCGGAAGTTCTGGCTGTTCTAATGGCGGCAGAGATAGTTCAGATGGGATCAATGTCCAGAAGGGATATCGCCATCTACATTGACTGTCAGGCGGCACTTAAGGCACTAGCATCTGTTTACATCAATTCTGAGACAGTCAAGAGGAATGAACAAGCCAATGAGCTTGCTGATCGTAAAATTTTAGAAAATCTTATTATTAAATAACTTAAAAAAGTCTTCAATTGTAAGACATTTTTAAGAAAACAATGAGATAAAAAGCGAGTTGTAGTTACCGCTATTTAAAGAGATAGACCAAAAAAAAAAGTGTGAGTGCCGTAATGAAAGTGGAGTGGTTTATGTACCGCAATAGCGGAAAGGGTTAAAATTGATAAGAAAAGTAATTCGCAAAATTTTGAAGGCTTGTTCAGGGCGCTGGGTTGAACATGAGAAGACTAATTCGTTAAATAGTTTTTAAGTTGAAAGCCAATCAATGTAAGTTTATTGTTCAGGTTAGAGCGTCGGCATAAGGACGCATAATCTTGAATTATTTCCTGTTAGCTATTTTTTAGATTTAATCTTGATACAAACTAATAATTAATAAAAAATAAAAACAAACAGAATAAAATACTAAACTCACTCACTCACTTTTCTTGGGCTGAAGTGTTTCAAATGATATGCGATACACATATTTTACATTCTACAATGTCCAAAATGATAAATTAATATATATCGTACTTTTAGGCAGCTTATATATTGCCGGTGTTTTTCATTCCATCAATTAAATTATTTTCTAATGAACGCATTATTTATGTTCGTTTTGCCGTCTCTTTCCGTACCCTCTTTCGCTTCTGCACGCATCTCATGCTCATGCATGTTGTTTCGGATGGTTGCGTGACTGTATCTACTGTATCATTCACCCTTGTATCTTTGTATGTGAAGTTTTCTCTTGCAAATTTATTTATTTCATTCGAAATTGAAGAAAGTAGAAATTGAATGTCGAGATAATAAACCAAATACCAAACTCGCTTACTATTCTAGGGCGAATAAGAATACTCCAAGTACGTACAACTATCCATCGAATTGCATGGTACTAGAACTGCATTGTTTCGCCTTTATATGGTTTTTAAATCGATTGCCTTCTTGACAACATACTTTCGCTCTTACACGAAAATAGTGAGCATGGCAAAAATTTAAGTATGAATGAATTGTTAAGGAAGATGTAGACATTTTGTTTTGCAATATTTAAAGGATTTTATCGAAAAAAACGAAAAGTTTTTGTAAAAAAACGCCGTTTTAAAAGTGGGTACCTATGGCAGACAAATTCATAAAAAGGAATTGTTCAAAACGACTTTATCTACATGCCTTGCGAAGAATACTATCTGTGTGAGTGGGCGGATTTTAAAAATATTTCAACTTGAGCATAAAGGAACCTTAGAGAGTATATATATATTCAGGGCCAGTCTTGTTTTATGGCTTCAATTCCGGGTCGGAGTATTGCTTTCCTCCTTCGTATACCGTTTTTTGAAAAGCTATTCCCACACGTTTTCCATGATGTTCAGGTCTGCTGAATATGGCGGCTAGGACAGTAGGTCTACATTTTGACTCTGAATCCAAGTTTTAGTTATTCTTGCGGTTTGGTTATTCTTGCTGGTGGCAATGGTGCAGTAGTAGTGTATTCGCTTACGGAATGGAAGGTCGTGCGTTCGAATCCCGGCCAAGTCCATTACTTTATACCGAATACATGAAATCGTAATCTCCCTAAATAACTTAGACACCACCCGTGAAGAAAAATCCTACAACTGCACCCAAACACTTCTTTCCTATCTTTCTATTCTTTCTAATACCAAGTAGCTTACACTGTGTTCTTAGCATTATAAGGGTACTGTAACAACAGAAAAAATCCCTTTAGCGTAAGCAAATTTTATAAAAAAAAAAAAAAAAAATGTATCGGTGCATTGTCCTGTTGGAAAATCCATCGCTGTTCACCAAACAATTCGGAAAAATGAGCGAAAGCTCTTTCCAGTATAGATTTGTAGGTGATTTCGGCTATTCTTGAGCTTTGAAAAACAAGGTTTACAGTTCCGTAAAAGCTTACTGCTCCCCATACAATTATTCAAAATCCCTTGCTGTGTCTTCTATCCAAGGTTATTTCATACCTCCTCAAATTAAATAATAATCATATCGATCAGGACCATTTAAATTAAACTTTTTTTCATTTAAAAGGCAACGGTATTCCACTCTCGACTCCACCTAACGAGTCTTATTGGAAAATCAAGTCGCTGACATTTGCGTAGATTTAGTTACTGTTCGTAAACAGGTGGAGCGAAAAAACGACTAATTTTACGACATTATTTGGAAAAGCATCATAAAAATTGAATTTATCTGCCGAAATATTTTTTTTTTATTACAATATAAACATAGTAATATAGCCTTCTTTCATATTGCATTTCGTCTTATCGAAGGATTTACAAAATGTCGTAAAATTAATTCAAGGAACTACCTATTCGTAAACACGCGGAAGGGGGTGTATATTGTATAACCCTTAATTTCGGAAAAAATTGTTTGTCTATCTATCAATCTGCTCAGTTTGAATTCAATATGTTCGCCTGGTTGTATTATCGTTCTCGATAGTATTATTATATGTTTAATAGAAAGTAAAACATAGGGACGGGCTACAGTCCGCTTGGGCGAACTGTTGGATACCTTATTCTTATTCCTATCCATCATAAGTGGGCGTGACAAAAGTCTAAGTATGGTTGAATTGTTATGAACGCTCTACATATTTTGCTATATAATATTTAAAGGATTTTATCGAAAAAAACGAAGCTTTTGTAAAAAAAAACGCTCCCTAGCTCAAACTTTGGTTTTTCAATAAAACTGTTTTATTTAATTGTGGGCGTGTCAGTAGGCGGATTTTGAAAATATTTACACATGAGCATAAAGGGCCCCTAGAGAGTATATATTATAAATTTCAGCTCCCTAGCTCATACTTTGGATTTTCAAAAAAAGTTGATTTTAAATTGTGGGCGTGTCAGTAGGCGGATTTTGAAAATATTTACACATGAGCATAAAGGGCCCCTAGAGAGTATATATTATAAATTTCAGCTCCCTAGCTCAAACTTTGGTTTTTCAATAAAATTATTTTATTTAATTGTGGGCGTCTCAGTAGGCGGATTTTTTTTAAATATTATCTCCCGAGCAGTTTTAGGAGTCATAGATCGTTATAAAAAAAATTTCAGCTTGCTAGCTCAAAATTCGATTTTTTCGAAAATTTTGTTTTTTTGAGTTTGTGGGCGTGTCTGTGGGCGGATTTCAAAAATTCGTAAACTTGATTATTTCGGGACCCTAGAGAGTATATGGTTAAAATTTCAGCTCTCTAGGCACAGTTTAAAGGCCTAATTTTTGCCGACAGACGGACGGACGGACAGACATGGCTAGATCGACATTGCTATCGATGCTGATCAAAAATATAGTAACTTTTAGGGGTCTACGGGCAATATTAAGTTATGTTACAAACTATGCGTCAAAATTAATGTACCCTTAGAATAGGGTATAAAAACAATGAAAATACAAATCGACGATAATGATGATGTTCCTTTAGTTCGGTCAACTACACAATTTAATTTACAGGTTTCTGTTACTCATAAACATAAGGTCAGGTAATTTTCCGTTGGATAATAATGATATACCCATCTCAGTGTTAAAATTATAAACAACGAAAGCAGTCCAACATAAGGCAGAAACTACGAATCATGACAAGAATATATCAGTAGTTGCAACCCTTACATACTAAAAACATGTATTGCATTGTGGAAAAAGAAAAACAAAAAAAGGAGTCATAGCCGCAATTATTGTTAAACATACTTCTTCCACAATGACTGCATGTCCCAATCTTGCGAAAAACGAAAGAAAGAATTTGCTTAGTTGCACTCGTATTTATAATAAAGGACATTTCGGAATAATTCTTGTTGAGCTTGTTTTAATGCAATGTTTTTTTATTCTTTTTTCTGTTTTTTTCTTTTAGATTCTATCCCTCTCACTGTACATCGCCTCGACGCAGAAGGGGGCAACCGCGTACCAGATTTTCGTTTGTGGAATCGCAGCGTTTGGCATGCAACTTGTTTGTGTCATGGCGTAAAATTAGTTTTCTGCTTATTTTTCGTGAAAGTTTTCAACTTCTCTGTGGTCATGCAGTTATTTTTTTGTTCCAAATGAATTTGTTTTTCTTTCGGGATGTTTCTTTGTGTTTATTTATTTTGCTTTTTTTAATTTTGAGACAATTTAAAATAATTTAAATTTTAAAATAGTTTTTAAAGAGATAATTTGGTTGAATTCTGTTTGATTGCTGTTTGATTAAAGTTTACAAAACAAGTTGGACAGAATGATATTATGTGATTTGGTTGCCTAAAAAAGGCAGCAATTGTGGGAAAAACGTTTCTACAATAGGTTATTCACATCGGGATATTAATGGATTGCCTTATGGATTTTTCCAAATTACTAAACACTGGTCAGGATAAGTAAGAAATCTAGTTTTTGCTAGTCGGAAGTACGTAATATAGTTTTATTGCTTTTAATGTTTTTGGAAAAGAAATCTTAGCTTACAAAAATATGGTCAGACATCTTTGCTAAATAGTTGTATCGATGTTATAATTATCTGGGAACAAGAAAATTTAATAATTTGAAAAATATAGTTATAGCAATTATACTCATGAATGTTTTCCATTTAGAAAAAAACGCGCAACCTAATGATTTTAAGAAACCCATATAATGAAAATAATACCTACCCATATTATATACTAGCTGTCCCGTGCTTGCCTTGCTTCGCCAGTCTACCACTTCTCAAATTTAAAACAAAATATGTACTTGCTGATAAGAACTGATAAAGAAAACGTCGAGAGTGTCCCTACTCATTATATGGATATACTCTGAGTGTGACTCCCTCTCAATCTCATTTACATTTCATACCCTATCTTTCTCAATCCCATGGCCACGCGCCATAAAAAAACAACACAAACTGCAAACGGTGCATAAAAAAAAGAAAGAAAGGTACAGATAGAGAAACAGATTGTGCCGCACACACACACAAATTTTCCTCCGCTGAACAATGGGAAAATCCGACGATCTAGCTTCAATCGAACATTTTACTTTTTTGAATAGTATAAAATGTATAGTTTAATGCTTATTGTTCAACTACAGGATAACCTACAAAGATGATTTATATCTTAAAATCTTTGTACATAATTGAACTTTATATTAAAAAAAATCTTATTTCATTTGGATGAGTCATTCCAAAGCTAGGAGCTAGAAAGCATTCGAGAGTTACAACTTTTCTTAGATATCAGCTCAGATCTCCGGTTCTGGAAAGCGGATGAAGCATTTTCCCGCGGTAAAAAGTAGCCTATGTCCATTCTCAGGCTCTAGACTATCTGTGTACCAAATTTCATTTAAATCAGTTCAGTAGTTTTGGCGTTAAAGCGAGACAGACAGACAGACAGACAGAGTTACTTTCGCATTTATAATATTAATATGGATAAGTAGTAACATTATGCGGCCATTTTGATGAATATGAGAGTGGAGAGACCAATGTACGTTGGTTTAAAAAAAATTTAATTTATTGCCGGTGTCATGACGGGTATTGCGGTTGAAATTTTCTAGAGGTAAAATGCAGTTGGAAATTTTCCTTTGGGAACTTATGATAGAAATGACGATAAAATAACGAGAGGCAAGAGACTTTGCGAAGATGAATAAGAGAGTCAAGCGACCTCGCGATGTTACTGTCAATAATGAGTTTTATCGGCGCAGGGACATAAGTCCCAAATTTTTCTTTTGATACTTATGTCTCACTTGAGTGGGACATAACTCCAAAACTTGATTTGGGACTTATGTCCCACACCATCGTCCCGAAATACGTTCCAAAATATTTTGTCAAAGATGGGACATAAGTCCCAAATTTAGGAGAGATCTCTAATCTCAGCAGCAGGATAGGTTTATTGAATTCCATTTTGAAGGCTCTGTTCGAATTCGGTTGTAAAGGAAGCGGAACGAAAATGGAACATGTTTGCTTCAATAAATCGAAACATGTGTACATATACTTCCTCCGAATTACTACTCATTAGCGGTGCTGTGAAATAACGCCAAACGAAATAAGGACATATTTGAAAATATGGCATTATTTCACTTTGCAGTAGTGAAATAAAGCCCTATTTCAATATATGGCCTTTTTCACTTTCTGAAAGTGAAATAAGGCCATACGAATTCATTTACCCAAAGTGCAATAAGGCTAAGTGTTTAAATAAAACTTCGCATCTACTCCAAATCAAAAAGTGACCCCAAGCATGGGGGTTGCAGGGGGGCAGCGTGTCCCCCCATAGGCATTGCACTGTTTATGGAACCTACTTGCGATTTCGCAAATACCTATTGCCATAAACAGTGCAATGCATATGGGGGCATGCTGCCCCCTTGCAACCCCCTGCTTGGGATCACTGTTTGAGTTGGAGTAGGTGCAAGGGCAAATTGTTGAAGACAGCACCAATGGAAAGTGAAATAACGCCAAATTGGCCCTACTTCAATTGCACATCATTTGGTGAGGCATAAGTCCCAAATTTGACTTTTGTCACAAAGTTTATGTCCCACTTAAGTGAGACATAAGTCCCAAAAGAAAAAGTTGGGATACTTATGTGCAGGGGACGTATGTCCCTGCGCCGAACTATCGAAGCATATCCCTGCTTAATGTCGCACATAAGATATTCCCAAAATGGATTTCATACCATTTTGAGGATTTATTTCATACCTCCCCAAATAAGTATGAAATAAGTCCACGATTTTTTTTTAAGTTTTTTATATTACAGAATAAGAAAAAGCTTTCTATATTTTAATACATGTCGTAATTATGTACAATTCTTAATGTAAATATGTACCTACACTACTCACTATGGCTTTCTCAACCTCTTAGCTGGGTCAGTCACCTTTACGTGCGCACCATCACCGCAAACAAATTCGATGGTGCCGGTGCGGAGGCTTACGACGCAAAAAGTCATCGGGCTTGTAAGGGCCAGGCCGTCTGATGAGCGTCAACCAACAACTGACCAGGACTTCACGTCCGCTCGCACCCCACCCTTACATACTCCCCTCTGTCACCACCCTTTGCTCAACCCCCCCCCCCCCCCCCCCTCGTGCCTTACTACTTACTTACAACTTTTCGACAATGCCCGGGGAGACAACCCCGACAACAAATCCCCAAATCTAAGGTGGAACAGCTAGCGCCGAGAGATGAATGACTAAGGGGTTCTGAGTCGATAGCAGCGAACTTCGGATACCAGGCGACCTCCGATTTCAAGATAGCCTTCCTGTGGTTATCCCGTTTACTCGTCCGTTAAACAAAAAACAAATAGAGAATGATGCCTCTACAACTGCATCATCAACTAGGGATGGTTCAGAACACCCTGCTTTACCACCTGATCTGGGTGTAGTACCTGTCGATCTGGATCGCAATCCTCTCAGTAATGAGCAAATGGCGCAGTTTCAGGAGAGGATTATGGACATCACCATCGAACAACGTGATGAGGGGACCAAACCAGCCTTCCGCGGTACAACTTTCAAAGCCGGATGGCTAATGATAGTATGTGCGGACGCTACCACTGCAGAGGGGATGAAAACAAACTTCGCGAAGCTCAAAGAGAAATGCGGGATGGAAGTGACGCTTGTGGGGGAAGAACTTTTCCCGAAACCACATATCGTCAGAGTCTTCTTTCCACATAGTACCGGAGTAGCGAATGAAAGAATACTGGCAATTCTAGATGGCCAGAATAAAGAACTCACCACCAGAATGTGGACAGTTCTGCAAAGATCTGACGACAGAGATGTCGCCCATATGGTCCTTGCTGTAAACGAAAGCACGATGAAGCGACTTGTCGAGCTAAAGGGGATGGTGTCGTTCAGGTTTGGACAGATCAAAATAATCCTCAAGAGCGCGGACAAATCGACGAATCAGGCGTCAAGAGACAACCAACGAAAGGCTACAACACCAGGGGCTAGTATTAGTAATGCCACTGATGCTTCAGAAAAGCCATCCACAAGCGCCAACAGTAGCGCCACACCACCAGTGGCTGGCATGAGTGCTACCACGGGTAACTCAGTTGCTAAAACAACTGTGGTGCTGGATGCTAAAACAAAGGCTAAAAAAACGGACAGCACAAACGCGCACCGTAACCGCTTTAGGCCAAAACTGGCGGCCGAACAGGCACATATAAGCGGGAAAGATGGACAGAATACCAGAAGTCCAAGGGGGAAACAAAGTGGTCTCTCTCAACAGGGTTACGTACGATGCAGGGGTGATAACAAACCTCATAGAGTGCGTAATCCCGAGTACGTGAAGAAGAAATGACGTCTCTAACTGTGCTGCAGGCAAACCTGCACCGCGCTATGGGTGCATCGGACACCTATAGCCAAAGATGTGCCGAAAGGAACGTCGCTCTTGGTTTAATCCAGGAACCATGGGCAACTACAGGTAAGATCTTTGGTTTAATTGAACGTTTTAATTGAACGCCACAATGGCCATGTGATACACAAGTTCGTATGCGCATCGGCGTATTTTGCTGGGGACATATAGGAGGTACTACCTACACCAGTACAGGAACTTAACGAGTACTGCCAAACTCAGCAAGTACATCTTGTTGTCGGCTGCGACGCAAATGCACATCACCAGATTTGGGGCAGCCGAGACACAAACAAAAGAGGTGAGTTACTGTTAGATTATCTATATAGTAAAGACCTAGTTATTCTAAATAAGGGAGATAAGCCCACTTTTAGGAACAGTATACGAGAAAAAGTTTTAGACCTTACTCTCTCGTCTCCTTTTATACAAAACATTGTAGAGGACTGGCACCTCTCTGATGAAGCTTCTCTGTCTGATCATATGCATATTATGTTCAATCTGCGATGCAACACCGAGTGCGCGCCGGTCAAATACAATAATAAATTAACAAACTGGGGAACCTATAGTGAAAACTGGCAATCAGAACTGATCTGCTACCAGATTCACCACTAACACCGAGTGATGCGGACGCTGCACAATGTCAACTTAAAGACATCATTATCTCGTCCTTTAGGAGTAGTTGCAAGGTAAAGCGCACCGTGGTAAAAATAAGCGTACCATGGTGGAATGAAAACCTGGAAACTATCCGGAAGAAAGTGAGAAAACAATTTAACAAATCGAAACGCACCGGCGTATGGGATCAATATCGATCCCTGTTAACCAAATACAACCAAGACTTGCGAAGATCTAAAAGGGCCTCATGGCGCGCAAACTGCGAAAAGCTGGAAAAACTTCCAGCAGTGGCGCGGCTCCAGAGCGCACTTTCAAAAGATCCTTCAAACTGCATGGGATTGCTCATCAAACCTGATGGAACAATCACAAGCGACCGGGAAGAAACTCTCACTACCTTGCTGCAAGTTCACTTCCCTGGTTTACTAATTGTCGATCACACAACTGATCACTCTACTGAGGTTTCATATCCAACTAACCTCAGCAGAAATAATAGTTTTTCTGGTAAATTATTTAGTCCAGATAAGGTAAAATGGGCCATAAACTCATTTAAACCATTCAAGGCACCAGGAAACGACGGAATTTTTCCAGCCCTCATTCAAAAGGGTATGGAATTCTTCGTACCTAACATGATTGCCTTATTTAGGTTCAGTTTTAACTGGGACTACATACCACGCACTTGGCGGGAGGTCAATGTAGTATTTATCCCCAAACCAGGTAACAAACTTAGTGAACTACCTAAATCCTATCGTCCCATAAGCTTAACATCGTTTCTCCTGAAAACAATGGAAAGAATAATTGACGTTCATATCAGAGAATGCGTACTATTAGCATGCCTCTACACCCCTGTCAATATGCGTATCAAAAAGGCAAATCAACGGAAGGCGCCCTGTTAAAACTAACAAATCACATAAACAACGCCTACCGTTGCAAAGAAATTGCACTATGCGCTTTTCTTGACATAGAGGGTGCTTTTAATAACACCGGCTATGATTCAATATTAAATGCTTTAATTCACCGAAAGGTAAACCTTCCCACCATAAACTGGATAAAAGCGATGCTCGAAAGTCGGAAAATTACTGCTTCATCAGGACTGACTTCAGTATCAGTATCAGCTATAAAAGGCTGTATAAGTAATTTAGGCTACGACATACTAGGGTACGCCGATGACTTGGTCATCATTATTAGGGGCAAAGAATCAAACGTAGTTACTTCACGTATGCAAAACGCCCTTAAGATAGCTATAGACTGGTGCGTCAAGGAAAATCTCTCCATAAACCCCAGTAAAGCTATCATAGTTCCTTTCACAAAAAGAAGAAAGCTCAGCTTAGCACAGATTTCACTGAATGGCACGACCATTGAGTATTACGACGAAGTCAAATATCTTGGAGTAATCCTGGACAAAAGACTAAACTGGAACTCTCACATCAACAACAAAATCACTAAAGCTAACAAGAGCTTTATGGGCCTGTCGGCGCACATATGGCAGAACCTGGGGAATCTCTCCAAAGATTGTCCACTGGATCTACACAGTGATGATAATACCCATTATAACATACGCCTCCATTGTATGGTGGACAAAATGCACACAAAAGGTCGCAATAGAGAAGCTCAAAAAGGTACAACGGCTTGCGTGCCTTGGTATCTCCGAAGCCATGTGAACCTGTCCAACGGCTGCCATAGAGGAAATAACAGGAATTACACCTCTCCACATATACATTCAAAAAGTGGCGATCCGCAGTGCAATAAGTCAAATACAGGTAAACGAGATAAGTCTTAACGATCATCCGGAACTTAAGACCCTTCTTGATGAACTGCCAGAACTCAACATGAACTGCGCGGTCATAGACCGCATTCAAAAAACACTATGCTTCAACTAACGGTTCTCCACGGAGATCCCCAAGAGAGAAGCATGGGTTAGTAATAACCCACCTAACAGCCACAACGGCATAAAGTGGTATACTGATGGTTCTAAAATGGAAGCGGGGGTAGGAGCGGGAATATACGGAACAAACAAACGCTTTACGATACCCATGGGAAGAAGTCCCAGCTAATTTCAAGCAGAGCTCCACGCCATTCAAGAATGCGCTAGCCACATAAATTTATCTGGTATAAAAGGTGCAACCATCCATATATTCACGGATACTCAAGCAGCTATAAACGCCCTTAGCTCGCATACGATTGACTCCAAATCAGTCATGTACTGCTTCAACACCCTACAGGCACTCGGAACAAGTAACAAGACCAAGCTATGGTGGGTTCCGGGTCATGTTGGGGTGGAAGATAACGAAAAGGCATACGAACTGGCCAGAAAAGGTTCGGAAACACGCTTTACACGGAAAGTGGAAACTCTACTAGTTTAAATTTTTCTGCCCCACACGGCACAAAAGGTCTTTTTGGGTCGAAGTGCCCCCTATTTAATCGCCTTGGCAAGCCAGAATTAATAAAAAAAAAAAAAAAATGGCTTTCTGAAAGTGAAATAAGGCCATACGAATTCCTTTATCCATAGTGCAATAGGGCCAAGTACTAAAACTAAACCTCACACCTACTCCAAATCAAACATGGGGCATGTTACCCCTCTGCAACCCCGCTGCTTGGGGTCACTGTTTGATTTGGAGTAGGTGCGAGGTTTTATTTTTGAAATTTAGGGACTTATTGCACTATGAAATAACCCCCCGATTGGAAGTATATAATAAGTCCTCAAAAACCCATGAAATATGTCCCCAATTTTGAGGGTTTATTTCGTATGAAATAAATCCCCACCTCCATACAAATTTTGGGGAG
Organism: Portevinia maculata; assembly: GCA_949715645.1. NCBI lineage: Eukaryota > Metazoa > Arthropoda > Insecta > Diptera > Syrphidae > Portevinia > Portevinia maculata. The sequence goes on along the minus strand of OX454525.1, from coordinate 335,563,561 downwards.
TTATTTCATTTGGTGGGTTATTTCCGGGAGCCCTGGACAATGAGCAGGAAAGAAGAGCTAATTGTGGGTCATTTCGAAAGGAAAATATTCCGTCGGATATATGGTCCTGTGTGCGAGGAGGGCTAATGGAGTAGGTGATACAAAAGCGATGAGCGAGACCAAGATTCGGATGTAGCTCAAAATGCTAAAACACGTCAACTCTCCACGGGTCGTGAGCGCGTTTAGTAAGTTAGTATTAAGTCCGGTCCAATTGAATGTTCGCCACTAAAGTATTCTGCCGTAATTCAATGCACTCAAAAAACGCTGCCATTCCAGCTCCACGCCCGAAGATGAGGGACGTGATCTTAGAAACGAATATGAGAAATTAAGAAGAATGCTATCAGCGAAATTATGGATTGGATTAGAAGTAACAGATTGGAGATCAATTATAAAAATGAGAAAGAGGGTGGAGACAAACGGAGCCTTGGAGAATACCAGTATTTATTTGGTGGAGTTGCAGATTTGTATTTATCCAAATCACTTGATTTGAACGACCCGAAAAGTATTTTCTAATCCATTGAAAAAGAATGTCATCGATACCAAATCCACGCGATGCATCATTCTAAATCTTAGCTTTTTTTTCCACATAGAAATCCAAGAAATTCATTGAATTTCGCATTTCTTACTTAAGCTTATAACGTTATAATCATCACTTTAAATTAATCTTTGTTTGTTAAATAAAGAAAAATCATGACACTCACACGTTTATGAATAAATCTCATCCTGAGATAATTGCAAAGATTAGTCTGACGTATGCATATTTTGCTTGCTCGTTACATCTACATGTACGTGCACATTTTCACCTGAAACAATAGAAACTGACACACGATGGAAGACATCTTCTATGTTTGTCTGATGTGTTTGGTATTTGACCCGAGATAATCAAAACTAAATATTAAATTCTAATTTCAACACGTCAGAATTCATTAATTTTATCTCTTTTCTCACTCCTGATAAAGCTTGTCTGGAATAACAAACCTGGAGTATCATTCAAAGAACAGATTGAAATAAAATCCCAAATACAACAGAGGGGGTGCTAGTACGAGTATATCTGTTCGCACACTGGCAGAGCAGCAAAGCAACCAGCTCTGAACTAAACACATGCAGCTGCTCGTTTTCACATTTTGATTTGAAAATTGAAGAAGAAATCTCCACCGACCGAAAAATCTTATTGAAGAGGGTTAAGAAAACTCTGCAGCAACTTAAAACAAAAGTATTCCACCCTGCTACTGGTTAAGTAAACACTTCAGCTAGAGAATGAGTAACTTTGTGGATGGTCGTCCACCTTGTGCCTGTGCCTGTGGGCTTACGGAATCAAGGAGCTTGAGAACACATAGCAACCAATCTGATTATTGTAGTAGTGCACTTTACTAAAAACTTACTCTTATTTTCCAAAAGCAAAAAGGCAGATGAATGAGCTCATGAAAAACTTGCACGTACATGAACTGTGGAAGAAATCTCATTCACCTTCTGAGTGACCGCCTCACTTTTGTGGTTTCCCTTTGAAGTTTACTCAAAGTTTGAAATTTACAATGTACCTATTAGTGCCTAACTATGTGTGAGTGTGTGTGTGCTTTAAGTTTGTCAGGTTATCTGCGCGGAATAGGAAGTCCTGCACAGTTTTGCCATCGGTTAGTAAATTTTGAGCGTAGGTTTGGAGATGAACTTTTCTCAAAAAACATATAAACTATCATACAAGGTAGATTCAACTTTTTATTTTCTCTGCGTGCAACAGCGATCGAGCAAGGATCTTATGAATGCGCGTTAACTGAAGTTGATAAGGAGTTGCTGAAATCGGAAGGATTCATACAAAACTTAATTTCACAAAATTATATACCTACAAATAAGAAATATCCCCCATTGAATATAAGAAGCGAGGCGGGAGGCAATGGACGGGTTATTATGGTGCACAAATAGATTCAATCAAAAATAATGATGAAATGAGTTATCCCAGAATTCGTTCGTTTCGTTTATCTGACAAAGCTCACCTAATTAAAAGGTAACACTGGAATTTTATTTATTTTTTCTTTGAAGCAAACATTCGTATCCGACGATTTCAAGATTTGAAGGAGGCCAAAGAAAGTTTTCTTAATTATTTCCAAGAAATAATATGAGGATTCATTCAGATGAAGTTGTTTTAATACCATTAAAAGCATAATTGAACAAGGACTTGCAGAGGAGTGGTTCTTTCACGGATGTGGTGCGATGCGGCTAAGGGAGGGGACGGGTATCAGGAAATGCTTAAATCGACACAAAAGTTTTCTAATTATTTTGTCATTACAAAATGGAAAGAGCAGGGGGTGTGAAGGTGCTGAATATGGTGGCTTGTTGGTTTTCAAACAAAAATCGAAGTTTGTTTTCAAAGGAAGTACGCGCAAGGGTGTATAATTAGCATGGCGGCACTCGGCATACCCTGTGTCTGTTCTCTTCCCCTGATTGCAAAATTCATTTTCGTAAACGTTTTCCACAAATAATTTCAATGGTGCAAAGTTTGTTACATTTGAAAAGTCATTGCATAGGAAGCGTGAGTCATTAGCAAATCTATACGAGTGCAGGCTTGCAAGTATAGGTTATTTGCAGAAACTTATTTTTGTGTTCGCAGATTTGTTCAAAGCGTACGATGAAAATTGCCCTCAAGATCATAATCTTTCAGTAATTTGCTGCACTTTAACCTTAAATTGTAGTAATTGACCAAGGGCTTACTTGATAAGTATGTATGTTGATCGTAGTTTTGATATGGGTAGGTTCTGTTTTACATCCAAAGGCCGCACTAGAAAAGCTTACTCAGAAAAATACACATTCACACATATTACGTATTATTGGGCAGCGTGGTAATTGAAAATAGAATATAGTCGTATTTCAAAGTGCAGTGGTAGTCTATTCGCTTAGTGATTGGAAGGTAAAGGCCAAATCCATTACTTTATTTCGAATATATGTAAATCTTGATCTCCCTAATCAACTTAGACAATACCCATGGAGAAAAACCATACAACTGCATTAAAACACTCCTTTCCTATCTCTCTATTCTGTCTAAGCTAAGTAGCACCGAACAGCATGCGATGAAATATATCATTGCTAGGTACTGCTTGCTGTTCACAAATGCTTGCGCTGTTAGGTTATATTAGGTTAGGTTTATGTGGCTGTCGGCAGAAGCCGACACACTTAGACCAATTAAGGTCCATTGTGATACCACGTATATTATCTACCTCAACTCTGTAGATGGGACTGGCCAATGACACGCGGTTGTTCTCTAACGGTCACCTATCTACGTACTAACCGCGCCCAACGTCGTTTAATTACGGTGATCTGACGAGAACCGATTAACTCGACGTAGTATGGTCGTTGTTTAAATAACAGTTTGCGCTGTGTTCATAGCACTTTAGCGTAAGATAATAATAAAAAAAAAACTAATTAATCCAAACTCGGGGTGCAATAGGTTGAAGTGATAGTTCATAAATACGACAGTAAAAATCATCGCTTTTTCAGTTAATGTGATTATCAAATAAACAATCGCTTAACGCGATCGATTTTATGTGACACCTATTTAAGCCTCATTTTATAACATTTTATTGATCTAGTCGTATGTCGACCAGGGAATCCATTTGATCTCTCAAATGGATTCACTTAATTTTCACAGCGATATTGCAGACGGACTTTATGTCTTAGCGTCCCAGCAAGGCGTTTTACGGAAACTTGATTATAATTCAATTGACAGCAGCAGCCCAAGAGTAAAAATTAATATGAAAAGCTCCATGGGTATCTTCGGATTTGCGGACATGGCGGACATGTTAGACTGTGAATGCACAGGATACGCCAGGCAGATCTGTATGAAGTTGGACATTCATTTGAGTGTCCTAAATAGCGTTGCCCAAGCAGCGCTTTGGGCTTTATTTTAGCGCCAGAAAAATATAATGAAGGCGTCGCGCTTGATGCACGCTTTTCGTGTCATGGTAGTGCTTTTTTAAAGCCGCCCTGTGGAGTCTGCATGCAACCATTATACACGATTTCATTTCTGACATTTTCGTTCTTGCAGAAAAACAATAGACTTAAAATAAAAATACAAACAAACCAAAAACCAACAGACAATAATAAATTGAGGACTTTTATGTTGTCCAATATTTTGTGGTTCATATAGTTAATTTTTGTGTGGGTTCCCTTGGTCTACATGTTTTTTTTAAATCAAAATAAAACCACTTATTTCATTTTTCTTTCCCAACGTTTCGTCAGTTTTTCTGACTTCTTTAGGGATTTCCTTTATTTTATTGCATTTTTAGTTCTTTTTTTGTACATTTTTTTCAAAATTGTTTCTACAAACATATTATTATTAACAAAAAGAAAAACAAAAACGGTGCAGGGAAATAAGTCCACGGGAACTAAGTCCACTGAGGGAATTAGTTCCCATTAAGTGGGAAATAAAACCACTTTTTCGAAGTAGACTTAGTTCCCATGTAAGGTGGGAAATAAATTCCCAAAACTCTGAGTGGTTTTAGTTCCCTTTTAATGTGAAGTAAATTCTCACTGTCGACTAAGAACAAAATAAAATTAAAGAGTCAAGTAGGTACTTTGCAATTTTTATTAACAAAATAGAAATTAACTTCTAACTGAGACAGAGTAATATAGGTACCGTGACCTCGCACCTACTCCAAATCAAACAGTGACCCCAAGCAGGGGGGTTGCAGGGGGGCAGCTTGCCCCCCCCCCCCCCATATGCATTGCACTGTTTATGAGATTAGTTACGAAATCGCAAGTAGATTCCATAAATAGTGTAATGCATATGGGGGGGGGGGGCATGCTGCCCCCCTGCAACCCCCCTGCTTGGGGTCACTGTTTGATTTGGAGTAGGTGCGAGGTACGGTTTTGAAACTTTGGCTTTATGTCAGCATGATAAGCTTAATACTTTGCTTAAAGAGCGTGATAACTAACTGCACTTAACAGTTTTTTGTTTAATTCTAAATGTTGGATGTTAGTTCCCTCTTCTTATATTTGAATGTGGACCAAGTTCCCATAAAAAAATGGACTTAGTTCCCACTTAACATGGGAACTAAGTCCACTTCGCGAAAGTGGTTTTATTTCCCACTAAGTGGGAACTAAGTCCCTCAGTGGACTTAGTTCCCGTGGACTTATTTCCCTGCACAAACAAAAACCATTTGAAACACACTTTGTATATGCCAACACAGCAGAAAAGTTTAGGGTTCAGTCTTTTTTACTCATTGCTGGTAAATATTTTATATTGATTTTAAAAAATTATAGTGACCAAAAACGCACTCAAAAAAAAGATTACATAAATAATAAACTAGGCCAAAAAATCCGGACATTTTTAATTCAAACAAAAGAAAAGTAAGTCATAATTTTTTATTGCTTATCTGACAAATTTGAATACCTACTAAATACCTACTTATAAGGCAATACCTTAACTAATGTTTAGAACGGAGGTTCCATCATTCTTGGCATCTCGAACATGGGATTGGCATATTGGCGAATACTGCACCGTTGGCACCCGCAAAGCATAAAACAAACATTGAATTTATGTGTGTAAATATAAACATATCAATGTTGGCCAATACTGTACCAGAAAAAGCACTAACAAATGTTTCTAAAAATATCTTTGTATGTTGGAAACCTGTTTAGCTGGGAACCAATTTTCATGATTTATCTCATTTCTCATATTAATTAACCTGTGAAATTTGGATTTGATCAATAGCTACATATACTTTTTTTGGACATAATGTCAGCCGACTGGAGCACATAATGAGAGAGTGGGGTAATCTACACATTCCTGACTACCTGCTAAAAGCTATAGCAACTACCTAAGCAAGAGAACCCTACCTTATGGAAGAGCGGCCTAAAACTTACAAAGTTACGTGAGGAATTCCCCAAGGTTCAGATGTAGGACCTGTTCTATGGAACATAATGTATGATGGGATATTGAGAACACCGAGACTGAGCAGAGAACACATCATCGGCTATGCCCATGACATTGCAGTCATCACGGTTGGAAAAACGCTAGACAAAGTGTCTGGAAAATGCAGTCAGACCATTAGAAATATGAAAGTATGGCTACAAGGAGCCGGTCTAGAACTAGCAGATTGCTCCCCGTCGCGTGCGGAGGCGTTGCCTTTTTTTTGATTGCATTTTCGTGTGCCACTAAACGGACAAACATACCTACCGGCTCGCCAATACGTTTCGCGAAAAAAAAAATACAAAATCGCGTGTGTGTGAAAAAAGAAAAAAAAAATCCACACAGAGCCAGTGCCGTTGGCTCTTGGCAGTGCTGATAACAGAAAAAGCGAAAAAAAGCAACAGCGTAGGGTTTTCCTTCCGTCCCCCATCCCACTTCATCACTGTTGCTCTTTCTTGACTATTGCATGTGTCGTTCTATTATCGTTTGTGCACTTGCAATGCTTGGGTAAAGGCAGCATCGGGCGAATAGCGTGTCGTGAGTTGTTGATTTTGTTGGTGGACCAAAACAAATTACCGTACGGGCATAACACATGCGGTAAATTGTTTTGGAAATCTAACGTATATTTTCAATTCACGGCCTTTGCTTAGTTAGCGTCGGAGTTGTGTTTTTTTATGTTTGTATTTTGTAATGTGTAGGAATTTCGTTGTTTATGTCAGCAACATTCGTGGGTTGAGAAATTTTTTTTTTCATTATATGCCCATGTTTTTCACAACAAACCAGCTGTTTTGGCACTTAGTGAAACCCAGGTTAGCGTTGGTTCTGATTTAACAGAGTTTAGTCTACCTGGGTACAACTTATAGCCATTATTCTTTCCCCATCGCGGTATCGCCGTTTATATACGTAGTGACATAGCCTACCAACTTCAGCCTCAATATGGCCAATGTGCCAACCCAGAATTTAATTTCATATTGCTAAAATTCCATGTCCGTCGGCAATTAATCCACTACTGTTTTATTTACAGAAGCCCCAACTTGGACAGACATTCAACTTATAATGAATTTGATGCCCTGTCTGATTCTATTACAAGAATTGTGACCCTTCATCCTCGTTCTGAAATCGTTATTGCGGTCGATTTCAATATACACAATTCAAGCTGGCTTCGACATTCTGGTCGAAGGAAGGTACGTCGAGATCTTCGCTGAGGTAAATAACCTGACTCAGCTTGTAAATGAGCCGACACGAATACCGGACATTAGCAGCCAAACTGCCAATACATTGGACTTGTTTCTTACCTCTCACCCCGATAAATACGCTTTGAACGTATTATCGCCTCTAGGATCGTCAGACCATTGTATCATATCAGCAAATTTCTCGTACTCCAACCACATAGTTAAATAACAAACTCCTAAAAGAACCGTATGGCAGTACGAGAAAGCCAATTGGGAAAAACTAAACGGTTTCTTTAAGAGTTTTAACTGGTCGCTGTGCTTCCTCGACAGCGACGTGGATGCTGCTGCTGATATGGTCACAAACATAATTCACCTGGGTATGAAGTCTTTTATCCCTAACAGGATTAAAAGTATCAAACCCAAGGTTAACGCGTGGTGTGACTCGAGCTGCAAAGAGGCTATCAGGTTAAAAGAGGTAAGTTTTCGGCTATTCAAAGCCCACCCATCTGAGGAAAGCCGTAAAAAGTTTTAACGAGCCATAAATGACTGCAATGCCCACATTAATCGTGTCCATTTCTCCTATGACTAAAAGATGAGGCAAAAAATACTACAAAGTCCCACTGGTAGTAAAAACTTTTGGTCATTTGTTAAAAACATCAAGAATTCGGCCTCATCATCTATCCCGTCACTCATTTACAACGACATTCCAGCTGTCAGCTCTACAGATAAGGCCAATCTGCTTGCTGCTCACTTTGCAATCAGCTCAACGCTTCCAGATTGTGCTTCGTCTCCCCCTGTACTCGAGCGCGTAGAATTCACTTTCGCACTCGTACAGTGGCTAGAGTACTTCAAGATCTTGACGTTCACAAATCCGCTGGTCCAGATGGTATTTCCCCTATTGTTCTGAAGAGGTGTTCTTCTTCGCTGGCAAAACCATTGCGTAAGATTTTCCATCTGTCCTATTCTTCAGGACTCTTCCCGGGAAGATGGAAAACAGCATTTGTCCAGCCTGTACCAAAAAAAAGGCGAATCTTCTTCTCCCTCCTCCTACCGACCAATTGCGTCCCTTCTTTCTAAGGTCATGGAAACGCTGATAAACCGTCAGCTAATGAAATATCTTGAATCTCGAAAACTTCTTAATGACCGGCAGTATGGTTTTCGCAGCAACAGGTCCACTGGTGATTTGATGACACATCTAACCGAAAAGTGGAACCAATCTCTTCATCAGGGTGGTGAAAGTAAGATTGTTGCGCTTGATATTTCAAAGGCATTTGACAGAGTTTGGCATCAAGCTCTCTTTTCGAAAATCCGTGCATTTGGAATCGATGATACTCTTCTTCAATTGATTAGATATTATCTTTGAACGGTCCAATTTAAGTTGTTTTGGACGGTTTCAAGTCTGCAACTCACCAAATAAATGCTGGTGTCCCCCAAGGCTCTGTTCTGTCCCCGACTCTCTTTCTCATTTTTATAAATGATCTCCTGTCTGTTACTTGTAATCCAATCGATTCCTTTGCTGATAACAGCACCCTTAGCTTCTCATATTCGTTTCTTGGGTCACGCCCCTCATCTTCGGGTATGGAACTGGAACAGCAACGTATGTTAAGCTTATTAAATTCCGATCTTAACAGCATACTCAGTGGGGTAAAACCAATAGAGTGGAATTTAATGCTTCCAAAACACAATGCTGTCTCCTCTCATTAAAGCAAAACCCACACACACTGCCATTATCTATGAATGGCACTTGCATCGCTGAAACCGAAAGACTTTCCATTCTCGGTATGTGTGTTAATGACAACCTTCGTTGGAATGACCACATATTCGGTGTCGCCAAGAATGCCGCGAAATGTCTAGGCTTCCTTAAGCGTTGTAAGAAATATTTCACCCCTTCTGATCTGGCTACAATTTGTAAGGCGTTTATTCACCCGAAACTCGAGTACAACGCTCATATCTGGTCCGGAGCACCAATAACTTATTTGGAGTTACTTGACAGGATCCAACAACGCGCGATAAAACCGGCGACCGAGACATCGCGAGATCGATTGACTCTCTTAGTCATCGTCGTAATGTCTCCGGCCTTTCGTTGTTTTATCGTTATTTCCACCATAAGTGCTCAAACGAAATAGCCAGTTGCATTCCTCCCCTTGAACATTTCAACCGCAATACCCGTCATGCAAGGAATGCTCATCAGTTCACCCTCAAGCCTGTGTTCGGACGTACAGTGAAGTTCAAAGAATCGTTCCTCAGCCGTACAACACGAATGTGGAATGCTCTTCCCCGCTCCATTTTTCCTACACATTATAACCTAAAAGCATTCAAAACCAATGTGCATCGGTATCTCTGCTTTTCGTCTCACCCTAATTTCGTTAATACAATATAAGGGTCCCAACAAATCCCTTTAGTGCGCGCTTATTATAAAAAAAAGCAGGTCATAAGACGGAAGCACTGCTTATAAGTAGCAGGAGAAATATAGATCGTCTTACCATACACTTGGGTGAAAAACCATGGAATGGAGCTCACATATTAAGTAAGTACCTGGAAATGATATTTGGTCACAGGCTCAACTTTAAAGAGCTCGTGAAGTACGCCGGGGAAAGATTGTGTCGGGCACTTTCGAGGCTTATGCCAAACGTATGAGGACTCACATGCAGTGAGTAAGTCGAGCCTGATGTACGCGTCCCCTATATGGGCATCAGCAACGGATCGTAAAACGTATTTTTGAAGGATAAATTCGGCGAGTAGAATTGCATCGCTTAGAATATGCTGCGCCTTCAGAACTGTATCTGGGGAAGCGATCAGTGTTATCTCTGGCCGAATGCCCATCGACCTAGAAATAAAAAATTACAAATTATATTTGCTGCGAAGACGAATGAACGGGATGGAACGTGCCAGTCATATACAATCCCAAACACAGACAGAGAACGGCCAACATCTTAAGGATTTCACCGCAGCAGGAAGGTTATATTTGGTTGATTCGTTTTTTCTTTTGTTCGTCATGCTCTTGGAAAGAAAATTCGTTAAAATTCTAAAGCGAGAGAAAATTTGGAAAACTATAAAATTGGATATTTTTTTGTAAATACTGAACGTTTTCGGTAAAATGAATCTCTAAAAAAAAAAATACCAACCAAAATGAAATATACATTGCCAACAGCTTATCAGAAATTCACAAAACATAAATAAATTTATTGAAATTTCTACAGGATGCCGTCTGTCCGGTCAGCAAGTAGGTAATCAATAAAATTGTTTTTCTTGCCTTGCAATTGATGTCGAAATCCCAAGGAAAATTATTGCGCGAATAAATATTCAGGATCATTCGATTGCTCCTTGCGAAAAAATAATGAATTCTCGCAGTAAAGGTGTGAGCATTTCCAGATTTCTCGCAACGAGGTATATTCGAGAAATACGAGACAGGTAAAAACGATACGATGGAACCTAAATTACAGAAAACTAACAACATTAGCCGCGTTTTATTATCCCAATGATCTTGATACGGATCCGATCTGATAATAAAACGATCTGGATCATCAGTGGCAAGTTGTGGCAACAGTTGTTTTTAACACATAACAGACGATACCAGATATTTCAAGTTTCGATTGGCACTCAGCCATATCGCAAATATAGGGTACAATGTGACGTCACAATATGATCGCTTGTTGTGTCGGGGGTGTTGCCATTTGAATACAAATCAACATACATTTTGCACTCAATATTTTTTTTTCAGAAACTATGTTCAAATGTTAGGTTCAAATATGCAACATATTAACAGTATTGTACTGCTAATATTTCCATTAATTTTTGTGTATTATATTACGAAGCAAAACGTCTCAAAAGTCGCAGTGGTAAATTATTCGAATATGAAAATATGCTAATTGATTTTTTGTGTTATTAATAGTGTTTCATATTTTGGTCTGGCAATATTATTGTGTTCCTATAATTTCCAATAATTTAAATAAGCAACGCCACGAAAAAACAGGTAGTGAGTTTTGTAATTACATTTTGGATCACGATTAATGATCCCGATAAATAGCAAGATCCTGTGTTGTTTTTGTTTTACGTATTAAATTGATCCAGATCCAGATCCGCATGGATAATACAACACAGCTATTATTTAGACACTATCATTTATCACATACACACTTTAGTGAAAAGGGCCGTTACTGTCATGCAAACAAGTTTTTTTCAAATATCAGCCAGGTTCCACATTTCACTTTCACTCGAAATGAAATCGAAATCGAGCGAAAATTGATTTTGGTGTTCTACATTTCACTTTTATCGATATCGATTTCAAATTTTTCGAAATTGAAACAAAGTGAAATTGGCAGGTTCCACAATTCGATTTTATCGATTTGAAAGTGATTTCAAATCGAGCATTTCCATCAGTGTGAAATAGTGGAAACAGACGATAGACTTGTTTGAAAATATAAGTAAATAATAATAATAATTACATTAGAGTAAAATTCTTTCCATATATTTTTTAAAAAATTACATATTTAAAAAGGGGCAAGCATAAGAATACTTCACAGGATGCAATATTCATTAAATTTATGTCGATAAATAAGGACCTTTCTAGAGGATTCATGAAAGGCGATCGTGTTGTTGCAGATGCTCTTTGTAACGAGCTAAAAAACGATATTAATTGTCACGGTCCACCCAGATGGACGTAACTGACTGAACTGAGTTTTTGTTGTTTTTTATAGCCTTTTCAAATAAAGAGTATACCATTAGCAATATGGTTTCTTATTTGACTGGCTTTATTGAAATTTGCAGCTTCTTCCGTAAATTCGTCGTCTTCTTCAATTTCACTTGCCTCGTACCCTACCTCAAAACTCTCTTCTTCTTCATTTTGTAGCTTAAAGTATCTACAAATGTTGTGCAACACCACGGCTTTTACCACAGCACTCATTTTTTAAATAAATCGCGAAAACGAGACGAAATTTAAAACAAACAAATTATTTATTAATATATATTTTTGCGACGTTTCAAATGACAGATAAGCTGTTTTTAATTTCACTTGAAGTGATTTCGAAAAAGTTTCGAATATTATAAAATGGGTGAAATGTGGAACACGGAAAACGAATTCACTCGATTTACAATTTCACTTTCGATTTCATTTCACTCGTTTTCTGGAACCTAGCTGTATAGATTCAATTTTCGATTTTTTTTTCTTTTATCTTGATAGTTAAAATTTTTACCCGGTAAAACTGTACAAAATTTGATCTAAACTGTGCAAGCATCCAATAAAGAGTTGAAATGAATGAAACACAAATCCAAGCTTAATTAGAAAAGGTATCAAAATTGACCATTTTAATATAAACTGGAGGGTAACCTTGGACTAATGTAAACATTCCGGTTCGTTTAGAGCACTTTTGGCTTACATTTCAAATTCCACAATAACCCAAATATATATCTCAATGTTTTTATCCTATCAATTCATTATTCAACTAATTTTTTTCTGTCCCTTTTTGAAGGGACTGGAGCACTTTTATAACAACTTTAAGCTTTAGCAGCTACATTTGCGACAAAGTGATAGTTTCATACTCGTGTGAAAACAGCCAAGTGGTACGATTGTTTGTGTATGGTAGATTAAGATTTTTGATCATCTAAAGGGGAGAAGGGTGGAAGGGAGATTGCTGAACAGACAAGTTTTTAATGCCCGAAAGCTAAGCTAGATAAAGTAGGCGGGTGTATGTAGAATCATTGTGGCAGTTTCAACCTGAATAGACTTTTCATGACTGCAACATGAGTACGTTATTCATATTTCGTTGATTTACTTTCAAGGCATTCAACGAACAACGAAGGTATGTAGTAGGTAACCATTAAAATATATTATTAAGATTTCCTTGGTGAAAAGATAACAGCAAGTTTCCATATAAAGACGCACGTAGGGCTCCAGTAGCAGCAGCACCACCACCATCACGCCTTACTCGTAGTCACCTGCCATATCATTTATTTCGACAATTATACTCGGGAGAGATTGGTTTCTACAAAATGACAATTTCCAGCAAATGCGGTATGAAATTAAATTGCAATAAAATCGTGCCACTTCCTCGTATATGCATGCATGTGTACACCTAACCAACTTAGTCAGAGTGGAGTCACAGTTGTCATTGTCCTTGTTAGTTGCGAAGCGTAATGTGTGCTTTTGTTTCTGTTTCTTACGCTGCGGCTGTGAATGAGAGAATGAGAACGGATTCAAGGATCTATAAGAATGGAGGAATTACGACTTTATACATCCAAGTGGGGAGCTGTTATTTGGTACCTACTACCCCCAAGGCCATCACTTGCCTTGTATGGGACTTTGCAGGAAAATTATGTTTTATTTAATTCTTAGCTCTTACGGAACTCGCTTCCCCGGGCCCAGTTTCAACTCGCTTGCCTGAAAGTTGAAAATATAATTTGAAACATGTGTTTCTAATGAACATATTGCACCCTTGGTATGAAATTGTATTATGGTTTCGAATTCTGTGGTACCCCTCTGCAACATCAGCTTAATGTCATGCTTGGTCGTTACTCCCTTTGAGTGAGTGTGTGAGCAAACGTTCCTGCATGAAAGTGTACAAAAGGATAAAATGATTGTGGATCGTTGGTATTTGACGAAAAATGTGAGCTCTGTCAGTGTTCGTTGTTTGCCGTACAAACGAGGGTTGGAGTAGAGTCAGATCTTGTGACGAGGGAGACATTTGAATTTGTTCCACTAGTTAGGAAGCAAACAAAATCGGCACTCGTTCTAAGTTTAGTATTTGAACTCGTATGCGGTTAAGGACTCATTGCTGTGTTGCTTCGCTCCTGGTTATTGTGATGCCTTGGGTCGGTGCGTGTGAATTCATTGCAATAAGATATTCTGTCACATGTTTTAATTAATTTATTAAAACGTTAAATTAACCGATTCCAGATGTGCAATGGGAATTGACGGGAATGAGCTCAACTATACGTGTTGGGCTTTATGACGACAAGAAAGGGTGCCTTGCTGATATCGCTTCATGAATGTTTCGGCTTTATAGGTGTTGCTGCTGCTGTCTTTTATAAGCATGAATTATAATTCATTCTTCTGATTCTTATATAATTAGTTGTCGTACATTTTCTCATGTAGATAGATTTAAGTCATTTGGTATTTACGAACGAAACCATGAATAATATATTTGGTGACGCGCGTACGAGGTGATAAAAACCAGATTGATAGATAGATAATGTACTTAAGTATACAAGGTATGTTAATGTGTTTCATTTTAATAATTGATTGCATACGTAAGACGAAACTAAATTATATGTAGGTATGCAATCACTCAGGAAATGTTATTTCCATAATTAACTTGAAATGGGAATAAGGCAAATTTTACGGTGCAGGGAAATAACTTCACGGGCAATAACTTCACCTGGGCAATAACTTCACCTCGAGTGGGCAATACCTTCACTTTTTTTTGTGAAGTTATTGCCCACTGATGGTGAGCAATAACTTCATCCAAAATTTTGTGAAGTTATTTCCCACCTATAATTTGAGAATTTGTCTATTATAACTAAAGACCCTTGCACCCACTCCAAATCAAACAGTGACCCCAAGCAGGGGGGTTGCAGGGGGGCAGCATGCCCCCCATATGCATTGCACTGTTTATGGGATTAGTTGCGAAATCGCAAGTAGATTCCATAACAGTGTTTGATTTGGGGTAGGTGCGAGGTACGTTTCTTGAATTATCATAAAATGTTAAGAGAATTTATTTCCCACTAAAAAGTGTAGTTATTGCTCACCATCAGTGGGCATTAAGTTCACAAAAAAAAAGTGAACTTATTGCCCACTCGAGGTGAAGTTATTGCCCAGGTGAAGTTATTGCTCGTGAAGTTATTTCCCTGCACCAATGTTACTCGTAGTGGAGCCGGGGGTTGGAGAATGGGTGTCAATTCTTGATCACCTTTTAGATCAACTGCTCGTCTTTGACTGAAGTTGTCAATTATATTAAGAGACTTTTTGTATGCCAATTTTTAAATCTGGGAGAAATTATTAACCCCTGGCCTAACTTGTGTTTTATAAAGGAATAATAGTTGTTGTGCCCGTGCAGGGAAGGCCTTGGAATATCACAACATCAGCTTATGCCTGACATCTGACGGTGCACTTGTCAACTGCTAAGAAAAGCTATAGCACAATCACAATCAGGCAGACGGCAGGTTTACCATGTTCTGATTCGTAAATACTTTGTTAAACTTATTGCTGAAATTGAAAATGTATTTGTCTATCTATATATCTCCATAGCAAAAGCAAGTTTTGGAACATGCTCTCTTAGGTACAACAAGAAAGTAAAAGCATCTCGCCTTTCCTGAGAGAAGAATTTGAAATAGCAAAATCTAAATAAATATTGTTGAGACACAAAATATAAAGGTTTGAAATCTTAGAACTCTTCCGGGCAATATAATCTTATAAATCAAAGTGTATCAAGGATCAATAACTTGGCAGTTGATGAAAGAACTTCAATGACTGTGTGCCCACGTTGTTAGCGAAGAATAGACGGAGACATGTTTTCCAATGGTAAAATGAAATGATCTGTAGGAAAAGCACCGAAGATGATTCAGAATTACATAATGCCATATTTATGTCTGTTGTGATTAATTAATTACAATATTCGTGTTTTATTGGGATCTCATCTCAAGCTCAGCACTGGAAGTTCCAACAAAACGCTATGATCACTTTTATCTTCACCTTTAGTTTGAATGTCAAATTTGGAATACATATGGGATACTTAACTGTAGGTGGCGTTATTTTTACTCTTTGTGAAACAGCTGATTTCAGTGAAATTAAAATGTGTTGTTAGACATAATATTCCCAAAAGCAAGTCTCAAATTTATTATTCTCGCATATTAAATCTAATTTTACTTTCCAAATCAATTTTCCCAAATTTTCAGTTTAAATTTGTTTGATTTCCGCAACTCAGCTCAGATATTGAGAATCTTAGTTAAGGTTCGAACACCCGCGTGTCATATTTTTTTTTGTTGAGCATTCGCTGGAAGAAAAAATCATCGAAAGACATTGCAGAGCTAGTACGCGAGGGATGCTTCTGCAATACTGAGAGACTTTAACTCATCTAAAAAAACTCCCGGGGGACTGACATTCGCCATCCCGAATGAGTTTGCACCTAGTCGACGACTAATCGGCAATTTGTTTTTGAACTACATATTTGTTGAATTTAACAGATAAATCCGCCCTTTTGTCGGATTTCTAAACTTTTTTCTTGTTTGAAATCAATACCTGATTTCTTAGCCCTAGCTAACTCTTATAGATCAAGAGGTTTTACCCGTCTCAATCTCCTGATTGCATTGTCATTATTTAATAGTTCTGTTATTTCTGTGTTTACGTGGTTGAGAAGCCTACTTCTATGCCTTTGAGCAACTTTCTTAACTTCATCTTAGATCTTTATGCAAATCGGCATTGCGTATGTACCAAGGTGCATTAACTATGTTCCTTAGTACTTTATTTTGGAAAACCTGAATTGTTTGTAAATTTGTTTGGCATGTGCATGCCCACAACTGGAGCCCGTAGGTCCATACTGGTTTCAGAACTTGCGTGTATAGCAATAACTTGTTGTAGTTAGACAGGGATGAAATCTCCCAATAAGCCAATACATTTTACTGTATCGCATGTTCAACTCATCTTTTTTTTCTTTACGTGCGCTTTCCAGCGCAGCTTAGCGTCTAGAGTCATGCCTAGATATTTCGCTGTGTTAGAATATTCCACTACATTGTTGTTAATGTAGACTGGAATGTGTGGTACGTTTTTATACGTAAAATTAATATGGACTGACTTAAGGTCATTTAATCTAATCTGCCATTTCTTAGTCCATTCTGAAATATTGTTTATGGCTGTTTGAAGCTTTTTTGTTGCTATTTCGACAGTTGCTCCCACAGCAAGGACAGCTGTGTCATCTGCAAAAGTAGCTATGGTGGTTTCTTCACTTTCAGGAAGATCGCTAGTGAAAAGTAAGTATAGAACTGGACCTAGCACACTGCCTTGCGGTACACCAGCTTTAATGTCTCTTAATGTTGAGTACTCTGCCTCTTGTTTAATTCTGAAGAATCTATCTGATATATAAGACTCCAGAATAGTCGCATATTGCTTCGGTAGTTGCTTTTATAGTTTGTGTATCAGTCCTTTGTGCCAGACTTTATCGAAAGCTTGTGCTATATCAAGAAATACTGTAGAGCACACAATTTTCTCTTCAAATGCTTTTTCGATTCTATCTGTGATTCTATGCACCTGATCAATGGTAAAGTGCTTATTTCTAAATCCAAATTGGTGAATTGGGACTAGCAATTTTTCATCTATTATTTTTTGTAGACGTTTTACCAGCACTTTTTCGAAAAACTTGTACAACGTTGGTAGAATAGATATTGGGCGATATGAGATAACTTCGTTAGGTGGTTTGCCTGGTTTAGGTATCATTATTACCTCCGCGACTTTCCACATGCTTGGCACATATCTTAATTTAAATGCAGCATTAATAATCTGCGCTAGTTTTTCTATCTTCTATCTTCTTCGCACCTTATTTCGAGTCCTTGATAACCTTTAACTTAATAAGGTTTGAATACGTCTTCAAGATACTCAGCGAAAGTGTTTGCTTTCTCTTGGTTGCTTTTCGCCCAGTTACCTTCTCTGGTTTTTATTGGCGTAATGTGAGCTATTGGAATGTTAATTTTCTTCGTTGCTTTCCAGAACGAGTAGTCGGTACTAGCATCATTTGTAAGACTTGTCAGGTAAGTTTTCAAAGACTCATTATTCGATTCTCTTACAAATTTTTTGAGCTTATAATTTAAGTTGTTCAGTGTGGTCTTGTCGCTTGGCGCCCTTGTCTGTTGCCAGCATTTTCTAGCTTTCCTCTTTTCTGCAATAATTTCACATATTTCGGGAGGATAAGAGTTTTGTTTGATCTTTTTTGTTGTTTTGGGAGTGGCAGCCCACGCAGCTTTTTGTATTCTGAGCGTCAATATTTTGACTGCTTCTTCTAGTTGATCTTCTGCTGGAATAGCTGGTGATAGTTGGATACTTTCTTCCAACTTCTGTCTAAAGTAGTTCCAATCAGTCAGACTATTTACTAGTTTTAGGCTATGGTCTTTTATTATTATTTTAACGCTAAGTGTTAAGAGTATATAGGAATGATCTGATTGAAGATCATGTCCTTCCTCTATGCTTATTTTATTTGAAGATATATTTTTTGATAGAAAGAAGTCGACAAGATCTGGGGTTTTATTTCTATCTGTTGGCCAATAGGTAGGTTTTCCCGTTGAGTGATATTTGGCGCCATCTTCTTTAATTGCTTCATATAGTTCTCTGCCTCTAGTATTAGTTAATCTAGATCCCCAATACTTATTTTTGACGTTAATCTATTGTGAAATATTCGGAAAAGACTTTTAAAATCATTTTTTTAGTCTATAGCTAGGAGAGCAGTATACTGCTGCAACAGATATTTGTCCACTGCTCGTTTCTACACATATGGAAATTCCTTGAATGGAACATGATTGGAATTTTGCTTCTATATGGTGTTTTATTGTATTCTTTATTAACACTGCGGCCCCACCTTTTGCACAGTTATAAGGATGTGGGGAGTGATAGAATTCATATCCTTGCAGTTTGAAGTCAGTAATAAATTTAAAGTGCGTCTCTGAAATGAGACATATATCTATCTGGTGTATGTCAAGAGTCCCTTGCATCTCGTCCTTGCGACTCTCGATACCATTAGCATTCCATTCAAGATTTTTTATTTTATTCATCATGTCTGTCTTTTGGTAACAGCTCTTTTGTTGCTGTTTTGTCTCTCTAACAACAATATTCTATCTAATATCGTTTTATTCGATTTTTCCATGGAGGCAATCCTGTTTAGGATTTGTTTCATGAGGTTTTCCATGCCAGTGTTTGGCTCTACTTTGCGTTTTACCGTTTTATCTGCTGGTATTTGAGTATTTATTGATGCTGCCTGAGCATATGTCATTTTTGGACCAGCCGTCTTTTGTCTCGGGACCTTTTTAATTATCGCTTGGTCTTTAGGCTTGTGTCATTTCATGCCAAAAGTTCCAAATCCTTAATCTTCACTTTTTATACCCTATTCTAAGGGTATATTAATTTTGACGCATAGTTTGTAACATACCTTAATATTGCCCGTAGACCCATAAAAGTTACTATATTTATGATCAGCATCGATAGTAATGTCGATCTAGCCATGTCCGTCCGTCCGTCCGTCGGCAAAATTTAGGCCTTTAAACTGGGCCTAGAGAGCTGAAATTTTAACCATATACTCGCTTCTAGGGTCCCGAAATAATCAAGTTTACGAATTTTTGAAATCCGCCCACAAACTCAAAAAAACAAAATTTTGGAAACAATCGAATTTTGAGCTAGAAAGCTGAAATTTTTTATATATGATCTATGGCTCCTAAAACTGCTCGGGATATACAATTTTCAAAATCTGCCCACTACACGCCCACAATTAAATAAAACAATTTTATTGAAAAACCAAAATTTGAGCTAGGGAGCTGAAATTTATAATATATACTCTCTATGGGCCCTTTAAGCTCATGTGTAAATATTTTCAAAATCCGTCCGTCCACCAAAAAAGTTGATTTTAAATTGTGGGGGTGTCCACAATCTAAAATCAACTTTTTTTGCAAATCCAAAGTTTGAGCTAGGGAGCTGAAATTTATAATATATACTCTCTAGGGGCCCTTTAAGCTCATGTGTTAATATTTTCAAAATCCGCCCACTGACACGCCCACAATTAAATAAAACATTTTATTGAAAAACCAAAGTTTGAGCTAGTTAGCGTTTTTTTTACAAAAGCTTCGTTTTTTTTTGATAAAATCCTTTAAATGCTATATAACAAAATATGTAGAGCGTTCTTAACAATTCAACCATACTAAGACTTTTGTCACACCCACTTATGAGGGATAGGAATATAATAATATGAATAGGGTATCCAACAGTTCGCCCAAGCGGACTGTAGCCCGTCGCTATGTTTATGTTCACTCTTGTGCATATTTTCAGTTTTTGTTTGTTTTTTTTAAGATGTAAAGTTTTTCTAATCTGGGTATACACTTATCAATAAAACACGCCTAATATAGCAACTGGGTAGATAGGTCATGTGCGAAAAACACAAATTTTATCTTTTTAAATGTACTTATCTGGAGAATTCTGGTGTGCTCTACTGCGCACATACGAATGTGCAAAAACAACTAAGGCCCATTTTATTTAATCGAAGTTGAACATAACTCGGAGATTTTAGTTCTCAACTAGAGAAATTGCTTTTATTCACTTAAAGTTGACACGCTGAACTTTGGATATTCCGAAGTTGGGAAAACTGAAAGTTGATCAACTTAGGATTTGTTCAACTCCCCGAAATGGTAGAAGTTGTAGAGCAAACTTGGGATTTTACGTCAAATGTCAGATTTTTTTTCTAATTTCTGTTTTTGATTGCGCGAACTTCAAATCAAGTGGCGTAAATAATCAAATATTAATTTTTTAAAACTTAAACAATGTATTGTTCAAATTATTTCTGGGAAGATTAGCCATTGTTTGGTTTGGGCAGCGAAGAAGACGAGCGCAATTTGGTCTCTGAAAGACGGCAATACAAGATGCTACCACGCGTTGGACTGGAAAAATGGGACTTCATATATCGGTTTCATCTCTCAAAGCGAACGACAATGATGGTGCTCCAACTTATAATGAATTCGTTGCCGTACTACGAGAGAAGGTATTTTACGCCGAATAAGTTGGAGTTATTCGTACCTATATTCCATAGTGGTTTTCTTCTTCGATAGATCGCGTGAATTACGACCAATAACCCAATTATTAATCGTATTACGGTACTATGCACTCGGATCAATTCAATTTATCAAACCCAAGGTAAACGCGTGGTGTGACTCGAGCTGCAAAGAGGCTATCAGGTTAAAAGAGGTAAGCTTTCGGTCTTATAAGGCCAACCCATCTGAGGAAAACCGGAAAAAATTCAAACGAGCCAGAAATGACTGTAATGCCCTTATTAATCGTGTAAAATTCTCCCACGACCAAAAGCTGAGGCAAAAAATACTACAAAGTCCCACGGGTAGTAAAAACTTTTGGTCGTTTGTCAAAAACATCAAGAATTCGGCCTCGTCATCTATCCCGACACTCATTTACAACGGCATTCCAGCTGTCAGCTCTACAGATAAGGCCAATCTGCTTGCTGCTCACTTTACAGTCAGCTCAACGCTCCCAGATTGTGCTTTGTCTCCCCCTGTACTCGAGCGCGTAGAATACTCCATGGGACCAATCCACTTTCGCACTCGTACAGTGGCTAGAGTACTTCGAGATCTTGACATACACAAATCCGCTGGTCCAGATGGTATTTCCCCCATCGTTCTGAAGAGGTGTTCGTCTACGCTGGCAAAACCACTGCGTAAGCTTTTCTATCTTTCCTATTCTTCAGGGCTCTTTCCGGGTAGATGGAAAACAGCATTTGTCCAGCCTGTACCAAAAAAAGGCGAGTCTTCTTCTCCCTCCTCCTACCGACCCATTGCACTTACGTCCCTTCTTTCTAAGGTCATGGAAACGCTGATCAACCGTCAGCTAATGAAATATCTTGAATCTCGAAAACTTCTCAATGACCGGCAGTATGGTTTTCGGGGCAATAGGTCCACCGGTGATTTGATGACATATCTAACCGAAAAGTGGAACCAATCTCTTCACCAAGGTGGTGAAAGTAAGATCGTTGCGCTTGATATTTCAAAGGCATTTGACAGAGTTTGGCATCAAGCTCTCTTGTCGAAAATGCGTGCATTTGGAATCGATGATAACCTTCTTCAATGGATTAGAAATTACCTTTCGGACCGTTCAATTCAAGTTGTCTTGGACGTTTTCAAGTCTGCAACTCACAAAATAAATGCTGGTGTTCCCCAAGGCTCCGTCCTGTCTCCGACTCTCTTTCTCATTTTTATAAATGATCTCCTGTCTGTTACTTCTAATCGAATCCATTCCTTTGCTGATGACAGTACCCTCAGCTTTTCATACTCGTTTCTTGGGTCACGCCCCACTTCTTTGGGTGTGGAACTGGAACGGCAACGTATGTTAAGCTCATTAAATTCCGATCTTAACAGCATAACTCAGTGGGGTACAACCAATAGAGTGGAATTTAATGCTTCCAAAACACAATGCTGTCTCCTGTCATTAAAGCAAAACCCACACACACTGCCATTATCCATGAATGGCACTTGCATCGCTGAAACCGAAAGGCTTTCCATTCTCGGTATGTATGTCAATGACAACCTTCGTTGGAATGACCACATATTCGATGTCGCCAAGAACGCTGCGAAATGTCTAGGCTTCCTTAAGCGATGCAAGAAATATTTCACCCCTTCTGATCTGGCTACAATTTATAAGGTGTTTATTCGCCCGAAACTCGAGTACAACGCTCATATCTGGTCTGGTGCACCAATAACTTATTTGGAGCTACTTGACAGAATCCAAAAACGCGCGATAAAACTCATTAGCGACCGAGACATCGCGAGATCGATTGACTCACTTAGTCATCGTCGCAATGTCTCCTGTCTTTCGTTATTTTATCGCTATTTCCACCGTAAGTGCTCTAACGAAATAGCCAGTTGCATTCCACCCCTTCAACATTTCAACCGCAATACCCGCCATGCAAGGAATGCTCATCAGTTCACCCTCAAGCCTGTATTCGGACGTACAGTGAAGTACAAAGAGTCTTTCCTCAGCCGTACAACACGAATGTGGAATACTCTTCCACGCTCAGTTTTTCCTTTACATTATAACCTACAAACATTCAAAACCAACGTGCATTGGCAACTCTCCTTTTCTTCTAATCCTAATTTCCCTAACGCCCGCGCTGTGTAGCCAATACATGATAAGGGTACCAAAAAAATCCCTTTAGTGCGCGTAAATTATAAAAAAAAAAAAAAAAAAATTGTCGGTGGCAGATTTCATTGCGGTAAGCATTGCCACCGTGCATCATATGCTGAAACGAGTGTCGAGAGCGATTGCCAATCTTTCGCCACAATTCATTCGTATGCCGGAAAAGCAATTGGAACTACTGCAAGCAGCACGTGACTTTTTTGCAAAACCAAAATTCCCTCGAACTATTGGTGGGATTGATTGTACGCATATCCGAATTCAATCACCAGGTGTAACTGACGCAGAGAATTTTAGGAATCGTAAGGGATAGTTTTCCCTAAATGTTCAAACGGTTTGTGCTGCGAATTTGAAGATAAACGATATCGTTGCTCGTTGGGGTATAGCTCACATGTAAAATATACATTTCAAATCGGTTTTTAATTTTGTATGTGCTCCTTAATAGGGCTCAACGCAGGATCAGCGCATTTTCAATATGTCTAGTTTGAAAGCTACGAGTATCTTACGACAACTTTTCTGAATGTCACGAACCCCATCGAAAATTTATACATATAATGAATCGCAGATTCGCACTCGCAACGTTAGTACGGCATTTGGAAAAGGCGTTTTCCAGTGTTGGCCACTGGCTTAAAGTGCAGAGTGGAAACTGTACAGTTAATTACAATTGCTTGTGCCGTTCTCCACTACGTAGCTATTGACCGAAAGTGTACGAATTTTCCGATATGCTAGCCCTCACATATGTTCCTTCGGGTACGCCTTTGCAAACAACATCAACAGTCACTGACAATGTCCGCTCTCGATTGGCTCGCACATATTTTTAGCCGATTTTAGATCAAGCTTAAAACAGTCTACATCAATGTAGAAGAATTAATGACAAAAGAAAAATAAACAAACTTCAAAAATGTATGCTTTTTTACATATATTTAATAAAAATGGTATCTAGATATGAACTTAATCATAAAAGGATAAAAGTATTCTTTTTTTGCTGCTGCTGTGGGGAATGATTATAAAGTTTCCATCGGATTTGATGGTGTGTGACGGATCGGCACTTTTCAACGTCCTTGTCTTTATTTAAAGCGGCCAAACGAACACGATTAAATTCTGTGTCGTGAAGTAGTTGAGCCTTTGACCGCTGTAATTCGATGGCCGAACGTTCTTGATCCAGCGCAGCTCGATCCCGATCAAATTCAGCCCGTTCGCGCTCGAACTTATACCGCTCTCTCTCACATTTCAAAATTTCTATTTCAATATAATTCAACAAGAGCTTAACGACGAAATGCATATGCTGTGTTGGTGCATTAGATTCACATGCAGTCACACCGATTTTCTGCATAGCAAATTGCAGCGTTGCCCCATTATTATCTTGTCTGTCTAGAGATAAACTGAGCGATGTTATAAAGCAAATAGTTTTCTAATTAAGAAAAAGTTCGGGTGGTTTATCAGTGCTGACAATATCGCAACGTAGAATGTTGGTGCATTGCAAGAATAACTCTAAACCTACTTGGAACAGTGCTGCCGATGTGAAATCATCATCAATTCATTCATCTATGACAATTTTTTTCTTATATGTTTCGGTAATATACAAAATTTGTTTAAAAAAGTCAAATTTTCAAAATGATCGTATTAAGGCAATTCGAGTGCAGTTTTCACATTTTTTTAAATATGCAGTCAATTTTTTGTAAAAACCAAAACTGTCAAACAATTTATGAACTTATAAAAAAATACACAAAATGGAAACGAAATACTTTTTTATACGCACTGTTTGGTAACGGCATTCGTATTCGTGTAGTTGTGTTATCTGCTGGTGTGTATTTAACACCACTATTGCAAATTAAACACCTAGGTGATGTTATTTCCAGAAGAAATTATCTCTGATTCGCCCCATTATCTCAAAGAACTTTTTGCAGTAATGCTATGGTCTTCTCTCAGTTGTTCGGTAATTCTTTCCTCTGGGAAGAACATAAAAATATTTTTGTTGATGATGTGAAAATGCAGGTAGAAATGGAATGCCATGGGCTGGACATAATTTACTGCAAGAGCCGTGCAGCAAGATGATTTTCTATGTAAAATGGCACATTGCTCACTGCAAGTCAATTTTGATGCAAGTTCTCACCGATTGTAGTAGAAGAGCACAATTTGGTACAACTTTTCCGGTTTGACATTTAGTGCTGTGAAATTCTATGACAATTGGCGCGTTCAAATTGCAAGTCAACTGCAAGTTCACTACTAATTAAATGTCTATCACTTGCCAAACGATGGTCACGTGAGTTATTTGATCAATGGGGAAAGGTAAAATAGTAGTCACTAGTAGTTGACTTGTAAATTGAACGCGCGAACAGGCATAAATTTCTTGTAGCATCCAAGCATTTTTTTACTCACGCAATCCAACTGCAGAACCTTATTCTTCTTAGTATTAAAAACATAAGCAGCACGAACACCTTTGAGGAAAAGCTTTTCAGTATTTTGCCGAATATGTCCAATAACTTAGTTTACCTATGTAATCTTTGTCTTTCAATTCTTTCCTTCTCATCATGACGTAAATTTAAAAAAAAAAAAAACCTAAAGCAACATTATTAAAGCATGTTCAACTTTAGATATAATTTATGTATTTAGAGATATTTATTACGTACAATGAATTTCAAAATAAATAAACTATCAAATAATAAATTTCAAAAGCCTACTACTTCTTCTACAAATAATTCAAATATGTAATTCAAAATAGTTCTAATAGGCTGCACAAATTTCCTAGAATATTGTATCAGTAAATTAACCCTTTGAAATAAACACAAAAGATATCCTAAAAAATATTTCTTTTCAAGTCTTGTCAACCCAAATATTTAACTGAAATTGTATTCAAAGTATGTAAGTAACTTATTTGTTTTTGCAATTTATGTTAAGCCCCTCCGGTCCTTGATTAATTAACTCGTTACTTTGGCCATTTTACGCCAAATTCAAATGTCTTAGTATCTGTGTAGACTCATTTTTCTTTCAGCAATGATTTAAGTAAACCACAAAAAAAAGCAGGGGAGAATCAGGTACACTTGGATTTAAAATTTCTTAAAACAGCCATACTTTCAGTTTTAAAGCAAACCCTCTTCAACTCTTGTTGGCGATGAGTTAAATCATTTGATACACTGAACTGAACAGATTAAATGATAGGTGACCTTCATCTCTCGTATTATGTCATTGGATTTGGAATATATTTAGGTTAAGTTAAAGAGGTAAGACGTTGTAATAGATGTTTAACTGAGAAAGCAACAGTCATCCAACATTATTTTTTCCACGACTTACAAAAGCAAGATCCGAAAACATATTTCTATACCCATTTTTTTGTTTTAACAATGCATGTGAATTTATAAATTAAATTTTTAAAATTGCAAAAATTAATTATTTTGATGTTAAAAAAACAATGTGGCTAAGTTCTCCTCATATTTTTTAAACAAATTTAACCTACTTTTTCTTTAACCATTTCGTCATAATTTCCTCTAATTTGTTCCTGATTTCTTGTTGTTGAAAAAGGTAAAGGGTTGCAAAAAAAAGTTTTTTGAAAGAAAAAGAAAAATTTCAATAATGGGCCTAAACTGTGCAAAGAAAAAAGCACTAGAAGGAAACAAACAAGAGATAATAATCCCAGCTAGCAAATAAGTCCCCCAACCTAAGTGGGCCAATTTTACACAGCGCAAACACAAGATATGAAGAAAAGTTAAAGAAGAAAAAGGCAAAAGCAAATACTCAAGGTTACGCAACCCATTTTTGTTAGTCATTTTTGTACGTAACAGTAAGAACTGCAAACAGTAAGACATACCAAGACGAGATACAAAGCCCAACCTCTTCCTTTCTCATGTTTCCTTTTAATTTCTTCTTCCACTCGTATTCGGCATTAAGAGAGAAATATGCTTCGCATTTAAATTAGATATTTCAGGAAGTAACCCACGACACTCCGTCAACAAATACTTTTCCTGACTTTTGATACCTATGACGTTATACTGTTTTTTTTTTTGTATTTTCAAGTCAAGAAGCGCGAATCATTTTTTGAAAAATGTTTCATTGAAAACAAGCTCTAATTATTGCAGCTGCTCTTTTGAGGGTGAAAGGTTGCTGCACCTGCACCTGATGTTCTGACTACGAATACGTTGGGTACAGTGCTCGCAAAAGCGCATCACTGATGTATTAAAACACATTGGTGATTTGTTAACGCATTCATTGTAGATTTGATCCTTATTATTTTGATTGACGTTATCAGCCTGCGGGGTGATTGTTTGATTGAAATCACGTGATGGAATTTCAAGTCTCTAAAATGTGCGAAATAACATTATAATTGTATGTGACAGTGGTAGTTCCATTATTTATTTACTTGCCGATTGCAAAGTGTAGAGCAATCAATTTAAATCGAAACGACTTTGTAGGAAATTGGACTGAGGTCAATTCGAAATTGAAGTAGATTTTCATTCTATGGTTTTTCTTGGAATAACAGCAGACTTCTGTACTCCGTCTCAGACGTCACTGTTGCGGTTGATGTAAAACCACACATAAACGACGGAACAAGGCAAGGATATTTCAGCACTTAAGTGTGGGAATATTTCCAAATTGTGTAAGGTTTTGTTGGAACTGGAAATGACTTAGGTAAGTATTATCTAATTTGTTATTGATGGCCTGGTTTTCTCGAACGTTTGAGTAATTTATGTATTTGATGAAGGCAGTTTGTTTTTATAGCAGTAATTGCTTGTGGGAGCAAACTCGACGAATTACATTTATTGTGATTGGTGAAGTTTTTAAAGAGAAAAAAGAATAAACTGAATTGGGAATTCCTGCAATTTAGATTTCCACAACTGACAATTTCAGAACTTATGGCATACCAGTATACACTTAAAGAAATATAGAAGAATTTATCGAGCTGGTATTTGGTGTAATTGATCGGGGATGACCGAATAGTAGGTACCTATTTAGTCTGAATAGCGCAGAAACCATTGAAAATGCACAAAAAACAGAAATCAGCCCAAGCATGAGGAAAAAATTCATCAAAAATTGGAGAAAACAGACAATTGACTAAAAACGAGCCAACTATTTTATGTGTTTTAATTTTGGCGCAGAAGCTCATGAATATACCAGCAATTAAGTTGCGCACAGATTGGGTTATAAAGTCGAGGACCTCAATCAAATGCACAGGAACTGTTACAGTGAGGCTTCGATTAAATTGCGTTGACTGGAACTTTCAGAGCCAATTTAGGAAGCCGGATCAGAACATTGGCAAGTACAGGGTGGCGCACCAATTGTGCTACAATAAGACATTCAAATAACATTCTTTTGTAATCAATGTATATAATTTTGATTTTATTGTATAGAAAATTCAATTTGGAGTTGGAGTGGAATTTCTGGATATTAATTTGTTTTGGAATTTTCGTCGGAGCTCTGCCATAACCGGTCTGGCAATGTGTGCAGTTGCTCCATTTTGGTGGAACCAAATGCTGTTGCAACGGATACTTCTTCGGCACGGTCCCCACTGACAGTAACTGTTGCACCGTTTTCTACAAAGAAGTATGTCCCCACAACGCACCTTGATGAAAAGTTTTGTGTGCAGTACCGTCTCATGGAATATTTCCTGATTAGATTCACTCCAAAAACGTCAATTTTGATTATTTACATTGCCGTTAAAATCAAAATGGGCCTCATCGGACATAAACAAGCAATTTATCAAGCTTTTGTCTTCTTCGATCATTTCAATAATTTTTTGCCAAAATTCCAGACCAATAGGCAAATCCAGAGGGTTTAATGTCCGTCTGCTAACTCCAATTTGTGGCGATAAGTCTCAAGTCGAAACGCTTGGATTTGCCTGAAATGACGATGCTACAGCGGCGAATGTGTCTTGAACGCGAAAATAGGGATCTCGATGGTACAGTCTTCGTGCGATGCTTCCATATTCGGCAAACGGGAGTCGGACAGAATCCCGAAAAACGTAATCCCGAAAGCCCAAAATCCCGAAAATCCAAAATCCCGAAAAGCCACAATCCCGAAAACCCACCATCCCGAAAAGCCACAATCCCGAAAATCCAAAATTCCGAAAGACCAAAATCCCGAAAATGAAACTAAAAATTTTATTGTAACAACAAAAAAATTTGGCAAATTTATTTAACAAAATAAACAAAATAAAAAACTTCAAATAAATAAAACATAACAAAAACAGTTCAAGTCTTACAAAAACATATCAAAAACGATCCATGACAAAACAATATTTAATACAAGTTCATATTGTACGCAATATCTGAGATAACTTATTTCAGAACTCTTTCGCTGCTCACACTCAAAGTAAAATGTATCCTTGTATTTTTTGTAGCCGTCAATAAGCAGTTTCTCACGCTGTTTGTTGGTTTTCACGATGGACACGTTCATTTCTACTTAAGACTTCAAACACAAAATATCACTGATAATATGAAGTTTTTAATTATAAAGGCATGCACGATACTCACTTTGTATTACGATGTTCACTGTCTAACAAAAATCTAGTCGGTCAAATATCACACTAATTGAGATCAGCTCAACTGAATGCACATTGCGAATTGCATAACATTGCAACGCAAACAATTGCAAAACATTATTACGGTAAATGGAATGGACAAACACTTGTCTATTTTACATTCAAAATAAAATAAGAATCCCGAAAACGAAATCCCGAAAAATTATATAAAATGACAAATTTGCGCAAATTTTTCATTTTATATAATTTTTCGGGATTTCGTTTTCGGGATTCTTTTTTCGGGATTTTGGCTTTTCGGGATTTCGGCTTTTCGGGATTTTGGATTTTCTGGATTTTGGGTTTTCGGGATTTTGGATTTTCGGGATTTTGGATTTTCGGGATTTTGGTTTTCGGGATTATGTCCCCAACCCTCGGCAAACATGTGTACCAACCTCATAATGGTCCATCTGCTTTGGACGAAAATGAAGGACTGCGAAGGATGGTACCGCTGCACTATCCAAATCCTCTTTTCAGTATCCCAAGCATTCATTTTGATAAATCTAAATAGCAAACTGCCAAGTAAATAAAAATAATAGCCGATTACTCACACAGAAAAAAAGTTATTACGTTTTGTTTTTGTAGCACGATTCGTCCGCCACCCTGTACCTCTAGGTAGGGATGCGAAAAACCTCTCGGTCAAAACCGAAACCGCTTATTTTGGTTCGGTTAAACTAAACATTTTCTTCTCGCTCACGTCTCGTTTATTCTCAACATTTTCGACCGCTTCCACCTTCTCTGTAAACATTAAGTCATTAGCTAGTAAGTGTAGTGGTAAGAAGGTGATACCACTCAGAAACTGCACACACTTCCTTAAAATTATTGCTTTTTTAGAAGTCAAACGCAAGCTTACTTAAAAAAAGCTAACTTTTGGAAAATACTTTTTCATAACTTCACTAATTGGCTTGTTTCTTCGTTTATTTTGTTTCTATTGTGTTCGTCTCGCTGTTGTTTTCATTTTTGACGTTTGCTTAGTGGAGTTGTTGCACAACAGAACCTTATTGCAATACGAGAAAGCCTATTGAAAAGAACAATATGGTTTGTTTAAGAGTTTTAACTTGTCGCTTTGCTTCTTTGACAGCGACTAGATGCTGCTGCTGATATGATAACAAACATGATTCACCTGGGCATGCAAACCTTGATCCCTCACAGGGTAAAAAATGTCAAACCCAAAGTAAACGCGTTGTCTGTCTAGAGCTGCAAAGAGGCGATCAGGTTTAAAGAGGTTATTGTTTCGGTCAAATAAGGCCAAGCCATCTGAGGCCTAAACGACGCAGATATGACTGCATTATGTTGCCTACATCAATCAAATTTTTCTACGACCAGAAGCCGAGACAAAAAATATAACGAAGTCCCACGGGAAGTAAAAACTTTTGACCGTTTGTTAAAAATTAAGAATTCGGCCTCTCATCTATCCCGACACTCATTTACAATTTAACAATGCATTTCGAGCTGTCTCTCTCTCTCTTTGGGTAAAGCAAATCTGTTTGCTGCTCACTTTGCAAATAGCTCAACACTCCCAGAATGTGCTTTACCTATCTCTAAACTCGATCGCGTAGAATACTCTATGAAACCATCTACTTTTGCACTCGCACAGTGGCAAGAGTACTTCGAGATCTTGACAAACACAAATCAGCTGGACCAGATGGTATTTCTCCCTATTGTTTTAAGGTGTGTTCTTCTATGGAAAAACCACTGCGTAAGCTTTTCTCCTTGCCCTATTCTCCAGGGCTCTTTCCGAGAAGACGGAGAACAGAATTTCTCAAACAAAGGCGAACCTCCTTCTTCTTCTTAGAGACCTATTGCACTTTCGTCCCTTCTCTCAATTTCATGGAAATGCTAATTAACCTTCAGCTTATTAAATATCTTGAATCGCTAAATCTTCTTGATGGCCGGCAGTACGTTTTCGCTGCAACAGGTCAACTAATGATTTGATGACTTAGATAACCGAAATGTGGAACCAATCTCTTCACCAGGATGGTAAAACTAAGATCGTTGCGCTGTTTATTTCAAAAGCATTTTTTAGAGTTTAGCATCAAGCTCTTTTGTCGAAAATGAGTGCATTTGGAATCGATGATACTTTTCTTCATTGGATTACAAATTACCTTTCGGACCTTTCAATTGAAGTAAGTTTGGGCGGTTTCAAGTCTGCAACTCGCCAAATAAATGCTGGTTTCCCTGAAGCTCTGTTTTGTCTACGACCCTCTTTCACATTTTTACAAATGATCTCTGGTCTATTACATCTACGAGTAATTCAATACATTTCTTTGCTGATGGCAGTACCCTCAGATTCTCATATTCGTTTCGGCTGCAGGAAATAACGCCCCAATGAAATAACCCCCAAAATGAAAAATGAAATAACTCCCCAAAATTTGTATGGAGGTGGGGATTTATTTCATATGAAATAAGCCCCCAAAATATGGGGCATTGCACTGATTATGGAAATCCCATATGAAAATCCCATAAACAGTGCAATGCGTATGGGCAACCCCCCTGCTTGGGGTCACTGTTTGATTTGGAGTAGGTGCGAAATTTTATTTCAGCACTTAGCCTTATTGCACTTTGGGTAAATGAATTCGTATGGCCTTATTTCACTTTCAGAAAGCCGTAGTGAGTCATAACA
Organism: Portevinia maculata; assembly: GCA_949715645.1. NCBI lineage: Eukaryota > Metazoa > Arthropoda > Insecta > Diptera > Syrphidae > Portevinia > Portevinia maculata. The sequence continues at coordinate 335,531,446 of OX454525.1, read as the reverse complement.
CCTTGAACCCTTGAAATCCATTTTGGGGAATTATTTCATACTTATTTGGGGACTTATTTCATACCATTTTGGGGACTTATTTCATCTTCGATTTGGGGAGTTATTTGATTTTTCATTTTCAACGCTAAGAACATATCTTGGGGATCAATATTAATAAATACAAGAGGAAGAGAACTCCTTGAATATATAAAAAAAAAACAATGTTTACTACCATTCAACGGGAAATCCTACTTACTGGCCCACAGATAGGAATAAAATCCCGGATGTTGTCGACTTCTTCTTAACTAAGAATATTTCCTCAAATACTACCCAAGTTGAGGAAGGGCCAGATCTTGAATCAGATCACTCATCTGTGCTGCTAACACTTGGTAATAAAATTATAATGAAGCAACACAACCCACGTCTAGTAAACAAACTCACTGACTGGACATATTTCAGATATTTAATAGATGAACGCATCGAACTATCCACAACAATTAATACAATAGAGCAATTAGAAAGTGAAGTACAGTCCTTCACCCTAGCTATACGAAAGGCTGCATGGGCTGCAACGCATGTATCCCAACGAAATTTGCGACATTATATCAGAAAAGAGACGAGCTCGCAAACGATGGCAACTGTCAAGAGCTCCAAGTGATAAAAGTAGAATTAATAGCTTAACCAATAAGCTCAGAAAAAAGATAGCTGAATTTAAAAATGCATCGGTGGAAAGATACTCGTACCTTACAAATCTGACAAACGATGCTAGTATAGAATTCACTCTGTGGAAGGCTACACAAAAAATTAAAAGACCAACGGCATACATTCCGCCAGTGAAAAACAGCAGTGATAACTGGGCTAAAACAAACAAACAAAAGGCGGATCTATTTGCGGAACATCTTGAAAACGTTTTCAAGCCATACGACGATAATGATATTTCCCAACAAACGGAAGAAATGTCCGAAGACGAGAGATCGATTCCAGCAGTAACCTCTAGGGAAATAGCCAAAGAAATAAAAGAAAAGATCAAACCGAAAAAAGCCCCGGGATTTGATCTAATAACGGGTGAAATTCTGAAAAAAACTGCATAAGAAAGGTATGAGAAAATAGCACAGATAATAAATACTGCGTTCAGACTAAGGTATGTTCCGCGCTTGTGGAAGGTTGCGGAAGTTATCATGGTACCTAAGCCGGGAAAATTGCCCAGTGAAGAAACGTCATATCGGCCGATATCATTGCTGCCAATCCTGTCTAAGCTATTCGAAAAAATGTCCCTAAAACGACTTCATCCGATTCTAGAAGAAAAGACACTGTGACCATCACTTTGGATTCAGAAATAAATACTCAACAAACGATCAGGTCCACAGAATAACTGATATAATAGAAAAAGCTTTAGAGGAAAAACAAATATGCTCTGCCATCTTCGTTGATGTAACACAGGCTTTTGATAAAAGCGCAAAGAATTAATCCGTAAGCTACAAAAATATCTTCCAAAAGAGTACCATAAAATACTAGAACACATCAAAGCTGGAGTACCGCAAGGTAGTGTGTTGGGACCAGTACTGTTCCTTCTATACACGAACGACCTACTACAAAATGACGAAACTACTGTTGCCACTTTTGCAGACGATACTGCTGTACTTGCAGTAGGAAAAACCGCACAGGAAATTACAGAAAACCTGCAAAGGAAGTAAATGATATATACAAATGGACCAAAAAATGGCAAATAAAATTAAATGAACTAAAGTCGGTTCATATTAGGTTAGGTTTAGGTTTATGTGGCTGTCGGCAGAAGCCGACATACTTAGACCAATTTAGGTCCATTGTGATACCGCGTATTTTTTTATTTACCTCAACTCTGTAGATGGGACTGGCCAACGACACGCGGTTGTTCTCAAGCGGTCCCCCATCTACGTACTAACCGCGCCCAACGTCGTTTAATTACGGTGATCTGACGAGAACCGATTACTTTAGTTTACTTTTAAATTCATTTTTATTAATTATTAGCTTATATCAACTTAAATACTAGACAAAAATGATTAAATCTAACTTAAAATTAACAGGATACTTATTCTAGATTATTGATCCTTATGCGGACGCCCTAAACTTAACTCTTTCTTATAATTATTGCCTTTCGGCCTAAAAACTATTTTACGAACTAATCTTACATAATTATGTTTTCATCGAGAAAATTGTTAAGAAAACTCGGAATCTTTATCAAATTTTATATTTTTATATAAAAAAAACAAATTACAAACTACCTACTCTACTTACTTAAACTACTTAGCATATTCTAACTATAATTAGGATTCTGAGCACTCGTTGCCTGGCGCAACAAGTGGTCAAAATCCCAATTGCTTTCCGAGCGCCTGGCAGTCGTCAACGTGCACACGCGCCGCCGTGAGCCGACTGAAGCCTTACAGCGTCAGTCAACTCCCGGAAGCACCACCACACGTTGGCGAGCCCGGCCTCTCCCAAAAACGCCCTAGCTGAATTAATTTAACTTATAAGCTAAGAGGATGTTACCTAGAGAAACGCACCGTCCTGGGAGGGCATGTTGACCCCTCCCCTCTCAACAAGCCACCAAAATTCGGCGAATTGCTTTTCCGTGTCGAATATATCCCTCTGCGATATTGCGGTACTAAAACGGAGGAGCTCATGAGCATTGGCGACGTCCCCGTATTGGCGGAGCCGCTTATCTCTCGCGCTGCGGTAGCGATGGTATAAGACCGGGATACCATCCCTCGTCTGTACCAGCCCTTTTGAATCAATATGGATAAATGCCTCTGGCGGGATAAAGCCAGACCGGAGCGTACTCTCTATGTACATTTGATTGGGGTAGTAAGCCCCAAATATCAGACTATTGTCGCTGGCCATCGCCCTTGCAACGTGCCTTCGAGTGACCTTAATGAGGAAATTGTCAATCCTATTCAACTGAGCCCCATCGTATAGGACCTTGTTGGGATAGTATTTTATAAAGTTGGATTCGGGCGTTCGGAACAACCGGAGACAGGTCCTAAGACATTGTCTCTCCAAAACCCGAATCTTTTCCATATAACTAGGCGCTATATTAAACCACAATGTACAACCATAAGCGATGATCGGCCTTATAAGGGCCACGTAGCAAATGACCTTCACAATAGAGTCAAGTTGACTGCTATGAAACAGTCGCCTTGTCAGAGCATAAGCCTTCTTGGCCCCAGCAAGACAAGCAACTATATGTCTATCGAAATACAGATACTGGTCAAGCCAGATACCCAGATACTCGTATCTAACTACGCTTCGCACCGCCAATGGCTGCCCATTTTGTCCAATAATGGCCAATTTCTTCCAGTTTCTTCTGGTATCCCTAGAGGCCCCAGCCAATGGAGTTCTGAACAAGATTGTTTCCGTCTTCTGAAAGTTGATTTTCAACTTCCAGTCGTCGCAATATCGCTTAATTTGATCGAAGTCACGCTGCAAAAGGATATTAATGACCTCGATTTTAGAACCTGATCTGTATGCCACCAAATCGTCGGCATACGCTATAGCATGTCTGAGTGAACCTACCAGATCACTCGTGTAAATGTTAAACAGAATCGGAGAATTGACCGCCCCCTGCTGTAAACCGTTTTTAATTTCAAAGACTCTGCTCGAAGTCACATTGCCACATTTGACAACGAACTTCTTTCCCATAAGCATATTATAAATTACATATAGCAAAGGTTTGTGCATCCCCCGCCTGGTCAACTTGTAGAAAAGTCCCTCTAACCATACGGTGTCGAAAGCCTTCTCAAAATCAACCAGACAAGCACCCGTGCATTGGTTGTTGCATTTATTCCACTGAATGTCGGAAACCAGTTTCGACGCGGCATGAATAGTGTCATGTCTCGCCCTGAAACCAAACTGGTTGTCCGGGATTATGTTATTGTCCTCGACCCACTTTAACAGGGCTCTATTTACAATCTTTTCAAAGACCTTGCTAATATTCGGAAGCAAGCTAATTGACCGGAGATTGGCAGGGTTCGTCCTATCTTTACATTTTTTCGGGATAGGGTGTACCACAGCTACCTTCCAATGCGCCGGATAATGTGCATTATTCAGCGCATTGTTAAACAGCGTGGTGAAAATATCTACAGCCTCCAAAGGCAGGTGTCTCAATACGACGTTTGGGACACCATCTATCCCCGCCGACTTTTTATTCTTTAGTGACTCGAAGATGCACAGAAGATCATCCTTCGACACGAACAAGTGCGATGCATCTCGGCCATTGGCGACAACTGCATTAGCATGGTTTTCATCAGTGAACACGGTGAATCCGTTATTCTCAGATCGCCAATTCTCACGTTCGGTGCGCAGATAGAAGTGGCTCACCAGAGCCCTATTCTCAATGTCGTGGTTACGGCGAACAAGATTGTTCACCGTATACACGGCCTCGAAACAAGCGCCCAGCAAATCCACTTTCTCCTGTGGGTCCTCGACCACGAAAAAATCGTCGTTTGAAGCTACACTTTCTGGACTTATTCCAGCAGTCAGTACTGTCTGTCTGTTCTCTGCTGTCTGGGAGATTCGAACACAAGGAATATCATTGTGATCTTTCCTCCTGAACAACTTATTTATCTGTACGAGAACCGATTAACTCGACGTGGTATGGTCGTTGGTTCGGTTCATATTAACTTTACGAATAAAAACGTACAACACATACCTGTGTACATAAATAATAAAGTAGTTCTGCATTCGAACTCAGCTAAGTATTTAGGCTTGACTTTGGACGCAAAGTAGCGTTGGAAAACACATTTCAAAAAAAAAACGAGATGAACTAAATATACGATACAATAAAATGTATTGGCTCATAGGGAGGAATTCATGCCTCTCAATCTACAACAAACTGCTTCTCTACAAGCAAATATTAAAACCAATTTGGACATATGGTCTCCAGTTTTGGGGGTGCACAAGTAAGACAAATCTTCAAAGCATACAATGCTTTCAAAACAAAGTATTACGCAATACTGTTAAAGCGCCGTGGTACATACGTAATGGCCGTGGTACATAATAAATGGAAAAGGACAAGGTTCGGAAGGTCGCAAGAATTCATGAAGTTAGGCTTCGCAACCATGCTAATTTAGAAGTAGTTAATCTACTTAATAACAACAATTTAGTTAGAAGATTACGTAGAGTTAAACCTTTTGAACTAGTTAACTAGGTAAAGAGGAAAGAAATATATGTGTTACAACATAATCACACGAAGAAAGTGATAATGAATTAAGAAACAAAAGGTAACAAACCAAAGTTAGTTCCTAAAAACAGTACATAAGTACATAAGCAAAGGTTAAAACAAAATTGCTGATTAGTCTTTAGACTAGGTGCGATGACTGGAAGGATGGTAACATCATGCCTTCCCTGTGTGTTTTTAGTGGGTGATTCAAGTCCCACACTATCGCAAAGCTCGCAAGCGATGTCTTTCAACGATTTTCACGATTTCAAAAAAAAAAAAAAAAAAAAACTGGGGGGTTATTTCATTGGGGGGTTATTTCCTGGAGCCATTCGTTTCTTGGGTCACGCACCTGGACTGGAACTGGAATGGCAACGTTTTTTAAGCTCATTAAATTCCGATCTCAATAGTAAACAAAAAAGAATTCAGTGGGGTACAACCTATAGAGTGGAATTAAATTCTTCCAAAACGCAACGCTATCTTCTGTCATTAAAGCAAAACCCAATCACCTTGCCCATGAATGGCACTTGCATTACTAAACCGAATGAATTTACATTTTCGGTGTATGTGTGTTAATGCAACCGTCGTTGGAATGACATCACATTCGATGTCGCCAAGAACGCTGCAAAATGTCTAGACTTCCTCAACCGGTGCCAGAAATATTTCACCCTTTCTGATTTGGCTACAATTTATAAGGCGATATATAATTTTAAGTTCAACACTCATATCTGGCCGGTGCCCCATTAACATATTTGGAGATACTCGACAGAATATAAAAATATCGAAATATCGCGAAAACGGATGACTCTCTTAGTCGTCGTCGAATACAATCAACCGTTCCGTCTATCGCTGTTTTATCGATATTTACACCACAATTGCTCAAATGAAATAGCCAGCTGCATTCCACCCTTACAACATTTCAATCGCAATAACCGCCATGCGATTAATGCAGAGCAGTTCACACTTAAGCCTACTTTGGGAAGTGCACTGAAATACAAAGAATCATCCCATAGCCGTATAACACGATTGTGGAATACTCTTCCCCGCCCTGTTTCTTCTACCCATTATAATTTACAAACATTCAAAACCAACGTGCATCTATTTCTCCGCTGTTATCCCTATCCTCGTTTCCTTAATGCACTGGCTTTTTCAACTATTTTCAGTTTTCCTCAGATGGGTTGGCCTTATATGACCGAAAGCTTACCTCTTTTAATCTGCTAGCATCTTTGCAGCTCCTGCCGCTTTACGCGTTTACCTTGGCTTTGATATTTTTTATACTGTTAACGAACGATGAAAGATTTTATACCCGTGTAAATTTTGTTTGTTATCCTATCAGCAGTCGCATCCACGTCGCTGTCGAGGAAGCACTGCGACCAGCTAAAAATCCTAAAGCAACCGTTTAGTTTTTCGCAATTGGCTTTCTCGTATTGCAATAAAGTTCTTTTGGGAGTTTTTTAGCCATGTTGTTGGAGTACGAGAGCTGAAATAACCCAATGTTCTGATGAAACTAGGAGCGATAATGTGTTTATTATGTATTTATCAGGGTGAGAGGTAAGAAACAAATGCAGTATGTTGGCGGTTTGACTGCTTATGTCTGGTATTCATGTCCGCTCATTTACAAGCTGACTCAGATTATTTACCTCAGCAAAGATCTCGACGTACCTTCCTTCGGAGTTGTCTGCTGTCGAAGCCAATTTTAATTGTGTGTATTGAAATCGCCTGCAATGAAGATTTCAGTACGAGGGTAACAATTCTCGTGATGGAATCTGACAATGCATCGAACTCACTGTAAGTTGAGTACTTGTCCAGATTTTGGCAATAAACGAAATTGTATTGGATTAATTGCCTACGGACATGGAATTTCAGCCAGATGAAATTGAATTCCGGATGGGAAAATTGGCCGTAATGAAGCTGAAGTTAGTATGCAACGTCACTACGTACATAGACGGCGACACCGCGGTGCAGAAAGAATAATGGCACTTTATTGTACCCTGGTAGGCTGAAATCCGTTAAATCGGAGCTGACGCTAACCTGTGTTTTCAGTTAGTTCGAAAACAGCTGGTTTGTTTGGAATACATAAACGTACAATGAGAAAAAATTTCTCACATCCACTTCAAAATTCCTACGAATAAACAAATATAATGCTTTCTGTGGAAAATAACTAACAACAAGTATGACTTCAGAAAGAGGAATACATTTAATACAAACAGCCATGTGGTCAAAACCAAAAGCAACAATTTGTACACGTTAATGATGTTGCACATTAGTGTAGTTTGGCGGGCATTATCTGAAATAATGTTTATTTCAACTTTAGGGATACGAACATTCATGTTTTGGTTTTGCTTGCGTTAATAGCTAAATTGTTGTCGTGGCACCATCTCAGAAGCTTGTCGAACCCTTATCATATATTTTACAAAGATAGCTATGTCATCCGCATATGCAATCGCCGTACTTAGTTCAAAAAAACCTAACAGTTCATTCGCAAATGGTCCTAACTTTGAGTATTGAGGTGCTGCGATGCTGTTTTTTTTTAGTTTTTTGCAGCTCCTACACACCTCGCCAAGCATTCCTCTTACGTATACTATATTCAGTGTCTGCAAGACTTTGTCTGCACAAAATGCATCGATAGCTAAAGTTCACGAACATTATGAGTACATTATTGTTTTTGTTCAAACTCATTGTGATATGGTTTGTAAGCTCTCCCAATTACTTTCCCGGGCCTTCATCTTTCTGGAAACAATACTGGTTTTTATGTAGAATTTTATGTTTCTCCATAAAGCGGTTCAAAAGACGAAATCCTACTGAAACCATACATATTTTGGCCATAACAGGCCGATACAGGGCCCAGAACCTAGCTTCTCCAACCACTTTCATGCGAAGTGGAGGTGACCTACAGTATTACGCCAAATCCGAACGGCAAATTTGAGAAGCTTCTCATGACAATTTGATACTCTTGGATGTTTGTCAGACGTTCGTAAGAGGCGCCAACAACACGCGGTGTTCCCAAGTGGTCCCCCATCTAAGTACTAACCACGCCCTACGTGGTTTTAGTTGCAGTGATCGAACAAGAACCGATTGATTCGACGTGGCAAGGTCGTTGACTACTGCATCCATGCACTTTTCAATTACTGGTAAAATAGCGATTGGCCTATAGTTCCCATAGTGTTCTTTAGTTCCACTCTTAAAGATAGGTCGAATGAACGATGTCTTCCAAGCTTTGGAAATATACCCTGTATTAAGCTTCTGTTTATTTTTTTTGTGCAGCAGGCGCTAGTAACTCCGCATTCATCTGCAGGTCTTTACCTCTGATGTTATGGACTCCTGTACTTTTATTGCAATTTAAACTTCTGAGTAGGTTAAAAACTTCCAACTCACTTGCTTCTTCCACGTAAATAGATTGCAGAAAGTATTTATTATTGAGATTTATTGTTTGCTTGTCACAATTGGTTGATGAACTATTTGACAGAATTGTCCGCTATTGTTTCGGCTTCATCGATGGATCGTTTTAGTTCTCCCAAGAAGTTCACTTTATGTTTCACGTCTTCCTGGGGTCATTCCTAGCATTCGATGACTGGGTTTTGCAGAACTACGCTTTCATATCTTAAATATTTTTGTTTATGATGTTATGGTACCTTGCTTGTAACTTAATTCGTATGATTTGTTTTTTAAGTTACTCTTCCTTCTTCTGTTGTTGTTGGTAGTAGGAACCTTATATAGCTACTCGTATGTATATTTCGTTCTATGGTTGATGCGCTTTTAAATATACATATTCCTTTATTTTCGTTTGTTATCTACAGATGTAACAGGAAGAATCTTCAAGTGTTGCTGTAAGGTTAGTGAAAAGGGTTGTCGCAAGTTAGATTGCTGGTAAAAAAGGATCTACTCATATCCTGTGTTGACAATCTGTGGTACCTATATGGCAGGCGGCTTGTATAATGTGGCGTGGCTTATGACCAATCAAAGAATAAGAATAAATTAAATCGTTTATGTCGTTTAATGGTGTCATTCACGCTTAAATATTGACACTTACTTAAGTGTGTTTTTCTAAATTTTTTGTATGTTTTAAATTTGCGTGAATAGTAGGTATTGGTACCAAATTGAAATTTAAGCAAACCCGGCTGCAAACCGGTTTGCAAAACCTATTTAAGTAATACGGTTGGAAGCCAAATTATTTCTCAATGTTCCGCTTTGGTATTTGGTTCCGTTTGCTTCGGAACGGTTTGTAAGCTTGTAGTCGGTAAGGAACAAGTTCGTATCAGTGTTACCATTTAAATTAATAACGCCGTAAGGCATGATTCTTCACATACAAAATCGCAAGAGTTATGATCGAAAAACGATTATTTCAAAATCTTTACCAGAACCCCTGGGCTTGTGGTTTTCGTGTTTCCCTGGCAAGCACCTTTTAAATAAAGTTTATCACGATTCTTTAGAGACAGAACTGTAGAAGTTATGATCGAACAACACAATTTTTTCAAACGCCTCTATAATAAGTACAAACATAGATACCTACATACATTACATTTATTATATGTTCCTATATATATGAAATACTATCTGTCCCGTGCTCGCCTTGCTTCGCCAGTGTGCCACTTCTCAAATAAGAACTGATAAAGAAAACGTCGAGGGTGTCCCTACTCATTATATGGATATACTCTGAGTGCGACTCCCTCTCAATCTCAATTACATTTCATACCCTATCTTTCTCAATCCCATGACCATGCGCCATAAAAAAAAAAATACAAACTGCAAAAGGTGCATAAAAAAAAGAAAGAAAAAGCACATTGCACAAAAGGTACAGGTAGAGAAACAGATTTGTGCCGCACACACACACAAATTTTCCTCCACTCAACGCTGGGAAAATCCAACGATCTAGCTTCAATCGAACATTTTACTTTTTTGAATTGTATAAAATTTATAGTTTAATGCTTATTGTTCAACTTCAGGATAACCTAGAAAGATGATTTATATATTAAAATTTTTGGACATAATTGAATTATATTAAAAAAATCCTATTTCATTTGGATGAGTCATTCCAAAGCTATAGGAGCTAGAAAGCATTCGAGAGTTACAACTTTTCTTAGATATCAGCTTAGATCTCCGCTTCTGGAAATCGGATGAAGCATTTTCCCTAGCCTATGTCCATTCTCAGGCTCTAGACTATTTGTGTACCAAATTTCATTTAAATCGGTTCAGTAGTTTTGGCGTTAAAGCGAGACAGACAGACAGACAGACAGAGTTACTTTCGCATTTATAATACTAGTATGGATAACAATTTATTAGAAGTGGCATAATAAATATTTTTATATTTGCTTTCCATTCTCACTCAATGCCTAAACGAGTTCTATACGGTATTTTTTATTGAGGTATAAAACTTCTGATAGGGAAAATTGTCGAACTAGCTGTGATACTAATAAAGTGTTGACATTTTGGTTCAGTATAATTTGGCAAATAACCATGGGAAGAACAACGTTTACTTATCGTGGAAATTTATTTCCAAATTTCGCCCTCTGTTCGCCAAACTTATAGAGTACTTCTTCCACACATGACTTTGTTGCGGGTTACGTCAAATCTCTGGTATATGCTGATACACCAGTAACGATTGATGACTTAGAAGAAAACATTCGACGCACTATTGACGAAATTAGACCTGGGATGCTCGAAAAAGTGGTGCAAAATTGGACCGACACGATGGCGTTCGTAAGGCACAGTCGCGGAGACCATATACTAGAAATTATTTTCAAACATTAAATGCCATGAAATTTCTGAGCTAATAAAGCCAACATTTGGTCATTCCATTAAATTTGTTGTGTTTTATTCTGAAAAAAAAAGTTGTATGCCTCTATAATAAGCACCCTAAAGCAAACAGATTTGTTCAATGTTATCTCTCGGTTTGTAAGAGATCAGCTTGGTCCAACTTTTAAAGTGCGTCGATGCCAAACCGAAACCGACGACCAAACCGAACCGAATTATCTAACTGGTCCGGCCAACTCGATATGGATAAAAAACTAAACCGAATTGACCCGAAAAGCCAACTCGGTTTGAGAAAAATCAAAACCGGTATAACTCGGTTTGTGCTCAATCTAGTTTGAACCGTTTGCAAAACGAGTTGATTCATCACTTGTAGGTATACACAAAAGAGTACTGTAAGAGAAGATTTTCGGTAGTAAGTAGGTAGTTTGAAACAATTATATGGTGGCTATCAATGCAGCGATATTATATGACATAATGCGGCTTATATCCGGAAGTTCTTAACGAGATCTTACCACTAATGCTAAGTATAAGAAACCTTTATGTAAAGTTACTAGATAATAATAATAGCACATAAGTATAAAATAAAATTGCTGCCGATTTTAACACATTGCACTTATTTTGTAGAAATCTATATAAATGTAGGAACATGGTATGTACCTACTTATAAACATATTTGCACCTTCCAATATTTTTCTCGGATTTTTCCTTGATTTTTTGTAGCAGGTCAACCACCATGAAGGCTCATAAAATGTCTACAAATCAATTTTTAGTAGCGACAACTCTTTTAACAAGCTACAACAATAGCTACACTCGAAAATCCTTACCTTTTGTATTGCTACTGTTATCGCAATTTTATAACATACAAAAATCGCAGGACACGCATGTAAGTGTTAATATTTTAGCGCGCCCATCCACCACAAAACAATAATAAAATATCTAAATATTATTATCGGGGCCATGAAATTGATATACCTCATCACAAAATGCCTAGCACACATGTTGTCAACGCAGGATCGTTTGTTACGAACAAAAGAACTAGCGCCACATTTCTCCAAAAATTTTACATCAACTCTAGAAGATCATCAATGTGTACACATACTGTTCTCGCAGCCAAGCATTTCATTGCGCACATATCCATAACAAACAACTGCACTACATACATAGTTTTCATTTAGTTTTAAGCCTTAATATTAGAATTGTTAAGCCAAATAAATATAGGGTTACGTCTCCAGCAAAATTAAATAGTTAAAAGTCGTTGTGCTCTGTTTTTTTCTGATTTCCTTCCCTACATAAGGAATTGAGTTTCTGTTCACGTTCCCAAACGTTATGAGTGAAATAAGTGTTTGGAAATTTCCGACGAACCGTAGGTGTGAGTCATACGAGCATGCTGTTGGGCTAAAAGCTTGGATTGACCACAGTCTTACCAGTAGATGATCTAAAAGCTTAAATGATGAGGAGCGACGACCATTCAATTTTCGGGTGAAAGACTGAAGCAATTGGTATTATTTAAGTCGACAGCCTTTGGAGCAATATAGTTTACAATATAGACTTGGTGGCTTATTCCAAGCCAGGAAAACCGTGAGAGGTGGAGAAATCTCTAAGTGACCATATAACCGTCATTAACCACGGACGACTGGTTTACGTTAGGGCTTTATCATCGGTCACTATGACCTTAGTTGAGAGTGTTGTATAATTTCCATTCGTGATATCAAGCGGAGCTATCTCAAATAGTCATCATAGTGATTAAAAGAAAAATAAAGAACGTCCCATTATATTTGTAAGTATCTTTAAATCCATGCTTTTAATTTATAAAGTAAATTAACAAGAAATAGAAAACCTTACTTCAGATCAAACAAACCCCAAATGATGATAGATCTATCAATCCTTCAAATTCATCGTGTCTTTCAATCGATCAATGTTTATAATTAACTAATTATGGCTTACGTGTACATAAATCTAAAATTATTATGTAAATAGTGTATGTATACATGTTTGTAGATACATATATTTGTCTCTGTTTATTAACCCTTATATAGGTTATCCACCTCTAAATCTTATCGACAATACGAATCGAACACGCAAACTTATTAATTACAGATTCAGTTAACACAAAACATCGTCTAACATTACGTTAATCACTTCATTAACATTGGCGTAGGTATCTCTAAGCACCTATACACTCGAACACTCAACCATTTCAATGGTTAACCTTCCTTGGGAGTGAATAAATAGAAGATACCCACATAAATTCAAAATCATTAAAGATTAATTAAACATAGGTTAGTATTGTGAACGATTTACGAAATGGCATTCGCCTTACATTTATAGTTTTGATCCCAATATCCCCCAACTCCTACTGTGATATAAGACAATAAGTGCGTGCAAACAAAAATACATTATAATTATCAGGGTAGTCGATAGAGACTCCTTGGCGCGGGGTTTTCCTCATGAATATGTAATTTCTTTTAATTCAATATAACGCACTAGTTTTGAATTTGTTTCGCTTTTTTGAAAGCTAAAGTATTGAGCTGAAACTTTACAAAAACCAAAAAGAACTACAGAAAGTTCAAATGAAATACAAGCAGTAGGCTGCTCATGGTCAAACTTTCCTCTCGAAGAACTTTCCTTAAAATCCCAGAGCTAACCGTACTAACTTCACTAATTTATTTCTTGTATGTATTTTAGAATTATAGCAATTTGATATAATCATAGATAGAGACTGCCTATATACACTCAAACTAAAACTGAAATACATAAGTTTTAATCCGCCACACACATTTAAGGGGTTTCTCGAAAAATTATTCATCGCTTGACAGCTTCAACAAATATTCCCAACTTTGATTACGAATTCCAACAATAGTGAGAAGTTAACTGATGTGCTACGGATATGCATATGACCTCAAACTTCAACTCAAAGACAGTACTGGAAAATTGCTTCAAAAAAATACACTGTATCCGGTATTACAGAGTGCCGTATAAGCCATTCCGCATACCTTGGACACAGTTGGAGCCATCCAGGCGAAGGCACTCCTCCTCCCGTTTAATATGCAATATGCACAGTGCGGACAAAACATTTATGTCCTCACATTCATACTTTTCCGGCAAACAAAAAATAAACATACAATTATACATAGCAGTTAGTGGATATACGATTTTCGTATACTTTTTTGGTCATAAAAATGAGAATTGAATTCTCAGGATATTTGTTTTTGCTTGAAATAGCATAAACGGAACGATGATGTACTTAAACTTCGATGATGCTGGGTTATTATTTAATGGCATTGCTCTGCATTGTGCTTTCATTGCGCCTCATATCTTATGAACAAAAGTTGTTTTACTACTTCAATTTCTTCAAAAAAAAAATGTTTCTAAGTTATATCGTAGCTTTAACGCAAGGAGCAATTTAATCACATAGTCACAGACCATTTCAAATTAAGGGCATTGTCAAAAAAATTCGACAAAGTTTGTAACTGCTTTTGGTTTATTGCGTTTTTTTATATTGACCGGGATTCGAATATACTTTTGTATAATCGGCGAGGTATTTTTCTTGCATACAATTGCAATCCATCAATAAAATATGCAGTGTAAACGGCAGCATTATTCTACGTAAATTACGCCATCTATACAATGTCTACGTGTAAACAATTTGATTTTAATAGAATTATTTACATAACAATGTATCTGTATATGTATTTATTTTGCAAAGTAAACAGTATAATACGTCACAAAAAGTTTCAGTTTTCTTAGTCATTCTATCATCTTCATCTTCATAGTTCACCAATCACATTCGTAGATTTTATCGGCCATTCTCAGTGAATAGTAAAGATGAAGGTACTAGCGGCTCCGACCAATCTTAAGCTTAAGCTTTTTCGATCTGGTGTATGAACATTTATGCAAAAGGGCTGCGATAGACAAGGGATTATTTCTTTCAGCAGAGACCGGAGAAAGTTTAAAATCGCATTTTATAGAAACCGTTACTTTTCTTTTTTTGAAAATCTTAATATGCAAATTTGTTTAAAATCTTAGAAAAAACTTGATTGTCATATTTGTTTGGAATCTCTTTAACAGTTTTTGAGATATAGCCATTTTTCTTATGAGCCGTTTTCCATTCTTTTGCAAATATTTGAGTACGCCAGGTGTTTAGCATTTATTCCAATTATTTGAAACCACGAAAATACTAAGAATCATATCAGCCGTTTTTAAGAAAAGTTATTTTTTTAAATTTGAGCAACTGTTATAAAAAGGAAATAACGGGTCCGCCAAATAACTTTTTTTTTTTTTGAAAATGCTATAAAAAAAAACTACTGAATATTTTCTCAAATTTCTTTTTTATTTGAAAGTACAATCCTTCCGGTTAATAATGGAAAATAATTTCATTCAAATGGCTGCCTCGGCTGGTCATGCAGTAGCCTATAGTAGCGTCATACCAAGGTCTCCGAAATGTTCAATTGTTGAGAACGACGGTGAATTGATGTTGATGGCGCTTCAAGCACACTTTCTAACACAGCAGCAATATTCTCGGATGTACGCACTGTTTTTGGCTTTTAACTCTTTGGTTTATCGATGAGGATGCCAGTTTCTTTCACTTTTTTCACAAGATAACGAACATACGGAGCTGACAATGCTTCTCTTCTTCCAAAATCCGTACGCAATTTTCGCACACATTCTGCAACATTACCATGATTTTCAAAGTAATGTCGCAATATTTCCCAGCGTTGTTCAAGCGTATACACAACCATATTCGTTCAGCGGAAGGATAAAACTAATTATCTGTCAAATCAGACATGAGCTAAGTGTTAGCATTCACGAAATAAGCACTAGTTGAAAAAAAATAGAACGTTAGATGGCGGACCCTTTATAAAAAACTAGCTGCACCTGCCCGGCTTTGCCCGTGCCCGAGAATTCTATTGGCCAATATGTTCGAGTAGACTTCCTTATAATTGTCTATAGCGGGTATCCGGCGTATGTTGCTGCGCCTAAAAAAAGAAGACCGATTTTGACCAAAGTTCACAGAAACACTCTCAGGCCAATACCGAAGATTGCCTGATTTGAGCTCAACCGGTGAAAGGGACTGCACGTTTTTCTCCGCATGGCTTAGGCCGTTCACACAACTTCGTTGTTCCGTTTAGGGTAGGTGCTTGTTGTCTGGCAGGCGCCTATGTCACCTTACTTCTGCGAATCAAACAACAAAGCGAAAATAAAAAACTTCGATTGAATCACTTTTCATTCACTTCCACACCGATTGTTATCAATGTTGGAAAAGCAACTTTCCGATGTCCGATTCACAAAAAAATGCAAAAAATTTCAATAAGAGTTATTTGAATAAAATATTGAACACACGATATCTCAAGAATGAAAGTGCGCACAAATTCCACAATAAGCTTGAAACGTTCGTGTGGTCTCCCTCTTTCATATGCTTGTTCGGATAACAAAATAAGTGACGTCTGTACGGTCTATGTATCTGCGTCGTAATTTACACGCATACGCACATATGCATGTGTACTCACTCAAATGCCCATATCTCACACACCGATGCAGATATAGCCAAACATAACAACCTTCGTGCAGACGTCGCCTTTCATGGAAAAAAAATTCATTGGAATCGGTTAACGCGTTTGGCCAAACACCGGCAACAAACACAAATATGGATTGATTTTCATATATAGAAAATATTACACAAAAAAACTTTTTATTATTTCACTTAAATTTGTTTTTTTTTCAAAGCACATGATAGATACCTACATATGAAACACACAGTGTATAAATACATTGTCAATTTTTTTTTCTTTTTTAAGAAACACATAATTTACACACCGATGCACATACAGACATCGCACATACATAACATCCTTCGTATAGACGTCACCTTTCTTTAAAAAAAAATTTCATTGGAATCGGTTAACGCGTTTGGCCAAACACCGGCAACAAACGCAAATATGGATTGATTTTTATATACATATACATATATATAAATAGATATAGATATATTCTCATATCAATTTTAATTCACAAAAACTCACAAAATCGCAATGAAGAAATCCGAATCCGACAGCGCCATCAAACATGAAACAAAATTGGCATCTCCATTGATCGATAATAGATGGCGTTACGTTTCGTGTCTATCTGACAGTTCAATTGTGATACGATATGTTACATTCAAATGTGATTCTTTATTTGGTTGTTGCCAAAATAAATAAATACAAAATGAAAAAAAAAAAAATTTAAAAAAAATCGGAAAAAACCTGTCGTAACACGCTGGGTGGTCAAAATAAGCCATTTTGAAATTTAGATTTTTTTTTCTTCTAAAACCCGTGCTGAGAAAATACCTTTCCAACAAAGTATAAATCATCAAAATCGGTTCGGCCAATCTCGAGTTATGCGGTTACATCGCTTCGGACACTTTCTTTTATATATAGATTAAAAAAATATATTTCTTTTTGCATATTTTGCATAACATAACATTATGCATTACATATTTCAAGGCACAGCCATCATGCTATGACAACAGATAACGGCTACCGACTAATCGGTGATAAGTAACAGTCGGCTTCCTAGTCATCCACACAGCAACTTGACACCAGATGAGCTAAATGAGAAAGTCGACTTCGATACATTCTCTCAATTTGCTCCCAAACGAAAAAAAAAACAGCTGTAAAACGACTTTTAAACGTTTGTGTACTGATTTTTGCATAGAAATCTAATAAGAAGCTGACGCACACATTTACCGAGCTCTTTTGCCTGGGAGCCCGCCATCTTGTTTAATGCGAAGTTAGGACCAAATTCATGTTAAGAGTTAAAGCAGAGATGACAGAGAAATCAACTTCACGCAATTGTTATTTTGTTCCCAAATAAAATGACATTTCAGCCATATCTGGTGCTATTGCAAATAAACGACATGAAATATCATTTTTATGTGCGCATTTAAGAGGACGAAGTATGTGGAAGTCAAGTTGTTGATCATACAACGTCTTTAACACATTCTAATGGCTTAAACACAATGTGCAGCACGACGATTTTGTATATAAAATAACATATTTCTTACTGCATTTCAATTCCTGATGCAAGTTGTCTCTATGACTAATCTTGATGCAGCGATTGTAGTAGAACAGCACAATTTGGTATAACTTTTGCGGTTTGACATTTAGCGCTGTGAAATTCTATGAAAATAACGAACATCTTAGTCTGTTTGGTCATTCAGTGATATTAAGGTCAGGCAAAAAGCATAATGAATGAATGCAATTTCTTACTGCACTAGTGTTTCATGTGCGTTGATGGATGCATTACTGCGTGCGTCAATGCTGCGCATGTGTTTCAGTCATAAGGGGCGAAAGTTGAATCTGACAATTTTCTTGTTGTGGCTAAATTTACAGCTTGGCTACACCTGCACACCACCACTAGTGTACCAGCGGAATTCACCACTAACCACCTCACGCATGCACCACTTCACATGCATAGACTTACCACCAGCAAAAATCGCCACACTACCACAGTGCACACACAGTCTCGCACACTTCCAGCACAACCCACACACGTGTACATATTTAAAACACTCAAACTCGCGAAGTACTGAAGACAGAGTGTATGCAGCTTATTGCGACCCAGGTACTCGCCCCTCCTAGAACGTAGATTGGTAAAAGCTAGTTTGCTTATGTAGTGTAGCTTATAGGAAGCCACACAGACAACTCACCTCAAGCGGCGCTAAGCCACGCCGTATCGACGCGTCGCAGGAAATCTCATATTAGTTATTGAATAAAGCCTGGAGTAAAGACATTGCGTATTTTCATTTCTTTTAGAATTTCTCGGTGCTTTATTCGCAGGTCGACTTTTCCCCCTCCACTTTTCTAGTTCCAGAACCCAGGCATTCCCGCTTAGCCTACCCCGGCCGAGAAACTATACGTTACAACTGTCCAACGAAACAAAGTATGTAGCCTTTCAGCTCAAGTAAGTAACAACTGTCCAATGGAAAAAAGTACGTAGCCTTTCAGCTCAAGTCAAAGTGTCTCGCGATGTCAATGGCATTAGCAGGTTTAATAAGAAAGCGAATCAACTGCTTGCTGGTTTTAAGAGTGCAATGCAGGCTCTTAGAAAACCTAGGAAATCTAGTCACCAAAGCGCAGAGAATATAAGATGGGTTAAGCAGCATTTCTAAAAACTGATAAGTGGGCATCATGTGAAGAGAGCGATATGGCAAGAAGAGTACCCGCGCGTCCTGTAAGGGAACAACCGTTTTCCGAACAAGGTAGAGATGGCAGTATCGGTGGAAGAAATCAGGCTGGCCTATCAGCTCCATATGATCCATCTACAACGAAGGTGATATTATGTCTTGCAAGAACTATCAATGCATATCCCTGCTGAATACCAAATAAAAGATCCAATCTGAGAAACTGTTGGACAGTCTCAAGCCGTTCTGCACAAGAATAATCGGCAAAGTAATCGAATTTTCAATGAGGCAAGACCTATTAAGGACCAAAAAGTTTCATGTCGGGTTCACAACCTTTTCATCGACTTTAAAATTATTCAAAAATTGCGTCGGATTTCGGCAAGGAAATGTCGTCAATTTTCTTTTTGAAATATTGTGCAGTGGAGGTCAACTCGGAAGGCAATATCCAGGCCAAATAACAGATCCATCTAGCTACTACAGTTGCCAATAATGCATGGTAGAGGCATTAATCGCAATTGGAGAGCAGGGAACATTTATTGATCTTGTCGCAAATGAGGACAAGACCAAGTAAATGCTATCAAGAAACAAACACAGTGCAGTGGCTCAGTCGCTAGTGTGTTGAACTACTAATCGAAAGGTTCCCGGTTCCAATCCCGCCGGGGCCAAGTAACATCTAGAGTTTTTACCACTGCCGCACCTCTTTCAAACGCCTGACAGACATCCAAGAGTATCAATTGTCATGAGAAGCTTTTCAAATTTGCCGCTCGGATTTGGCTTGAATTTGTAATTCCCTTCCACTTTGCACAAGTAAGTGGTTGGAGAAGCTAGGTTTTGGGACATGTATGGGTATTTAACGCCTAACATTTATTTTTAAACAAACAAACATCTGTCCACCGCAGCTTCTACGATAAAACGTTCCTATTGATGGTTTTGCGTCATTTAAGGCGCTTATCTACCTTGGAATAAACATAAATACCACTTGTTTTTGAGATTTTGATTGTTATCGATGACTTGATTAGGTTTAGCAACCGTGCCGTTTTGAGTGGAGCTACCTTGGTTTTTGCTGCGATTATGGTGATTTTGAATGATCCATCCTCCAGTCTGCATCGATTGTAAACCACGGCAGAGTAGGCCAATGACGACGAGTCCGAGAATCCGTGTAACTCGACCTCTGTCGTAGAAATAAAAACATTTCTAGGAACCCGCAGTTGTTCGAAGTAGTAGAGTTCCTGCCTGTAAGTATTCCATCGATGCGCTAGAAGAGTAGGTAGTGGATCGTCCCAGCCAAGGTTTAGTTCAGACGACCAGAGTTCTTGAAAAAGTAGTTTAAATAAGACCACCGAAGGAGCTAGAAATCCCAATGGGTCGAAAATGCGTGAAACTTCAGAAAGCAATGTTCGTTTTGTCGAGGATGAAGATAAAGGAACTTTAGACAATTGGAAAGAGTATTCATCGCTGATGGGATTCCAGTACATGCCTAGTACCTTTATAAGAGATGTCGACCGTTCAGTATCAAAAATGGAGTATTCACATTCATCTCTAGGCATGCCAGCGAGCAAAGGCCAACAATTGGAGCTCCATTTTCGAAGATCAAGTTTAGCCATGACATTAGAGAAACCAGCTCAGATTTTAGCGCAATTAGATCCCCGATGGAGTTCGCTCCCGTCATGACATCATCAACGTATACGTCGTTTAGTAAAATATGTGCAGCGTTCGGGAATTTATCTTTGTAGTCAACTGCTACCTGCTTAAGTACCCGAACAGATAAAAAAGGAGCGCATGCCGTACCGTAGGTCACAGTACACAGTCGAAAATGTTGAACTTCTTCTTCAGGGTTTTCGCGCCAAACAATGCGCTGAAAATCGGTATGTGAATCGTCCACCCAGATCTGACGAAACATCTTTACAACATCGGCTGTAAAGACATACCGGTGCTGTCGGAAACGTAGACATACGCCTATCAAATCCCTCTGTATAGGCGGACCGACCATCAACACACTGTTAAGGGACTGACCATTGGAGTCCTTTGCCGATCCATCGAAGACGACTCGCAGTTTTGTAGACGAACTATCAGGCTTTAAAACTGCGTGATGTGGTAAGTAGAATTGTCTACCTGGTGCTGAATTTATCTCATCCGAGGGAATTCGCTTCATGTGACCGAGTTCCAAATATTCCTTCATGAAGTCGGAATACAACCGATGCAGTGGGGGATTGTTACGAAAACTGCGTTCCATTGAGTGCAAGCGCGATATTGCAGACGGCAGTGTGTTTCCGAAAGATGGTTGTGGCGATTTAAAGGGTAATAAAACAACATATTTGCCATCTGATGAACGGCCGAAAGTTTTTCGAAAGTGTTGCTCAGCTGGATCGTTGATGACCGAATCGTTATTAAGTGAGCTTACTCAACACGAAGGCATCGATACAGAGAGAATTTGAGCTTACCCTCGAGCAGAGTTGAAGTGAAATACAGCCTTTTGTATAACCAGCTTCCATCGATGATAGACCAGACACGGGAATACGAGCGTGTGTGCGTGGATGACCGAGTCGTTGAGCGAAAGATTCAACAACGAAAGACGATTGAGACCCAGAATCCAACAATACTCGGCAAGGGATCAAATTTCCTTGAAAGTCTTTAACGAAAGCCAGTATCGTTGGCAGAATGGTTTGTCGGCGAAGGTTTGATTTGAGCGAATGGTTATTAACCAACGAAAAAGTAGAGGGAACCGATGAACGCGAGGACGACGAAGCTTGATGTTGGTTGGTTAACGAGGGGGAAGAATTAGATTTAACATCTGCAGATGATATTGACGACGTTGATTGCGTTTTGTTAAACTCTTCTGGATGGACTAACGAATGGTGACGCGATTTGCAAACACGACACCTAAAAGTAGATCGACATTTGTTCGACGAATGTCCAACCCTAAGACAATTGAAGCAAACCGAATTTGTCTTCACGAAATTGCGACGAGAATTATTGTCTAATGCCACGAATTCAGCGCACTGAAACAATGCATGTTCGGTTTTGCACTTAGGATACAATGGTTTAGTTTCTGAAGCTGCAGCAACATGCGACCGTATTGAAGCGGATTGTTTTGTACGCGACGAAATAGCTCGATTGCCCGACTGGCACGACTCGAGCGCATCACATCTGGTTTGTAGAAATTGCAGAAGTTCGTTGACAGTGCAATCATCCCGAGAACCGACGTTTTCTGCCCAAGCTTGGTTAGTGTCCGTATCGAGCTTGTTTAACAGCAAATATATGAGCCAAGGGTCACGATCTGTCTTTTTTAACGCATTTAGGCCACGCACGACCTCATCTGCCCCGTCAGTTAATTTCCTTAGCGAATGAGCGTTGCTCGCACTGATTGCAGGAAGCGGTAAGAAAGATTGGATAAAAGATTTTACAATCAAATGTACCCTATCGTATCGCGCCTCTAAACGATCCCATGCTTCGAGAAAATTCGCATCGGAAATGGGAATGTGTTTAATAAGGTTGGCCGCATCATCTCGAAGAAATGATTTGAGGTAGTGAAACTTTTGCGTTGCAGTAAGGTTATTCCTGCTATCAACAGACCCCAAGAAAAGATCACGAAAAGTCGGCCAATCCTTATAATTTCCGGAAAATGGTGGAATGACGATAGGCGGCAAATTTATCAAGGTGGAATTATGATTGGGTGATAAATTGAGTTTTTCCAGGAACATAGATTGCTGATTCACTAGCCGGTCCATTACCGAACCGTCGGAATCCTTTTGGGGAGTACCTTGTCTATTGCGAATGCATTTCACATGTAAAGAATGCGCCAGAAAATATTTCTCCTCATACGCGGCAAACTCGCTTTCAATTACGAGAAGATCATTTCCCTTCACATGCGAAAGATAATCATTGTGAAACGACGAAAACTCTAACCATGTTTCGTCTAATTTATTTAATCGAATTTCCAATAATTCAAGAGACGTGGATTCATCAATCGTTCCTGCGAATGCAGATGCGCGATCTAACCGGGCTTGTGTATTTTCCCGCTGCAATTTTAATTTAAGCGCACTCATCTTGTAGCGAAACTATTTGCACGACCCACAAAATACGACAAGGAAATTCACTGTAAATATAAGTGCGTATTATTGCTCCCTTTAGAAGCTATACGGAATACTGTATAAATTAAAGGAAATATGCAACACGATAGTTTGAAACGAATGCACCAATTCACACGTGGAATTCCAAAAAAAGTATTTTACTGAGTCAATTTGTCTATACACGATTCACTTTTTTAATTCGGCTTAGAAGGACCATTAAATTATGTTAAGGAACAGATGAGGGCATTCTGAAACAGCAAGAAACGAATTCGGAGGATTCAAACTAAATGAAATCTGACCACACGAGGAATGAAAATGAAATACAATTTATTTTATTGATTAAGATGTGATACTGTACTAAGATGTTTGTTACAAAGCTGCTGAGATCCAAGTGGCGTTTGTCTCACAGCTAAAGAGCAGCAGCAGCACAACGAATGCATGCACAAAGAGGAAAATAACCAAGAACAATTCGCACGACACGCACACTTCAATTATGCGTGCGGTATTTTTATAACCCACTTTTGTAATTGTTGTGATGCTACTGCCGAAAATATGTACACATAATTTTAAAGTCGGATGACCAGTGAGTCAAACAAATAATGATACAAAATTAATAACAAATCATAAACAGCAACTTAACTTAACTAATTATACAATAACGATTACTTAAACATAACAAAAAATGGCAATATTTGTATATTCCGAAACACCACTAATGACACCCTAGTGGCGATCCGATGGAGAATTACCCTAGGAAACTGCGCGTTGGGTAAAATAACTGGGTTTAAAACTCCCGAACCGAAAGTCAAAACGCGTACTCTACCGAATATTAATCCTGCCGAATTTGCCTTATAGCGCCGTTTGCCGGATAAGCAGAGAAGTAAAATAAATAGTTGGCTTCTTTGGAAACAAAATTTTCGTCGGTTTTTAGGGTTCCGTAGCCAAATGGCAAAAAACGGAACCCTTATAGATTCGTCATGTCTGTCTGTCTGTCTGTCCGGTCATGTCACGGCCACTTTTTTCCGAAACTATAAGAGCTATACTGTTGAAACTTGGTAAGTAGATGTATTCTGTGAACCGCATTAAGATTTTCACACAAAAATAGAAAAAAAAAACAATAAATTTTGGGGGTTCTCCATACTTAGAACTGAAAATCAAAATTTTTTTTCATCAAACCCATACGTGTGGGGTATCTATGGATAGGTCTTCAAAAATGATATTGAGGTTTCTAATATAATTTTTTTTTAAACTGATTAGTTTGCGCGAGCGACACTTCCAAAGTGGTAAAATGTGTGCCCCCCCCCCCCCCCCCCCCTCTTTTAACTTCTAAAATAAGGGAATGATAAACCTTTCATTCAATCAACTCAAATATAAAAAGAGTATTTGGTCTCGAAAACTGGAAGCAGGCTGCCCAGGATCGCAGAGAATAACATGCATGCGTGTCTCAGGCATAGACGCTTCACGGGTCTGGTGCCCGTAAGGTAAGGTTTTTGCAACAGGTTCGACCGATTATTTGATGACATATCTAATCGAAAAGTGGAACCAATCACTTCACTAAGTGATGAAAATAAGATCATAGCGCTTGTTCTTGACAGAGCTTGGCCTTAAGCTCTTTTTCGAAATGGCGTCTATTTCGATGATACTTTTCTTCAGTAGACTACAAATAGTTTGTCGCATCTTTCAAATCGAGTTATTTCAGACGGTTTTATGCCCACAGCTTTTCAAATAAATTCTCCCAAAAAGTCTGTTTATAAACGGTCATTCATTTTAAACCAATACTACACATATCAGGATATGGAACTAGAACAGTAACGCATTTCAGTTAATTATATTCCTATTCTATCACCATAATAACAATCAATTGAGTCGACTATAATTTTACCTCAATGCTATTCTATTAGTAAAGCGAAACCCCAATAATTTGCGATTAACAATGAATGGCAGTTGCATCGCTGAAACCAAAATTGTTTTCGTTTTTGGTAAGTGTATTAATGAAAACCTATATTTGAATGATCATATACGGGATGTCACCAAAAACGGCGCGAAATTTGTAGGCTTTTACAAAGCAAGAACTATTTCTGGCCAACATGTATAAGACATTGCGTAAATTTTGAGTACAGTACTCACGACTCGACTGGTGCACTTTATATTTATTTTGAGTTACAAGTTACTGATCGTGGCATCTTATTCTTAATAATCATCCCAATGCTTCCTGCCTATCGTTGTGTCATCAGTATTTCCACCATAGGTGTTCAAAGGAAATAGTCAACCGCACTTCACGTTTAGAACAGTTTTAGCGCAATGCCCATAATTCCAGAATTACACATCAGTTCACCATCAAGCTCTACCTCGCTCTATTTTTCCTGCCCCCTTCGATTTACAAACACTTAAAACAAACGATCATCGGCATGACATTCCGTTCATTTCCTTTTGTTAAACTTTCAAATTACACAAAGGAAAGCTTTGAGATAGGAATCAATCAGCTTTGTTATATTTCAGGAATATATAGGTAATACTGTTACAATCTCTAGTTTCCCAGACCAATGACTGATGAAAATCTTAGCC
The DNA here is from genome assembly GCA_949715645.1 of Portevinia maculata. NCBI lineage: Eukaryota > Metazoa > Arthropoda > Insecta > Diptera > Syrphidae > Portevinia > Portevinia maculata. The sequence goes on along the minus strand of OX454525.1, from coordinate 335,505,729 downwards.
ACTTGCCAATACTAAACCAGAATAAGACGTCTCGGGCAGGGGAGACACATTTACAATATTGAAACTTTCACGTGAGTGTTTATGCAAACCTGAAAGTTGACACGCACACGACTGCAGATCTTCGGTGTAGTAGAAGGATAATAAAGCAATAATACGAAGCGAAATTAGGCCTAAAATCTTTTAAGTGTGTGAGTAGTTGCAAAGTGATCCAAAACTGGGAGGCAGTCAATTGGGAGGGTTTTTGATTCTATTTAATAATGATCATTGACTCAAAAACATTAACATAAAAATAAAAACAATAACACAATTGCACAACGCCACTTCCCATGTTACAGCTGCTACAAAAGTAATTTTTCTTCCATGGTGGAAAGTGTGAATACCTATATCTAATGAGAAGTTAAACCTCTTTGATCTATAACAAAATCCAAAGCCATACATGATACATTTACTAGAACACAGCGAATATAATAAAATAGGTACCTAGTTGATGATTTTTCGGAGACCAGCGGGTCAACATCTCCATCTTCATGTTATAGGCATTGAAATCCAACATTAACAAAAGTCCTTAAATATGAGCACGATAGATAATCAAAACAATTATTTTAATAAAAAAGTTGTTACATCGAAATTAACTCCAGGTTATTAATTTTCACCCTATCTGCTATATGTAAGCATGCTATTGCCTCGTTGCTCATTTCAAATGAAAGTACACAAAGCGGAATATTGAATAGTTTAACCTAATTGCTACTGAATCAGAAAATCCTCTAATCCTCGGAATACAAAATATTCAATCTGCACAAAATAACTAAGTATTATAAAACCAATTTAAAATCATGGTATTCCACACAAATTAGCATACGGGTTTCACACCTTCATACCTTTGACAACCGGATCATGTGATATGATGAATATAACAAGTGCAGATCAAAAGCAAGTGCTGCATCCTGTTTGGTTTTCAACACCCATCAACGTAACTTGTATCCTTGTGAGTATTTAATGTAGAAAATCTTCCAATATATTGGCTTTGCAAATTGTATTACCTTCGGGAAAACCGCTCACAATGCACAATAGCACTCACACTTAACTATTTGAATGAACAGCAATTATTTCCGTCATGTTGAACTGGTTTCTTTTTTTGTATATTTTTTTCGCTCAAATAATTGCAGGATATGAACGATGTGGTTTCACGCACGTGTGTTTTTTTATTTCGTTGACTTACATGTGAAACGGAAGCACAACAAACCGTATTACTGATATGAAAGGATAGATTTATGTTGATTTTTTGCTGATATTCTTTCGCTATCCACACTTAATCAGACAGTTGAAAACGATATTCAAACGGGAAAGAGAAACAAAAAACAAATCCGAAGCAAACAAACATAAACACAAATAAACAATGAAAATGAATAAAATCTAATCGGCACGCTGTTATCTTTGATCGGCTTTTCCTCACTATCTCCACACAAATTTCAAGGACGAACCGAATTAAGGACAAATCCCTTCACTGATTTGCTGAAGATTTCGCTTGAATTGTAACCATCACGTAAGCTGCGGCGATTGGGTATGGGTACGTAGTTTTCTTTTCCGAAGGTAAAATTGGGTTTGCAAAAAGGACTCGGATAACCGGCGTTATGTATATCTACTATATTGATTTTATTTTATTCGTACTTAAACGGAATGAGGATGAGTAGATGTTGTTCCTCACGCCTTTCTATGGTTGTGTGTTTTTTTTTATTTTAATTGTCCACTTTATTTACATGATTTTTGGGATTACATATATCCAAAGTGGAGATAAATATTTAAACCAAGCTAAAATTAAATCACACAAACTGTATTGAAATTATGTTATAAGGACACCGTGCGAACGAGGACATCCCGTCACGAAAATACCAAACATATCGTTCAGACTCGAATGCGAAACTGGATTCTTAATTCGTTTGATGTATAGCAGAGGCGACAGAGTGTCCTTTTGGTAGGACTTAGCCTTTTTTCTTTGGGTTGGTGTGAGGTATGCAAAGAGTTCCTATAACTAGTTCATCGTTGTTCTCTATTTTCAGCTATAAGGATAAAGCCAGTGCCTTTGTAACACTTCCAAAATGCTTTGTTTGTGTCTCTTTAAAGAGTCCTTCTCGAGGAAGACTTTGTGCGTTTCAATGAAAGTCAAAGTGTTTCGTGAGAAATTTAAGCCTGCGCATGTCCGCGAAAATATGGGTAGGTAGGTGGTAAAAGAGCAGAAGAGTTTTGTTTTGTTTTCTTTTTTTAATATTATTGTTGTGTAATGGTATCTCTTTTTTTATCAAATTTCTACTTCAATTACTGAGTTTATTTAAGATACTCTTTCTTGTAATGAATGCATATGACTCAGATACCAACAAATACCTTATAAAAAATATTGTTTTATACCATAAAAATCCTCTATATTAAGTCAACCAATTCGGTGGGTAAAAATTATGTGTTATCCTTGAAACTGAGTGCCTTCTCCCACATGTCAAAGAAGAAACAAAGCAACCTCTTTCAAAATCTTCGTTAACAATCTAAACCTCTCAACGATTCCTTTTAAACGCAATTATCCAATTTAAGAAACGTCCTTCCTGAAGGCTGTAAATTTTAGTTAGGGTGGCTATAGTATTCTCTTAAAAGTATATCCAATAAGCGTTTCTCACATGGAATTCCATCACTTCCATCACTTCCAGATCACGTGCCACTTTCCATGTGAAAATCTCTTATACGCCTTCAAAAATACTCTTTTTTATATTTTCGTTTGTGTCTGACCTACGATATCATGCAGAATAGTGACTCTTTAATGTATCCTAGTTCCCAGGAAAATCCAACATTTCGAGCTTCAACTGATATGTGCCTGTGATACCATTCTATCGTCAAGATGTGATTCAGTTCTACTCATCGTTGTAGTTAACTTGAAACGATTGAATCCTTCAGTTGTTGGCATGCAGTCATGCCTCGTGCAAGGACCATAAAACTAATATAATTCTTTTTTATTTTTAGAGAATCGTTCCTCCATCATTCTCATTTAGCCCTTTCAGTACCGACAACTTAAGAAGTCGGTGCACTTTGTTAAATTTTTTCTATTTAATTATTTATTTATTTATTTTATTATTTATTTATTAAAAAATATGAAATTTTATTTGATATAGAATGTGACGAAAGGACTCACACATATCGATTGCCCCGTGCAAGAATATACTTAGCTTAGTGCATTTTCATTTTTTTCAGGAGAGACGTTTATAGTTTTTTGGATATAAGTTTTTCCTTAATAATGGGTACTTATGCTGAATGCTCTATTGCTCTTATAATTTATATATGATTTATGAAGATATTGAATCAAGCCTGTTAAATTGTATCATATGTTAAATTGTGGTTAGGATTGTTTTGACCGTGTAACTCAAACTTTTTATTATACTAAATAATTTAAGTACTATTTAACATATAGCAAATCATATCAAAAACTATTTAAATAAAATTAATATGAACATTTTTGGAAACGAGTAGGAAAACAGGAAAGCAAGTATAAGTAAGCATTTATCCTTTTTTTAATAACCAACTTCTCAAAATGTAAGGTAGAATAAAAAACCATTTATTTCGAATAAAACAAAAATAATATACTCGTATATCATACTAGCTGTCCCGTGCTCGCTTTGCTTCACCAGTCTGCCACTTCTCAAATTTAAAACAAAATACTTGCTGATAAGAACTGATAAAGAAAACGTTGAGAGTGTCCCTAATCATTATATGGATATACTCTGAGTTGACTCCCTCTCAATCTCATTTACATTTCATACCCTATCTTTCTCAAACCCATGGCCATGCGCCATAAAAAAACAACACAAACTGCAAAAGGTGCAAAAAAAGAAAGAAAAAGCACATTGCACAAAAGGTACAGGTAGAGAAACAGATTTCTGCCGCACACACAACAAATTTTCCTCCACTGAACGCTGGGAAAATCCAACGATCTAGCTTCAATCGAACATTTTACTTTTTTGAATTATATAAAATGTATAGTTTAATGCTTATTGTTCAACTTCAGGATAACCTACAAATATGATTTATATCTTAAAATCTTTGTACATAATTGAACTTTATATTAAAAAAATCCTATTTCATTTGGATGAGTCATTCCAAAGCTAGGAGCTAGAAAGCATTCGAGAGTTACAACTTTTCTTAGATATCAGCTCCTGGACACCGGATGAAGCATTTTCCCGCGGTAAAAAGTAACCTATGTCCATTCTCAGCCTCTAGACTATCTGTGTGCCAAATTTCATTAAAATCGGTTCAGTAGTTTTGGCGTTAATTCGAGACGGACAGACAGACAGACAGAGTTACTTTCGCATTTATAATATTAATATGGATTAGATCCTTTATCGTGTTCATACTCTCATGGAACTGGAATATGGAATGTGCGATTTAGTGTTCTTTAGAAATATGGATGAGGTTTGGAAATCAGATTAAGATCGCAAAGCGAAACCTAATCAAATTATTTTCTACTGAAACGGGAAGAGGTTGAGGTTGCTTGTAGGCGGACTTGGACAACTTGTGTCAGATAAATATTCATTTTCCGGCTCGTACTCACTACCACTATCTGGATATTATTCTGTAAAAAACCATTCAAATAAGAGCGACCAATTACGCGCGTCCGAACGATTATTCTTAAAATTTGACACTGCATTCACAGGACACAATTTTTTGTTGGTGGCGGACGGCATTTGAATTCGCCTAAATGGAAAACTACAAGCAATGATATTCTAATTTCTAGGTTATGTTCGATGAATGTGGAAATGTTGGGGAGTGTGACTTAACTTTTTTGGAACCAAATAAATTCGTACGCAAAACCGCGAACCAATATAAATGCGATATTTAAAATCTTACCTACTCAAGTTAAGTTTTAAACAGTTTAAGTTAGTTTCAAAATGACTTAGTCCAGTTGTTTTTAATTAAAAATGTTCCGTTATAGATCTGCTTTCACAAGCATCTCAAACATGTTTACATTCAAAAAATGAAGTGTACAATTTTATTGAAATCGTTAAACATTAGGTTCGATCGCGTAATTTATGTGTAGAAAAATGAAATCTGTCAAATCTCCAAAATCGAGAGAGAATCCTCTCATTTCAAGGAAAAGTACGCGAGCGCTTTTGTGTAAAAAGATGAAAAACGTTTAAGTTTGACTTGACAAGAAGCAACCGCTGTTTTTTTTCTGGCAAACTCATAGGATTTCATCACTTGACAGTTTCATTTTTTTACCAGCTGAAATTCTGTGTGAAGAAAAATGAACGAAATTACATTTTTCTTTAGTTCATCTTTTTACCTTTCCTCCCTGTACTCGAGGACGTAGAATACTCCATGGGACCAATCCACTTTCGCACTCGTACACTGGCTAGAGTACTTCGAGTTCTTAAAATTCATTAATCCGCTGGTCCAGATGGTATTTACCCTATCATTTTGAAGAGGCGCTCTTCTACGCTTTTAAAACCACTGCGAAAGCTTTTCTATCTCTCCCATTCTTCAGGGGTCTTAACGAAAAGATGGAAAACAGCATTGTACCAAAAAGGCGAGTGAAACCAATCTCTTCACCATGGTGGTGAAAGTAAGATCGTTGCGCTTGATATTTCAAAGGCATTTGACAGAGTGTGGCATCAAGCTCTCTTGTTGAAAATGCGTGCATTTGGAATCGATGAAATTCTTCTTCAATGGATAAGAAATTACCTTCAGACCGTTTAATTCAAGTAGTTTTGTGTGGTCTTATAGCATGGGTTATCCCCAAAGCTCTGCTCTGTCGCCGACTCTCGTTTTCATTTTTATAAATGATGTCCTGTCTGTTACTTCTAATCCAATCCATTCCTTCGCTGATGACAGTACCCTCAGCTTCTCATATTCGTTTCTTGGGTCACGCCCCTCTTCTTCGGGTGTGGAACTGGAACGGCAGCGTATGTTAAGCTTATCAAATTGTGATAGCATAATAGCATAACTCAGTGGGATACAATAAAACGCAATGCTGTCTTCTGTCATTAAAGCAAAACCCACACACATTGCCATTATCCATAAATGGCACATGCATCGCTGAAACCGAAAAGCTTTCTACTCTCGGTATGTGTGTTAATGACAACTTTCGTTGGAATGACCACATAATCAATGTCGCCAAGAGCGCTGCGTAATGTCTAGACTCTATCCAACAAAAATTGATAGTACAGGGAAGATAGGATGTTTGTCTCTCAGTCTGGTTGCAATGACTTACATAAATCGGTCCCTCTTTAAAGCTCACACAGGGTTGACGTAGTGTCTATGATAATTCGCCATAACTCAGAGAGCAATTCTATTAGGGGTACCATCTTCCAATTTAAAATAAAAACATAGGGACGGGCTACAGTCCGCTTGGGCGAACTGTTGGATACCCTATTCTTATTCTTATTATTAATTAATTATAAATTAAAATAAAAATTAATTGTAACTGACACGCCAGTGGTCGGATTTTGAAAATATTTTTTACACATGAGCATAAAGGGCCCATAGAGAGTATATACTATAAATTTCAGCTCCCTAGCTGAAACTTTGGATTTTCAAAAATTAATATACCCTTAGAATAGGGTAAAAAAAAATTATTTTATTTATTTGTGGGCGTGTCAGTGGGCGGATTTTGAAAATTTTTTATCCCGAGCAGTTTTAGGAGTCATAGATCATATATAAAAAATTTCAGCTTTCTAGCTCAAAATTCGATTTTTTCCAAAATTTGGTTTTTTTGAGTTTGTGGGCGTGTCTGTGGGCGGATTTCAAAAATTCGTAAACTTGATTATTTCGGGACCCTAGAGAGTATATGGTTAAAATTTCAGCTCTCTAGGTCCAGTTTAAAGGCCTAATTTTTGGCTACAGACGGACGGACGGACGGACGGACATGGCTAGATCGACATTACTATCGATGCTGATCATAAATATAGTAACTTTTAGGGGTCTACGGGCAATATTAAGGTATGTTACAAACTATGCGTCAAAATTAATATACCCTTAGAATAGGGTATAAACATATCACTGTAATCCAATTTATTCATTATAAATATTGTAAAACATAAAATACTAATTTCTAATATCACTACGCAACTAATCCGCTGAGTAATTACTGCTACTGCTCTCGTTATTTAGGTCTATTATTAACCTTTCAACTGCTTCCTCTTCAAAAACGTCCAATTCCCACATATTTGGCTCAACAACCTGTTCAACGTGTTGGACACATCGATGCCATTTTTCCTTGTCAACCCTTGTAAGTGCTGTCGTTAGTAAGTCTCTTATTTCAGCCATTTTAAATGCCTTGTTTTGGCTTGCTACAAACCCTTTCACTTGAGCCCAAACCAATTCTATTGGATTAAGGTCACAGTGATAAGGCGGGAAGCGAAGCACTTTATGTCCCGCATTTTGAGCCATTTCATCGACGACGTATGTTTCATACTTGGCATTGTAACGTTTAACGATTTCAAGCAACCCATTGTATGATTGCATCCCTACCTAACTTGAGATCTTCCTTTTGGGAAATCCCGTATTCATTGGCAAAACAGGCGTCATTCATCGGGAAAATAAAGACATCATACAAACAGGTACATAATGAGATGAAAGGATATACCTATTTATGTTTTTTTTTTTTTTTTAAACAGTTTGCGACATAAACTCAATCAGCAAGATTTTCTAAAAACATTTCCCAGTCCTTTCCGCTATATGTACTCGTATATTGTGAAAGGTAGACACAATCAGGCAATTAGAATACAAAATTATATAACCACGACGCAATATCATATGCCTAAACAGATGGTAAAAAAACTGCACTTGTGCAGCTGTACAATACAAATACAATCAAATTAAAACCGAATGGCAACACCGCACGTAATAATTCGTTCTCAAAAGCACCAAAACCGAAAGTTCTTTGACAAAATTCATAGAAAAACCCTTAATGATATGCTTCATTGTAGAGATGGTAACACTCTTCTGATGTGCTTCAGTCACACACACTGCTTATTTTGGTGGATGATAATAGCAAGCGAACACAAGACGATCATGCTTATTCCCATTCGGCTATGTGGGAGACTGGTTGTTATGGGTTGTATGCGAATTTTAGAAAAATTACAACAACAATTCCTTGGTATGACAGTGGTTTGGTTTTTATTTCAGTGGCAGTTCTTGTGTTTGAGTGCCGTGAGAGTATCTACAGGCACCACTGGTAGAAAAGCTCCTCCATAAGGCCTGTACTGACAATTTTTGTTGGATAGAGTATAAGCTTTCTTAAGCGATGTAAGAAATATGTCACCCCTTCTGATCTGACTACAATTTATCATGCGTTTATCCCCCCGAAACTCGAGTACAACGCTCATATCTGGTCTGGTGCACCAATTACTAATTTGGAGCTACTTGACAAGATTCAAGATCGCGCGGTGAAACTCATCGGCGACCGAGATATCACCAGATCGATTGGCTCTCTTACTCATCGTCGTAATGTCTCTTGTCTTTCGTTATTTTATCCATATAGTGGAGCGCCTGGGTCGTTAAAAACATGAAAACCTCGGATTTCCATTACAGTGAATGAAATTCAAAGTGTAATGTTTAGCTTATAACATATACAAAAAAGTTTACCTATTAAAAAATTGTGACCTTGATAAAAAAAATGAAATAATTATAATTTTGATAGTTTAAATGATACAAAACCTCATAATATTAGGCTCTCTTTCGACATCCACAAGCAGCTCCACAACGCTTTTTGCAGCTACGAAACAACATTTACAATAAATTATCTGGAGCTGGTGATTAATTCATTGTTATTTTGATCAGCGTATGTTTATAAAATACTTCCAGCCCCAATTTTCAATGTCTACATTTTCAATATCTACATTTCCTAACCATAACTGGATTTGTAGATACACTCTTTTTAGGTGTTCAAACGCTGCATCGGTTGTAGGAGGTAATGATGACAAAAGAACCCTTGTTTTTGTGGCTGTTCCTTTTACAAAGAAATTGAACCTTAATGAGTTCAAATCTTTAATTTTTGCTGGAGCTCCATATAAACTCAAAATTACAGTCTTCGTTAGAGTTTTTAAATACTTTTGCTAATCATGTAAATCATGACGTTTCTCAAAGTTTTTGGCAAATTTAATTTTACCTATATTGAAGAATGCTGATGCCGTATCGCAACCTGTAAACGTAAAGGCATGTAAAAAAAGAATATGTTCTTTACATTTTGGATACCATTTTTCTAAACATTTCGAAGAAAATATTTTTTGTTTCACTTTGCCTCGGGATGGTTTTAGATAATATATTTCGATTAATGGTTTTTTAAGTAATATCACACAATTTTTCCTGGTTTTAATTTTTGTTTTCCGTCAATTCCTTTATTTTGTTTTGAATGAATAACCTTACATTCGTTACCACGTTAAGTGTACGGCTGGAGTTACAGCGCTGTTTCACGGTTAGCCACAACCGATCATCAGACTCCTTCTGTAGTGCTCGTCTATCTTTTTCCTTCATTTTACCCCGAAATTCCATTCTTCCACTGGGATTCGAACCTAGACCAGCGTCTTCTCAGGCAAGCACTCATGCATTGTGCCATTGAAGCCACGAGTTTATCCAGTTTGTCCAAGAAAATTGAAATAAAAACTGGATAAACTCGTGGCTTCAATGGCACAGTGCATGAGTGCTTGCCTGAGAAGACGCTGGTCTAGGTTCGAATCCCAGTGGAAGAAATGGAATTTCGGGATAAAATGATGGAAAAAGACAGACCAGCACCACAGAAGGAGTCTGATGATCGGTTGTGGCTAACCGTGAAACAGCGCTGTAACTCCAGCCGTCCACTTAACGTGGTAAGGAATGTAAGGTTATTCATTCAAAACAAAATAATATATTTCACGATTCTGATTCACCAATGCTGTTAATATAACGAGGACGTCGATATCTTCTGCCACGACGACAACATTTTTTGTTTCTAAATTAATTACTGTATCAACAATTAATTTTTTGCATCGCTCTCTGCTTGGCATGAATATATGTATATTTGCTCCATTGCTGCATCTACCATCGAAATTCTCAAACCAACTTTCTTCTCAGCAGAGCTCAGATGAATAGAATTTTTAAGAGAATTATAACAATCAGCATGATATTTTGCTTGGAGTGTTTGTAAATCTGCTATAGCAGAAATTCTTTTATGAATTTCTCGATAATAATCATTTTTCTGTACAGCTATACAGTTTAAAATGGAGTCACTTAAAGTTGGAGTATTAATATATGGGATTTCCCTTCGTCGATTTATTTAATTTTGCTTCTTTTTCTTTATTAGCTTCTTGACCACAGATGAAACAGTTTTTTCCCCATTCAAAGCTCGATAAATCAGTGCTACTTCGGAGTTTCTTTTTCGGAGGCGAAAATGGGGCCTCTTCTTATATGTTTCAATATATTTTTTATGAATATTCTTTTGGCGACAACCTGTATGAGCGTAAATGAATTCAGTTTGAAGATGAGGTAACAGCCATCCTTTCGTTCGCTTCTCGTAACGTTTGATTTTGTTTATTTATTTTTTTAATAACACCTAAATCTGAATTGGTTTTGGAAGATGAACCCAATTTTTCACAGATAATGCAGCTGTACTCATTAGTTGTACTACTGGTACTTGATTCATCCATTGTTAGAAAACTGTGATAGAAAACAATTGAATACATTAAATGATTAATTTATAACATTTTATTTTTTTTCTTTTACTTGAATTAATCTTTAATTATTATACATATATGTACTTATTATTTCATTTATTATCTAATAATCAATATGTCCATATTATAACCATCATGATCATACAATAAACTGCAGATTTTTAATGAGATTACTTAACAAATGAACAAACAAAAAATCTTACATAGAAATTCAATAGAAAAAAACGTCTTCAATAAAACTTTTGTCAGAAATAAACAAAAAAACACACAACTTTTACTCTTAAATATATACAACATGCGCAGAACACGTGTCATTTATAACTAAAAAGTATCTAGAAAAATTCTGTTTAGTTTTGGAACAGTGGCCGTTGCCGTTCTCCCCTCTCCAAGTTCTACTACCTGTCCAAGGTCGTTATGACCCTTCAAACGCTCCAACATTTTAAGAAGATATTCTTCTATGTATATTTAGGTATTCAACGTATAGATACGAAAAAAAAATATTTTAAATAAAATTACATGTTTAAGTATTAATTTTTATAGTTTTTGTTTAAATAATAAAAAAATCAAAGGCAAAGAAAAATTTTGGGTAAACTTTACACTTTATAGTATAAAAAACGAAAACCCCCTTCAACCATTTAAATTCATTCACTGTAACAAAAGTCTGAGCTTTGAGGTCAAAACCCCCAGACACTCCACTAATAAGTGTTCAAACGAAATAGCCAGTTGCATTCCACCCCTTGAACATTTCAGCCGTAATAACCGCCATGCAAGGAATGCCCATCGGTCTGCAGTCGGACGTACGGTATAGTTCAAATAATCTTTCCTCAGCCGTACAACACGAATGTGGAATACTCTTCCACGATCTATTTTTCATATATATATATAGGTACTAAAAAATCCCTTTATACGTACATTATAAAAAAAAAATCGGTCAATCTTTCTAACACAGTTTCATATCCATTTTCTTTGACAGATTTTCGGTGGACTGAGTGCATACATAAGCTTGTAAATTTAAACATTCAAACACCAAATTATTACCTAAAATTATCAGATTAGTCATTTAACGTTTAAACGATTTTCGATCATTGTTGAACGAAGTCAAGTCTTCACTCTTCTCAACGTAATGAAGGTCCTTTCAATGGAGCTTGTGGTAAATGGTACGCTTGGGCAACATTAAGAGCAAGTTTTGCTGTTGGGAAAAAATGCCTGCTTCTTGTATAACATCACACAAGTCCAGTTTTTGAAGATCTTCGTCGTATGAATTTATATCTTTCCAATGATTGTACCTTAGTTCAGCCTTGTCATTAACCTTTGTAACGCGTAGAGCTTGGTAAAACTTTTAGATTATTCTTTAAAATCCTGATCCTGTATGTTAATTTTCAACATATTCGATGGATGCAAAACAAATAATGAATATGCTGCTACGTTTTTATCCGGGGATCTACATTCAAGTGCCGAAATCAAGGAATCTAAATGCGGAATCAGAAGCGATATCTTGTAGGAGGCTTCGAACAATATTAAGGTATGTTACAAACTATGAGTCAAAATAAAATACCCTTAGAAACAGAAAAGACAATATGTATATGTATTTTTCACGTGATCCGTTTTAAAACTTTTTCACATTTAATTAATTTCCTCAATTTTAAAATCTTCACTTCTTACGATAGTCCTTGTTCTGATTTACTAAATCAGATATCTGTTAGGGTTTTGTAATACAAAACAACTATATTTGTGTTAAGGGCCAACCATAATGAACTTATGTGAGCTTAAGCTAGTATCAAAACCGAACGATAAGCTACCAGCAGCATCGTAAAAACGAAAAGTGCCCGTAAATGCTTTGGCAACAAATAGCTGTTATAGAGCGAATTGAAAGATACAAACAAATTTTCTGAAAAAGAAAGATGTATATGCTAGCGTGTTTCCATTATCGTAGCTTCGATATGACTGAGGGTGAGGATGGGTTTTGTTTCTTGTTTCCATCGCAACAACAAATTCAGATACACACACAACTGTCTAATTTGAAACTTCCGAACGTAATGAGCCATTTCAATTGCTCTCACTTATGTAAGTTCCTGAAATCGAACGAAACTGAACGAAACGAACCATTGAGGCTAAGGCCATTATGGCAAAAGTATAAAGCATCTTGTATTCAATACGTCGCTTAAGCTAACTTAAGCTCCCAGAAGCAAATTTGGCTGGGCCTTTAGTTCCCTAGATACGGCTCCACAAATGCATATGTTGCGAGTGTTGCCGATATGGCAATAGGGAAAATTTTTGTTAGAAATCTCTATAATTTCCTGTCTGAGAGATAGAAGCAATGACTTCAACAAAAGGTTATGTTGTTCTTTTACAAGCTGAGAATTGGGGTATATTTTATTTATTGCTCAAACGAAAAAGCCTGCCGCATTCCACCCTTAGAACATTTCATGTCCTAAAGCCTAATTTCGCAGATGTTCACTGAAATATAAAGAAACCTTCCTTAGCCGTACAACATGAATGTGGAATGTCCTACCCGCTCTGCTTTCCTGCCTATTACAATTTACAAACATTTAAAGCCAACGTGCATCGGTTTCTCCGCTCTCATCTCCTTATCCTCAATTCCTAATGCCCGCAGTATAATGCAACTATAAACATGTCTACATCATAAGGGTATACTTAAAACCATTAAGTGCGCGTTAATTATGAAAAAAAGGCGTCTGCTGTTGATTGTGATGCTGTTGCTCGTAATGTTAGTGTTGGGGTTTAATCGCGTCCTCCGTGCTCGGATGGGTAAATGTACGAACGAAAATCACGTGGCACGTCATACGAACGAACACATTGGGGTCGTGTCCTTCACATGGAAACGGAATGCAGTTTTTGATTCCATCTTGGTTTTGTACTACACTGAGGGTAACAAATGAAATAGTTCTAGTAAAATAAATGTTTTTTTTTAAGTAATGCGTCCAGCACTATTATTTTATTTATGTTCATCGGATGAAAATGAAAAAAGTAGTTCGAAGGCATCGTAGAGATAACAGCAATTCACTGTCTTTACCAACTAAATCGTAATAAAACAAATTAAGAAGCTTCCGAAATTCATATCAACATTTTTTATTTGCAGATCTGTTAAAAGATTTCGCTTGAATAAGGAGGCCTTTCAAAGTTTTATCCAAACTTAATTTTGTTGCCAAATTATCAACTGCCTTACCCCTTACCTCAAGTGTTGCAGTCGGCCGCTACTCTTAGTCTTTTAGGAAGTGGAGGAATTTAACAATCTATTGGCAGCGAGTGGCCCTGCCGGTTGGATGTTGTCGCATGGGGGTAACTTCCCGATCATATAAAACATAAAAAGTAATGAGAGAGACATATGAATCCTAGGATAATGGATACTCTCATATGACCACAATATCCGGAACGTCAACGGACTATGATCTGAGAGTATGCACCTGTAACGTGCGTACATTGTAAACCCCAGGTGCTATACTCAAAAACTTGTCAACGTTTTGCTCGGGGGTTTTAGTGCCAAAGTTGGTAAGGCAAACATCTTCGGCGGATAAGTTGATAAGCACAACCTTCACGACACGACAACAGACAACGGATACCGACTAGTCGATTTTTCAGCAACTCATAATACGGTTAGGATCCACAGAGCAACCTGGCTCTCTCCAGATGGTCGAACCACCAGCCAAATCGGCAATGTTCTAATCGATGCGAGGCACGCATCCAACATCTTAAACGAGCATCCATTCCGATGGGCAAACGTCGACTCTGAGCATTTGTATTTAAATGGATATAAGCTAATAAATGATAAAAAATAATTTAAAAGTAAAACAAAAATTGTGTGTCGGACAACTTATGGGGTCTCAGGTTCAAACCTCGTCGGGCCGAATAACACAGCTATTATTGTCTACTGACCCACCTCTTGCGAACGTCTGACAAACATCTAAGAGTTATCTTGCCAAGAGATCGTTGAAACAACAAAAAAGGTTCTTGAAACCCGAATATTTTTTTACGAATTTTGCTTAAATATTGCAGCAAGATGTACACAGCCAACTGCAGCTGAACCAATTCAACAAATAATTCACGAAGCATTAAACATTGTGGATTTAATAAGTTAAGAAAATGAATTTTCTCTAAATACAGAACACCCACTTTCATTTTCGAAATTCGAATTCTCAATTTTTATTTTGATCGAATTGTAGAATACCCAAATTAACTTTCGTTATGTGAATTCACATAAAGTTGAATGTAGATCATGGACGATAGTTTTATAATTTTTATTTTATTACATTTTAATTGTTCATTTGCCGCAAGATAAACCGCACGTATACCACAGACTGAAATTTCAAAAGAACATTTGCGTGACATAGGTTACGATGCAAAATTACATTCACAACTATAAGTTGACGTAGGTCGCGATTTCAAATGCATACATTCCGTTTACGAGTTATACATACGTTTACGGAGGATGCGATTTGACCACTGATTTGGTCGATGATACCACTATAAATGTCTCATACGCTGGTTGTTGTGGGGATTTTGTTATGCACCTACCATTGTGCCTACAAATTTCATAATGTCAGGGTAAACAAACAACAAATATAAACGTCCTTCGTTTAGTATGAAATGTGCAAAATAATGATCTGCGTTCTGTTCGTAGATTAAATTAGATTTACAAACTATGATGCAATTTCTCATATTTATTAAAAATAAGAAGTTTAATCTGTATATTTTCATGTTTACAATTGAGCGCGTTTAAAGAAGCCGACCTTCTAAAATAAATTTGTAACGTTCAAAAGTAACAATTCAATCTGTAAACATTGTGTATGATGATGATTTTTGGCCGAATGGAGTTAGAAATCGTTATTTTATTCATTACCCAATAAAAACATAGGGATGGGCTACAGTCCGCTTGGGCGAACTGTTGGATACCCTATTCTTATTCCTATCCCTCACAAGTGGGCGTGACAAAAGTCTAAGTATGGTTGAATTGTTAAGAACGCTCTACATATTTTGTTATATAACATTTAAAGGATTTTATCGGAAAAAACGCTCCCTAGCTCAAACTTGGGTGTTTCAATGAAATTATTTTATTTAATTGTGGGCGTATCAGTGGGCGGATTTTGAAAATATTTACACATGAGCCTAAAGGGCCCCCTAGAGAGTATATATTATAAATTTCAGCCCCCTAGCTCAAATTTTGGTTTTTCAAAAAAATGTTTTATTTATTTGTGGGCGTGTCAGTGGGCGAATTTTGAAAATTTTATATCTCGAGTAGTTTTAGGAGTCATAGATCATATACACAAAATTTTAGCTTTCTAGATCAAAATTCGATTTTTTCCAAAATTTTATTTTTTTGAGTCTGTGGGCGGATTTCAAAAATTCGTAAACTTGATTATTTCGGGACCCTAGAGAGTATATGGTTAAAATTTCAGCTCTCTAGGCCCAGTTTAAAGGCCTAATTTTTGCCGACGGACGGACGGACGGACGGACGGACATGGCTAGATCGACATTACTATCGATGCTGATCATAAATATAGTAACTTTTAGGGGTCTACGGGCAATATTAAGGTATGTTACAAACTATACATCAAAATTAATATACCCTTAGAATAGGGTATAAAAACTAAGACCATCAACAACATTTGAATATTTATTACCTCAATGCGATTGGATACAGCACAGATACCTCAAATTTGCTTGTGGCAACTAGTCTAAGCATGACTTATTTAGTTATAATTACGAAAACTGTAATTTTTACGACTCACTCAATTTGTATTTTCTTTCGCAATGATCGTGTGCGAGGACGCCGAATGGAGTATAAGATACAACAGCGAAATCTATGAGCTGTACCAAGATGTGGATGTATCCCAAAAAGCTAGGTCACGTCGACTGCATTTGCTCTGCCACATCGTAACCAAGAGGATCTTCGACTCCCAGTCCCCAGGTTCGTGGATGCCAGAGCGCTAGGGCTGGACAACTGGCAGCATCCCCGTGATCGCAGGGAATGGAAGATTGTAAAAGTAAGTAAGTTTCTTTGGCCATTAACATTTTTCTGCAAAATTTTGGATACAGCATGCTTGGAGCAAACTATGCTCCATGAGTCAATTCCTAATTTTTAAAATGAACTTAGTACTGATTTTCATATTTCGAGAGAAGGCTTCAAAGGCATTTTATTCGGCTTATTTACATAAACCTTTTTTTACCTTAAAGAATTGTTTTATATTTTCATTTATTTTACCTATTGTATTATATTATATATGGTTAAAATTTCAGCTCTCTAGGCCCAATTTAAAGGCCTAATTTTTGCCGACGGACGGACGGACGGACGGACGTACATGGCTAGATCGACATTACTATCGATGCTGATCATAAATATAGTAACTTTTAGGGGTCTACGGGCAATATTAAGGTATGTTACAAACTATACATCAAAATTAATATACCCTTAGAATAGGGTATAAAAACTAAGACCATCAACAACATTTGAATATTTATTACCTCAATGCGATTGGATACAGCACAGATACCTCAAATTTGCTTGTGGCAACTAGTCTAAGCATGACTTATTTAGTTATAATTACGAAAACTGTAATTTTTACGACTCACTCAATTTGTATTTTCTTTCGCAATGATCGTGTGCGAGGACGCCGAATGGAGTATAAGATACAACAGCGAAATCTATGAGCTGTACCAAGATGTGGATGTATCCCAAAAAGCTAGGTCACGTCGACTGCATTTGCTCTGCCACATCGTAACCAAGAGGATCTTCGACTCCCAGTCCCCAGGTTCGTGGATGCCAGAGCGCTAGGGCTGGACAACTGGCAGCATCCCCGTGATCGCAGGGAATGGAAGATTGTAAAAGTAAGTAAGTTTCTTTGGCCATTAACATTTTTCTGCAAAATTTTGGATACAGCATGCTTGGAGCAAACTATGCTCCATGAGTCAATTCCTAATTTTTAAAATGAACTTAGTACTGATTTTCATATTTCGAGAGAAGGCTTCAAAGGCATTTTATTCGGCTTATTTACATAAACCTTTTTTTACCTTAAAGAATTGTTTTATATTTTCATTTATTTTACCTATTGTATTATATTATATATGGTTAAAATTTCAGCTCTCTAGGCCCAGTTTAAAGGCCTAATTTTTGCCGACGGACGGACGGACGGACGGACGTACATGGCTAGATCGACATTACTATCGATGCTGATCATAAATATAGTAACTTTTAGGGGTCTACGGGCAATATTAAGGTATGTTACAAACTATACATCAAAATTAATATACCCTTAGAATAGGGTATAAAAACTAAGACCATCAACAACATTTCAATATTTATTACCTCAATGCGATTGGATACAGCACAGATACCTCAAATTTGCTTGTGGCAACTAGTCTAAGCATGACTTATTTAGTTATAATTACGAAAACTGTAATTTTTACGACTCACTCAATTTGTATTTTCTTTCGCAATGATCGTGTGCGAGGACGCCGAATGGAGTATAAGATACAACAGCGAAATCTATGAGCTGTACCAAGATGTGGATGTATCCCAAAAAGCTAGGTCACGTCGACTGCATTTGCTCTGCCACATCGTAACCAAGAGGATCTTCGACTCCCAGTCCCCAGGTTCGTGGATGCCAGAGCGCTAGGGCTGGACAACTGGCAGCATCCCCGTGATCGCAGGGAATGGAAGATTGTAAAAGTAAGTAAGTTTCTTTGGCCATTAACATTTTTCTGCAAAATTTTGGATACAGCATGCTTGGAGCAAACTATGCTCCATGAGTCAATTCCTAATTTTTAAAATGAACTTAGTACTGATTTTCATATTTCGAGAGAAGGCTTCAAAGGCATTTTATTCGGCTTATTTTTTTTTTTTTTTTTTTTTTTTTTTTTGGAGGAGAGAATACGTGATGTACCGTCAGGTGGTAGGCCATCACCACTTGGTGTGTCCGACTCGCACGGACTAAACTCTCCCCGCTTACGGCCTACAAGCCACCCTGGAACCGCTCTTGGCATTACATCAGGGTGGCGCCGTTTTTAAGTCCGTAAAAGGACGCCGTCTTGATTAGTCTTCTGTGGCCTAAGACGTCTGTGCCTACTGTGACCCTTGGTGGTCTTCTTCTCTTTTTTTTCTTCTGAGAACATGTTCTGCGAAGCTACAGACTTTTTGCCAGTTGTCGTAACTCTGTAGCAATTTCTCTACTATGTTCTCCGGTGTGATGGCGCCAATACTTATTTGCAGGTCTTGGCGAAGGCTTTTCCATCTGCTGCAAGCGAAGAAGGTATGTTCCGCGTCATCTTCTAGCGAGTCTCCGTACTGGCAGGCTGGACTGTTTGTTTTGCCGATTTTGTGGAGGAAGGCGTTGAAATATCCGTGTCCGGTGAGTAACTGGGTGACGTAGTAGTTGACCTCACCGTGTTTCCGGTCATTCCACTCAGCCACGTTCCTAATCAGCCTCGCTGTCCATCGTCCTCTGCTTTCCGAGCTCCAACGCTCTTGCCACTTCTGGTTCGTGAGCTCCTTAGCCTCATCGGATGCCGCTTGCATTCCCATTTCCCCCTTTTTGTCGTAGACGTACTTCCTTTCTGCCGCTAGGAGATCTATGGGAGTCACTCCTGCGACTACAAGGACGGCTGGTTCCGAAACCGTTCGGTAAGAGCTAGCTATACGTAGAGCTCCGCATCTTTGTACTGCCGCCATCTGTTTCCGGTACTTCTTTTGTTTGAGTGCGTCTGCCCAGATTTCGCTGCCGTACAGAAGGATGGAGTGCGTTGTCGCCATCAGCAACCTTCGCTTACTGGCCGTTGGACCACCTACGTTTGACATCAGTCTGCTCAGTGATGCAGATGTTTTTGAGGCTCTTTCAGCTGCTGCCTTTATTTGTTGCCAGTAGGTTAGCTTTGTGTCAAGCCTCACTCCCAAGTACTTCACCGCGGCGCTGCTTCTTATTTCTTCTGCCCCAATTCGGAAGTCGATTTGTGTGGGGATTCTCTTTTTCGTGAGAAGGACTATCTCAGTTTTCTCCGTTGCTAGGCTGAGTCCGTGCTCTTCCATCCACGAATTGACTCGTCGAATGACCTGGTTGAGCTTTTGTTGCGCGTTAACGGTGTCTCGTGCAGTGATCACCGCGGCGATGTCATCTGCGTACCCGACCAGTCTGGCATCCTCCGGCATCTCCATGCAAAGGATGCTATCGTAGGAGATGTTCCAGAGATCTGGACCTAAGATTGATCCCTGCGCTGCGCCTGCTGTCACTTGCCTTCTTCGCGGGCCTTCTGTAGTCTCGTAGAGCAGCTCTCGATCCCTGAGATAGTCCTTCACCATCCGCAGGATATATGCCGGGGCGTGGAACCTCCGTTCGAGCGCGTTCAATATATCGGTCCACCTGGCTGAGTTGAAGGCGTTACGTACGTCCAGGGTTGCCAGCAAGACGATCTTCCTAGAGTAGTGGCTTCCCTGTTGGGCGATTTGTGCGGCGTTCACTACTTCTTTTACTGCTCCAATCGTAGAGCGGCCTCTCCGGAAGCCGTACTGCCTCTCTGACAGATCGCCTGACGCTTGCACTGCCGCTACTAGTCGTGGCTTAAGTAGCTTTTCCAGGAGTTTCCCCGCGGTGTCTAGCATGCACAGAGGCCTGTATGCCGATGGGGAATCCGGATCTCCCTTGCCTTTGCTGATAAGCACCAACCGTTGTTTCTTCCAGCTCTTGGGGAAGATGCCTTCCTCGAGCAGACTGTTAAACATGTTCAGCAGTAAAAGCGGACGTGTTTGGGCGGTCACTTTGAGGGCTTCTGTGGGAATTCCGTCGGGGCCGGGGGCTCT
Source organism: Portevinia maculata (assembly GCA_949715645.1). Lineage (NCBI taxonomy): Eukaryota > Metazoa > Arthropoda > Insecta > Diptera > Syrphidae > Portevinia > Portevinia maculata. The sequence goes on along the minus strand of OX454525.1, from coordinate 335,485,242 downwards.
TCTATTTTGCAGGGACTGCACCGCTATGCTCAACTCTTCTTCGCTAAAAGCTGAAATTTCCTGTCGTTGGGCCAATGTGGTGTCGGGTGGCCTGACCGGATGCGTTGGGAAGAGTGTGTCCACGATGCGCTCCATCTTTCCTTCACTGAGGACAGGGGGTGTCATCTGTGCTCCGAGTTTCCGCGTTACGATCTTATAGCCTAGTCCCCAGGGGTCGCTGTTGACGTCACGGCGGAGATCCTCCCATTTCTGTTTCTTGCTCGAATTGATGGCCCTCTTGAGCTCCGATCTTTGGGACCTGAACTCTGCTAGAGCATCTTCCATGGGTTCAGCATTTGTTCTTCTTCTCCCCCTAGTGACTATGCGTCGTAGTTGTAGGCATCTCCGGCGTAGCGCAGCTATCTCCTCGGTCCACCAGTACACTGGGTCTCTGTTTCTGTTGGCACCGCTCGTTCGGGGCATTGAGGAGTCGCAAGCGAGCCGAATTAGTTTCATCGTGGCGTCCGCTTTCCTTTCAGCAGGTCCTTGTATTTGGATCACGGCGTCTGCACCTTCCTCGATCACGCCCTTAAAAAGGTCTGCGTTAAACCTGTTCAAGTTCCACCTCGGAGCCCGTGGTTGGTGACGATGATTCGGAACTCGTTGGTTACTTTCCAGATCGAAGACGATGTACTGGTGGTCACTACCTGTGTAATCCTCGATTACTCTCCAGTTTTTGATTTTTGCGAATGTGGTGTTGGTCGCGAAGGTTACGTCTGGGATAGTTCCTCTGTGTCCATGTCTCCTGAAAGTGGGGGTGTCTCCTGTGTTGACTACGTGAAGTCCACGCCTCGCGGCCATCTCGAGTATTTGCCTTCCTCGAGAGTCGGTAGCTGGCATTCCCCACTCCTGTGCTCTGGCGTTGAGATCACCTGCAACCAGGATCTCTCCTGTGGTGTCGACCAGGAAATCCTCCAGATCGCCCAATTTTTGCCGAAACGCGGCAATACTGTCGTTTGGGCTCAGATAGACTCTTACAATTGTGAGTCCGTCGCACTTTACCCACGTGAAGCCTCTTTGTGTGCCCCAACTTTTCATGGGGAATTTTCTTGCATCCAAGACCCAGACTGCAGCTGTTCCAAGCGAGTCCGATATCCAGTTTTTCTCTTTATTTCTATACTGCTCGCTGATGATGGCAACATCTACTTTCATTTCCTCCAGTAGTTTAATTAGCAGGTTGTCCGCGGTTTGACTCCTGTGGATATTTCCCTGTAGAATTCTGGTCATTGTGGGGCCCTTTTCTTCTCCTCATTTTCGAGTGCCTCTCGGAAGACTTGGCACTTACCTGACCCCGGGGCATGGTCCATAGCGGGTGGTGGAACTTCGAGGTTTGCGCATAGACAGCACTTTGGTGAATTCTTGCAGTCAATCTTCTTGTGGCCCTTTTCTCCGCAGTTGAAGCACAGCCCTTGCCCCTTTCTGTCTACGCCGTTACATTTTGCTTGTTGGTGGCCATAGCCGAAGCATTTATAGCACCGTGAGACCTCTGTTCTGCGTCGGATTCGGCACTGGACCCATCCTATTTTAATTCTCGGGTTCTTTAGCATATCGTAGGCTGCTCGGGCGTTCATATGCACTATGGCCATCTTGAGGGAGCTTCTGTTTTTAGCTGTGACCGACACCTGAATATCAGAGATGAGACCAGCAACTTTTTTTCTGACTGCTTCTTGGACTTCTTCGGCTGTAGTCAGTTCATCCAAGTCCCTGATCTCTAGGGCAATTTTCGGTTCAAGACTGCGGACCGTTGCCTTATCCCCTAGAATTGCTCTTAGAGATTCTCCGAAAGCTGTCTTGTTTTTTGTTTTAGCTCCGAGTTCTAGAAGAACATCTCCAGTTTTCGTCTGCCGAACTGTTTTAATGATGGTTTCGGTATCATCTGGATTCGCCTTACTCCGGATTTCCCTCAGGATATCGGTGAACTTCGCTGCTCCCTTTGGCTTAATGAGGATAGCTTCGGGTCGAGATCTCTGTTGGTTCTTCTCTCTCTTCGCCTTTGCTTTCTTTTTATTTTCCCTTGCACCTTCTTTGGGTTTGTCCCGAGGTCTAACTTTTTGGGCGAGTTGGTCTCTCGCGACAGCCGCTGGTTTTTTCTTCTTAAGGACTTGAGCATAGCTCTCTTGCTCACGATTTACCTTAGGAATAGGGGTTTCGCCTTTTTGTCCCTTTTGTTGCTCGCCTGGATTTATTGGAGAGTTCCTTATCCTTTTGTCGGTATCCTTTGCAAGTGGGCTCGAGGGTGGTCTTTTAGAAGAGCTCGGTAGGTCTTTGTCACTCTGGCCTGGTGATATTTTTTGCGTGGAAGCCGATTTCTGGGCGAAGAGCCTTTGTTGGGTTTTTCTTCTATCTTTCTCGTGCCACTTTATCTTGTCCAGAAATACTTCTAGGGCCGCTATGCCGTTTTTAATGTCTAGGCTGATGTTTTTCTGCTTCTCACACGCTGCTTTCATGGTTTTAATCACCCTTAAGCAATTCTGCATCTCCTTGGAAAAAACGTCTCCTGGATTTTCCCCGTCTGCTGCTTTACCCTCCTCGTTTCCAGTTTGAAAGACATTTCGGGCAGCTGGTGGTTTCTTTGGCTGCAGTTGCGGGGTTTCCACTGCTGAAGGCGGTGTCCTGTTCAGTCTGGGAACTCTCTGGAAAGGGTTGGTGATACTTCTGGTTGCACTTGTAGCATTTTTTTCCGCGGAAGCCAAGTGTGCCACTTCCGGGGTTTGGTTTATATTTATATTGCGGTCGCTGGATATCGACGTCCCGGGGCCCGCGCGCACACCCCTGACAGACGCCGGTACTGGGTATCCGACTCCCTGCACCGTAAGGTTACTCTTCATATTTTCTCTATCCATAACTGGTTTAATTTCTGTGTTCCTTCACATAGTTGTTTTGTTGGTCCACGAGTGGTATTTTATTTCCCACTTACCCTGCATTTCTGCCGAGCGTTCCTATATCCGCCACCTTAGGACGCGCCCTCTAGGGAAAAACAACAAACCCCCGAGGGATTCGGCTTATTTACATAAACCTTTTTTACCTTAAAGAATTGTTTTATATTTTCATTTATTTTACCTATTGTATTATATTATATCAGTATGCTTAGCTTGTTGATGAAACAAAAAAATATTTTTCATTACCAGACTTCGTAAGTACAGGTGTAGTTCATATTATTTGTATTCATGTAAATAAAACTTAATAAATAATAATATCAATACCTTCCCGTAAGAATTTTTTAAGCGACCTTTCCAAAATTTTATAGTTAATGACAAAAACCTATTATTCAGTTATTAACTTCCCAGTGGAAGTTCTTGTAATGGGGCCGATTTTGTGAATCACGGATTTTGACATATCTTCACGTTTCAAGGTCACCAGAATCCAAATCCAACGTTTTTATAGAGATGTCTGTCCGTGTGTATGTACGTATGTGCGTACATATGTACGTATGTGCGTTCGGAATTATCTTTCGCCACGATTATCTCGAGAAGCAAATATGACATTGACATGGGAATCGCGGATTTTGACATATCTTCACGTTTCAAGGTCACCAGAATCCAAATCCAACGTTTTTATAGAGATGTCTGTCCGTGTGTATGTACGTATGTGCGTATGTACGTATGTGCGTTCGGAATTATCTTTCTTATCTCGAGAACCAAAGATGACATTGACATGGGACATGGGTTTATTCGAAGCGTAGTTACGTAACTCAGAACTGATTAAGTTTCCAGCGAAATCGGTCCAGCCGTTTTTTGTTAATAAATAAATAACTAAAAAAATAAAGGCAAACAGCTGAATTTTGAAATTGATGATTTGTACTATTTTTAACTTCCCAGTGGAAGTTCCTGTAATGGGGCCGATTTTGTGAATCGCGGATTTTCACATATCTCCACGTTTCAAGGTCACCAGAATCCAAATCCAACGTATGTAGGTATGTGCGTATGTTCGTATGTGCGATCGGAATTATTTTTCGCCGCGATTATCTCGAGAACCAAAGATGATATTGACATGGAACCGGATTTATTCGAAGCGTAATTACGTAACTCAGCACTGATTAAGTTTCCAGCGAAATCGAAATAACTAAAATAATTTGCCTTTATTTGTACTATTTATTATCATTTGTTATTGAGCAAATCATTGTTACATTGTGCTCCGTTATTTCGTAGACATGTAAATTTACAGGTCTCTGTGTTCATAACAAAGGTTGCATTAATATATACGTATGTATATAACACTTTAGTGTTATTAACAACATTTAATTTCCATGAACAATATTAAAGAGCTTTTTTAATATTAAATAATTCTTAACCATATCTTATGGTTAACCACATTTCAAAATTTCCCACTAATCGCATAAATCGTATTGATCTCACTGGGAAGTTAGTCGTGTGGACCTTGCGGGTCACACCCAGACCAAATTTTTGTACTATTTATTGTCATTTGTCATTGAGCAAATCTTATTACATTGTGCTCCGTTATTTCGTATTAATTTAAAGGTCTCCGTATTCATAACAATGGTTGCATTAATATATATCACACTTCGCTGTTATTAACAACATTTAATTTCCGTGAACAATATTAAAGAGGATTTTTTAATATTAAATAATTCTTTACCATATCTTATGGTTAACCACATTTCAAAATTTCCCACTAATCGCATAAATCATATTGATCCCACTGGGAAGTTAGTCGTGTGGACCTTGCGGGTCGCACCCAGACCACATTTTTATTTGTGTATTTAAAAGGAATAATCAGATTTCAACGGGCATTTTGAACACAAAAAACTTAAGATTTTTGCAAAACCGAAAATTTATTCAGATAAGAAGTTTTTGTCACTTGATACATTATTGCGGTCAAGATATTGTCTCTAGATATACATAGTCGAAAATGGCGTTTAAAGCATTTAAATGGTCACAAAAATACGAGATTAAAAAATATTTTGTGTTTTAATTCATTTTGAAATTTCGTTTTCGTGTCAACAAAGTAAACAAAATATAATAAAATAATATGCAAACAATAAAAATCTAAGTAAAAACGAACAACTGACAAAAAAGTACGTTTTTACTAACGAAGAAAATTAAAGCTTATCCAACGCGCATTGCATAAACAAATTCGCAAACAACTGACGAGAAAAATCAAAGGAAAACAGAAGGCTACTTCATACAATGTAGCATCGTCAACTCAGGCAAATCCAGGCATTTCGATTCGAAACCTATCGGCGCAAATTGGAGTTAGCAGACAGTCATTACTACGGATAATTCATAATGATTTAAACTTGTTTCCATACAACGTCCAAATTGCAAGCAAGTTAAACCCTCTGGATATGTCTATTCCCCCGGAATTTTGCCTAAAAATGAATGAAATGACCGAAGAAGACAACAGCTTTATGAGTTGCTTGTTTATGTCTGAGGAGGCCCATTTTGATCTATACGGCAATGTAAATAAGCAAAGCCGTATATGGATTGAATCTAATCCAGAAAGGCTCCATGAGACGGTACTGCACCCAGAACGAGTCACTGTGTGGTGCGTAGTTTTATCAAGGTACATTGTGGGGCCATACTTCTTTGAAGAAGTTACGGAGCTCCAACGAATATTCCCAAAGAAATTAATATCCAGAAACTCCACTTTCCGCTGGCCCCCAAGGTCACCTGACCTGACTGCACCAGACTTTTTTTTAATGGGGTTATGCCAAGCAAGAGGTGTACAAAAAGGAAACCAAGGAATTTGACTGAATTAAAGCGGTCCATTAAAACAATAATTGAGGCGATCCCGACTTCAACCCTTCAGGCCGCAATAAATAATTTTCTGATCAGGTGTCGCATATGTGTGAATGAGCTTTAGCATGCAGGTCATTAACGGTCTATCATCTTCAAAAACAATTAGTTATATAAAATAAAATTGAATTTCCTATACAATAAAACGTTGCGCAAGGGGTGCTCAGAATCCTTATAATAGTTACAATACGCTAAGTAGTTTAAGTAAGTACATTAGGGAGTTTGTAATTTGTTTGATATAAAAAATATAAAATCTTAATAATGATGCCCAGTTTTATTTAATTAATTAATAATGTAAGATTAGTTCGTAAAATAGTTTTTAGGCCGAATGGCTATAATTATAAGATCTGGAATAAGTATCCTGTTAATTTTAAGCTAGATTTAATCATTTTTATCTAGAATGTAAGTTGATATTGAATAAGCATTAAAAAATTAATTTAAAAGTCAAAGTGTATTCACTAAGAGTGATTGGCGGCAGTTCATGTGTTCGAATACCGACCAGTGCCATGATTTTAAAAATTGAACACACACAACAATTCAGATCTCCCTTTTTTCGGGGTGTGTGATCTCCCTTAGGCAATTAAGAAAAAACCCTATCGCACCTAGCTTCATTCCTTTCCTCCTATTCTTTCAAGAAGTAAGCAACACCTAAAAACAGGCAATGAATCATTTGTCCATGGAAGATAAATGAAAGCTTTTTCACAACCCGGTCGATCTAAGAAAAGTCATGGAAATACAAGCATCAAGAACTACTGAATATACATTTAAAATGACCATGACTTAAAACTCTCTATATTAAAAAAATGTGGGTAATATAGTTTTTAACTTCCCAGTGGAAGTTCTTGTAATGGGGCCGATTTTGTGAATCGCGGATTTTGACATATCTCCACGTTTCAAGGTCACCAGAATTCAAATGCAACGATTTTAGAGAGATGTCTGTCCATGTGTATGTACGTATATGCGTATGTGCGTTAGGAATTTTTTTTCGCCACGATTATCTGGAGAACCAGAGATGATATTGACATGGGACCGGGTTTATTCGAAGCGTAATTACGTAACTCAGAACTGATTAAGTTTTCAGCGAAATCGGTCCAGCCGTTTTTTGTTAATAAATAAATAACTAAAAAAATAAAGGCAAACAGCTGAATTTTGAAATTGATGATTTGTACTATTTTTAACTTCCCAGTGGAAGTTCTTGTAATCGGACCGGTTTTGTGAATCGCGGATTTTGACATATCTCCACGTTTTAAGGTCACCAGAATCCAAATCCAACGTTTTTATAGAGATGTCTCTGTGTGTGTATGTAGGTATGTGCGGAATTATTTTTCGCCGCGATTATCTCGAGAACCAAAGAAGATATTGACATGGGACCGGGTTTATTTGAAGCGTAATTACGTAACTCAGAACTGATTAAGTTTCCAGCGAAATGGGTCCAGCCGTTTTTTGTTAGTAAATAAATAACTAAAATAATTTGCCTTTATTTGTACTATTTATTGTCATTCGTTATTGAGCAAATCATTATTACATTGTGCTCCGTTATTTCGTATACATGTACCTAAATTTACAGGTCTCCGTGTTCAAAACAATGGTTGCATTAATATATGTATGCATATAACAGTTTACTGTTATTAACAACATTTAATTTCCATTAACAATATTAAAGACCTTTTTTTAATATTAAATAATTCTTAGCCATATCTTATGGTTAACCACATTTCAAAATTTGCCACTAATCGCATAAATCATATTGATCCCACTGGGAAGTTATATTTTATATTTTTTTTATTTTTTTTTTTTTTTTAAAAAAAGGAAATCCAAATCCCAGAGCACTCAGACTCGGTAACGTTCCATTGTACTACCAGGCAGAAATCCTTCTTTTGGTGTAGAGGCATGTGATTGGGTGGCGTATGTTGTTGTTCCCCATGGGGATTGAACCTGCACCGCACGGGTCACAAGCCAACACACTAACCTCTACACCGTCGCCACCCACTGCTAAGTTAGTCGTGTGGACCTTGCGGGTCGCACCCAGACCACTTTTTTTGTGAAGAAATGCATTTACTTTTAAGAACATTGCTGAGAGCATCATCATCAGTAATACATAATGTGCATTTAATTAATATCTAAGCATATATTAAAAGGCAATCTGAATAGAATTATGGCTGAAACAGATGTACAGCAAGACCCGTGCACTGCAGTAAGGTGATTTTGTCAGTAAAATGGCACATAACTGCATGCCAATTCTTGCTAACTGTAGCATAACAGCAGAATTTGGTTTTTCGGTTTGACGTTTCGTGCTGTTAAATTAAGCAACATTACCTCGCATTCTAGTCTGTTTGGTCGTTCAGTGATATTTAGGTCAGTCAGAAAGTATACTGAATGATTCAATATCTTACTGCACATGTATTGCATATGCGTTACTCGTCGCCTGAGAATTGTTTTGTTCCATATGCCATTGGCACTTTTTCGAGAAAAACGCATTTAAAGGTTTGCGTACTTGGTACTCCGAAACTGTGTGATACGATTTTTTTTTTATTTTTGTAGTTTGAAGTTAGTCTTATAAAGAGTTCACCTACCAATTTTCAAAGTGTTTTGCCAAACCGTTAACAAGCCACGTTAATTAACGTAAAAGTCTCCTTTTTTGACTTGTGTCCCACCTCCTACATTTTGAAACTGATTTTTTTTTTTCATACACGTGGAACACAAAAAAATGGATATGGCACAAAGCAATTCTCATCCAAAATATCTGAAAGGCAAGAAAGCATGGAGTTGGATGCTAAAATTTGAAAAGAAAAATCGATTTCATCTTTTTTGTTAACAAAGTTTTTATTCAAAAAATACAATAAAAATATAGGGACAGGCTACAGTCCGCTTGGGCGAACTGCTGGATACGCTATTCTTATTCCAATCCCTCATAAGTGGGCGTGACAATAGTGTAAGTTTGGCTGAATGGTTAAGAACGTTCTACATAATTTGTTATATAACATTTAATGGATTTTATATTAAACGAAGCTTTTGTAAAAAAACGCTCCCTAGCTCGAACTATGGTTTTTCAATAAAATTGTTTTATTTGATTGTGGGCGTGTCAGTAGGCGGATTTAAAAAATTGTACCTCCCGATCAGTTTTAGGATTCATAGATCATATAGAGTTTGTTGTTTGTTTCAAAAATTCATAAACTTGATTATTTCGGGACCCTAGAGCTCTCTAGGTCCAGTTTAAAGGCCTAATTTTTGCCGACAGACGAGCGGACGGACGGACATGGCTAGATCGACATTACTATCGATGCTGATCATAAATATAGTAACTTTTAGGGGTCTACGCGCAATATTAAGGTATGTTACAAACTAAGCGTCAAAATTAATATACCCTTAGAATAGGGTATAATAAGAAAATTATTCAAAGTGTTTAGCATTAAACTCGTGAAAGACTAGTGCGTACACTCATAATGACGATTATATCATATGCCATCCGGATTCTTTATCGCAACGGAAGCTACAGGTAGCTTTTAATGATGCCATTAGGTACATTCATGGGCTGCGAAGATATGACAGGATATCCATCTACTCTCGTAACTTTCTTGGTTGCACATTGACGCAATACGTGAATACGAGGAATTGCATATTCTTGCATATTATTATAAATACGAAAATGCCACCTTATTTATACGCTAAATTGAGTTTATCTCGCTCTCGTAGAACATTTAACATTGAAATCCCTATTTTTCGCTATTTGAAATCCTCCCGACTGTTTTTCATCCATGCGATTAGGCTATGGAATTCACTGCCTTCACGTATTAAAAGCCTATCAAGGAGTAACCATTTCAAGGCAGCAGTTTTTGTTCGTCGCAGCAATAAAAAAGGAAAAAGAAAGAAAGAAAAGGAAATTAATATTAAATAGATCCTACTACCTCCCCCATATCCAGTCTTATATTTCCCACTTCTTTATTTTTAAGTTTTTGTTTATAATTTTGTAAATTTATTATATGTGTATTGTACCTACCATAAGTACTAAAAGAGACCTAAGTCTCGCTTACATTTTAGATTAATAAATTGAAATTGAATTAAAAAAAAAAAAACAGTAAGTGAAAAATGTCAGATCAAATCAAATCAGAAAATTGCAGCTTCGAGTCATAATGTTCTCCTCTCAGCTGCAAAATTTCAAATAGATAATCCTCTTTGTTTTCTAGTGAATTTCATTTTTTGAGTAAGCATTGTACCATCAATGTTTGGCCTGATGTCGATTTGATCACAATTTGAACACGTTCCATGTTATTCTTTCGATTTTTTTTCATATATAGGTATGCGAATATTGTGAACACATCTATCGAACCCATATGTGTTCAATGATTGACTACTCGTACGTCTGCAACTAGGTTTTGCGTTTGCAGCACTATTCATCACCACACCGAATTCATATCTTCATAATATCGACTATTATCTACACAACTGTAATGGAGGTGGAACAAACCAATACTAAAATTTTGTTTGCGATCAGTGTTCCACATACATAGCTTTTCTTTAACACGAGTGCACGTAGGACAAACCAATTCTCAACTTTGTTAATATTTTCTGTATCTTTTGTCGCAGTGCTATGCCCGTGGAACAAAACAATTCTCACAAAGAAATTGCGATAAATTATATGGAAAATTTGTTCCAAACTTAAAAAAATGATTTATGGCACAAAACAATTCTACAAACTGTTGATTTTGGCGGATAAGGGACAAAGTCGATGTTCGATATCTCGGGATTGGAAAGACTTAGAGCAAATCGAATCACAGATTTAAAAAGAGCATACAAAATTACCATAGAATCCGTTCCTAACTCAAAAACGACAAAAGTGGCGTATGGAACAAAGCAATTCTCAGGCGACGTACTGCAAGCGACCTTGCTGCACATCTGTTTCAGGCGTTATAAGCAGCATTTCTTTTGAATAAATGAACTTAAATCATCTGAGACAATATCAATTTCTAAAGTTAGCTACCTACGAGGATATGGTAACCCCAAATATTGAAAAATAAACAATGATTTTCAATTCAATATGGCCACTAACAAACACTAAAACTCTTCATATGAAAGCAATTTCCGTATTATAAGAGTGTAAGACAACATTTTGAAGTGGATAGCGTTTAAAAGTAATGTTCAACGATGTTGCATTAACTATGCTTTTTTCGGCGTCTTTGCCGCAAGTGATCGGCCCACAGTTGAGAATATTGTTGTCTTAACTGAAACTGATCAATATGACTTGTGGGAACTCTCAATCAATAATTTCCTTACAATTCAATAATCGTGAAATCAATCGTTTAGATGTAGTTGCTTGACTGAAGCCGTGCGCTGATTTCAAGTCGCCGTTTAACTAACTTTTGTAGCGTCTCGTTGAAGATCGATGTTCCGTTAACATTCCTGAAACAATACATGCATTGAGCTATTTGTAAAAATAGTACCCTTAACTATTTTAAATGTACTTCAAACAAGATTGCTTAACTTGTACTCGATATAAAATTACAGTCCAGGACTAATCTTATGGCTTACCTTTTTCCATTAAGTTGGTATCAATCTTTGAAATATGTATATTGAGTTGTGCTAATTAAATAAAAAACAAACAAAAAACATAGGGACGGGCTACACTCCGCTTGGGCGAACTGTTGGATACCCTATTCTTATTCCTATCCCTCATAAGTAGGCGTGGCAAAAGTCTAAGTATGGTTGAATTCTTAAGAACGCTCTACATATTTTTTTATATAACATTTAAAGGATTTTGTCGAAAAAAACGAAGCTTTTGTAAAAAAAACGCTCCCTAGCTTAAACTTTGGTTTGTCAATAAAATTGTTTTATTTAATTGTGGGCGTGTCAGTTAAAAAAAATTAACACATAAGCATAAATGGCCCCTAGAGAGTGTATATTATAAATTTCAGCTCCCTAGCTCAAACTTTGGATTTTCAAAAAAGTCTTTTTTTTAAAATTGTGGGCGTGTCAGTGGGCGGATTTTGAAAATTTTATCTCCCGAGCAGTTTTGGGAGTCATAGATCATATATACAAAATTTCAGCTTTCTAGCTCAAAATTCGATTTTTTCCAAAATTTTGTTTTTTTGTTGAGTTTGTGGGCCTGTGGGCGGATTTCAAAAATTCGTAAACTTGATTATTTCGGGACCCTAGAGAGTATATGGTTAAAATTTCAGCTCTCTAGGCCCAGTTTAAAGGCCTAATTTTTGCCGACGGACGGACGGACGGACGGACGGACGGACATGGCTAGATCGACATTACTATCGATGCTGATCATAAATATAGTAACTTTTAGGGGTCTACGGGCAATATTAAGGTATGTTTCAAACTATGCGTCAAAATTAATATACCCTTAGAATAGGGTATAAAAACGGGCCTACAACGTAGCTTCTCCACCGAACGGCAAATTTGAGAAGCTTCTGGTGACAACTGATGCTCTTGGATGTTTGTCAGACGTTCGCAAGAGTTGGGCGGTGGAAAATTAGGTGTTACTTGGCCCTGGCGGAATCTGAGGCTTTTCTTAGTAGTGTAAAACACTTAAATTATTTCAATATAATAGCAATTATAAATAACTATTAGTCGTGACTCTTAAATCTAGTTTTTAATTCAAGGAATAATTTTTTATTTTTAATAAAATATTTCGTTACTTAAAATCTGCCCTATTTGCCTGTTTTTCTGCAGAAAACGATCTCTCCGATAAATGTGACATAGCTATATAAGCTTGAGAGCATTCAACAACGTACACACGGAAGCTTTTCTTGAATCTCTGGTCGAACTGGCCATAGAGAAATCTATTAGGAAATGGATAGCTTCTATGCTCGGAACAGGAGTTATTCAGGCAACACTAGGCAACAGCCACTTAACCAAATTTGCTCATAGAGGGTGGAGTCGTTCCGCAACTCTTTTAGAGACAGGTCGGCTAGTTAGTGAAGATCGTAAGCGGAAAAGTGTTTAATTAGTGGTGATTAGCCTAGTATTTTTATTTGTGTAATTGGCTTGGTAGTCTGAGCCTCTGCCTCTGACGCCAGAAGCGTGGGTTCGATTCCCAGCAGAATTTTAATTTTTATAATTTATTAAGAAACGGTGATAGAAACATTTAATAAAAGTGCAAAAAAAAAAGTGTGAAAAGTTACGTACGGTGTAGGATGGACCCCCGGAAAACGGTGGTCCCGCGTACGGGTGTGGGCGTGCCGTTGCGACATGTGGTGCAAACACGTGAGCCGGCAAAAAAATCATCGCCTGTAATAACACCAACAACATCAAGAGCATCATCAAAACCAAAAACAGCAGCAACCGTAGCACCAGCAGGAACAACAACAGCAGCAGCAGCAACAATATCAGCAGCGTGTATGCCAAATGCATCAGCTGCAAGCATATTCAAAACTGCAACAACAACACCAACAACAACAGCAACAACAACAACAACGGGCCGGTCGTTGCCCAGACGAGTTCTTTCGCAGGCAATACCAGAACCAACAAAATCAGAAGTAGCAGCTGGAAAACCTGCTACAGAAGTAGCGAATGACGAGTTTCGTAAGGTGGAGAAGAGGCGACGGAAGGTAAATCCGAAGCCGAATCTTGCTGCCAAGAGAAGGGCGAACCTGGCGGGTCCTAGCGTAGCATCATCGGTGGCTGGTACCGATGATGATACGGATAATACCAGTTCCTCCGAAGCTGAAGGGGGAGCGGGCCGGTACGTCGGAGAGGGAAACTCCTTCAGGGACCTACCGGTCGACGACGATGGAAGCAATGCCATCCAAATGGAGGATGGAGATGTAGAGGATGAGGTAGCTGAGCTAGACAAGCTCATAAAAGAGCTCTTGGAGAAGCGTGAGCAGCTGAGGCTGAAAAAAGTGCAGCAACATCAACAACAAACAGTGCTGAGGGAGCAAATCCAGCAACAATATCAACAGAAGCAACAACAACGACAACAGCAACGAAACCAACAAAAACAGCAACAACAGCAGCCAAAGCAGCAACTGCAGCCAAATCAGCAACAGCAGTCAAAGCAGCAGACGCAGAAGAAGCCAGCAAGGAAGGACAAAATTCCCCCGATTAATGTAAGTAACTTCGATATTAGTGATAGTATTAGGTTATGTAGGTTAATTACTAAGAATTTTTATGTTAAGAGGCTTTCTGCCAGTAAACATGTAATTATGTGTGATGATATTGAGGAGTACCAGAGAGTGCGCACCGCCTTGGGAGAGGTAAAGACCGAGTACTTTACGTACACCCCAAGGGAGAAAAAGCTTAAAACCGTGGTATTAAAAGGAATCGATCCCTCAATTAAAACAGAGGAGCTCGAAAAAGAGCTTAAGAATTTTGAAAGCGACGACCTCAAGTTCGTGGGGGTCAAGCCGTTTTCCTCGGCTGTGGCAAGTGGTGGTAACCGTTACTTACCATTTTTCCTGGTCCAGCTTACTCCTGACAGCAAAATTGACAGGCTGCGAAATATCCGCATCCTGTACTATCATGCTGTTAGATGGGAGAAATTAAAACGGTCAGATCGCATACTTCAATGTATGCGCTGCCAAAGGTTCGGGCACGCCGCAGCTAACTGTAACATGCAGTTTAGATGCGTCAAGTGCGATAAGGACCACATACATGGTGAATGCTCTCTAGGTAAGGAGAGAGTCGAAGACCGGAGTGTACTCTCCTGTGTGCTCTGCAGGAACTCTGGGCATCCCGCCAACTTCAGGGGTTGCCCAAAGTACCAAGAACTGAAAAAGCGAGTCCAGGCCCGCAAACAGCAGTCTGAAGGCGATAGGCGTCAGAAGAGTCGCTCGTTCACAAATTTTGTGGCACCCAACGTGTCCTTTGCCCAAATGGCAGCTGGACCGGGTCAAGCTCAAATAACATTAAACCAGCCAAAGGTAGCCCAAAAGGCACCAGAGGTGGATCTAGACTTAAAATCGATCCTTCTGTCTCTGCACGGAAAGATCGATAAGTTCCAGAAACAGTTAAATGAACAAGCGGCCCGAATTGACTTTATCTATTCGGAGTTGTTTGTGGGGTCTGGTGTGCCATAAATCTAATGGCTACGCTGGATGAGGGAAACTTAAAGATCCTTGCTGTGAATGTTAATTCACTAGTCAGGATCGAGAAAAGAACGTCACTTGCCAATTTGTTGAAAACCGAAAACCCGGATGTGCTTTTGGTTAGCGAAACTAAGCTAAATCAGAAGCACAAATTGGGATACAAAGACTATCATGTAATAAGAAGAGACCGGCCTCACTCCACTCAAGGAGGTGGGGTTGGAATCTTAATTCGAAAAGGCCTGCGCCATAGGGTTATATATAGCGGGGACGTGCGTAGGTTCCAGTTGTTGGAGGCATGCATCATATGCATTCCTCTCCATAGCCGGAGGAGAATGTATGTGGTGTCGCTTTACGCACCTGCTGCACCTCCACCAAACCAATTTATGACAGAGCTCGAGACACTTTTTCGTAGTCTGCAGCTGAACTCGGAGGAGAATTATTACTTCTTGGCCGGAGATATTAATGCCAAACATGCAGCATGGGGAAATGTTACTGCAAATCCCAGGGGCAACCAGTTTCACGACTGGTGGCGCCTCAATATGATTGAGTACAACCTCGAGTTATACGCGACGGATATCCCTTCTTTCCCAAGAAGCGGTGCTTTCCTGGACTTGGCCTTAACGGACGCAAGACTTCAACTGACGAACATAGATCAAAACACGCGGAACTGTTTGCGTGCGTTTGAGTACGATAGTGACCACTACGGACTCGCCGCCGCAATACGGATCCCGAACGAGCAAACGCTGCTGGAGGAGTACGAAGCAGTGTGTTCATTCGATTATCGGAGGGCACAATGGTCGCGCTTCTCCAGATTTTTAAAGCGAGATATACGTTCGAGTGGGATCGACCCACCGACAAACAGTAACATGACAAATGATGACATTGATCGCCATTTATTGCAAATGAACGACGCCATCAAACGAACTATGGAACGAACTATTCCTCGGGTAGGACGTTCCGACGACGACCAGACAGAAAAGTACAGAAACCCTACAATCGACGCACTATACCGACAGAAAAGTAGACTGCTCTCGAGGCTTAAACGGCTGTACAGGCAATTTACTGATCGCAACGACCCGGAGGTAAGGATGCTGAATTCAGAGATCCGAATCCTGAAACAGCTGATAAAAGAAAATTACAGAAAATCTGTAAGTCTGTATTGGGGCAATAAAATTCGGGCTATTAAAACCTGTAGTCCGAATATGTTCCCACAGATAAATAAGTTGTTCAGGAGGAAAGATCACAATGATATTCCTTGTGTTCGAATCTCCCAGACAGCAGAGAACAGACAGACAGTACTGACTGCTGGAATAAGTCCAGAAAGTGTCGCTTCAAACGACGATTTTTTCGTGGTCGAGGACCCACAGGAGAAAGTGGATTTGCTGGGCGCTTGTTTCGAGGCCGTGTATACGGTGAACAATCCTGTTCGCCGTAACCACGACATTGAGAATAGGGCTCTGGTGAGCCACTTCTATCTGCGCACCGAACTTGAGAATTGGCGATCTGAGAATAACGGATTCACCGTGTTCACTGATGAAAACCATGCTAATGCAGTTGTCGCCAATGGCCGAGATGCATCGCACTTGTTCGTGTCGAAGGATGATCTTCTGTGCATCTTCGAGTCACTAAAGAATAAAAAGTCGGCGGGGATGGATGGTGTTCCAAACGTCGTATTGAGACACCTGCCTCTGGAGGCTGTAGATATTTTCACCACGCTGTTTAACAATGCGCTGAATAATGCACATTATCCGGCGCATTGGAAGGTAGCTGTGGTACACCCTATCCCGAAAAAAGGTAAAGATAGGACGAACCCTGCCAATCTCCGGTCAATTAGCTTGCTTCCGAATATTAGCAAGGTCTTTGAAAAAGTTGTCAATAGAGCCCTGTTAAAGTGGGTCGAGGACAATAACATAATCCCGGACAACCAGTTTGGTTTCAGGGCGAGGCATGACACTATTCATGCCGCGTCGAAACTGGTTTCCGACATTCAGTGGAATAAATGCAAGAACCAATGCACGGGTGCTTGTCTGGTTGATTTTGAGAAGGCTTTCGACACCGTATGGTTAGAGGGACTTTTCTACAAGTTGATCAGGCGGGGGATGCACAAACCTTTGCTATATGTAATTTATAATATGCTTATGGGAAAGAAGTTCGTTGTCAAATGTGGCAACGTGACTTCGAGCAGAGTCTTTGAAATTAAAAACGGTTTACAGCAGGGGGCGGTCAATTCTCCGATCCTGTTTAACATTTACACGAGTGATCTGGTGGGTTCACTCAGACATGCTATAGCGTATGCCGACGATTTGGTGGCATACAGGTCAGGTCCTAAAATCGAGGTCATTAACATTCTTTTGCAGCGTGACTTCGATCAAATTAAGCGATATTGCGCTGACTGGAAGTTGAAAATCAACTTTCAGAAGACGGAAACAATCTTGTTCAGAACTCCATTGGCTGGGGCCTCTAGGGATACCAGAAAAAACTGGAAGAAATTGGCCATTATTGGACAAAATGGGCAGCCATTGGCGGTGAGAAGCGCAGTTAGATATCTAGGTATCTGGCTTGACCAGTATCTATATTTCGATAGACATATAGTTGCTTGTCTTGCTGGGGCCAAGAAGGCTTATGCTCTGACAAGGAGACTGTTTCATAGCAGTCAACTTGACTCCAGAGTGAAGGTCATTTGCTACGTGGCCCTTATAAGGCCGATAATCGCTTATGGTTGTCCATTATGGTTTAATATAGCGCCTAGCTATATGGAAAAGATTCGGGTTTTGGAGAGACAATGTCTTAGGACCTGTCTCCGGTTGTTCCGAACGCCTGAATCCAACTATATAAAATATTATCCCAACAAGGTCCTATACGATGGGGCTCAGTTGAATAGGATTGACAATTTCCTCATTAAGGTGACTCGAAGGCACGTTGCAAGGGCGATGGCCAGCGACAATAGTCTGATCTTTGGGGCTTACTACCCCAATGAAATGTACATAGAGAGTACGCTCCGGTCTGGCTTTATCCCGCCAGAGGCATTTATCCATATTGATGCAAAAGGGCTGGTACAGACGAGGGATGGTATCCCGGTATTATACCACCGCTACCGCAGTGCGAGAGATAAGCGGCTCATCCGCGGCGAGGACGTCGCCAATGCTCATGAGCTCCTCCGTTTTAGTACCGCAATAGCGGAGAGGGATAAATTCGATACAGAAAAGCAATTTGCCGAATTTTGGTGGCTTTTTGAGGGTGGAGGGTTCAACATGCCCTCCCAAGACGGTGCGTTACTCTAGGTAACATCCTCTTAGTTTGTAAGATAGATTAAGTTAGCTAGGGCGTTTCTGGGAGGGGCCGGGCTCGCCAACTTGTGGTGGTGCTTCCGGGAGGTGATTGATTCTGTAAGGCATCAGTCAGCTCACGGCGGCGCATGTGCACGTTGACGACTGCCAGGCGCTCGGAAAGCAATTGGGATTTTGACCACTTGTTTCGTAATGCAACGAGTGCTCAGAATCCTAATTATAGTTAGAATATGTTAAGTAGTTTAAGTAAGTAGAGTAGGTAGTTTGTAATTTGTTTTTTTATATAAAAATATAAAATTTGATAAAGATGCCGAGTTTTCTTAAAAATTTTCTCGATGAAAACATAATATGTAAGATTAGTTCGTAAAATAGTTTTTAGGCCGAAAGGCAATAATTATAAGATAGAGTTAAGTTTAGGGTGTCCGCATAAGGATCAATAATCTAGAATAAGTATCCTGTTAATTTTAAGTTAGATTTACTCATTTTTGTCTAGTATATAAGTTGATATAAGCTAATAATTAATAAAAATGAATTTAAAAGTAAAAAAAGCTCATAGAGGGTGGCGTCATTTCTCCGGTACTATGGCTAATGGATCACTAGTATGGTGGCCCGCGTTGAGTAAAGGTTACAACCTCACAAAACTGAAAAGATTGAAAAGAACAGCCTGTGTAGGCACCACGGGTGCACTGAGGTCGGCCCCAATGGACGCCCTCACTGTGCTCTTGCACCTTTTGCCTCTTGACCTACACACAAAAGATACCGCACTATGTAGTGTGGTAAGACTCAGGTAATCGGGGTACTGGACTGCAAGGCCATACGGCCACAGCAGCATTCTGGACTCGATACCAGAAGGCATGGTCACGTTTCCAACCGACTACATCACACCCAAACTAAACTTCAAAAAAGGCTTTCAAGTAAGCTTCCCTTCTAGAGCTTTTTGGAAGACGGACGAAGTAGGGAAAGGGGGCCGGTGTCTACTCGGAATCACTAAAAATATCAATATCCTTTCAATTCAATTTATTTATTTGGCAAGGTACAAATAAGAACAAATGTCTTTTATAGTACATGAAAGCTCATAACAAAATATTTTAGCACATAATTGTATTTATAAAGAAAGGAGCACAATTAAAACATTAAGTGAAAGTTCAATTTAAAGGGGTTTAAACTAAACCCTTCGCCTGCCGGATTCTGCCGGCTTTCTCCAGGCGGAACTACTGGCTATCCGAGAGGCCTGCACGCAACTAGGGCGTGACACAGCGTACAAACAAAACATTGCTATCCTCATAGATAGCCAAGCCGCAATCAAAGCTATTGACTCGGCTATCATATCCTCCAAACTGGTGCAGGAGTGCCGGAACGAGCTTGCGCGACTGGGCGAACGTTTCAGTGTTACACTACTCTGGGTTCCAGGGCATAGTAACATAACAGGAAACGAGCGTGCAGATGAGCTGGCCAGGGCTCAGCTCTGGACGGCTCAATTGCTGCAAGGGTTCACATTCCGCTAGGTGCGGTCAAGACACAAATACACTCATACTTCCTGCAGAAAGCCAATCTTCAATGTAGAAGGTTAACTAACTGCATCATATCGAGGAAGATATGGCCTACTTATGACAAAGGAAGAACAGGGGATCTTCTAAACAGAACCCGCCCCGAAGTCACCAGAATTACGGCGAGAATCACCGGGCACTGGCCAATTCGAGACCATGCGGCCAAACTAGGTATCCCATTTAACACCCACAGCCGAAGCTGCGGGAATGTAAATGAAAGAGAAACTCTCTTTCATTTCCTCTGCGAATGTCCGGCACTAGCAAGAGCTAGACTGCGGGCACTGAATCAACCATTCTTCGACAACCTTAGCGCTATATCGGGCAAATGGATACAAGATCTTATCCGTTTTCTCAACTCCACAGGTTGGATATAGCCACACATCAAATCCTTTACAACCACTACAATATAGGTCACACGAGTCGTGGTAACAAAAAGGCACAACAAGTGCTAATTGGGTTCAAGCCGAACCGACACTTCTACCTATCTACCTATATAAGCTTGAAGAATAAGATTACCTATATACAAAATTTCATCGAAATCCTTAGAACCGTTTCCGCGACGCCTATTTATAAAATATATACAAGAATAGCTCGTTTTAAGAAATAAGATAAAAATATTCGAAATTTGAGAAGTCTATCATGACATTTGATATTCTTGAATGTTTGGTTTTGCAGAAATTCGGGCATTGGTTGTTCGGTGATACTGGGTTGATTTTCAATCTGGGACGCAAGTGGGTGATTTCAATCTCCAAAGCACTTACCACTGACCCGCCAACGGTGCCCACAGTACTGCAGACTACTCTAGCACGAAAGCAAATTTATGGTTAACATTTTTATTTCATCACACGTGAAGACAGCTTAGGCTCAGTGAAGTCATATCCCATTATTCATTAGGATATTTTTTTAAGATTCATTGCAATTCCTGGCATTATCAAAAACCGATTTTCCTAGAAATGTTGATCTAAAAGAACTACAATAAAGTTAATTTCATGAAGCGCTTATGAATTTTCCTATTTAATAATTTCATTCAATGGTCCACCTTCAGGAACCTCACATGGAAAATCGAAGGCATAAATGTTAAACGCAACCACCTTAATATGTGCATTTGTACCTACATATATACCCACCTGTCATAAGCAAGAGAAAAAAAGAATCTCATGGAAAATTACCCAATTCAGTGGGAATCCCACTCCCAGTCCCCCTAGTCTCCGGGAGGTATATCAACCTTCAAAAATATGCTTATAAATAATTATACGTCATCCTATTTGCAACCGACAAAGTCAGCGTAAAGGACAGTATTTCTTAAGCTCAACAAAAGAAGGTAAAAAAAAAACAGCCATTTACTAACCCATAAATGTCAACGAGGCTAAGTATTATATATGAACTTTGTTTTCATTCAAATACCTTCACGAAAAAGAAAAAAATAAATGCTTACCTATGCCAGAGGAATGTCCTTTCCTCCACTCGCGATCATTTATCATATACGATTTGGGTTCATTGAATTAGAAAGACGAAAGCGTTTATCAGCACATAGCGTGCAGGAATGTCCTTAAACACAAATCCCATTCAGATTTACATTTTCATAACGTGGCATATTCATTATGTACTCGTATATGTGTGGAGAGAATATGGTTAATGAAATAACATTTAACAACTATGATGCTATAGTGATGGGTATATTTGCCCTTCAAACGTTACTAGGACAATTCAAGTTATCTATTACACACATTTCCTTCTGTGGGCGTGTACGTAAGCCCGAGTGTCATATTTGTCTATTAATCCAAAAAAGTTTGGCAAATGAATATATAGATGATATGACGCCTTTATTTATTTACTTGGGTTACTGGCGGTTATGTCCTATACCACGAATCACTGTCAATTTGTACGGATGGGTCCAAAACCGAGGACGGAGTGGGTGCTGGAGTCTTTTCGGAAGACCTGGCCATTCACCTCTCCTTTAACCTTCTAGACCCTTGCAGAGTTTTTCAAGCTGAAGTCACCGCCGTCCGCCAAGCCGCTAATATAAATCGCTTGCATCCAGCGCAACGAGATCTAAGTCAGCGAATCACTGCCAAGCATCTGTTAACTAATTAGCAGGTCAGTATAGCTTCAACCTTTGCTGGGTGCCGCATCACTGTCAGGCAATTGTGAAGCTGACAAACTGGCTCCATGAGGCTGGACATTCCCTACAATAACTTCTGTAAATGCTCTATGAAGAGGAAGAAGAGACTATCAGTCACCTCCTTTACAAGTGTCCTCCAATCGCCAATATTGGGAAGGCTACACTGGTTGAATACCTTTTCAATGATATAAATGACAACAACGCCTGCACGGCAAAGATTAGCTCCTTCATTCAGAGGTGCAAATGGTTCCCTGAGTAAAAGGGTGACCCTGCCACCTTACACATCGGCAGCACAATGGACCTATTTCTGATCTAAGTGAATCCTCATCGAGGGCCGGTTCCAACCAACCGACCAACCTACTGGTGGTTACAAGCCAAAGTGATGAGATAAAAAAATAATACAGCGATAATGTTGGTAATCAGTAAAGCGATGCAGCATCCTTAACCCTAAAAAGATAATGTACAAACGTCATTCCGCTCGAAATTATTAGTTGTCTCGCGTTAACCGATGCACAGATCGTTATGTATTTCTCAGAATTCTTATTTGTTACTACGTTTAAACTGTTATTATGTCGAGGCCCTACGAATTAGCTCCATAGGAATTAACTCCAAACAAAATATTTCTAAATGAAGGAACTTCTAACAATAAATGCAATAACTAAAAGGACAGCATTTCTTAAGCTTAAAAAAATAAGGTAAAAAAACATCCATTTACTAGCCCATAATAAAAGAATTTCCAACGCAAAATGAAAGATGTCCCAATCCAATGTGGAAGTACTCATAGGTCCATACATTTAGGAATTAATTCATCATAAATTAATCCCAAAGTGGTGGAAAACAACATTTCTATTTATGCAATGAAACTTCTTTACATAGTTCTTAATTATATACGAGTACTTGGATATCGTCAACTACTATCGATCGGCAAACAGCGATACAAGGATTTTGATGAATTGGCAGCGGGTGACTAGTTATGTTTCCTTTTTTGATATTTTCAACGTAAAGTATCTAACCAACTAATTTTCTAAACGACTTTTACATTACGTGAACCACGCCAAATATTATAGTGTTTAATAAAACAAAAGAGGTTTATAAGGCAACATTTTCTTTAAAATTGCTATCGAAATGCTAGTTTAAGACATGTAAAATAATTCAAAAAAATAGATGAACTTCCAAAGTCATACTGATGAAATAACCCCTTATTAACTTCCCTCTGGAAGTTCTTGTAATGGGGCCGACTTTGTGAATCGTGGATTTTGACATATCTCCACATTTCAAGGTCACCAGAATCCAAATCCAGCGTTTTTATAGAGATGTCTGTATGTGTATATGTACGTATGTACGTATGTGCGCATGCGCATTCGGAATTATATTTCGCTACGATTATCTCGAGAACCAAAGATGATATTGACATGGGACCGGGTTTATTCGAAGCGTAATTACGTAACTCAGAACTGATTCAGTTTCCAGTGAAATCGGTCCATCCGTTTTTTGTTAGTAAAAAAATAACTAAAATAATTTGCCTTTATTTGTACTATTTTTTGTCATTTGTTATTGAGCAAATCTTTATTACATTGTGCTCCGTTATTTCGTATTCATATAAATGTACAGGTCATAAAAATGGTTGCATTAATATATGTATGTATATAACACTTTGCTGTTATTAACAACATTTAATTTCCATGAACAATATTAAAGAGCATTTTTTAATATTAAATAAATTCTTAACCATATCTTATGATTAACCACTTTTCAAAATTTCCCACTAATCGCATAAATCATATTGATCCCACTGGGAAGTAAGTCGTGTGGACCTTGCGGGTCGTACTCAGACCACTTTTTTTATTACATAATTCTTAACCATATCTTATGTGGTTAACCCATTTCAAAATTTCCCACTAATCGCATAAATCATATTGATCCCACTGGGAAGTTAGTCGTGTGGACCTTGCGGGTCGTACCCAGACCACTTTTTTTCTTATGAAATAACTCCTTACATTTTTATGGATGTAATAAGTCCCACACTTAATGACACTAACATTAAGGAGTCCTTTCATCTGTAATAACTATTAACTTTACATGGCAATTCTTAAGATTTATTTAATTCTTTTCTTGTGGAGTTAATTCCTTTGCAGCTAATTCATTGAACTACATAACATATATCGAACTATACGTCACCAAGATAACACTGATGATAATTCCAACTGCGTGTAATTTTGCTTTTGAACGGTTTTTCTTGTTGTCTTATTTAACAAATATATCTTAAGCCTCAATTTAAATAAGATAAATACGAATTTATGCGACATTGTTATTATTTGCAAACAAAATTTGTTTCCTTTGATTAAATTTTATTTTTTACATTATCATTATCATATCATGCATAAGCAAACCATAATTTGTTTTTATTAATCTGTTTTTTTATATCTTTTACCTTTTTGCTATATAAACCCGACGTTTTCTTTATCATTTAATACATTATTTGTTAATTTTTGTTCATGACCCAAGGTACTTATTCATCACTTCGTACACTTCCTACGGGTACCTCTGAACGTTTCGATCCATGTCTTATTTATAGTTCAAAAATATTTATAAAACATTGACTAAACCAAAGAGATATACGCGTTTTTTAGAATAAAAATACAACTTTGCTCCATACATTATTATTTTTAAAATAAGCCAATAAATGAAGATGGCAGAAATGAATAACCATTTTCGTGGTTCCGAGGTACACTATCTTTTCCTAAAAACTGTAGCATATTCATACCGCCCTCTTATTTTCTTTGGAAAATAAAATTTCACCACAATTATATCCTTGTTTTTTCAAACACAACTAATACTGTCGCTCTACCAACCCGATACATAACCGGATCCAGTTGTGTGAACCCTGCCCATCTACCAGTTAAGCCATTTTGTATTTTCGATATTCGAAAACAATTTCACTTCCGAAAGTGAAAGCTATTTAAGCCAGTGCCTATCTCTCTGTATTTCTATCCGATATACCACTTTCGCTCAATCTGGATGTCTGCACAGCATGACGCAAGTTATTTGTGATTTTAAAATGTTTCCATATTTCGTAGACTTTAAAATAAATCTTTGTTCGTATAGAGTACGGAGCGTTAGGAAAAGCTAGGCATAGGTTGGAATTACTACACAGGATTCCTTGAAAACCCCCTTGAAACGTGGCATTATTTCTTTTATGTGTATTTTTGCTGGGGCATGCGTGATACCAAGAAAATCATCCGATAAGGTAAGCGCTCATTTGCTTTAATTTTGTGTTAACAAATTGACCTTAAATCGTCATTATCGCGAGGCATTGTGCGTTTGACTTTAGCTGAGATCGAAAACCTGTTGTCCCAGTGCTCCGCTAAAGTCGCATCGTATGTTGAAACTCCACAGGGAATAACCTGCCTTAGCCACTGATTAGCATTATCCAACTACTACTTGCTGGGTATACGCGCCAAAGCGGTGCCCCGAGATCAGCAGATATCAAGGTGTATCAAAAATGCCACCAAAATCAACAATCAAATAACCTAAAATCTTTCAACAATCTGCCAAGTTAACCAACATATAAAAACTACATAAAAAGATCAATCAAATGTGACAGCAATCAAACAACCAAACATATAACAAGAATCCATCCAACATATCAATCACCAAGTGCATTTCATCCTCCTGGAGTCTCCCTTCAAGTTCTCACACAACATCCACACTAGTTGCAGTCAAACGTTCATCAATACAGTCAAATTAATATCAAAGCTTCAACTAATATAGACATTCAAAGTGATAAATTGTCCTGTCGATGCCACCTTCCATTAAAAATATGTGTTTTGCTAATCCTCTTAAAATTAAATTAACATAGATTCTTTACTTAAATTATTTGTTTAAAACCTAGCCAATGAAAATTAGTAGGTAGTGTTTGAAAATTTGAAAAATTAATTAAAAAGTAGGTATATATATAATATCATATCAGCATCAGCGGAGCTTTATGCACAAATTTCAACGCTCCGAAATTATCATAAGAAACGTGAGTACCGACATTGATATTTTACTTATTTTCTTTGGCTTACCATTTGATTCATTAACCAAATATAACATTTGAAAATTGTATGTAGATGTACATATATTTAAATTTACCTACCCTTGATTGAATTTACCTACATACATATAACTTAAAATTAGGTAATTCTTAAATCTTGATATAAATGTATACTGAAATAAAATAAATTCATCCAATTACCGCGATCATACACATATGATAACGTTGATATGATCATATCTACCTAGAATTATCCCTTGGTGTTATTGTTTGCAGAAACACCGTTTGATGCATCCGCATACTTACTTATTTGATTTGATTTGATAACGTAATAAATGAATTACACGTTGATTAAAGAAAATATAAACGGTTTTATTCCTCTTTCGTCCACGAGCTAATCATGGACATGTGCTCAACAACTTTTTATAGCCGTTGAGATGAGTCGCTGATCGAAGTGTTCGTGATCATGAGTTTGGGACTATTCCAACAAACACCAGTGGAAGGGATAGTCATAGTGCGATGGTTTTGGTCATTCGCTAGGGGAAGGTCCGTCCAAGTGTCATTACATCTCCATAAGCAATAAGAATGTTCATAATAATCTTCTTTCCATCATACAATAGAATCACTTCACAACAAGCAGTGATACCCTGACCTTAAGTCACAGTTTCAATTTTTCCTCTCTTCTTTCCTATAATATTCGGTACGAAAATTCAGTAAGCATCTGGAATTGAGCAGTTTGCTTTGTCGTATAAAAAAGTAAAGTAACGCAACGCTGCTGGGTCAATCCACAAATAGAAAAAAAACATAAATATTTAACTTTAGGAAGAAACTGTTGACTTTGTATACCCTATTCTAAGGGTATATTAATTTTGACGCATAGTTTGTAACATACCTTAATATTGCCCGTAGACCCCTAAAAGTTACTATATTTATGATCAGCATCGATAGTAATGTCGATCTAGCCATGTCCGTCCGTCCGTCCGTCCGTGCGTCTGTCGGCAAAAATTAGGCCTTTAAACTGGACCTAGAGAGCTGAAATTTTAACCATATACTCTCTAGGGTCCCGAAATAATCAATTTTATGAATTTTTGAAATCCGCCCACAAACAGGCCCACAAACTCAAAAAAACAAAATTTTGGAAAAAATCGAATTTTGAGCTAGAAAGCTGAAATTTTTTATATATGATCTATGACTCCTAAAACTGCTCGGGATAAAAAATTCTCAAAATCCGCCCACTGACACGCCCACAAATAAATAAAATAATTTTTTTTTACTCTATTCTAAGGGTATATTAATTTTTTTAAATTCAAAGTTTGAGCTAGGGAGCTGAAATTTATAATATATACTCTCTAGGGGCCCTTTATTCTCATCTGTTAATTTTTTTTATATCCGACTACTGACACGCCCACAATTAAATAAAACAATTTTATTGAAACACCCAAGTTTGAGTTAGGGAGCGTTTTTTTGATAAAATCCTTTAAATGTTATATAACAAAATATGTAGAGCGTTCTTAACAATTCAACCATACTTAGACTTTTGTCACGCCCACTTATGAGGGATAGGAATAAGAATAGGGTATCCAACAGTTCGCCCAAGCGGACTGTAGCCCGTCCCTATGTTTTTTAGATAATGTTAGACGAGTTTAAGTATAATATTCAGGCACCCAAATTGCTATTGTTTAGCTTGCTCCTACCGGCAGAAGAAGATTCTTCGTAGAGAGAAGAGAACATACGCAGTGTACCAGCTCAAGGAGATCGAAGAGTCTCGATCAAAACAATAATCGCAGGTTTTTTTAAAAAAGGCCAGGCAACTGGCCGCTGGTTTCAAGACCGTAACGCAGGCTCTCAAGGTTTGTCAGCGGAGCTCTTCAAACGCGGATCTGATGTTTTGGTAGGGCTCAATCAACCAAGTGTGACTGGAAGAAAGCATTTACGATTCCTGGACTATCAGCTCCATGTGTCCCATCTTCAAGAAAGGTAATCACAGGTCTTGCCAGAAGTATTATGGAATATCCTTGCTAACTACCGAATATAATATCCTACATAACGTACTGTGTGAATGTCTTAAGCCGTTCTGCAACATACTGACCGGCATATCGGCAACAGCGATGGGACTTTGTGAAAAAATGTCAGAAGTAGATTAAAAAAAAAAAACCTGTAGATTCAACTGTTTCGCAGAAGATTTTTATATTTTCAAAATATTAATACTTAAGACATAACATATTACACATAAATAATTTAAAATAATAAAATAAACATTAATTTTTTTTTTAAAGATAACGAAAACAGAAGAACACAAAAATTCATATATATACGAGAATCAATCATAAATAAATTTGATAAATTTTTTTCTAATTTCAAATAATTCTTTATTTTGATTTTTGCAGCAAACTTTTGCATTACTCAATCAAATTCATTCTTTTACATTTTCATTTCAAAATTATTACAAAAGTACAAATTATAAAAACGACAAATAAATTGTTGCTCCAGGCTCTCTATCGCATCTAAAAACTCTTGAAAGGTCGTGTTAAATGCGCACCCTCATATTCTTTGAAATCTGTGAATATGGAGAAAACACTAAGTTTCTGACTTAATTTTAGCTCACACTTGTGTTTCGACGGTTTTTTTTTTTTAATGTAGCCCTCGAAATAATTAAATGCATTTTCGCCACCGAAATCAATAGTTTTATAGTCAGATTCGGTTTTGAAAATGTTGTTCACATTGTCCTGCTTTTTGGGTGATTTTAACTGCATTTCAACGTCGGGAAGTTCTAAATTCACAGTTGGCTGTCAGTATATACATATGTAGAGAGAGTGTCCCTAATCATTATATGGATATACTCTGGTCACTTGCCTTCAAAATATAGCCGATAGCCGAAAGCCGTATGAACATTATAATTAATGGGTAGATTTCATCAGGAAGAATGAGACTGACTGCATTCAGTGATACAATTAAAAAAATATTTTGTGGATTACATTAACATATTACATGATTTTTTTTCGTAAGACCAAATGTGCAGTAGATTTTATTTAAGGGCAGTAGATTTATTTTTTGAAAAAAAGCAGTAAAGTCACAACCCTGATCGGCAATAGACCAAATCTTCACTCTAAGGCAAATCCTGCAAAAGACCAATGAATTTCAACTCGAGACCCACCATCTTTTCATTGACTTTAAAAGAAGACTACGATAGCAGTAATCTTCAGGAGCTCAACGTTGCGATTCGGGATCCTGGCAAATATTTTGAGACTTTGCATGCGCATTTTTTTTATTATTACGTAAAAGTGAGTTTAATTAAACAAAAAAAAAAAACATGTATGTACTTGGAGCCAGCTTTGCGTTTTCGCAACACTTTTCAACTTCACGTTCACTAACGGAAAAATAATTTTGTTTCAATTTATTGATTTGAGAGCAGAATAGCAAAATATAGCTACATATATATAAAAAACCATAAAAATCGGAAGAAAAAATAAATTCGGATCTAAATGGGTAATATAATTTCATTTTTATGTTTTTCTTATTTTGAAAATGAATTGAACTTCTTATGCATCATGAAAAATTGCGTTACTTTTTCTAACAATTAAAGAAGTCAGTACATGTGAGTACATATATCTAAATCAAGGTAGACTAACTATAGATGTTTTCGGTAGATACATCCATTCCGAGTATACTTGTATTTTGGGAATTCTGTAATGTAGATTTTTGTATGCAGCGCAAAATCATTACTTAATCATAAAAGTCGTTCATCATCCTCACCAGATATAGAGGCTTCATTCCTTATGTCTAATGCACGCGGCACACATTTGTAACAGAAAATCAGACATAGGCAACTGATATCCTTTCAGTCAAATTTGCAAGTCGACAGAGATTTTCTGATTAATTACGCTTAATGTAATAGTAAACTGAAAATCTCACAAGCCAGGTTAATCTAAAGTTCCCACACACCGAATTATTGTTCCCCAACCAGGGTGATCTAGTCATTACTCCCTTGCCGAACGTATAAATATGTATATATATAAACTTTTACAACATAACTTTTGTTTTTATATCCTTCAAGTAAGAGCCACGTAGCTTGTGTTTGGTTTCATGATTAAATATCTTCTAATTGATTAATTCTCGTGTGCCCGAATCGCTTCAAAATTAATCGGAGCTAGTTAAGAGTCACTATTAGTGTTCAGGAATCGACGCATGGTAATTCGAGCACAAGCGCAATTCTTATCACCTTAAGTGCAAATCAATCTTCCAGTGGCGAGGGTAAATAATTATTCCACCCCCCCCCCCCCCCCCCCCACATCACGCCACTTATCTTCGGGAACAATGTAACACATCCATATGGATGCTATCATTGATTTATGAATACGTCCGTCCTGTCTTCCGTTTCTCAGCATGCGAATAATAAATAATAACACTCCAGCACTCCAGACACAAACCTGCCCAGAATGGTGACGCACGTAACCCAAAGTTCAGGAACGACAGTATCTGCGCCGGAAGATGATGATGATGATGATGATGATGATACTATGATGATGATGATGATGGTGGATGATGATGATGATGATGATGATGAAGATGATGATGATGATGATGATGATTTTTTTTGAGGAGAGAATACGTGATGTACCGTCACGTCGTAGACCATCAGCACTAGGTGTGTCCGACTCTCACGGACTAAACTCTTACCGGTTACACCGTCTTGCTAGTCTTCTGTGGCCTAAGACGTCTGTGCCTGCTGAAACACTTCGCGTGTTCTCTCGTGTCGGTGAGGATTTCATCCGTTTTGTGCGGGTATATTTTCGTCTTCCTCTCTCTTTTTTGATCGTAGTACCGTTTCGATAAATGAACAGATTTTGTTCCAGGCGTGTCGGTACTCATCGCCATCTGGTTTACGGCGGTATCTGGGGTGAAAATACCTATTTCCGACTCTAGCCTGTTTCGCTCAGCTGCCCATCTGGTACAGATGAAAAAGGTGTGGTAAGCATCGTCCTCCGATGAGTCACCATATTTGCAGGCTGCACTCCCTACTTTGCCCATCTTGTGGAGGTATTGGTTGAAATATCCATGAGTGACATAGAAATTCACTTCACCGTGTTTCCGCTTCGCCCATTCATCAATGTTCCTGATCAGCCGCGCCGTCCATCTACCTCTTGTTTCGCAGCTTCATCTTCCCTGCCATTCTTGTTTGCTGAGCTGCTTCGCCTCAGAAGTGGCCGATTCTACGCCTGCTTCCACCTTGTTCTCGTACACGTACTTCCTCTCTGTCGCTAGGATATCGATCGGGGTCACTCCAGCGACGACGTGAACGGCTGGTTCCGACACTGTTCGGTATGAACTTGCAAGTTCTAAGAGCTCCTAATCTTTGCACTGCTGCAATTTTCTTCCTGTACTTCTCCTGTCTGAGTGCGTCGGCCCAAATCTCACAACCATACAGGAGAATGGCATGAGTAATCGACATGAGCAGCCTTCTTTTGTTTGCCTTTGGACTACCTACGTTCGCCACGAGCCTGCTGAGTGATAACATGACCTTAATAGCTCGCTCTGATGCCGAATAAATATGTTGCCAGAAAGTAAGTTTGGAGTCAATGGCCATTCCCAGGTATTTCAGTGCCGTCTTGCTGGTAATGACTTCGGAGTCTACCTGGAACTCAACGATCATCGGGATGTATCTCCTAGTCAGGAGGACTATCTCGGTTTTTTCTGATGCTAGACAAAGGCCATGGTCTTCCATCCAGGAGTGCACGCGTCTCATGACCTGATTAAGCCTTCTCTGTGCGTCTTCGGTATCCTTTGCCCCACTTAAGTTGGTCGTAAGTCCCGAGAAATGAATTCGGGACTTATGTCCCTGCGTCTTAAATTATTGTTTAGCCCCCATCATAGAACGAATTATGGAAGGCATGAGCCTATTAGTCGCATGAGTAGAATCTATAATCTAAATGATCACGTGATTGACTTGCATGTTAGTAAAATTAAGCTGAAAAATATTTAGCGTAATAATGCTTTATGTCTTAAATTATTGTTTGCATGATCTGTGTCTGTAATAGTATTTTATAGGTACATTATTATTGTATTTTTTAATTGTTTTAATTGTTGTAATTTAATTCCTTACTAGCACCTGCACTAAATGATGAGCCTGTGAGAGCACTTTTAGTGCCGGCAATTTCTGCTCGTGATAGTCGCTTGCTTTAAGCACTCCACGACACAGAGCTGATAGTGTAATAAAAAATAAAGAAAAAATCACACGATCTCGGCGGCCATTAGAAGGGTCCGTTTCTCGAGATAACACGTTCACCGAACTGAGACTTCATTAACTCGATTGTTGCACCCCTGTGTGGCTTGTGGCAGCGTTTTGTTGGAACCACATATCACTGATGTCAAATTCATGCAATTGCTTAAAGAGATAACGTTCCAACATGTCTCTGTAGTGAATACCATTTACCGTAACTTGACGGCAATTTTCATCGACGAAAAAAACGACCCAATGACGCCACCGGCATAAAAACCGCACCAAACAGTGACTTTTTGCGGATGAAGTGCTGTTTCATGAAGCACTTGAGGGTTCTCGCCTGTCCAGTACAGTAACGTATATGTGGCTTATTGACAAGCTGTTTAACCAAAAATGTGCTTCATCGCTGGAAATGATTTTGCGATGAAATTCTTCATTTTCTTCCATCATATCCAGAGCCCAATTCGTGAACGTAGGTCGCTTCATATGATCAAGTGGTTTTAGTTCTTGAGTCAGCTTGATCTTGTAAGGGTGAAGGCCGAGATCCTTATGCAAAATTCGCCATAATGTGGTCTGGGAGAGTCCCAATTCTTGAGAACGCCGTGAAATTGACTGATTTGGCTGGTTTATGACGGTCATCTACTGCAGCAATATTCTCCACACTTTGTGCTAAACGTAGTCTTACTGGCACGGCAAAATCAAGCAGCGAATAATCGGACTCCAAGTTTTTCACTAGACTGTTTATTGCTTGTCTACTGCGACGAGAATTACTGCCGAAACTTGTCGTTAACGCTCCTAATTTCGGTAGTAAATTTTAATTATTTGTAAACGTTGTTCCTTCGTGCACTTCACCATGATGAAAATGTTGATTTTAGGTACTGAATATTTTGTCATTCACAGTTCGGTACTCGTTGAAAACATTCAAAGTTTGAAGTTCTGAAGTCGCTAATGAAAGACACTTTATATAAAATGAGAAATTTCTTACTGCATGTCAATTTTTGCTGCAAGTTGTCTCTATTTCTAATTTAACTGCATCGACAGTAGTAAAACCGCACAATTTGTTAAATTTTTTTGATGTTACGTGCTGTTAAATTTTCTGCCATTACTCAACAGTTAAGTCTGTTTAGTTGTTCAGTGGTATTTAGGTCAGGCAAAATTTCTTACTTCACATTTTTTTTATAATTAGCGTGCGCTAGAGGGATTTCTTTTTTCTGTAATTGATACAGTACAGCGCAGGCATTTTGTTTGTTGCTACAAGTTGTTCAGTAGTAGATTTAAAGACTCTGAACAGGATTCGGTCCAGCTTCCTTCAGATTTCTTGAGGGATCCCAGAGTTAGTGGTTCTCTGGTTAGAACTTTCCTTAATCTCGCGGTTTCCGTAGTGCCCTTTAAACAGAAGTTTTTCCATGATTGGTGCTTGGATCTTTGAATTTCATTTTTGAAGCTTCTCTGACTGGCCTTGTACTCGTATATTTCCCAGTCAGAGTCTAGTTTCGTCCTGTTTGCTGTATTAAGAAGTTTCCTTGTTTCCTTCCTAATTACGGCCAGTTTCTTGTTCCACCAAAGGGGTGATATTTTATTCTTTCGTTTTACCACCGGGCATGCCCTTACGAAAGCCTCTTTGAAAACAGAAACTACTTTCTCGGCTTTCAGGTCGATGTCGGTCTGCATTCTTGTAAAAGATCTTTACTTTTCTCGATCTCCTTGCTAAAAAAAAACCAGTCAGTGTTTTTTTTGGATTTCTGTCTGACTGGGGAGGTTCACAGTAGTTCCCTACAATGAATTCAATCAACCTATGATCGGAGAAGGAATGCAGACTCGGAACATTCCATTTATCAATAATAAGGGTGCTGGAGTTGTTGAATAGCGTTATATCTATAACTTCCTGCCTATTTCTAACTACGAATGTTGGTTTGTCTCCTCTATTGGCTACTAGAAGATTGTTTTCAATAATGTGTAACAAAAGATAACCTGGCAGCACCTTCTGATGAAAACAAGAAGAGGGGGAAAGAAGAATAGGTGTGCGGACGGGCATTATGAATGTAGAAGTGACCAAGTAAAGACATAATAATAAAATTATACCTTGTGAGTTTAAAATCGTTGACTTTTATTCGTTATGTTAACGGAAAGTCCTAAAGTTTATAAATGAATTCAAAAACTGACTCACTTCGTGTGTTGATATCTAAGCTGCCCCATTGCGAATGGTGGGCGTTTGCATCACAACCCATTACCAGGTCCCATCCCTCTTGTTCCGCTTTGTGGACTAAGGCGTGGGTGATTGGAGCTGGCGGTCCTTCGTCTTTATAAGGCATGTAAACGGCTGATATAATCAGTGGGGGAGCCCCTCCGTTCAAGCCTTATCACTGTCTGGTCTGGATTGGTGTAGGTAGATAGAAGTTCTATTCTTACTCTCCGCGTTAAGCGGTTTGATGCTGTAGGTTACTAAATCTTTATGGTTTAGCCCACATATTTTGCCACGGGATACCCATGACTCTTGCACCAAAGCGACGTCGATTTTCCTGTCACCTAAGAGATGGATGAGGTTAGAGCTAGCAGCTATGCTGTGATGTAGGTTTATTTGTGCTACCTTCATACTGGACTTACCTGGTATTCCACCACCCTCATCTTTCTCTCAGTTCTTTCCATAAAGGGTCGACCCTTGCACCTGGTGATACCCGTGCGAACTTTGTTGTTAAACCTCCTCAGCAAAGGCATTGATTTGTGGCTTAGTTAAACCACAATCTCGGTGCCTGCCTCGGAATGTTCACCTACCTCGAGCACCTCCCAGTTCTCACTACGGAGTTCGGGATTTAGATGCCGTAGGTTCCTTTCGATTCTTTCTTTTGAGATATGTGGGCCGGGAATCGAAATCCGACCCTTTGGTCTCGTAAATTCGTAAAGGTCCTTCTTTACTACAAGTCGTAAGTCGGCATTTGCCAATGGAGCCTGTGTAGTTTCAACAAACGTTTTTAACCAGTTTAAAACCTTTGACGGTAGAGAGTTGCTCAAAGAAGGGTAGCTGACCCTCTTTGTTAACGATAGTTCCGTTAAAACCATCTAGAATGCGCAACTCTATGAGTCTCCATTGGTCTTTGCTTAACCTGCGGTATGGCTTGCTGAAGTCGACAACCGCTGCCTGGAGATTTGGGTTGGTAGCAATCGTTTTGGGCTTCTTGCTGACCCTAATAGAGGGTGGCGATATTGTATCGTCATGCCTACCTCTCTTTGAACTTCCCGCCATCGGCCCGGATGCTTGTCCGGAGACTGCTTCCGCGCCGATTGGTGGTCGCTTGAGTCTTTCCGAGACTGAGGTGAACGGCAAAAGGCTTTCCCTCCTCGTCCTGGTCAGTTCTCCAGCTGTCCGCCTAGTCGTCCCTCTGAAGTTTCGTCTATCGGTCGCGTCTTGTTGCCGTATGTCGCGTACGTTTGGGGCTTGTTTGGAACAGCTTGCAGCCGGCTCGGAGTCGGGTGATTTCGAGTCGATTGCTGGCCTAAGTCTCTCATCGACTGAGGTGGGTAAGAGGTCTTCTCTCCTTTTTAACACGTTTGGCCACGTTATCCCTAGTGGACCCTGCGAGCTTGAGCGTGTTGCGGGCTCTGTTCAGAGCCGCTCTTTCCTTATCCGTGAAGGACTTCGGATCACGCTTTCCAAGCCGCCGTATAAGACGAATTGCGTTCCGTCTCTTTGTTGCACTCTAATTTAACGCGATCAAACTACTTATTAATAGATTAAATTGGCGGAAAACAAACGCCATAAACTTAATCCAAATTTGCGGCCGCCACCGCCGAATCAAAAAATCACCGAACTGTCAAAGAAACAAAAAAAGGGAGAGCGCGAGTGCAACAATCAGCAGATAGAGTGCTAATTTTCCGGTAGCTCAGCACGGGGTGGGTTCAGGAAGAAAAATACTAATTTTGGTAATTGTGCCAAAGGAAAGCGTAGGTACTTACCGTGGTGAGCAATATAGAAATTATTTTTTTTGGATAGATCGAGGATCTGAAAAGCAAATCGAATAGAAAATGGGCGCCACACAATTTTAAGGTGAATTGTGAAACCAGGAACATACGACAAGGAAAATCGAGCGAAACAACGAAACCAAAAAGAAATAAAAGCAAAATTTTTTTTCACCACGTTATAAAGCTCCGTTGGAGCACGGCAACTTTTTATTAATTTTACTGCACAGCCGTTTGGGGTAAAAGAGAAAAAAAATCCCCAAAATGACTCACGATCGCGTTTTTCCCGAATGATAAAAATTTTTGAATTAAGGGGTCGCGTGTCTTTTTTTTTTTTTTTTTTTTTTATAATTTGCTTACGCCAAAGGGATTTTTTTCTTTTTTTTCTGTTGTTACAGTACCCTTATAATGCTAAGAGCACAGTGTAAGCTACTTGGTATTAAAAAGAATAGAGAGATAGGAAAGAAGTGTTTGGGTGCAGTTGTAGGGTTTTTCTCCACGGGTGGTGTCTAAGTTACTTAGGGAGATTACGATTTCATGTATTCGGTATAAAGTAATGGACTTGGCCGGGATTCGAACGCACGACCTTCCATTCCGTAAGCGAATACACTACTACTGCGCCATTGCCACCCGCTATCTCTTTCTCTCTCGTTGATTACCGAGAAATATTCGCGGGCACTACCCTACCGAGGTTAATCACACTTTTATACTTCCTACTCTACACCGAACTAGAAATTTCTTTAATTAAATATGCTGACACTAAGTACTTAGCTTTTGGTAATATCCAATCCCTTCGTCCTCGTCCTGTAAGTTTTTGGGTTCTGGTCCCGCCTCGACAATTATCTTGCTCCTCCTTTAATTATCCCGGAAAACTTTACGTTATCCCGAATGACTAATTCTTTACTCAAAAACTCTTGATCACTTTTTCTAGAACTTTAAAATCCCTTCCGGAGGTTTTTTCCTTCAACTCAACTAATCTCTTGCCGGGTCAACCAAGAAGTGATTTGCCAGCTGGCTTTGTCCATTCGGTCGGCCGGCATCCTCACTCACACATCCATACATACGTGAGGAAGCAGAGCCAAAGACAGTTCTAACGCGACCATTCAGCTATAGCGCTGAAGAGGTCAACTGTTTCGTACTCCCCCATACCTACACATACTTAGACATTTGGCGGTCCATGTCCTCTTCTGCTACACCATGTACTCTCACATGAGTGCGCTGATATGAACCCGCTAATGTTCTCACGCCCTTCAGGCGACCTCTTACTCAGTGAATTCGCCCATTACTCTACTCAGCAATGAACAAACCCTCCGACCGATCCTGGATCTGCCTCGATTCAGCCCATGCCCTTTTGACGTTTCGCGAAGTAAACAAAAGTTTTCTAGCAAGGAAATAGTTAAAACACCATGCCAACTGCAAAATGTTGGTTTTTTTCCATTAATATCCCCTCAACCGAAGAAAACAATTCCTGGATAATTTAAGGAGTAGTAGAGATCTGTTCCCCCAGACGACCATCCCTAGAACCAGGCCCAGCAGCTATTTAGGATCGAAGAATGAAGGAGTTGGTATGAAGTTTTTTTGTATTTAATTAACGCCTAAATTTCCTACTCTACCTCGGTGACATTGTGCGCAGATCTTGGGGAAAAAGGGACATGCGGATCGTGTGTCATTCTTTACACAAATTTAGTTTAGGTTGGGCTCGCGGCTATCATTGTATCGGTGTCTCGACCAAGTTTGTTGTCTGGTAGGCCGAGCCATGCAATGTTTAGTGTTGTTGCCGGGGTATTCGTCTACTATCCTCTTCCCTGCACCACGGTGTTGTTATTCTGGTGCTTCTTAATTGTGTTTTTGTCGCCGGTGTTATTGTTATTGTTGTGTTGTTTGTGAGGGTGTTACACAGGGCCGCCCGCCCGCACTCCTCTGCTGCTCCTACGGTGCTCCCACGACGGAGTTGGGTCAAAAGGGAGCGTCATCCCTTCCCTCATCGAACCAAGCTCACTATCGTGTCTGTGGTAGATCAATTTTCGCCTTTTGGGCCTTTGACTTGTTCGGACCGTCCGCCCGCGCCCGCGAATTACATTTGAATTTGCAGGGTGGATGTTTCAGTTTTGCGTTGGTTCCACCCTGCCGTTCCAGACAATTCGTCTGGTTGTGGAGTGCTTTTTTTCTTGCACCCCACCTTTACAGACCGTCCGTCTGCAGTCATGGTCACAGACCGCCCGTCTGTCTCAGCTTCCACAGACTGCCCGTCTGTATTCGGATCCACAGACCGCCCGTCTGTATTGGGTTTCACAGATCGTCCGTCTGTATCAGCTTTGGGTCTGGGCCTCCTGCCCTTCCGGTCACCTGTGGTGGTTGCTCCCCAAGGCTCCAGAGACGTGGACCAATGGCTGATGGAACCATGGTTGCCCCTCCACTTCTTTGGACTATGGAAAAGCAGACCGATAAAAGAGGGAGTGTATAAGGAGGGTCAAGGGAAAAAGAGAATGGCTCTTGCTGCGGGCAAGTTGACCGCAACATCTTGTTGCGTGGTGTCGTTTTTGTAGCGTCTCTTGTCGTTGTCTGTGTAGAGATTGGATGCGGCGCATCCCGAACTACTCTACCAGTCCTCACTACTGTCGCAAAGCTATCTACGGTGGAATTACCCTTACCTACAGGAGTGCGATCGCTTGACATTGCAGGTAACGAAGATTTCTGCTCCTGAGAAAAGCAGAGGTTTGTCTCTTTCGGATTTTTCAGCGCTTCCCTGCAACCGTCATCCTGAGATTCGCTCACACTCAACTGCGGGACAGCCCCGATCATCGTTGAGGAAATTGGGTCCTCACATGGCTTC
The DNA here is from genome assembly GCA_949715645.1 of Portevinia maculata. Taxonomy (NCBI): domain Eukaryota; kingdom Metazoa; phylum Arthropoda; class Insecta; order Diptera; family Syrphidae; genus Portevinia; species Portevinia maculata. Next base: position 335,446,416 of record OX454525.1, on the reverse strand, counting down.
TGTGCTGCCACTGAGAGAATTCAAGACTCCACGCTAGTTGATGCAGCTACCATTAGTCCTGACTGGCAAAGGCTTGTCGAGGATTTGGGTGGCCCCATCAGCGTGTTACTGCTCGAGTTACCCGAGGGTGCAGCCGGCAGCGGCGAGCAGTCCATTGGATTACCCCCCGATGCGGATAGCTCCTGGAGGTATGCCCGCGCATTGTGGAGTCTGCAGCCTAGTTAGACGTATAGTATAAGATGAACGTGTACCTTGGGTTTTGAAAACAATCAAAACGGCCTCTTCATTTCATCCTTCCCACTTCTAAAAGATCCTACTTTTACATAGCAAATGCGTTCGGGAGAGAAAGCATAATACAGTCCATTACCCCACCAAAATCGTTTCGTAGTTCTACCTAAATCCTTCCGTATGTGATTGTATTGCCAAACAGATTCTCTGAGGATTCACTTCGTAAACTATTCTCAAGCAATGCTATCGGTTAAAATACTCACAGAAAAATGAAAAATGTCCAATCTTCCAAGCATTCTAAAGGATATTCTCACCGTATCGTTACCAGGATTTCATTCGACCCTACGAACGACATCTCATACATGCCTTATACACACAATGCGGAATTGAAAAAGGTATTTCAAACACGTAATTTGCCTTCCTCCTAAGGCAGTTAAGTTCAACCTTTGCATTGACCGTTGTTCGCTCAAGTTATGTACCCGCCCGTTAGGCAGCCAAACCAGAAGTGAAACAAAGCTTGCATCCATACACCACGCTAATTCAAAGACAATCTGTGAGTACATCGTAACGAGTACTACTGGCTGTATTTAACGATCATTGAGCACATATTGAAACGGACGGAGATTTTGAATTTCGAGCAGATCCGCTACAAATGTCCCCAACTAGTCGCTTTAATGCTTGGGGGGGGGGGTGTGTATGTATTGCTTTTTTAACACCCTTTTCGACTTTATTTCATTTTGGGTCTAAGTCGTAGAGATTTTTATTTTAGTTTTCACCCGTTTCCCTTTGTTTTGTTTGTATTCAATGAGAATTTAAGGGGTCGTTTATTTTCGCTCCCTGTGCAGTAAAAAACAGCTTAAAATAATAATAATAAAAAAAAATAAGCTAAATAAACGAACAATAATAACCGAAATATTACTGACTTTTATTTGGACTTTTCTTCGTTTCAAACTTTTTTTTGTAGATGAAAAGGGTGCGAAATATGTGTACGAGCTGTGCGACCTCTTTCACACCTTACAACAGGACAAGGGTTAGGGTATGTCGTCGCACTCGGTGGGACTCCACCGCTAAGTCCACCGTTCCTCACTAGAATATCATACATCCGTACGAGCTGGAAAAGCGTACAAAAAAAAAACAGCAAAGGATAAATTTGTATGAATTATTTGATTTATTTTTATTTGTTTTGTGAATTAGTTTTTTCTCTTTTTGGTATTTGCTGAATATGCCGCCGTCATGCGTCGGGGGATGTTATTGAAGTTGAAAATTTATTTGGGCTTTGATATTTTTTTTTTAAGGTATTTGTATACATTTTGTAGCGATGTATGTACTTTTGGAGTTGTATTGCTTTGTTTTAGGTTGTGCACGAACAAAATTATGCGATGTAATGTATAAGTACGCGTGTATATAGTATAAATGGAAATTCAATATTTTTTCACATTTTATGAGCACGAAAATATGATTTCACTTCATGAGGTTATTATTTGTTGAGCTTTCTTATTTCTATTTTTATATTTTGTGGTGAAATGTTTATTGGAAGGAATAAAGGCTTTTAAGACAAGTAATAAATTCAGCTTGTTGATGATGTTGATGTTGTTTGGACTTTCGATACTAACAAAAATAATGTTTTTTTTTGTCGGAACTTTTGTTCATCTGCTGCAGCACCTCAGACTCTAAAACTGGTACATTATTATTTAAGCTAGATACCTCATTTTACATTAGTAATTTATACGACTTTTGGTGAAAGCCGAGGGCACTTCACTGATAGGAAGCCTAGATGTTCAACATTTACTACATCAGCACCGAAGGTCTGGTGCTTGAGATGGCAATCACCGAGAGAAAGTCGCGGTGTAGTTGTCCTCTTCACAAGCGTCGAATATGTTTGTATCACCTTAGCCTTGCACATTGAGGTGCTTCGTAAGTCGTAGCGGCCCATGGGAATGCCTGCAGTCTTTTCTCGCCACTGATAGAAAAAACGACGCAGAATAACCACAGACATCGGGGCGAACCAGTTTGGTCTGTCTGTAGCCCGAAGAGTCAAGCCATCGAATACTGTGTTGGCAGGAGATAAAATCAACAATGGATGCCATTGTGATGCTGGCAAACATACCTATTTTAGGTCAGGTTTCCGCGGTTGAAGAAACAGAGCGAATCTTTTCCACCGCACTTAGGTCCATGTAAGCCCATTGTGACATATTTCGTTGGTCTAGTTATTCTGGCTTTGGTCCTCCGCCTTCTTTCCCTACTTTAGGTTGTCCACCCATCTATGTCTTCTTATAAACCTGTAAAGATTATATAGTGAGACATCAGATAGTTCTTGATTGTGTTGGAAGGAGTATCTTTCAATTGTTTTGTTCCTCAGGTGGCATTGGCTTGAGCAGTGACGGAGCAAATGAGGTATTTCCACATGAATCTCCACAGATGTAGTCATCCTTCACATTTAGTTTCATTGTGTGATTCCTTATCAAATCATGACCGGTAAGAATTACGAGCAACTTGGACAGTGATTTTCTGTTATAACGTAAAAGTTTGTATTCCACTCGTTCTCTGAGATTACAGAGTGAATGTTTGATCTACTGAAGTGCCTATTCTATGTCCATCGCAGTCCCTTAACTTCATAGTTCATCAGCTCGATCGTTTCCAGTTTCTCCCTGCGACTATTTTTTTTTTTTTTTTTTGGAGGAGAGAATACGTGATGTACCGTCAAGTGGTAGGCCATCACCACTTGGTGTGTCCGACTCTCACGGACTAAACTCTCCCCGCTTACGGCCTACAAGCCACCCTGGAACCGCTCTTGGCATTACATCAGGGTGGCGCCGTTTATAAGTCCGTAAAAGGACGCCGTCTTGTTAGTCTTCTGTGGCCTAAGACGTCTGTGCCTGCTGCGACCCTTGGTGGTCTTCTTCTTTTTTTTTCTTTTGAGAACATGTTCTGCGTAGCTACAGACTTTTTGCCAGTTGTCATAACTCTGTAGCATCTTCTCTACTATGTTCTCCTAGGTGATGGCGCCAATACTTATTTGCAGGTCTTGGCGAAGGCTTTCCCATCTGCTGCAAGCGAAGAAGGTATGTTTCGCGTCATCTTCTAGCGAGTCTCCGTACTGGCAGGCTGGACTGTTTGTTTTGCCGATTTTGTGGAGGAAGGCGTTGAAATATCCGTGTCCGGTGAGTAACTGGGTGACGTAGTAGTTGACATCACCGTGTTTCCGGTCATTCCACTCAGTCACATTCCTAATCAGCCTCGCTGTCCATCGTCCTCTGTTTTCCGAGCTCCAACGCTCTTGCCACTTCTGGTTCTTGAGCTCCTTAGCCTCCTAAGAGATCTATGGGAGTCACTCCGCGACTACAAGGACGGCTGGTTCCGAAACTGTTCGGTAAGAGCTAGCTATACGCAGAGCTCCGCATCTTTGTACTGCCGCCATCTGTTTCCGGTACTTATCTTGTTTGAGTGCGTCTGTCCAGATTTCGCTGCCGTACAGAAGGATGGAGTGCGTTGTCGCTATCAGCAACCTTCGCTTACTGGCCGTTGGACCACCTACATTTGCCATCAGTCTGCTCAGTGATGCAGATGTTTTTGAGGCTCTTTCCGCTGCTGCCTTTATTTGTTGCCAGTAGGTTAGCTTTGTGTCCAGCCTCAATCCCAAGTACTTCACCGCGGCGATGCTTTTTATTTCTTCTGCCCTAATTCGGAAGTCGATTTGTGTGGGGATCCTCTTCTTCGTGAGAAGGACTATCTCAGTTTTCTCCGTTGAGTCCGTGCTCTTTAGTCCACGAATTGACTCGCCCTCCCTGTGACTATGAATGCAGCTGAGATTCTTCGTATGGTATGGGTAAAGAGATTTTAGCTCTTCGCGACAGTGGCGAGTAAGCTGAGATTAAATTTAGGCTTTAATGGCCACTTGGCTATCAATTAATATGGTAATATCACTACGTGGTATCGTCATCTTTAAAACCATGCTTTCAAGGGAGATTGCTAGAACTTCTACTTGGAATACACTACAGTGACCAGGTAATCTAATAGTTCTGTTTATATTTAATTCCTCTTAGAATAATTCAGGACCAGTTCCACAGTCCATCCTGAATCCATCTGTGAACATTGACATCGATTTCCTTTCGTAGGTTCATTTACTTTTCAGGCCTCCCTGTTCGGAAACGAGAAAGTGAAGTCTCGGTAAGAAGAAATGCAGTTTGAAATATTGTTCCCTAGGTACATATTCAAAATCAGTGCTTGCCCTAAATGACTCGAGTTCCAAATATTTGTTTTGCTGATCCTCATTTCATTTGTTGCAGCCGATACCAGATATATAGAACCATGGGTGGTAAATTAGAATTTGCTCCAAGCCAGCGCCAGCGGCTGGTTTGGTTCTCGTTGCACTAATTGTCAATAAAAACGCTAGTCTTTGTATTTTCGCCATCACCTTGAGATTGGTAACCATGTCCGGGGCTCGCCACCAGACTAAACTGCCGTATGTGAGTTTTTATCGTACTATTTTGGGGTTTCAAATATTTTTGCCGAAGACACGGTTGCATGAGTAGAAAGCATTCGCTGCTTTGCTAAATCTGTTATCGATATTTGGCTTAAAACTCAGCTTTTCGTCGAGGAAAATTTGCTAAATATTTCGCCCTCTCCGCCACATTCAGTGGTTGGTGGCTTGCATTGTGGTATGCTCTCTTGTTAGTAAACAACACCAGTTCAGTCTTTTGGGGATTGATCCCAAGACCGCAATGTTTTGTCAACGTACTAAGTGTACGTAGGGAATTTTCTTACAGATCGCTCAGAGTTGATAGGAATTTTTCCTACGAAAGCAATACGTCATCTGTGTATGCAATTGCTTTGATCGCTCTAATGTTGATCTTTAAGAGTATTTCATATTAACGAAGAGGACAAAAAGTAAGGGGAAATGACTAATCCTTGTGGTGTGCCTCCGGAGGCAGTGACTCTTAAGTCAATTTCGCCTAGTGCTGCATTGACATACCTTCCATTGAGCAGGCTCATAATCACCTTAGTGAGAGACTGATCGACGTTTGCTCTTTCCACCGCACATGTTTTCACATTGTTGAATGCTCCTTCGATGTGTAAGAACGCTGTGAGTGTGTGTTCCTTGTACTTAAGAGACTTTTCTATAGTGCGGACGACGTCGTGTAGCCCTGTTTCCACTCCTCTGCCTTTAATGTAAGAGAATATTCATTAGATTTCCAAAAGTTTTTAGCTACCCTATGTGAATTTTTGCTTGGCTCCCATTTTTTGCCGAAGATACGGTTGCATTAGTAGAAAGCATTCCCGCTTTCCCAACTCTGTTCTCGACATTTAGCTGCCAACTCAGTTTTCTGTCGAGGATAGTTTTCAGATATTTCGCAATCTCTGCCACATTCAGGGAAATTTCCTGGCTGGTACCTTGAATTGTGGTAAACGTTACAGAGGTTCAGATACTGAGAAGACTTCCTCCGGGCATGCTCATCGGGGATATCATTTTTTGGTGATTCCAATACGAACCGAAGTCCAGAAAATATTGAGTTTGTTCAATGTTCCCACAAAAATCAGAGAGTTCTCGAGTTGAAACAATATTTAATTTAAGAAGTGGGAAAGCGATTGAGTAAGGTCTTAAGTGCAGCTTGGTTATCATTGCTTTAAGAAAGAATTTGCTCTATCCATCTGCTTCCCGCAGAGAGACATAGCCATTAAGCTTGGAAGACCGAAGACCTAGCCAAAAATTTACGAAAAACTCTTTTTCATTAGATAATTTTTTTAATTTTTTAGTTTTAGGGTTGTTTTACTTTGAGGTTAATGAAGTTGAACCTTGAAAAATTCAGTCCAAAAATAGAGTGCCGGTTGAAAAAAGGAGTCCCATATAAATTAGTTATAGTTGTTTCAAATTTAAGTAAAAAAAAACAACTCTTTAAGACAAAATAAATCTACCACAACAAAAACCAGTTCATTTAGATACGTTAAAGTAGCCAGAACCTATAGATACTTAGTACTGTTGAATTAAAGACAGGATCCCAGTCTTCCAGTTCCTTATCTTCTAGTAAACTAGGCGCAGAGAACATTGACTGACAAGATTCTACCTTGAGCAGGTTGGTTAGTTTTTTTTGGTCAAAGCCAATTTAGAAAATCAGCGCTCAGCGCAGCAAACGCCCCACACCAATTCGAAACTTAACATTGACAACAATTCAACGAACAAAGACAAAACACAGAAATAATGCAGTGGTATCCAGTTTCTATTTTCAATTGCAATGTGTTTAATTTAATTTTCAACCGACGTGAATTTAATGCCAATTCCGAACAAATATTCAAATTTATGAAGCTTCTTTTGATGTTGGATGTTTATCAAACGTTCGCAAGAGGTGCGGCAGTGGAAACAACTTCAGGTGTTGTGTAACTGGGCCCGATGTGATAATAAAAAGAATTGCATCGAGAGATTTCTTTTTCAGCATTCAACAAAAGCAGTCTAAACTGGAGAACATATTAAATTTTTAACTCGAATTAAGAAAAAAAGTACTACATTTTTAAAAGGAGTCCGCGTTCATTGATTTTCAAAGAGATGAATCCTAGAGTCTGAGCATTGAAAAAGAGTCAAAAAAGACGTTAAAGCGTCGCGAAGATAACGCTGTACCCAGGTATTGTGGATTTCTAACAACTGTGGACTAACTTTCAAGTTTTTGAAAAGAAAAAAAATTAATAAAAGATGTTTTTATTTATTTTATTTTTTTTTTTAATTTCGAGTTCGAAAGTATTTTTTCAAAATCTATACCTTTTTTTATAATTTGCGTGCGCGTCACACAGTACTCTAATAGTGGAAACCACAGCGCAGGCATTTTTTTGTTTCTTGCTGTAAGTAGCTCCCAGGTCACAGCAAATGATTCATTGCCTATTTTTGGGTGCTACTTACTACAAGGTGGCGCAAAAGTAATCCTCCTATCAGAAAAATGCTATAAATTTGCGATTGGCCCCTAATGTCAGTTCTGTTTTGACATTTGTGTAGTAAACACATGCGAAATACACGTTAATAAACAATGTTACGCTACACTGCTCCAGAACGCGGAATATTGGTGACTATTTATTTGAATTTTTTTTTAAATTACAGTATATGAAAGAGCTTTGGTGCGATGGGATTTTTTTCTCCACTAGTGGCGCCTAAATTGCTTTAGGGAGATCTGCTTTTGTTGTGTGTATTCAATTTATAAAAATCATGGCCCTGGTCGGGATTCGAACGCACGACCTGCCAATCACTTAGTGAATACACTTTTTTACCTTACTTTTAAATTCATTTTTTAATTGTTACTGAATATCAACTTACGTACTAGGCAATAAATGATTAAACCTAACTTAAAATTAACAGGATACTTATTCTTATTTATTGGTCCTTATGCGGACGCCCTAAACTTAACTATATCTTATAATTATTGCCTTTCGGCCTAAAAACTATTTACGAACTAATCTTACATATGTATTCGTCGAGAAAATCAATTAAAACTCGGTATCCTTATTAAGATTTTATATTTTTTATATAAAACAAACTACAAACTACTTATTCTACTTACTTAAACTACCTAACATATTCTAACTATAGTTAGGATTCTGAGCACTCGTTGCCATGCGCAACAAGTTGTCAAAATCCCAATTGCTTTCCGAGCGCCTGGCAGTCGTCAACGTGCACATGCGTTACCCGGAGCTAACTGAAGCCTTACAGCGTCAATCTTCTCCCGGAAGCACTACCACAAGTTGACGAGCCCGGCCTCTCCCAGAAACGCCCTAGCTGACTTAGTCTAACTTATAAACTAAGAGGATGTTACCTAGAGTAACGCACCGTCTCGGGAGGGCATGTTGACCCCTCCGCCCTCAAAAAGCCACCAAAATTCGGCAAATTGTTTTTCTGTATCGAATTTATCCCTCTCCGCTATTGCGGTACTAAAACGGAGGAGCTCATGAGCATTGGTGACGTCCTCGCCGCGGATGAGCCGCTTATCTCTCGCGCTGCGGAAGCGGTGGTATAATACCGGGATACCATCCCTCGTCTGTACCAGCCCTTTTGCATCAATATGGATAAATGCCTCCGGCGGGATAAAGTCAGACCGGAGCGTACTCTCTATGTACATTTCATTGGGGTAGTAAGCCCCAAGATCGGACTATTGTCGCTGGCCATCGCCCTTGCAACGTGCCTTCGAGTCACCTTAATGAGGAAATTGTCAATCCTATTCAACTGAGCCCCATCGTATAGGACCTTGTTGGGATAGTATTTTATATAATTGGATTCAGGCGTTCGGAACAACCGGAGACAGGTCCTAAGACATTGTCTCTACAAAACCCGAATCTTTTCCATATAGCTGGGCGCTATATTAAACCACAATGGACAACCATAAGCGATAATCGGCCTTATAAGGGCCACGTAGCAAATGACCTTCACTCTGGAGTCAAGTTGACTGCTATGAAACAGTCTCCTTGTCAGAGCATAAGCCTTCTTGGCCCCAGCAAGACAAGCAGCTATATGTCTATCGAAATACAGATACTGGTCAAGCCAGATACCTAGATATCTACCTACGCTTCTCACCGCCAACGGCTTCCCATTTCGTCCAATAATGGCCAGTTTCTTCCAGTTTTTTCTGGTATCCCTAGAGGCCCCAGCCAATGGAGTTCTGAACAAGATTGTTTCCGTCTTCTGAAAGTTGATTTTCAACTTCCAGTCGTCGCAATATCGCTTAATTTGATCGAAGTCACGCTGCAAAAGGATATTAATGACCTCGATTTTAGGACCTGATCTGTATGCCACCAAATCATCGGCATACGCTATAGCATGTCTGAGTGAACCTACCAGATCACTCGTGTAAATGTTAAACAGGATCGGAAAATTGACCGCACCCTGCTGTAAACCGTTTTTAATTTCAAAGACTCTGCTCGAAGTCACGTTGCCACATTTGACAACGAACTTCTTTCCCATAAGCATATTATAAATTACATATAGCAAAGGTTTGTACATCCCCCGCCTGGTCAACTTGTAGAAAAGTCCCTCTAACCATACGGTGTCGAAATCAACCATACAAGCACCCGTGCATTGGTTCTTGCATTTATTCCACTGAATTTCGGAAACCAATTTCGACGCGGCATGAATAGTGTCATGCCTCGCCCTGAAACCTAACTGGTTATGTTATTGTCCTCGACCCACTTTAACAGGGCTCTATTGACAACCTTTTCACAGACCTTGCTAATATTCGGAAGCAAGCTAATTGACCGGAGATTGGCAGGGTTCGTTCTATCTTTACCTTTTTTCGGGATAGGGTGTACCACAGCTACCTTCCAATGCGCCGGATAATGTGCATTATTCAGCGCATTGTTAAACAGCGTGGTGAAAATATCTACAGCCTCCAGAGGCAGGTGTCTCAATACGACGTTTGGGACACCATCCACCCCCGCACAGAAGATCATTCTTCGACACGAACAAGTGACTTAGTGAATACACTACCATCACACCATTGCCACCTGCAATAACTTGATTTACAAATAATATAAATCAACAGATTTTTGGCTTTCAAATATTTATAAAGTTAAATATTTGTTGAATGTTCTCCAAAAATAATTGCAAATAATTGCAAATCTGAGATTTTAAAAAAGGGGAAATGCGAATATTTTCGTTTTACGTCTAATTAACAACACTTTAAACTTTGAAGTTCTTAATCTTTTTTCGCAATATTTTCTTTGAAATAGCAGGATACTCTCTCGAATTGGCAGTTGTTTTTAAATAAGTTTGTTTTCATTTCAAGTCAGTTTCTAAAAATTTGGTGAGTATATTTCCCATCTAAAAGGGGGTAAATATACCCACCCTCTACTATATTTTAAAATGCTTGATTTTCGTCCCTCTACAAAAGACCGTTCTTTTGTTGCGGGTTCAAAGTTATTGAACTCTTGCCCGAAAACTATACTGCCGGTCATTAAAAAGTTATCGGGATTCGGGGTATTTGTTAAACCGACGCAGCGTTTCCATGCCCGTTGGACGTACGAGTGAAGTTGGTAGGTAGAAAGAGCGAGAGGAAGAATCGTATTTTTAACCCTCCGTTTAGCGATGAGCCAAAAGGCGGTAAGTTATACTTTGTGGTCTAACAGACCACATAATCCATTTTGCAGTTGTGGTGCCATGAAAATGCGATATGACCTATTCCTTTATATAGACAATAGAACATAATGTTATAATATGCGTATGTACGAGTAAGTGCAGATTACCTGTATTGACAAGACAACAAGAAATTACCATTTTTTTTTTAATTTTTAATTTTTTTTTTAACCGTTTACAAAAAGATATCGTTGTTTTATGAGTTGATTAAAAAAACTCTGTATATCTACTGTTTACGAGCATATTTATAAAATTACTGATGTGATGGCTCATGTGCAACACATTTCTGACACATCTTTTTTGCGTGCGAGTTGCAAATCGGGACTTTGCATCTAAGGCAATGAAAATGAGTTTTTCTGTTTTTTTTTTTATCTTGTTCGTAGTGCATACGAAAAACAGGGCGGTTAGAGGCAGACGAAGCAAACATTGGCTCGTTATCGATTGAGTGACATCGTTCCTGGATAGTTATATGGTGCCCAAAGTGACTTTACCTGCTGACTTGTGGCATGGAAAGCTCCACTAATCAAGAGCAAACCAATAAATACATAACATTCAGCTTCCTTCAGTGGCTCCTAGTTTCTAATATTCTCTGGGTGATACATTTTCTACTTTTCGGTGACTAGAATGGCTTTAACATTTGTTTCTCGCACAGTAATATCCACAATTTGTAGCGTTGTGAATTTTTTGAAAATGGAAGCAGGATTCGGAAACATAGATTCTGTTGGGCCATGCTTAGCGATTTCAGTACGATTATAAGCTCTAGCACGTCCACCTGGCACCGGTGATGTGGTTAGCCAAACTTTACCGTCCTTGGAATGAAAGTATTCGGCAACTGCAGCAGAGGGTACAGCTGGCCAAGTCGATTGTTCCCCTTCTGGAACGATTGCAATACGAACCTCTTCAACTTCCTCCTCGTTGTCGCTTTCTTCCTCCATATGAACTTCAAGCCCAGCATTTTCTTCAGCATCTGAAGCATCCTCACCTACATCACTTGGGAAAAAGTCAGGGTCAATCTCATCTTCTCCTGTCCCAAAAGGTTCCTGCTCGTCATCTGTGTAATTCTCCATAGCAAGATTAGCGGCTAGCCTGGCATTATATCCCTCTTGTTGATTAGCAGTAAGATTGCCAAAACAAGAGTTTCTGCGACCCTCTTTCAACAACCAATTTCACTTTCGTTCGGATTTATTTTCAAAACTATACAAACACTTGACGTGTAAAAAAACTCAAAAAAACTTAAAACAGAACAACGCCCCAAGTGAAAAAATCTGTATAAATCAAAAACGCAAAATTGCTCTGCTTGTAGTTAGTGTCGTCCTAAACCAGTCGACCTCTACGTTTCAACCAAACCTGGCTACCATCCAATTTTTGCAGTGCTGCCAACCCCTGTTGCAAACGCGCAAAATGTCTCACAATTCAAATAACAGCCGTTTTAATTTTAATGGTCTGGCAGACCACAACTCTAAACAACGTTTAAACTTTACTTCAACTCTTTTTTTGTTCAAAAAAATAAAGTCATGGCACCGTGGGCCGAAATATGACGAGAAAAAAAGTTACGAGACAATAAGTTTCAAAATGGTCTGATAGACCACAACGCTAAACGGAGAGTTAAGAGAGGCTAGGCAATTTTTTTTGAATTGCATTAATTTGTTTGTTTAGGTTTTACAACACTGCAACTAGTCTACCCAAATAAGCAGTTCGCTTTTAAAACTGTACACATATATTAACATAATAGAGACATAATACATAACTTCTATACAAAATTAGAAATTTATTATAATGGGTGATTTTATAAGCTTTTGGTATTTATTTGTCAAATAAAAAACACAGAAAAACTGCAAACGTGCTTAAAAATTTTATTTAAGTTTATAAATCGATGCTTGCCACTTACATTATAATTACTTCATATAAATGTTGCACACGACTGCGATTTAAGTGGTCCATAATGAGAGTCCAATTTAGATTTTTTATTTTTTATTGATTATTTAATCATTATTAACTTACAAAATGGACAGAAAAGATCAAATCTAAACTAAAATTAACAGGATACTTGTCGTTATGCGGACGCTCTATATTTAACTTATTGCCTTTCGGTTTGAAACTATTTAACGAACTAATCTGACATGTTTTCACCGAGAAAATTGTAAAAAAAAACTCAACATCTTTATTAAATTTAATATTTTATATAAAACAAATTAAAAACTTAATACTCTACTTAACTTATATTAACTATTATTAGGATTCTGAGCCCCCGTTACCTTACACCGCTAGTGGTCCGAATCCCAATTGCTTTCTGACCCGGGAGCCAACTGAGGCCTTATACCGTCAGTCACCTCACGGAAACACCACCACAAGTTGGCGATACCGGCCTCTCCCAGAAACGCCATATCTAACTTAACCTAACTTAAAAACTAACAGGATGTAACCTTCCCCCCGAACAAGCCACCAAAATCCGGCGAATTCTTTTCCGAATCAATGGTTTTTCGGAGTAATACGATACCCATTCCCCTTCAAACATTCTTGGTTACATCAAATGCTCGTTGCAGGGACGTTTGATTCATGCTTATGATGGCTCCATCATCAGCAAATATGGTTTGCTTAAGTCAGAAAATATTGTCTGTTGTTGATATGCGCGGCTGGTGCCCACATTATTTGTATGTGCCATTTAATGTGTTGGACACAGTACGTTGGATAGGATCTTATTGCCGACATTTAGCGGAGAAATGCTTCATTCTTGTAAGGCAAATGATCGCGTTAGTTGTAGATGAGACATACGGAGCTGATAGTCCAGTCAGCCGGCAAGCTTTTTGCACCCACATGGTTGATGATTTTGTGCATGTGCAGGGCCAGCCCATAGAATGCGTTGTATCCGTTGTTTCAACGGATCCGTCGATGTTAACGTACTTAACGGAAAGAAACGTCCCATAGAATCTGCCGCCAACTTTTGAATCCGGAAACACAGTGGTATACTTAAATGGTTGTTAATCGGAAATGCCGCAAAGTACATACAGTAGTTATTTCTCCTATTTCGACGGATATATCCACGGACAGAAATTCGAAAGTTAGTCAATTTCACCCGTCGATGTTCATAGATCCGTTGCTTATGTTCCATTGGTTCAACGGATCGGATGGATCAACGGACTGTATGGGTTGGGCCTTTGCCTTACTGATACATCACTTCCTAGACTAACTTTCTACTTTTCTGTCCATGGATATTTATGCACACATTCTAAAATTAAAGTTAACACATTCTAGTTCACGTATTACAAAAATGAGGGAGGCACATACATTGGTCGAAACATTGAAAAACAAGAAAAAAAATTGGAAAACGAGCGAAAACAACTGTACTTTCTAGCATTGCCGATTGACAGACATTTCAGTAAACCTCGGCAGAACTACAGCTCGAGAACGCTGATTGGTTCGAAATGAATAGAGAGTTAGATGAGAAATGAGCAATTGTACTCTACTGGTAGCTTAGGTAGTTGGATTATTCTGTGGTGTTTAGCAATTATAGGTGTGTTTTTGACATATAAAGTTGGCCACGGATTCTATAGGGCGGTATCTTCCCTTTGACATTAAATTAATTGCTCTTGGCAATTCGTAGCTTCTTCTCGTGGGACAGTCAAACTCCGGATTTGTTGAAACACCGTTCGTCCTTACGATGTTCGATTATTGCTTCTAGTCGATTTATTCGTAGTCGAGAAGGCTTGCTACTGGACCATCTGGCGGCACTGTGTATCTTTGAGTATTAAAATTGCCTGTGTCGGAGAGTCTTTGCCTGAGACACTGCACCTTTCCATCCTCTGTGATCCCGGGCACGCTGCTTCCAGTTTTCCAGACCTTTAGCTCTGGCATCTGCGATGGCTTGGTCTTTAAAAATGAGGGTCGGTGTTCCTTGCCTTCTTGAACCTGGGGCTGGGAGTCGAAGATTCTGTTGGCTGCAGCATTATTTTCAACTCGCTGAAAGTGGCCGAACCAATGTATTCAACGTGATTTAGCTTTTTGGACTAAATTCACATCTTGGTACAGCTCATAGAGTTAGCGGTTGTTTTTCTCCTCCATTCGCCCACTTGCACACGGGACCAAATATCCGAAGAAGTATTTTTCTTTCAAAAGAACCCATAGCTCCTCTGTTCTACTTATCGTCCAGCACTCGGCACCATAAAGCAGGATTGGTATAGGATTATGGTTCGATAGAGCCTTAATTTTTTCCTTAGAGTGAGGAGTTTTGAACCCATTTGTTCCGCTAAACCGAAGTAGCTTAAGGTAATTCTCCGCCGGATCTCCACTAAGGTGTCATTCGTGGAGTTGATGTTTACTCCAAGGTTTTTTTTTTTAAAAAAAAAAGGAAATCCAGACTTGGTAACGGTCCATTGTACTACCAGGCAGAAATCCTCCTTTTGGTGTAAAGGCTGGAGAATGGGTGGCGTATGTTGTTGTTCCCCATGGAGATTGAACCTGCACCGCATGGGTCACATGCCAACACACTAACCTCCTAACCAAGGTAAGTCGCCACCCTAACCAAGGTAGGTGAACTCCATAACTAAATCGAAGTTATTGCTATCAATAGTGACGTTTTGTTCTTTGTCCTAGGAATACACCAGTAGCTGGACGGATCTATTGAATTTGGTGCCTTCCGTGTTGACACCTCCAGAACGAGATTGAAGAAGTCACATGATAGCGCATCTCCTAGCCGACATCAGGCTCAAGTTTGGAATAATTCGAAAGAGCTGCTTCCAAACTGCACATTACACCGCGTGTTTTCAAGAACCACGCGACACAACTGGATCAGTTTTGCCGGGATCCTGAACTCGGCCATCGTCCCGTAGAGCTCCTGACGATGAATGCTATCATATGCTGCTTTAAAGTCGATGAAAGTCGTGGTGGGTCTCGACTTAAAATTCATTGATCTTTTCCAGGATTTGGCTTAGTATGAAGATTTGTTCTATTGCCGATAGTATGGGCTCAGGAGACTATCCAGGAAGTTATAGAGCTCCTTTTTGACATTGTTTTAAGCTTCGCCTGTGCACCATATTATAGGCTAAAGTTGAAAAACGGGCATTGGATGCGGATGAAAAAAAATATAAAGCATTCTTTACTTATTTGTGTATGTGAGGTCTATTTTTGGCAAGAATGGATGGAATCTACAACTGTATGCTGACTCTGAACTGCAAATTTGGGAAGCTTCGTATGGTTAAAATACTCTGTTTGTCTGACTCTCTCAAAAGGTAGGACCGTACGGTGTACGAGATAGTTTTTACTAGTCGCCACTTGTCATTAGTAATCCAACGTACTAACCATCTGCACGCAGGATTAATTATTGTATACGGAAATTGCATTGGTTTCTCTCTTCTTTTTTTGTAAATATCTAATATGTTTTGTTTTACAAGCCAAATCAGAATATAATTACAGTCATGGCTTAAAGGTAGGTATATTGATGTGTTCATCTAAAAAAATATTTTATCGCATAAGTTCATTACAATTGCATCAATCAATCAACCTTTTCAGCTTTCGTCTGCGAGTTACGAGAACCTTTGGAAACTCTCATGGGAGACCTAATTTAAACACTCGTATACACAGCCAAGTCAATTTTAAATCAATTTCATTGCTGCACCCTCGTTAATAATTGTGAGTGATCCGGTGTCAGCGAACAATTACCAACCAATTACGCAGCGAAAGCTTATTCAATTTCAAACCCATGACCAGGATTGACTTGACGGCCCAAGGACAAAGTAAGGTATTGTTGGAAAGAGCGACGAGAAAGCAATTTCACGCAAAGTAATGTGAGAATAAGAATCTGAAAAGGAAACTTTTCTTGAGCTATTACAAGATAAGTCTTTCTTTAGATAAAGTCTTTCTAAGGCCCTTACTATTAACCACCTCATGATAGCTCTCGAAATGAGGTAGCTATATCTCACCGCTTCTCCAATGCTTATGCATTGTTGTATTTGGTTTTTCTTCTATTTAAAGTGCCCTTTTCGTGGCGGATATCTTCAATTGTTGTTGTTACTGTTCTTTTTGTTGAAGTTGGAAACGTATTTTTTGTATGGTATTAATCGTCCTCATACACCAAGCACTGAACCGTTTGAAGGGCTCTTATTTGAACGATTTAATGACTTTCTTTATTTAATTAAGTGTATGAGCCATCATACTTTTGTTGTGCAATTTGATGTTGTGCCTGCTCCTTTATACGTTAAAAGAGTTGGTTCCGATTTTAGTTTGGTTTGGTGTGGGTAAGAACCTAAGTAAATAAATGAAATCTATGAGAAACAATAATAAATAAAGTGCACGACTGGATCGTGAGAAACTTTCTTGCCTGTGTTACACAATCGTTTCCGAATTGCATTTCGTATACAAAATTATTTATTATTAAAATATGAGCATGCATATTGCGCACATCTGATGGACCAATTATGTGGATGATATATTGCTCAACGTTAAGAAATCACGTTTTAAGTTTTACCTCTTAACAAGTGCATCAAGGCGTGTGTTTCACTTAGATACACAATTACGAATCGTAAGCCTAGAATGAAAGCATTGTACAAAATACAACAAAATACACTGGACGAGTAAGTGGCCATGTTGTGATATCGATCGACCATTGAGAATGAGATGGTTAATTCTCAGAAAATGACTCCAGAAGCCGCTTAGATTTAAACAACTTTTGTCGGTTGTTTCAAGTTATCATAGTGATGAGCGATGAACAACCTTTGGGGTCGATTAACTTTTAATACTAGCGATCACATGGTTCGTCGCTCCATCTCTCTGTCTATCTTTTTGTCCGTTGTCTGTCTTCCGTCTGTCACCGAGACTCCAGTCACAATGGGTGGGCGGAATTGATTCAAACTTCGTATTTGGGGTTTGTAGGCCTATAACTCGCGGCCATTTTTTTTATTCTATCACTTTCAATAACGGTACCTACCATAGATATGTTTTTCCAACAACGATTTTGTCAAAAATGGCCCTGACGATTTTGAACATGTTTGAAATATAAAATAATTAAGGTGAGCGTAAGAAAATGGCGTACTATGTTTTTGCGAATATAGTCGAAAAACGGTACTTTACATAAATGCTTATATCTCAAAAACAGGTCAATTTATTCTGAAGAAAATTCACACACCAATTTATACTACTACTTGACACGAATTAGTTTTTTTTATAACTTTTTTATTAGTGGTTAAAAGTTAGGTTAGGTTAGGTTTATGTGGCTGTCGGCAGAAGCCGACACACTTAGACGAATTTAGGTCCATTGTTATACCACGTATATTATCTACCTCAACTCTGTAGATAGGACTGGCCAACGACACGCGGTTGTTCTCAAACGGTCCCCCATCTACGTACTAACCGCGCCCAACGTCGTTTAATTACGGTGGTCTGACGAGAACCGATTAACTCGACGTAGTATGGTCGGTGGGTAAAAGTTAAAATTGCTTATGTCTAATTTTGTCATTTTTGTCGAGCAACAGAAATTTTGGCTTAGTATTTTTGAGGTATATTTTACTTTTTTAAGAAAAAGTTTTGCGGTTAGGTAAATAAAACTAATTTTCAAAATAGATGTTAATAATACCCACAAAAGGTTTTAGGCATGGGCCGTTAATGCCTAATATTTAGATACAAATATTTAGAAAAAATCTGGATACTCATTACTCAGATTTAAGGAATATATTTTTATAAGGAAATGGCATACTCAGTTTTTATCAAAAATCTTAAACCACAATACTTTCGAATCACGGCAATATCGCAACAATGGTTGTGGTGATTAATTTTCAAATACACACATTAAAATCGAAAGCTATTATGACAAATCACAAAACGGCCATAAGATTAAAATCGCATAAGATTAAGTCTATCGTCATTCCTCCTAAAAGCACTGGACTGACTTATTTATATCTATATTTGTACTGCAAAGGTAAATCGGTGGAAACCGCCTTTCACTCCTTCGTACGCACCGTCGAATACATTTAACATTACAAAAGTACACTATGGTTGCTTTCTTAGATATTGAAGGCGCTTTTAAGAACGTCAACGCATCTGCTATCGAAAATGCACAGACAGAGCTGCATGTAAACAGCCGCGCTGTTGAGTTGATAAATTTGCTGCTCACAAGTCGGAATATAAAACTCAAAACTGGGCGTAGCATCTACCAGGAGGTCTGTCAGTAGAGGTACACCGCAAGTAAAAAGCAGATTTGGCCAAAGTCTTTGATTTTACTAAACCAAATGCGCATTAGGTCAACTGTGTGTCATTACAGTGCACTGTCTTATATGCAACCACGCATCGAGGCTTGGCGTATATTCATACGACTTTTGTAGAAGCTGCATGGACGAAGAAGATGAGGAGACTACACTTCACCTTTTTTGTACAAGTCCTGCACTCTCCCATAAAATATCTAACTAGGAGCCTTCTAACTTAATGATCT
This sequence comes from Portevinia maculata, assembly GCA_949715645.1. Taxonomy (NCBI): domain Eukaryota; kingdom Metazoa; phylum Arthropoda; class Insecta; order Diptera; family Syrphidae; genus Portevinia; species Portevinia maculata. The sequence goes on along the minus strand of OX454525.1, from coordinate 335,427,673 downwards.
AAATAACTTGGCTAACAATGACGTTAGAAGTCTACCACGCATCATTAGAAGCTCAAAATGGTTCTACTGGAAGTGTGTGTGCTTCGATGAGAAGCACGTGATATCGCAATGGACCTCACATTGGTATGTTGGCTTTAGCTGACAACCACAACACTTTTGGAGGACACGAACAGGAAAAGGGTATCCAGCAGTCAGGCTCGGCAGATAATATGGGTATAGTGGGTAGCACTATATTAGCAAAAGACCCACTCGAAATTTGCATTATTCTTCAAGAAAATTTACACAATACGAGTATATTCAAGTTCATAGAAAAATTATAGGTATATAATGTTCAAAAGGAAATTACCAATTTCATCAGGTCTAAACTTCTTGGATCATCATACATGTTTACCATTAAATGACCACATCAGCGGTTGAAGAGTAAATACGATTTTCGCAATGTTTTTGAATTCAACTTTCTCACAGAGTTGCCTTGATACAATCAATCCAACTGATAAATGAAATACCACATTTTAAACAGGCTACTTTGCTTCAGTAGAACGAACGAAGCAAGAAGAAAATTTCTAAAACATTTGCGACCTACTTTCAACTAAATCGTATTATCTCTTCAAACAAACTAAACCTTAAGCGGTTCAACCAATGTTAAAACAGGTTCAACTCCAATTTGCAAAAACCAGCTTTTGGTCCAATAAAAAATGTATGCTAAGCAAGTATACTTTGCAGTGAAATGAAACAAAATTTCCAGGATTGCATGTCAATAGTAATTATTCAAAAACCTTCATCCAAATTTTGTTTTTCAGGCGAATCAAAACTCATTCACAATCCTAGGGTAGTTTTAATCCACAGCACCGAAACAAATCACTATTATTATTTAGATTTCTTATCCATTCCAAACTAATGAATAGAAAAAAACATTCACCAAACAATAACAACATAAAACAAAAACAAACATCACGAAATGTGTCAGAGCGAACTCCGTAATTAATGCCAAGTTGAGGCCCAATAACCATTTCCACCACCAGCAACACTACGACTCGGTCATGCTCACCTCTGGCCACTCTAGGTTACACTTATTATTATTTCCAGTGATTGACAAATTGGCACTTGACCGTCCCCGGTAATTAAGCCGACCAGGGTCGTCTGCTGGAGCTCGAGAGAGTGTAAATGAACAGCTTTCTGTAGATTACCTGGCTTTAATTGCACCCAGATCCCGATTGCCAGCTGTAGTGTTTTAATGGGGGTCTTCGTCCCCAAGGGTGGGCAGGTTTGTTGCCATCTATACCGTCTGGGGCATGACATTTCATGGTTATTTTCAATTAGCTATTGTTTTTTACGCCACTCCACGAAGTATATTTTACATTGGCTACCGAGGGATGGAGAAATGAATTTATATTATTCATTACGGTCGAATTGAATCCCAAAGTGTGCGTTATATATTCGGACGCGCCGTGATGTGGCGTGTGTGATCATCCCTCTACCTTTACCTGGCCAAAAGTATATAAAAACAGATTCCGCGAAAATCGATACCCAAGTTTGTTTCAATATTTCAGTTTGTAAAGTCGTCAGAGTGATTTAAATTATTATTTTTTTTTTCAAATTTTTACATTATTTGTGGTCCGGTGTGGACGGTCTTTTCTGCTTTCCCAGATAATTTACTTCATCATTTTATACTGTTATTTTATTGTGGTCCTTTGAGTTGGTTGCACTGTCAATCAGTTGCTGTGTGAAAAGTTAATCCCTCTATTGGCTAAAAGGGGATAAATATCGGGGGCAAACATGATGAAATATTTTGTACTTTTTGTTTTGGTACTTTACGGCACAAGTGTCCTTTGCCAACAAATTGAACCACGTCGCGATGAAACGGTATGATATCCTGATATTGATTTCGTAATACTTCCATTTTTTGTTGTTGGTTATGTTCTGTTTACCTTTTCATTTCTCTGTTGTTTCTCTTCTTGCAAGTCTGATATTTAATATTTCAACAACACTTTGGTAGGGGAACGAGGGCGAAATATGGTTGTTTAAGCTTGAATGCGAATACTAGATGTAGTTTTAAAAATCAAAACTCCAATCAAGTTTTATTCTACAATTTTAGTTTTTATTTATATTAATGAGGTCTTTGAATTAAATATATTTAAAAAAAAAAACAAATAATTTTTAAAAAAAGGTTAACTTTTGCAGTACCGAGGCGGTATGCGGTGTCGAATGTGATTCTTTATATTCCTATTGTGGGCCCATCTTTTGCAAACAAGACAAACAATTTTGATTCCAAGATAATACAACAATAACCATTCTAAAATGGGGCAGACTGGGGTATGCACAGACTACTTATGCATGCATCAAACGTTCTTTGAACCAAATGACAGGTTAGTGAAATTGTATGATGGACCCTATTCTGCACTCGCCATCAATCCGCCCTACATTCCCCAACGACTATAATCCTGTTTATGTGTATGGATGTGAATATATAAACAAAATTGCACACAACTCGAAAGGACTTGCAAAGGATAAACAGAATGAATTTTTATTAAATATGTATATATATTAGTGCTTTTGCGGTATCTTTTCAGCGACTTCAATCAAGTTTTAATTTAAACTGAATTTTTGCATGCACCTTGTTGTTTTCCTTTGTTAAAAATCATATTAAACACTTGAAAAATTGCAAAAACTATAGGGCGTGTCAGAAAGTCGATAAATAAAGGGTCTTTCATTAAGGACTTGGCAGCTTCTTTTTTAAATAAAATGCAAACTACTTGAGATATCTCAAAAGAAAAATTATTTGCTTGAACTAGGAATAAAACATTTATGAATGGAATTCGTCTTCGTTCATATATCCACCACGGGAATGTGGTGACTCGGCCGCACATTTCGAAACATACGGCCGCACATTTCGAAAGATACGGCCGCTATTTCTCGTTCAATAATGACTCTGAGCTCCTCTAACGTCGCCAGGTCATTGGCATAGACCAATTATTTATTGCAGCCCCATTAAAAAAAGGTCTAGAGACATGTCCGTTTCTCGAGATAACACGATCACCGAACTGAGACTTCAATAACTCGATTGTTGCACCCGTTGTGTGGTTTGTTGCAATATCTTATTCGAACCACATATTTCTGATGTCCAATTTATGCAATTGCTCAAAGAAATAACGTTCCAACATATCTCTTTAGCGAATACCATTTACCGTAACGTGACGGTCTTTTCATTGCCGAAAAAAACGGCCCGATGTTTCATGAAGCACATGAGGGTTCTCACCTGTCCAGTAACGCATAGTTTGCTTATTGACGAAGCCGTTTAACGCTGAAGATGATTTTGCTATGAAATTCTTCATTTTCTTCCGTCATATCCAGAGGCCAATTCGTGAACGTACGTTGCTTCATATGATCAAGTGGCTTTAATTTTTGAGTCAGCTTGATCTTGTTAGGTTGTAGGCCAAGATCCTTAGGCAAAATTCGCCATAATGCCCTTCTTGAGAGCGCCGTCAAATTTACTGTTTTGGCTATTCTCCACACTTTGGGCACAATTTAGTCTCACTGGTACGGAAACATCAAGCAGCGAATATTCCGACTCAAATTTTTTCAATAGACTATATGAATTGCTTGTCTACTGGGACGAGAATTACGCCCGAAAATTGGAGTTAACGCTCATAAAGTTGCGAACACTGACTCGGAATTTCGGTAGTAAATTTTAATTATTTGTAAACATTGTTCTTTCGTGTACTTTACCATGATGAAATTGATTTTACTGAATATGTTGACATTAACAGTTCGGTAATCGGCTTAAGGGTGCGTTCACATTGAAAGTTTGAAGTTGTGAAGTCGCTAATGAAAGACCCTGTATCTGATCACTATTATATCGAAAGATTATGCTATATATTTGCGTGATAGTGAAAGGCTGACTGACTACCAGTGATTCGAATACTTTAAAGACTCCTAAACTGAATCACATCGAGGAAGTTTCAAAAACAGACTGAAAACGGCTTAGTATGGCATAATATTTGTGGGTGCAGTAGCTTAGTCGTTAGTGCGTTCGACTATTAACCGAGGGGTCCCCGGCACAAATGGCGCGAGTACCCCCTTAGTTTCAAACTTGCAAAATTTGTCGTGAGATGTTTTCAGATTCGCCATTCAGAATCGGCATAAAATTGTAGTTCCCTTCCATAAACACAACTTTCCACACACAGATGGCTGATAAAGCTTCATTTTAAGCCTGAATGCGCCGTTAATGCCTAATATTATTCTTTTTATTTGAATGAAACGATTAGCTAGGTAGTCTTGATAATTTGCTCCAAATTTTATTAGACAAATTAATGTCGTTTGCAGTCCACCCACTGTTACTCAAAGTATTCTCTAGTTATTTGAGTAATAGGAAACAGGCAGTAAGGATTGGTTAAGAACGATCTAGCCTCATTATCTGTTGCCCTCAAGGCTGTCATTTTGAGTGCTTTACTGTTCAAAATATTTGATGAAATTCCGTATTTGCTACATCACTCAAACTATTGTTTTCTTACGATCACGGGTTACAAATATAAATGACTGTGACATTCTTAAATGTTTTGTTCATAGTTACTTTTTCTCGTTAAATATAAATAAATGTTCGTCATTTTCTGTTTGTCATTTTTTAACCCGTTTCCAGTCGCTGTTCGCATATTTTTATACCCTATTCTAAGGGTATATTAATTTTGACGCATAGTTTGTAACATACCTTAATATTGCCCGTAGACCCCTAAAAGTTACTATATTTATGATCAGCATCGATAGTAATGTCGATCTAGCCATGTCCGTCCGTCCGTCCCTCCGACGACAAAAATTAGGCATTTAAACTGGGCCTAGAGAGCTGAAATTTTAACCATATACTCTCTAGGGTCCCGAAAGAATCAAGTTTACGAATTTTTGAAATCCGCCCACAGACACGCCCACAAACTCAAAAAAAAAACAAATTTTGGAAAAATCGAATTTTGAGCTAGAAAGCTGAAATTTTTTATATATCATCTATGACTTCTATAACTGCTCGGGATATAAAATTTTCAAAATCTGCCTACTGACACGCCCACAAATAAATAAAACAATTTTATTGAAAAACCCAAGGTTTGAGCTAGGGAGCTGAAATTTGTAATATATACTCTCTAGGGGCCCTTTATGCTCATGTGTTTATTTTTTTTAAATCCTCCTACTGACACGCCCACAATTAAATTAAATAATTTTATTGAAAAACCAAAGTTTGAGTTAGGGAGCGTTTTTTTTACAAAAGCTTCTCTTTTTTGATAAAATCCTTTAAATGTTATATAACAAAATATGTAGAGCGTTCTTAACAATTCAACCATACTTAGACTTTTGTCACGCCCACTTATGAGGGATAGGAATAAGAATAGGGTATCCAACAGTTCGCCTAAGCGGACTGTAGCCCGTCCCTATGTTTTTTAAACATTTTTTATTATCTAAGCTTTTTTAGTTTTAATTACAAAATAATTAAAAGTATGCAACAATTTTATATATTATCTCAATTTTGGAACACAGACTTTAAACATTCGATTCTATACCCCCTCCTTATTTAAGATTGTGTGTAATTAAGCCCCTTTTTAAAATATTTTTGAATATTGTTTTGCTTATAAAAATCATTTAAAAAAAATGTATTACAACGTTTTTTTTTATACAATTCCAAATATTTAAAACTACAAACAAACTTGTGATCTTTGCGAACGCGTAGTTCTAGATAACGGCGCACAGCGCTGCTATCTGGGACGAAAAGTATACTCTATCCAACAAAAATTATCAGTACAGGCCTTATGGAGGAGCTTTTTTTCTACCAGTGGTGCCTGTAGATACTCTCACGGCACTCAAACGCAAGAATTGCCACTGAAATAAAAACCAAACCACTGTCATACCAAGGGATTGTTGTTGTAATTTTCCTAAAATTCGCATACAACCAACTACAACCAGTCTCCCACACAGCCGAATGGGAATAAGCATGATTGTCTTGTGTTCGCTTGCTATTATCATCCACCAAAATAAGCAGTGTGTGTGACTGAAGCACATCAGAAGAGTATTACCATCTCTACAATGAAGCATAAGGGTTTTTTTTTATGGATTATGTCAAAGAACTTTCGGTTTTGGTGCTTTTGAGAACGAATTATTATGTGAGGTGTTGCCATTCGGTTTTAATGTGATTGTATTTGTATTGTACAGCTGCACAAGTGCAGTTTTTTTACCATCTGTTTAGGTATATGACATTGCGTCGTGGTTATATAATTTTGTATTCTAATTGCCTGATTGTGTCTACTTTTCACAATATACTATAAAAATAGCGGAAAGGACTGGGCAATGTTTTTAGAAAATCTTGCTGATTGAGTTTTTGTCGCAAACTGTTTAAATAAATAAAAAAGCATAAGTACATCCTTTCATCTCATTATGTACCTGTTTGTATGATGTCTTTGTTTTTCCGATGAATGACGCCTGTTTTGCCAATGAATACGGGATTTCCCAAAAGGAAGATCTCAAGTTAGGTAGGGGTGCAATCATACAATGGGTTTCTTGAAATCGTTAAACGTTACAAGGCCAGGTATGAAACATACGTCGTCGATGAAATGGCTCAAAATGCGGGACATAAAGTACTTCGCTTCCCGCCTTATCACTGTGACCTTAATCCAATAGAATTGGTTTGGGCTCAAGTGAAAGGGTTTGTAGCAAGCCAAAACAAGGCATTTAAAATGGCTGAAATAAGAGACTTACTAACAACAGCATTTACAAGGGTTAACAATGAAAAATGGCATCGATGTGTCCAACACGTTGAACAGGTTGTTGAGCCAAATATGTGGGAAATGAACGTTTATGTCGAGGAAGCAGTGGAAAAGTTAATAATAGACCTAAATAACGAGAGCAGTAGCAGTAATTCCTCATCGGATTAGTTGCGTAGTGATATTAGAAATTAGTATTGTATGTTTTACAATATTTATAATGAATAAATTGGATTACAGTGATATATTTTTCGTTTTGATTTTTTTTTTGTGTTACAAAATTTATATATTTTGTTGGTCTACTGGAGATACCCTTAAAAAACGCGCCTATTATTATCTTACCAGAAAACGAAAAAGATAAACGGATTTTATTTCGTTCCGCAATATTTTTATTTTAAATTGGAAGATGGTAACCTTAATAGAATTGCTCTCTGAGTTATGGCGAATTATCATACACACTACGGCAACCCTGTGAGAGCTTTAAAGAGGGAGCGATTTATGTAAGTCATTGCAAAAAACTGAGAGACAAACATCCAATCTTCCCTGTACTGACAATTTTTGTTGGATGGAGTATAGCTGTTATTTTGTCACAGTATATGTCATGTCGTTGCATGTTTTATGCATACATACCACTTTTATCGTAAAATAAGAGTTGGTTTAAGCAATTTCGCTAGTAACTCTCAGTAGTAAGGACGTACTTGAACGTCAAAAAACTGATAAAAGAAGTAAAGTTTGTGTGCATTGTATACTAAGCTAACTTACAAAATGCCACAAAAATCCGTCAACGACCAATGTTATAGACATGATTGAAAACGATAACGACGATAATTATTCAATTAAAACTATTTGTGTTTTACCACAAGACAATATTGATGATGTGACAGATGAAGAGCTTTTTGGCGAAGATGACATTCAAATGAATGACAATGTATGTCAATTGAAAAACATATGCATTTATATTAGAATTTTTGAGTATTGTTTTTTTACTATTCTTACTAATAGCAAACTGCTTTGCAAGAATTAGCTGGTACATGTGAAATAACCTACTGAAGTGATGATGAGACTCTTGAAGTTATTCAATATGTGGTATATGTTGTTTTTGAATGAATAACCTTACATTCGTTACCACGTGAAGTGTACGGCTGGAGTTACAGCGCTGTTTCACGGTTCGCCACAACCGATCATCAGACTCCTTCTGTGGTGCTGATCTGTCTTTTTTCCTTCATTTTATCCCGAAAATCCATTTCTTCCACTGGGATTCGAACCTAGACCAGCGTCTTCTCAGGCAAGCACTCATGCACTGTGCCATTGAAGTCACGAGTTCATTCAGTTTTTATTTTGATTTTCTTGGACAGACTTTGCTCCTGTAAGTATATTATGTTATTCATTCTGGTTTTTGGAAGAAATGGATTTTCGGAATAAAATAAAGGAAAAAAAAACAGACCAGCACCACAGAAGGAGTCTGATGATCGGTTGTGGCGAACCGTGTAACAGCGCTGTAACTCCAGCTGTCCACTTCACGTGGTAACGAATGTAAGGTTATTCATTCAAAAACAACATAAAGGAAATTGACGGAAACACAAATTAAAACCAGGAAAAATTGTGTTGTAAAAATAATTGTATCACATAAAAAACCATTAAAATCGTAAAAAAATGTGGTATATGATATGATGATCAACCATCGTCAACAGCAGCTGCTCCACCAAAACGAATTAAGAAAACATACAATACTCTCAAAGCCAGTTACCGATCATTAAACCGCTATTCAACAGAAGTCCTTTGGCCATGAAATGTTTGAACAATATATCATCAACAAGTCGAATGATTTGGCACAACAGAGATCGATTAACACTTTTTTAGACGAAACTAATTTGAGATGATTCTTAGGGATTCTGATTTTATAAGGATACTAACTGACCCGTCCGGCTTTGTTTGGAGTCCTTATTAATAAGAACAAATACCAGAACGAAAAATGCGACTTTCAAAAAATCAAGTGACTTATTTTATTGTAAGCCAAATATTTGATTATTATTTCTTCTCAATAGTGATCACATATTTAAATATCCATGCACAGATGGGCTAAGAATATCACTGCAGCGCCCCTCGAAAAATGCACGTTTCGAAATCTTTAAAAAACAATCAGGCCACTCCTGAACCAGAAGGGATGCAGTAAAGTGGGAGGGTTATAATCACCTTAATCCTTTCATAACCTCGTCGAAAAGAAAGAAGAAGAGGAGTGATCACATGTTTTAATTCATAATTGAAAACAGAGTTGTTCTTACAACTACATACACCAATTTTCTACAGTACGACAGTATAATCTTTCTCGTCATCAGAACTGAGCAGCCGTCCTCGCTTTTGTTTTGCAAAGAATGTTGCCATATTGCCAATAAGAATTTTTGTATTTTAAATCACTCAATTAAATCAGACAGTAGATGATAGACAAAATAAAAATATTTCAATGCTGTTTTGTCGGTTTTGCGAGTTTATGTGTTCATGCACGAAAACATCACATATATGTTCTTATTATATGAATTGTGGTACATTCGTATTAACATAGCACACAAGCATTCTCCCGTTCCGCTTCAATCCGTTTTATGCGCCCTACACCACCCCTAAGCCGAAGCTACGATTTTGAACAATTGTTTTTGAAAATGTTCGTATTTGACAAAGTAAAATCTGTTTTAGAATTCCTGTAGCTTACCTTCTAGATGGAGTTGAAAGCTAAATGATATCTTAAAATACGGGAAGGGTGTTTTCCTAAACATCTATGGACTTTTTGGTATTGATAAAGCTTTGTAACTACAATGACAAGTTGAAGGAAGTGAAGGCAAAAAAAGAGTTAGCACCCCATTTTCCACTCTTTAAAAGATGAACTTTAAAAAATCCCGTCTTAACTTACGTCTTTGGCATATAGAGACACACCCTACTGAATTCCAAGTTTCTACGCCTAATGGTTTAGGCTGGACCGTGATAAATTGGGTTTTTCCAACTTGTTTTTATAGAGTTAGTCAATATTTGCCATCGATTGATGATTACTGTTCAAATGATCCATGTCTCGCCCTCGGGAATGAAATAGTTAAACAGAGCATGTCACGCAAGAACTTTAAGGACATTAAACGTATATCCATTTTTAAAACAATATAAATCTGGAATACGCATGAGGGATGCGTTTTTTTTGTTCCAAAATTTAAAAATGAAAATTCTATGGCACAAAATACTTTACATGTCAGCATTAGCCATTAAAATGAATGTGCCAATGTCCATTTACCATTTGCATTAAAATTGCTTCCAAAATTATTATTATTAACGCAAAAGTAATCCTCCTATCAGAAAATGCTATAAATTTTGCTTGGCCCCGAATGTCAGTTCTGTTTTGCCATTTGTGTAGTAAACACATGCGAAATACACGTTAATAAACAATGTTACACTACACTGCTCCAGAACGCGGAATATTGGTGACTTGGAATATTGGTGAATTTTTTTTAAATTACAGCCAAAAAACATCGGAAGGTTATTTTTGCGCCACCTTGTACAAAATGATTCACGGTTTTCAATTTTATTTTTATATTCTTTTTCAAACTTTTTTTAATACAATTGTTCATATATGTATAATACATACATATTAAAAAATGATAATTTTAATTTATAATTGCTTGAATGTAGTAACACATCTTCAAATTTGTAGTTTAGTGTTAGTGGAAGAAATAAAAATGTCAAATAACAGCCAATATTCTGTTGTGGGCGCAGTGGCGCAGAGGTTAGAATGCAAGATAACTAATATAAAGGTCTAAAGCTCAACCCCTCCCTGGCCAAGCAACACAAAAAAAAACTATTTTTAGACCGCTAACCTCTTGCAAACATCTGATAAACATCAAAGAGTTACAATTGTCATGAGAAGCTTCTCAAATTTGGCGTTCGGATTCGGCTTCAAATCCACTTCGCACACAAGCAAATGGTTGCAGAAGGTAGGTTTAATGCCCTGTATGGACCGTTAATGACAAGATTTTTTTTCCATGGTTTACGTCCCAGCTAGCTGAAATCTTACAACAGATTGCTTTTGTTCAGCGCCATATTTTCTTTCATATAGATTATAATCGATTAGTCTTAATAAACCAAATGGTAAGGATCTTTCTACATGTCACTTGTGCGTTCTCAACTTGAATATTGATCTTTCATCTGGTGTTCTAACTTTGCGTGCTCAAAACTTCTATACTAAACCTAATTATCACCTTTACTGTATGCCTCCGTACTCTACAAGATGTGTTCTCATTGTTCTATATACGTAGGAAAAAATGCGACATTTTCAATGTATTTTGTTTGTTTATGATGTTGTCTCTAATAACGTTCTAATATTTCAACCAACTTTAAAATTCATAGTCCGAAAAGAATAATTCATCCCGCAATTTTTTTAAAAAAAACATGCTTATATTTATGGCTTTAATGAACCTATAACTAAATGTATAAAATGAAATTAATATATGGCATTAAAGGCCTAAACATGACCTAAACCTAAGCTTCTCCCGCGATTTGCTTGTGCAAAGTGGAAAGAAGCTAAGATCTTAGGCCGAATCGGAACGACAAATTTGAAAAACTGCTCGTGAAAATTGATACTCTTGGATGTTTGTCAGAAGTTCGCAAGAGTTGGACACTGGAAAGAAAATTTAAGGTCATTTGATTCGATTAGTAGTCCAACACACTAGCCAATAAATACATAAAATTCTTTAACTGTTTAGTGCCTCTGGCACTTCCGAAGATTTAAGTCTTAATAGGTTAAGTTTTAAATGTCTACTAAATGAAAAAATTGATTCTTTATACCTTAAATAAATTTGTATTTCTTAAATTTGGTAGAGTTAAGCTCCGTAGATCAAATAAATAAATGTTTTGCAAAAACAAGTTTCAAAATGAATCAACAACATGACAAAGGCAATTACAAATCCATTAACATTCGTTTAAGCCACAGCGTTTTAAAATGATGGTAATGAAACAATGGGTTGCAAAACTGTTAAAAGCCTTTCAGGCTCTTCCCATTAATGCATAATAAGCTATAAAGTCATGTTCTTAGTTTTATGTACCTAAACCATTGTTTGCTCATTTCCTGAAAACCGAAGCAAACCCATCGTTTTTGGGATTTAAATGTAATTAAAGTTGTATTGCTGTTCCCAGGGTAAAACTCACTCCACCTCCTCCAGTCAGACCCTGTCATTGAATGCTGTGATTAATTTAAAATTATTTTTTTTTTTTCAGTACCCACCACCTGAATTGTTAAAAGCTTTACGACCAGTCCATGATGTGTGTGTTAAAAAAACCGGAGTAACTGATGGTATGTTTTCGTTTCTAATAACTTAACTTACTTACACACTAGCTAAAAATAAATAATCCAAATTTCAATACCCTCTTTTGGTACACTGATACACTCTTATACACAACTAGAGGCTATCAAAGAGTTTAGTGACGGCAAAGTTCATGAGGATGAAGCCCTTAAATGTTACATGTACTGCATATTTGACCAAACGAATGTCCTGCATGATGACGGTGAAGTTCATTTGGAGAAATTGCTTAATATGCTGCCTGATTCCATGCATGACATTGCTCTTCATATGGGCAAGAGATGCCTTTATCCAAAGGGTGATTCTAAATGTGAGAGGGCCTTTTGGTTGCACAAATGCTGGAAGGAGGCTGATCCTAAGGTGGGAGTTCTGCTATACTGCGTTGTCTTATAATGGAAAAAAAATCACTCCTTTTTAGCATTATTTCATTATCTAAAAGCAGAGAAGCCACATACTGACAAGATGCGATTACACAAAATGTTAAATGGACAAGGATAAAGCTATACATTTTCTTATTAGTACTTTCATTATTTTTAAATATATTTTTGTTGCATTAGTGTTTGAGTTCCTATTTGGCTGCGGAAAGTTGGACGAGAAGGTGGCATATCTTTTTGTCGTTGATTTCTTGCGTATTTGTGTGGTCTTCCATTTTGCTGGCCGTGCAAAAGAAATGAAAGAATTGAGGGAGCTTCGACAGTCCGTAAAACAATATTGAACATTATATCATAATGCACAATGTGCATACACTACGTCTGTAAGACATTTCTAATATTTTGTTTCAAATCTTAACTTGTTAAAATGTCTCTTGGCCACCCTGTGATCTTTTTGTCAAATGTTCAAATGTATAATGAATAACGTATTTACTTTTACTTTAATAATATACAATGAATAGCTGCATTATCGTTCGATCGAACGACAGTTTCTTATGTAAACTATTGACCGTAAGCTCTTTTATGTATGATCTGTTTGTCATTTTTTGGTTTCGCCAGGGGAGTCTGAATAAAGCGATTATTGAAACAAGACGTGTTCGGTCTATGCTTATTTTATATCACTTAAATAAACTAAAAAGTTACATTACAATTATTCAGAAGTGGGATTAGAGTACCTGCTACGTTGCTAATTTTTTTTAATTTGTCAAAGTTTTGTTTAATTTTGATTTGGCATAATAATTTGTTTTGCAATGGATGCGAGTACACGCGCTGCTAATTTTTTGCAAAGTGCAACTGTACCCAAATTGAAAAACAAACTGGCGGAGATCGGTTTGTCTACGAATGGAATAAAAGCCGCGTTGAAGGTGCGTCTGGGTGAGGGGATAGCTCTACTTGATGATGGTCAATTGGAAGAGTTTTTCCCGCTTGATGTTGGTGGTAGCATTGATGACGACGAAAATTCCGCAGATTTGGAAGAGGAGGAAGTAATTATTTCTCAGAGGTTAGAGAAATTGCGTGAAATGGTTAAACAAAAAGAAGAAATTATTTCACTGCAAAAAAGGTTAGCTGAGTTAAATAATCCAGTAAGAGAGAACCAATCTTCGTGTACGTTCCGTGATGTTGAAGACGAAATGCCAACTTTTTCGGGAGATGATAATTATCGTGTTACAAAGTGGATCAGCAGCTTTGAGGATGCAAAACTGTTGTACAAATTCAATGAGTCAGAAAGCTTCGTTTATGCCAAGAGATTGCTGAAGGGAACAGCAAAGTTGTTTCTGAGATCTACATCGTGTCGTTCTTGGGGTGAGTTGAAATCAGCCTTGCTCACAGAGTTTCATGAGCACGCTACAGCTACGGACGTTCACAATATGTTGCGAGGCCGTAAGAAGCGGAAGGATGAATCATTTCAACAATATGTCCTATCGATGCAGGAGATAGCATCCCTAGCAGACATCGAAGAACAGGACGTCATTACCTACGTCATCAAGGGAATTCCGGACTCGATTTTCAGTAAACATTTGATTATTGACTGCAAATAACATCGCTGAACTGAAGGTCATTTTACGAAAATATGAGAAGATGAAATGTGATCTGCAACCATCTACACCGCTCTATAATAAGACGTCTCCTCAACCGAGAAGTACATCAAGCACGAGTACTAAGGTTACTGTCAGGTGCTTCAATTGCAATGAATCTGGGCATATATCAACCACTTGCCCAAAGCCCCGAAGAGAAAAAGGTTCCTGTTTTCGCTGTGGACAAAAGGGACATGTTGTAAAGGATTGTCCACAATCAACATCAGTTCTTGTGGTTCAGCCTATTGAACTACAAACAGAAAACCAAATGGTTTCCATTCTGCCTGATTTTTATGGTGTTTTCGAATATGGATTTCAAGAAGATGACTCTAGAGCTGTCCGCTTGTCAATGCATGTGATGTCAATGATAGATACTGGAAGCCCGATCAGCTTTGTGCAGCAGCGCTATGTTCCGCCATTTTTGATGACAACTGTACCATCTCCAATGCATGACTATGTAGGTATTAACAATTCTAAATTAATTATGTTAGGAAATGTATATTGTAATGTTAAGTTTAATAACAGTTATGTCAATTTATGTTTATTTGTTGTTAAAAATGACACAATGCACAATGCAATAGTGCTAGGACGAGACTTTTTAAAAAAAAAGTAATATAAAACTCTCTGTAGGAGAAGAGAAAATAATTAAAAATAATGATATAAACGACTCGATTTGTGAAGAATTTGTAAAGGAAATTTTAAGTATCGATACATCGGATAATTGTGACAAATCGGTTAGTCTCAAAATTAATGAAAGTTTAAATTACGGTGACAATGAGTTAGTTAGAAGTTTGATTACCCGAAGTTTTCCCACGAATCAGAAATTTTCAGACGATTTTGAAATGGAAATAGTTTTGACGAATGAGAACAGTGTTTTTAATTGTGTGCCTCGACGATTGCCTTACGCTCATAAGTTGGAGCTACAAAAAATTTTAGACGATTTATTAAAGAACAATATCATTCGTGAAAGCAATTCACCTTTTGCTTCGCCAATTGTCTTAGCAAAAAAAAAGACAGGCGAATTGCGTCTTTGCATAGACTTTCGTCAGTTAAATAAAGTGACAGTAAAAGATAATTTTCCTATTCCTCTTATTGAAGATCATTTGGACAGATTACGTGGCAAGAAGTATTTTTCGCTTTTTGACTTAAAAAGTGGATTTCACCACGTTAAGATGGCTGAAGGTTCTGTCAAATTTACTTCCTTTATAACACCCTTAGGACAGTTCGAATATCTACGCATGCCTTTCGGGCTTAAAAATGCGCCGTCTGTTTTTCAGCGTTACATCAATATGCTATTCAAAGATCTCATAAGTTCAGGAAAATTACTTGTTTACATTGATGATTTGCTTGTTGCAACGGAATGTAAGGATGAACATTTTCAAATTTTAGGAGCGGTTATGGATGTTGTTTTGAAGCACAATTTGCAATTACGTTACGATAAGTGTCTCTTTATGTTTGATAAGATTACTTACTTGGGGTATGAAGTTTCCGCCAATGGCATAGGACCGAATTTGAATGGCTTAAAGGCTGTAGCTGACTTTCCTATACCAACGAATGTAAAGAACTTGCACTCCTTTTTGGGCTTAACATCATATTTCAGAAAATTCATAAAGGACTTCTCGACCTTTTCTAAGCCATTGTATGATCTTCTTAAGAAAGATGCCAAATTTAGTTTTGGTGAAAACGAGCTGGCAGTTTTTGAGTCGTTAAAACAAAAGCTGTTAAATGCGCCACTACTAAGTATTTACAATCCAAATGCTGAAACAGAATTGCACTGTGATGCAAGCAGTTTAGGATTTGGTGCAGTCTTGCTACAGCGACAAGATGATAAACAATTTCATCCGATTTTCTTTTATTCAAAACGCGCTACTGCTCAAGAATCAATGTATCACTCTTATGAATTAGAGACTTTGGCAATTATATCCGCTCTAAGAAGATTTCGAATTTACCTCACTGGCATCCGATTTAAAATAATAACGGACTGTAAGTCACTGACCCTTACTCTAAATAAAAAATTAATAAATCCGCGAATCTCACGGTGGGCTTTAGAGCTCCAAGACTACGACTACGTTATTGAACATAGAGATGGTCAGAGGATGAGACACGTCGACGCTCTAAGCAGGTGTCATAATATTTTGATCGTTGAACCAGATTCCTTTGAGTATGTTCTTGCGGCATCACAGCAAAGAGATCCTATAGTGAAGAAACTAGTCAAAATGTTAGAGGAAAGAGAAAGCCCTGCTTATGAACTTGTTAACGGATTGGTGTATCGTAAAATCGATAAAAATGTTTATTTTTATGTTCCATCTCAAATGGAGAGAAGTGTTATACAAACACATCATGACGCACTATGTCATGTTGGAGTTGATAAGTGTTATAATTTAAAAAAAAAAACGTATTGGTTCCCTTGCATGAAAGCTAAGATAAAAAACTATATTAGCAACTGCTTAAAGTGTATACATTTTTCTCCACCTTATGGTAAAAAGGAGGCAATTTTGCATAGCATCCCGAAAGGTGATAAACCTTTTGACACCATTCACGTTGACCATTATGGTCCATTACCATCATCTGTTAGAAATTTTAAGAAACATATATTTCTAGTTGTTGATGGATTTTCAAAGTACACTAAACTATTTGCGGTTAAGAGTACAAGCACAAAAGAAGTAATCCAGTGTTTGGAAACATATTTTTCGACATACAGTACACCAAATCGTTTAATTTCAGATAGAGGGAGTTGCTTTACTTCCGAAGAATTTGCATTATTTTGTGGAAAATGTTGCATCCAACACATTAAGGTTGCCACAAGTTCACCTCAGTCTAACGGACAGGTAGAACGTGTAAACCGGTGTCTTACTCCAATGTTAGCCAAGGAAAGTGAAATTGAACCTGGTAATTGGACGAAACATTTGCTTAAAGTAGAATTTGCGTTAAATAACACTGTTAATAAAGGCACAGGTTTTAGTCCAAGTATTTTGCTTTTCGGCGTAGTGCAAAAGGGAATTGTTAACGATAAAATTAAAGAATATTTAGAACAGAACGTAATTATTGAAGATCCGAGAAATTTAGAATCGGTGAGGCAACAGGCAAGTGAAAAAACTGTTCATAATCAGGAATTGAATAAGGTCTATTATGACAAACACCATAAGAAACCACATGAATATAATGTTGGTGATTTTGTTATGGTGAAAAACGTTGTAACTACTCCGGGTATTAACAAAAAACTTCTGGCTAAATATAAAGGGCCATATGAAATAATAAAAAAATTGCAAAATGATCGTTATCTGATAAAAGATATAGAAAACCTTCAGATTTCTCGTGTTCCTTATGAGGGAGTTGCGTGTCCCGAAAATATGAAACCGTACGTTTTATCTTGAATGAAAATAATATATTGTTCCCCCCATGTATCAATACTTATTATCGCCTTAATATGTAATCTCTATCGTATAATAGTTTTATTGTTTAATTTTTATTTATACTCATAAATATGTTTGACAAGACATTTTTATCCCATGTCTTATTGTTGGCCAATATGTATAAGATTCCAATATATATAAGATACCAATATATATAAGATACTAATATGTATAAGATATCAATATGTTTAATGTATTTTGCTTGCGCACGATATTAAATCGAGGACGATTTGTATTCAGGATGGTCGAGTTGTAAGACATTTCTAATATTTTGTTTCAAATCTTAACTTGTTAAAATGTCTCTTGGCCACCCTGTGATCTTTTTGTCAAATGTTCAAATGTATAATGAATAACGTATTTACTTTTACTTTAATAATATACAATGAATAGCTGCATTATCGTTCGATCGAACGACAGTTTCTTATGTAAACTATTGACCGTAAGCTCTTTTATGTATGATCTGTTTGTCATTTTTTGGTTTCGCCAGGGGAGTCTGAATAAAGCGATTATTGAAACAAGACGTGTTCGGTCTATGCTTATTTTATATCACTTAAATAAACTAAAAAGTTACATTACACGTCATACCCCTATAAAATCGAACTTTTTTTTTATTACCCATTTCGAGCCTCTGCTGAAAGTTATAAAACTAGATTTCAAGATGTTTTTTTAACTTACCCGCTCACAAATGCATTTAAGAAAAATCAAATACAGCTATCTACATGCAATCTACATTCTACATTGTTACGATTATTTTTTTCCTAATTTTAGGGCTATAGAAAATGGCTAATGAAAACATGTGATTCAAAACCAATTCTCATAAAAGCCAGGAGGCCCAGTCGCGCACTTTGTTTTTACAACTTTTTTAAATTTACTGTTGAGTATTGCCCTTGGCAGTGCACCTGCAGGCATCGATCTTATGTTTGTCAAGCGTTAATATTACAGGAAAAAATAAAATCGCGACTACGAAAATCTGTCAAAAAGTAATAACGCTGGCTCACGGACTATTCAGTTAACTTCGAAAATTCAAATTATGTGGCTAATTCAGAAAATACATTAGGTATAATAAATAGTAATATAAAATTGACGCCAAATTTAACACTACAAACGAATTCAAGAATTAAATTCATGTTACTACTATGATCTTGATTAGGCTGATGACGTTGAGGAGGACTACGATGACGATGATGACAAAGATTCGGTTTCAACAAACATCAATTGAATAAATAATTAAACAAAAAATTTGATTCTTCAATTTGTTCATAATAATCTCTTGTTGTACTGTCCTTGACCAGCCGCTGTGGGGTAGTGCAAAAGAGGTGAGGGTGGGATTCGAACCTCGAACCTCTCGCTCAGTAGTCACTAACCACTGAGCCTACAATGAAAGCGGTGCAGGTACCTGTAAAAGCCCAGAGGAGTTCCATATTGTACATTTTCTCATTTTGATATTTATTTTAACTGGTTCAGTTATTTTTTCGAAATGCATTTTAAAATGATGTACATTGTACAACGACTTCACTGTGCCTGCTACGGACCAAAAATCGTTGATCGTTGTTTTGCTTTGGAGTACATATATCGAAGCCAGATGTACACAATTCTTATACACTAACCCCCATATAAACACCAAATTAATCATCTACATAATTAACTTATAATTCCAACTAATAAATGTGTGAAACCTCTAACTGACTTATAACTACGAGCGGATAACTTAACTCACCGAATTTGGCGTACAAGGAGCGGATAACTTTCACACATTTTTAGATTGTAGTTCATTCATTCACAAATTAAAATAATACACATGCATGTGTGGAAACATTAATAGGATGAGGAAAAACTGTCATCCCATATTATTAATTTTAAAAATTCATACTGCGTTTTGTCCAACAGTATTTGAACGAGAAATACAGAAAAAAGAGTCAACTGACAGATATACTAGATTTTTGAGTATAATTTGGCGATGTGTTGCCGTGCTTTTTTATTAATATGACTGTAAGTATTTGTCATTCTCTTTTATGGAAAGGAAGGATATAAAATATGAAGGTTTTTTTAATCATATCTAGCATTTGGAACAGAGCATATTGTATCCTCAAAAAATTCATTAAATCGTTACTCATTTGTACTCATAGAGCTAATTTACACTATAAAGTCTTTTGGAAGTTTTGCATTTGGTGCCTTAAATAGTGTTAAGGACTCAACAACGCTAAACTCGAGATGTTCTCCTTTAAGTTAAGTTCTATCTCTCGTTTAATCACTTTGCGACCATGGCATACTGTGCGACATAGAGCTGAATTTTCGCTCGCATAATTTTGAGATAGTTCTTAATGCTACGATTCTACCGAGCACTAAACCGCGATTAAAATTAAACTGGCCTAAGTCTTAATTTTGAGATTTAGGTACCTGGGGAAACGAAGTTCTCTTTAGAGCTTGTGTTGGAGAGAACTTCTTTAAAATGTTATCGCGATTGAATACTTCTGCTGATGTCGATAGGATAACTAAAGGTATTTTGAATGGTTGGACTGTGATAATATTGTTATATTGAGCTGATGAAGATCGTTGATCGGGTTTAGAAAGCCGGTTGCGAAAATATGCTATGTTATTACCAGGATGTGTTTCTTGCAGGTAAATCAACCACAGATGCAATCCAAGGGAAGGAAAATTCCTTAAATAATTTACATAATGGTGTTGGTTGATTTTGAAAAGGCATTTAAAAGAAAATGAAGAGATAATTTATGAGTGGCGCTATGACAACAAAGAGTTTCAGAAACCTGCGTACAAGAGTGGTCAAAGGATACATACAAAGGAGTTAAGACAAGAGTAAAATGTCCCGCTGGAGTCACCGAGGATTTCCATAAAGTTAGTGTACCTACACCAGGGAAGTGTCTTAGGTCCCTTGATATTAAATACAGTCCCTAATTGTCTGCTTAAAGAGAAAGTGGCGGCCTCCAAAGTGCATCTCTTTGCTGATAATAGAGCTACAAAATCAAAACACAATGAACTCAACTGATTGGTAAACAACCAAAAAATGTATGTAGCTTTTTCCACAGACAAAAGAAATATGTGTAGTCTAAGGTGTTGTTCCTTGGTCCGTTTGATACCCTAGTCCGAATGCTGCTTCTCAGCAAAACACTACCGCCATTTTCCATTGGTTCAACTCAATAATTCAATCCTCTGGATTCCAATGGAGCATCGAAAATTGTCTTCTGCTCTATTGTCTATGGTTAGTGAAATCGGAACAGGAAAAATAAAACCTGTCCGGAAGACAAAAAGACAAAATGAGTACTCCAAGATTGTCCAATGGAAGACGACATAAGCATGGACAAATTTTTTCTTCTATGAAATCTTCATCTTTCGTTAATTTTTCCCAATTTGTTTGTGGTAGTCAAACAAAACACGTCTAAAAAAACTTGATAAAAGCTGATCTAAACTACAAAAACAATTTTTTTCTTTTTTTTATGTCTGCTGACAGGTTTTTTTTTTCTTTTCGTTTCTATGGTCGATTGGGTGGTTATTAGGTTTTTTGGTGGAAACACATTGGCATATGTATGACGCATAATAATTAAATAGAACTCTTAAAACGAAATTTGTTTGCATAAGTGGTGTTCGTGTACCTTGTACCGGTCCAAGTTACATGTTATTAATCAGGTTTCAACAAAATGTATTTACCGTGTTCCAGAAAAATATGCCGAGAAGAAAAACAGCTAATCTTATGCTTAAGCGCTTGTTCGATCAGCCGTCTGATGGTTTGAGTTTGCGGTGTTGGAGTGTTGGTCCTGACAGTTTGAGATAGGTTGGCCTCGTGTTGGAACAAACCTAATGATACCAGGAATTTTGTTTGACGAATTACCCAACAAATTTGCTAATGGAACAAACCGAAAACTTTAATCACCAACCGACATAAGGCATATAATAGAGCATCAGACGACCGTAAAAATAACATCCCTCGCTCAGGAAGACACAAACAGCAACACATGCAATAAGTAGCATAATATGCTATGTTTAAGTGATAATATACAAAAATCATTTAAACGATGACTAGCCAGTAACAAAAAAACTGCAGTTACTCTAACGCTCATCACATCAAAGGGGAATGTCCAGCAGCATATGGAGCCAGAGCCACATGTAAAAAGTGCGGTTGAATCAATAATTTCAGTACCTAAAGTGTGTAGAAGTCAATGTGCAATAAGTTCACGAAAGAGCCGAACAAACAGTTGTGATAACCGAAATCCACAATTTTGCTATCAGTGAAGAAGAGACGATGGCATTTTTTTTGTAACTTGCATAGACGATTCTAATTAAAGTCTGATAACGCGATCATATATTGATATTGGTTTCATAGCAAAAAATTTAAAAAAAACATTAAACGTGTTATTGACACAGGACCACCGTGTATTATTAGCTAGGGTGTTTTTAAACGCATTACGGGTGAATTCATCAACAATTAAGGAACTGAAAAGATGTTAAAAAATTACAATTGACTGCGAAAACATGAGCTTATCATGCAACAGCGTGACCCCAGGTGGCGGATAGAGGAACGTCATAACGTCTATCCACATATCGCACCTCCGGTGGTACAATAACGTTAATGCAAAAAACTCATTTTCTTGAATTATGTAAAAATGCTAAAAAAAATTTACTTCTTTCCAATAAAACAAAGACCCAATAAAAAATGTTCATGTGTCTCCAGGAGACAGATACGTCTTTGCACGTTTACTCTATTTAAAAATAAAAGTTTGGAAAAACATCTGTAAGTTGCGTTTTAAATCTACAAGTAAAACTACTTTATTTTGTAAGTCAACGACCAAACGGTGATTTTTTTTATTTAATTTTACTTAGTTTTTGGTTAAACAAATACGTAAGTGTTTGTTATGGCAGTTTTATGTTCAAATTTATAAAAAAATGTTTACTCAACTTTAAGTGGAACATCGACACAAGTGCAAAAGGTGCATCAAAGGGCCCGACCCTCTGGGTTGGGGGTTGTGCGTGGGGTAAACTACAGAACCATAGAAAAAAAGATTATGTTACGAAGCAACGACAAGCCTCGGATATGAATGATATCACTGCAGCGTCCCACAAAAAACAGTGCGTGTCGTAAAAGCGACTGTAGGGAGAAATCACATCTAGGCAATTTCATTATCCAGGGGAGCCTAGAGATACATTAACATCTTAAAGCTGTCCCGCAGGTGTGTATGCAAACCCGTGGGTTGACACAACTTGAAGATCACCGGTGTTGTAAAGTGCCGAAATCGTTAAAAGAAGCAGGCAAAACTCCTGGATCGTCATACAAATGCATCGTCACCAGCAATTCATTGGTCTCATTGATGAAGTGATCTGAAACCAGGTAGCTAGCCTGCCGATTTTAATTGAGGTTGAATCGGTCAACCCCACAGGGAGACCTAAATAATAGGGTGCTATGTCCAGGGCATAGAATATTTTAATTGAAAATAAATAAGTATGAGAATTGGGTTTGGGTTTTACAATTTTATTGGGTGAGTTCTTACCTCCTTTACGGGTTACAAAAAAGTGACAAAAGCCTTTTTTTCCACATGAAAATAATCTTACTTTAAAAGGTTAATTTTGAATGTGGGAAATTAAGGAAAGGGAATTTCCTTTTACAAAAAAGAGGGCCAAACAAAGTTGCTCAAATTGCTTAGTGGCGGCATCTATCCGTCCATAGCGCTTCTCACCTAACCATCGCCAGCCCTCTTGCAGGATTGCTGCAATTCAATTCATATGTTAACCCTTTGTTCCCGAAGGTGCTATTTTTTTCAAAAATTTGTATATTTATTTGAAATTTTGATAAAACTTGCTTTAGTGATTTAAAAAAAAAATATATAAAAAAAAAATTTAAAAAATGTTAACCTTGTTGTTTTGTTGTTGTTGTTTAAAAAAGCGGTTCCAGCACGTAACCAGGAGAAAACTAAGTAAAAAATGCGATAAAAATTTTATTAATATTTTGTCTCTTTCTTACAACGTGTTATACAAAGCAAAACAATTTTTTTTGAGAGGACGCAACTTATATAGCGTATCGAAATCTTGAGATGTTCTCTCGGGTTGTCGCAAATTATCATTTATATGGATATGGCCAAGAAGCCACGCAAATCGATCTCTGGACATAAGCGAAGATATGTAACTATCCCTGAGTTGATGCATAGATGACCAGTAAATAGCTGGGAAGCTTCTTGATGCCCATTGCTAGGTTTATTACCAGGAACACTTTTATTTCATCTGAATTAGTTGGACTAAAGATTTTGCTAGTTCCTCCAGCCTTCTGCACAGCATATAAATTGGTATGAAATGATAATATGTTCAATCAATTCATTTGGAAAAATATGAAGTAATACATCGGTTGGTGTCTCTAACTGATCCGGAATGTTCGCAACGGTTGTCTCCACAAACTCCTTCTTGTTCCTCAAAACATATTTTGTGGACCTAGTCCAAATAGTTGTTTTAGCTCTTTCTTTGTCTCTTATAATAGAAAGGGGTATATTGTCTTCGCTATTCCATTCGTCGTCATATTCTTGTTGGAGCTCGTCAGCAAAAATAATATCCATAGCATTTATGTCGAATAGTTGATTTTGAAGTACGGTATTGTCAATGTTTGTTTCGGGGTCAGATGGTTCTTCTTTCAGGTTCAGAAAACACTTGAAATTGATCCGCATCCATTGCTGCTAGCTTAGCGAATGAAAAATGTTCTTTTCCTAAAAAAAAAAAATAATAATATTTATTTCCTAGTGGTTTCATAGGTAAACCATGTTAAAAAAGCCTGACAAATGTCACAGATCTTATAAACTACTTCAAATAATATTTATTTATAACAAAGAAGTAAGAAATTCTTGCATTTATGTAGTTTACTACCTGCCATTTTCCGAAAAATCACCTTTTTTTAATTTATTCACAAGACTAAACTAAAATGCACGATTTAACACGTTCGACGCTATCATAACAGACAAAACAGTTTTTTAGCCGTTTTAAATGAGGTACAGTTCCTTAAAATCTACTTGGTTTTGCAGTGAACCCACCAGGAAATATGAGAAAAATTATTTTGTATGTGGTTTCTTTGTGAAACCACTAGGAAGAAAAGGGTTTTAACTGTGCTTAAGACTAAAGGGGGAGCCTTTTGTTCCGAAGGGCCTCCACTCACTCCGCACAAAGGAATAGTTAGTAAAGGGTGGGGCATAGATACAAAGCTTAAGAAACAATGAATATAATAATAAGAATCATCAGTATATAATATTTAGGATACATAAATTCAGCGTACTAAATGTAGATAAGTGCATTTAAATTTATTAAATTATCCGCGATTATTGATGACTTTAAGATTTCGGTAATACACATAATTTTACTATCGGTCGCGTTAAAGTGCCATATTGAGTCCGAATATCTGCTACCCGAACTCTACCATCAGGGCCTATATGAAGGTTTGTTATTCTCCCCAGACGCCATTCATTTGGTGGTAGATTTTCTTCGCGTATAACAACCACTTGTATCTTTTGTGAAGTTCCTTCAGATATTCTTCTTTCCGCCGTAGGCAGAATTTGTGGTGAAGAATCTTCACTTTTTCCTAGCGATTCATGATACTTATGGGACCGGAAGTCATGTCTGGTTCTGGGGGTGCAAGTAGAGGTGTCCCACGCAGAAAATGTCCTGGTGTTAACGGAGGAATATCGTTTGAGTTCTCAGTCATAGGAGAGATGGGTCTCGAGTGAAGACAGGATTCAACATGCGCGAGGAGAGTAGTGAACCCGGGATTCGGGCAGAATCCCGAAAAACGTAATCCCGAAAGCCCAAAATCCCGAAAATCCAAAATCCCGAAAAGCCACAATCCCGAAAAACTAAAATCCCGAAAACCCCCAATCCCGAAAAGCCACAATCCCGAAAATTCAAAATTCCGAAAGACCAAAATCCCGAAAATGTAACTAAAAATTTTATTGTATCAACAAAAAAATTTGGCAAATTTATTTAACAAAATAAACAAAATAAAAAACTTCAAATAAATAAAACATAACAAAAACAGTTCAAGTCTTACAAAAAAATATCAAAAACGATCAATGACAAAATAATATAATACAAGTTCTAGTTCATATTGTACGCAATTATTCTGAGATAATTTATTTCAGAAGGCTTTCGCTGCTCACACTCCCAGTAAAATGTATCCTTGTATTTTTTGTAGCCGTCAATAAGCAGTTTCTTACGCTGTTTGTTGGTTTTCACGATGGACACGTTCATTTCTACCTAAGACTTCAAACACAAAATGTCACTGATAATATAAAGTTTTTAATTATAAAGGCATGTATTTTGTATTACGATGTTCACTGTCTAACAAAAATCTAGTCGGTCAGCTATCGCACTATTTGAGTTCAGCTTAACTGAATGCACATTGTGAATTGCAAAACATTACAACGCAAACAATTGCAAAATATTATTACGGTAAATGGAATGGACAAACACTTGTCTATTTTACATTCAAAATTAAATAAAGAATCCCGAAAATGAAATCCCGAAAAATAATATATAAAATTAAAAATTTGCGCAAATTTTTCATTTTATATATTATTTTTCGGGATTCTTTTTTCGGGATTTTGGCTTTTCGGGATTCTGGCTTTTCGGGATTTTGGATTTTCTGGATTTTGGATTTTCGGGATTTTGGTTTTCGGGATTGTGTCCCCAACCCTAGTGAACTCCTCAAAAGTGAATTTGTGGTCACCGGCGATCTTGCGGAAGTGAGTTTTGAAACTCTTAACACCGGACTCCCACAAACCTCCCATATGTGGGGCACCAGGTGAAATGAACTTCCAAGTCACTCCTTGAGGTTGGTATTGGTCGGAAACATTTTTCGCAAACGACTTGACAAACTCTTTGAAATCATTAGCGAGTATCTTGCTCGCACCTATAAAATTAGTTCCATTATCGGAGAACACAGTATTGGGTACTCCACGTCGGGATACGAATCTTGCAAATGCTGCTAAAAAAGATGCCGTAGACAAATCACTAGTGGCTTGGAGATGAATTGCCTTGGTGGCAAAACAAACAAAGAGACACACGTAGCCCTTAGACAGTCGACAGCTCCTATCTAAGAAGCTTTTAATAATAAACGGACTGGCAAAATCAATCCCTGTATTTGTGAAGGGGGCCGAAAGCATTGTTCTCTCTTTTGGCAGTGCCGCCATGATTTGCGTCCGGATTTGTCGTTTGTGTATTGTACAAATTTTACACGAGCGAATACACATTTTAACGAAATTCTTCAGGCGAATGACTAGTTGGTTTCCTCCATGGATCGAAACTTGGTGAACAAAGTTAGTTAACAATTTTGTCAAGTGAGTGCCATATGGCAAAATGTAGGATACCTTTCAGCGAACGAAAGTGAAGAACAAGCAAGTCGATCGTTCACCCGCATCAGCTTTTCTGAATCCAGTAATGGATTCAAAGTCAATAAGACACTTTTCCTATCGATTTGTCGGTTTTGAGATAAAGCTACATATTCCTTGGAATAATAAAGCTGTTGAGTTAAGCGTATAAGTTGGGTTCTAGTAGAAATGAATTCATCCTGCGATATGGAGAATTATACATATCTTAATGTAGTTTGGCGAGGCCTGGTTGTGTGAATAAATCGATATACATAACACATTACGCGAATCATTTTAGCCCACATCGAAAAATTTACAATCAGAGATTCGATACTCGGAATCTGGGTATTCACAAATGCCTTCACCGGGCGAACTTCTAAATCCTCATCGCTAGGCGTTTCCGGAATAAAACTTGGCCATTGATCTTGAGGCTTTGCTAACCACTCAGGACCGTGCCACCATAATGGGTTATCCCGAAGCTCCACGGGGGTCAACCCACGCGTCGCCAATTCAGCGGTATTGTGAGCAGACGCAACATGATTCCACTTACTATTATTAGCATTCACTGAAATTTGGGAAACTCTATTTCCCACAAATGTTTTCCACGCATGAGGCGGTTTATTCAACCATGCCAGGACAATGGAACTGTCCGTCCAAAGAAATAATTCCTCACTCGGATAATTAAGTTCAGGGATAATTTTCTTTATTAATTTGGAAAGTAATACAGAAGCACAAAGTTCTAACCTTGGTAGAGTAATTTGCTTCACTGGGGCTACTTTGGTTTTCGCACAGAGAAGACGTGATGAAAATGAGTCGACATTATGTCTGACGCGTATGTACAAGGCCGCAGCATTGGCACGCTCGGAAGAATCGCTGAACCCATGTAGCTGAAATGTAACTGTCGGATCAAATTGAATCCATCGGGGAATGTGTATATATTTTATATCAGGGAGATTAGCTACAAAATTCGTCCAGGTTTGACACGTAAGTGGCTTAAGAGGTAAGTCCCATGATGTTGCATCGCGCCATATTTGCTGCATTATAAGTTTAGCAGTAATGATGACTGGGGCAAGCCAGCCAGCGGGATCGAATAGCCGTGCAATAGTTGAGAGAACATTTCGTTTGGTTGCCGGAAGCGCAGCGAAATTTTGATTGGAGAGGAGCAGCGAGAAATCAAACGAATCACTTCTTACGTTCCATTGAATTCCTAACATTTTTGTGCATGAATGTTCCTTTAATTCTAGAAAATCTGCATTAAGTAGATCGCCATGGGGGATGTGTTCAAGAAGAGTTGGACTGTTGGAAGTCCATTTTCGGAGAATGAACCCCCCTGAATTTAGAGCAACCGCCAGCTCTAGTTGGGCTTACTTAGCTTGACCTAGGTCATGTGCTCCTGACAGTACGTCGTCAACATAAAACTCCTTTTTTATAATGGTGGAGGCCAGGGGAA
The DNA here is from genome assembly GCA_949715645.1 of Portevinia maculata. Lineage (NCBI taxonomy): Eukaryota > Metazoa > Arthropoda > Insecta > Diptera > Syrphidae > Portevinia > Portevinia maculata. The sequence goes on along the minus strand of OX454525.1, from coordinate 335,399,397 downwards.
ATTGATCTTTAATGTCTTCAGATAACTGCTTAAGGGTTCTGATAGCTAAGTATGGGGCACAGGTTACACCAAACGTAACGGTTTGGAGCTCATAATCAGAAATCGGGGTTTTATTGGATGTCCGAAACAGAATTCTCTGATAAGCAGTGTGTTTGGGGTGAACGAGTATTTGCCAATACATTTTCTCAATGTCCGCATTGAAAACATATTTGTAAAACCTCCAATTGAGAATTAGAGATACAAGATCAGATTGTAGGCTTAGGCGAGCGTAGAGAGAGTCGTTTAAGCTGACCCCGGTACTGGTAGGATTCGAAGCATTAAACACAACCCGAATTTTGGTGGTGGTACTTTCCGGTTTTACCACCGAATGATGTGGCAAGTAAAAAGACCTGATTGTCAGATTGTTCTCAATCTCACCGGACTCAACCATTTTCATTTGGTTAAGAGCCAAATACTCCTCGATGACCTTATTATATTCCCTTTGGAACGTTGGATTCTTGGACAATGAGTTTTCAGTTCGAAGAAATTGTTTCTTTACAACCTCTCGAGACCGTCCTAGCAGAGGGAGAGAGTTCTTGAAGGGTAGTTCAACAACGTAGCGACCGTCGGGGTTGCGGTAGGTGGTTTCTGTATACCTTTTTTCACAGATTTCGTCCTCTGGGGAAATCGGCTTAGAATCAACAATCTCTTCCACTTCCTAAAACCTAGAAATTTCCTTATTCAATGAAATCTCATAAAAATAAGATAAAAATGTCGAAAAACATTTTGACGTTGTATTGCGAAGCGGTCCTGATAGCACCCAGCCAAAAATTGTGTTTTGCGCGATAAGAGATCCAAAGACGTTTGATTTGAGTCCATCTCGCACTAGAGATGGATATATATCCGCACCGATTACCATATCTATCTTCGAAGTGCAGTAAAATTTGGGATCTGCTAATGGATAATCAATGGCTTCAGATATATCTGAAAGATCCACCGTACATGAGGGTAAATCTCCTGTGAGGCGCTTAAGAACAATCGCATTCGCTGCTAAGGTGAAATGAGGAACGTATCTCGATGTTAGTACAATCGAGCAAAGCTTGGAAGCGGTGGCAGATACCACCGCATTTATTCCTGAGATATGCGCTTGAATCGATTGCACCGGAATTCCAATCCGCTTTTGCACTTCCTCGGATATAAATGTCACTTCTGACACCGGGTCTAAAAGCGCACGTAACGAAAAGGTGGTGCCTTTGAATTTTAAATTCACTAACGCGGTAGCAAGTATAACGCGATTATTATTGCTACTATAATGGGAAAATAAACGTGTTGCTTGAGTAGATGAAGATGGGTTATTAGTGGACTGTATATCGGGGTTTTCGAGTGGAGTGTGTTCTTGGGTACTACCTTTAATATGGTTAGAATGCGTAGCACTTCCTGGGTTAGATACTGACTGTTGTAAAAGAGTATGATGTCGACCTTTACATTGCATGCAAGTATGCACACTTTTGCACTCTCTTTCCATGTGTGACGTTGCTAAACAGTTTCTACAATACTTTAATGAGTTGACTGCTTTAATTTTATCGGGAACCGACATTTGTAGGAACCTGTTACAAACCCGCAGCGAATGATTCTCATTACATAGTCTGCATGTGGAAAGAGGCTTCAAATGATACGAGTGATGACATCTTAAATTACCTGATGGTGGGGAATTTGATTTTTGAGCTATTGCTTTTGGTTTGGAAGTGAACCGTATATCGGAGACAGTTTCCAGTACTTGATACCTGTTAGTGAGAAATGAGTCCATCTTTGACCATAAAGGAATCTTCCTGGGGTTTTTTATATATTGCTCCCAGAAAGAAAGTGTTTTTTCCGGTAAACTACTTGAGCACAAGTATACGAGTATTGAATCCAAATTGGAAGTATCAATCTGATGAGCTTTAAGTGTGGAAATGCTATCATTTATCTCCCGTTGAAGATCTTTAATGCACTTACTAGACTCTTGGGTAATGGATGGTAAATTAAATAAAGTTTTCAGCTGACTATTCACTAGAATCCGCGTATTTTCATAGCGATCCCTTAATGCTTCCCAGGCGAGATCAAAACTATCCGAAGTGAGTGGGAATTTGCAAACTATATTACTCGCCTCTCCTTTGGTCTTTGACCGAAGGTGAAACAGTTTTTGCACTGCACATAACTTCGGATGATTCACGTAAACTGCCGTGAACATACGAGTATCACGGAAAGAGGGCCACATTAAATAGTTCCCATAGAATACCTCGGTATCGCATGGAGGCACTTTTAGACATGGCGTATCTTGCGAAGCATTACCTGTCCCAGGCCCAGAAAGCTTATCGTCTTTGATAGTTGTCAGCTTTTTCGACAAATCAATAAGTTCACTTAAAGAAGTAACATAGGTGTCAGACGACAGTTTGAATTTGGCTTTGACTGCCTTTAATTGATTTTGATCATCGGCTTCATCTGAACGTACGCAAAGCGCATAACTTTTCATCACTTCGTTCCACAAAGCCGTTAATTCGATTTTACGAGCCTCTAATGATGAAATCGTATGCACGCTTGCAGGCTTTTCACTAAAATTCGACCCAAATTCGACTAGCTGATCCGCAGCAAAAATAAAATCTTCAAGAGCAATCATAACAATATTGGTGTTCAAAATATATGCGAGTACCGTTTAAAGCAATCAAACGGTTTATTTGTACGGGATGCTCACGCGTCACGCGCTATTTAATATAACCGTTCAAAGGGGGAAACGGATGATATACCTATCTGTATGTGTATTAACAGGCGCAGTACGAGCTAGTAATGACCTATAAATAAATTGCAAACTCGTTAGCGAATCTTTACTAACCTTGATTTCTGGTAAATCCACATGCACGTGAGAATAATGGAATTAACTTTTCTTTTTTTTTGTTGGGCACAATGGTGATACTTTTCTGGCACTATGACATCGACTTGGCTTTTACGAATTTAGATGCTTTAAATATATATGATATACCACTATAATAACGCTTATACCCTTGTTATATATATATATATGTATTTATGTATAAAATAACACAAACCGCACATAGGAGTTTGAACCGGCAATTTAAACTAGCGAACTCTACAATACGCTCGCGAGGTAATCGTTGCGGATATTCGCGGATTACTGGACTGCCGAATATGATAATGAAAACTAAGTTCAATACCAAATTGCTCTAATGCACTGATCTACACAGAGTACGCACCTGATCTTAGTGAGTGATAATCAAATCTCTTCTGCACTGCAACACAGGCCGCTTCTGCTTCTGATGATGGTTGATATGCTCTCTTGGAATTTTTCTGCTTGGGGTTTCGTGTCTTTCTTCGATTGATCAGTTTTTTTCTTTCTCCTATTCGGCTCGATTGGACCAATAAATAATACGGTGGTATGTCCAGGGCATAGAATATTTTAATCGAAAATAAATAAGTATGAGAATTGGGTTTGGGTTTTACAATTCCATATGAAAATAATCTTACTTTAAAAGGTTAATTTTGAATGTGGGAAATTAAGGAAAGGGAATTTCCTTTTACAAAAAAGAGGGCCAAACAAAGTAGCTCAAATTGCTTATTGGCGGCATCTATCCGTCCATAGCGCTTCTCACCTAACAAGACCAGTAAGTTTTCAGTAAACTGGAAGTTGACGCAGTGGCGCAAAGCTTAGTGTGTTGGTCTAGTAATCTTAAGGTTTGCGGTTTAAGTCCCGCAGGGCCCTTTATGGCCCGTCGTTAATGCCTTTTATTTATTTATTATTTTTTTAAGACATAAGAAGTAACTTTTAGGGGTCTACGAACATTGAGACATGTTACAAACTATGAGTCAATTTTAATATACCATTAATATAGGGAAAACGCATCAATGCCAATTCTTACGAGAATCACTTATTAACAAGTCTATAAACCATGATAATTCATCATGATTTTATCAAACGATTATCCTTCCGTTTAGTCAATGTAATTAACTATGCGACATAAAAAAAACTTTTCTAAACCTACCCAACTGGCACTTTCATTAAAGTCCTCAAATAGTTCATTGGGACTTCTCGGAGTCGTTAAGAAAATCTCCGCTCTTTTATATAAGGCGAATGGACCTTCTTCCTGGAAAGAGACGAAGTTAACTGCATGAAAAAAAAAAACAAAAATTAAATAAATTTAATGATCACTTTTAAAAGTCCAACAAAATGGTATGGTGTAACATTTCGCATAAAATTTAACCAAAATAAATTGCCATCGTAGGTAGCTGTGGAGAGCAAACAACAGAAAAAAAAAACTTTAGTATGTAATTATAATTACCTACCAACTCCGCATAGCAATTAAACTGGCACACAACAAACACTTACCTACATTACGCATATAAAAAAACAATCAAAAATTCAAGAGATGCCATTTATTTGGAGTTTTATTGCATTGGCTTTGACATTGTGAGGAAAAACAGAAGAAAATTGCAAATAGTTAGCTCATGCTTATTCCACCCGCACAATCAGACGATGATAGCTAATTACGGAATGAATTGATATGCACTGTCACGCTCCAACAAATCCGTCATGCAATAAAATTATCCATCACCATCATTACCGGATTTTTATGGTATTTTGCAGATAGAATAAACGTGAAATTCACCTCGTTGTAACAATATTGGCATACAGCCGCAGTACGCTGGAGGAGTGTTGACTAAGGGGGGTCGTTTTTCGGGGCTGTGCACATAGATGAATTGAAATTTTCAAAAATTGAATATCAGACAATTAATTGCAGCGGCAGCTGCGGAATACAATGTAATGCAATTATTTAATTTTCTGCCCGAAAGCACGATAACTTCATAATTACAAGTGCATTTGGTATCCGTTGTTGTGGTGCGAACGGATACAATCCTCAGCAATTGTAGAAACAATGATGTAGAAATGAACTTTAATAAATTAAACTTGCGATTGCTGGGAGTATCAACAGTATGTTTCGAAGATGCGAAAACAGATGGAGGCAACACATTATTATTTTTTGTAACAATGAAATTGGGTATTGAATTTGAACCTTATTTCATAATAAAATAGCACCCGAATGCTAAAAATTAAATAAATCCCCAAAAAATAAAACTACACCCAAAATACGTTTAATTTTTTTTGTACTTGTTCCTGATTAGTGATCACTTTCTCTTTTATTAACCTATCTCCTCCTCAAAAATACATAGGTACTCTCGTTGTTTAGCCCCATGCCTGCATTTTTAGAAGAAGAATAATAATTTTTTGTAGTCAAATTTATGAATTAGTAACAATAATAAGTTTATTTTTATATTGGTTACATCAAATTAGTTTATCGGCAATACATTACATTTTACACAAACATTTCGGTTATGAGTCCGCTTACAAACACCTTTTTGGCAGAAACAGCACATAGTTTAATGTGTTTAGTTCCTTATATTTCAACCCTTGGTGTAACAAATGTTACATATGGTCGTTTTTGGATATTCGGTATAACAATCGTTCACCTCTTTGGAGGAATTTCGAAACGAGCTCTCACGAGACAATGAAGATTCTCTAGATTGCGTTGAGGATGTGCCCTGGGCTAATAAACTCCTGGGCTACTTCATTAATTCATATAGTAATTCTGTGCTAAAACTAGAAAGCAAAGTAGCCGCTGTTTCATTCCGTTGTATACCGTTTCTCATTGCTATTGTTTCGCAAGAGATATTCCAAGTTCACGCAAGAAAACTCGTCGCATTGTTTTTTGTTTGTTTGCAAATTTGGATTCATATCTTTCAACATAATCAACTCAGAACTGAGATGTCGATCATATTTGAGAATACAGCCATCAGCCATCGGTTCTTCGTTTTTTTTACAGCTGTATCAAGACAATATGTTGTCAACTGTTTCCACGCCACCTAAAGGAAAACAGTTCGATCAACGAAATCAAAATGGAAAGCAAAGGAAGAAACCATTGGTTTTGTTGTAGTACTGAATGACTTCTGGCATCTTGTTTCCGTCCGATTGGGCTGCATTGTGCTTTGCAGAACTACGCATTATTCTTTTCTGCCGCCGGCCGTTTGATACAAGTGTTGTACACAACAGAACTTATTTGCATTCTAGAACTTTTGGTGGGATGCTTCTTTTGTTTATTCGCATTATACCGACCATTGTCAGTCCTTGAATCAACAACCTTTGACCGAGATTGTAAGATGAGAAAAAAATGTTCATCGTTATGTTATGACCCCTTAGCCCACAAACGAAATTCAGAACTACGCGTTCACCTTGATTTTCGATATACCATATCTTTCAGCCTTAGAAAGCATATATTGGCGAAGTTTTTATCTTCTATAAAAAGAAAGTAATTGCTCATCAATGGTAACGCATTCAGATGGGTTGATAAAATCAGGCAAAAGTTCGGACTCATCATCAAATATTTTCCGGATTGAAGAAAGTTTGTCGCTAGAAGTTAGCTGACGTCGCTCGGCTCAAAACATCGTCAGATCAAAGGACTTGATTCATGTATTAAAATGTTTTCGTCGACATTATCGCTCTGAAAATGGGACGTCTATATTCAAAATGAAAACAGCGATCTATGCATTCAACAAATTTGAATTAATTTCTATATATCATATAATAACCTTCACAATTATTGGTGGTGGAAAGAACAAGAAAAAAAACATCTTTGATGTCATCAACACGTGTTCTTGTACATCTTGTTGTAACTGGACGCAATTTGATAACATTTTCATTCCGTAATCAACCGGTGGGGTCTTGCACTGGTTGTGGCTTCCACATCATACCGTATTTTGAACCAAAGAATTCATCGACCATTTCGTCTTTTGATACAATTGTTGGTATCTGCTTCACTTAGTTCCGGTGCATAAAACTCAGAATCACTTTCACTTCCAATCAATTCAACCTTCCGACGAATAATTTTCATCAGTATCGAAAAGATCTTCATCATCAGAATCATTTCAAAAATTTCCTCTAACTCTTCGCCGGCGTCGGTAAGATATTTCGGTTTGTCCATGTTGTATTTTCATGTCGATTCAAAATAGAAGTTGTCCAACGAATCAACGACAAACGAACGACGCGTCAGAAATGTAAACATATTTTGGCGCGCTCTGCAACTTCGTGTATGCGATACTCCTTAAGCAAAATATATAGCACACAGAGGCTGATGTAGTTTTTCATTTCTTTGGAGCAATGAATAATGATTTTGGCAAGCATTGACACACAAAAAATGTCGTTTCCAGTGCAAATTACATAGAAATCAAAAAAAAAAATATACAGTACCGTAAAGTATACACTGGGCATTTCATAGCTTACTATTTCAATGGTGGAAATCTCGCAGAGTGAAGCACTTAATAAAAATGACAGCTCATAGAATTCTACCCATAGAATGCTATGACCTGAGTAATATTTAGAATGCAATTTTCATAGAATGATATATTGCATTCTATAAAATATTGCTCGTGGAGACGCCGTTTATTTGCGACCAATAATATGTGTTTTGTGCTTAACTCATATGGCAGGAAATGTTAAGAGGTTTTATGAACATCAGTCAAAAAAAAGTTGAAATAGTCCAAAACTTCGAAAGCTTACGACGAATGTCTTGTACAACAAAGTGGTAAACTTTCGAAAAGAGTTTGGTGGGCAAATCAAGATGGCAAACGTGGTAAACTTTTTTAAATAATGAGCGGTCGAGCTGCAGCTAGGCTTTGCCATACTGAATGCAGCCTCTGTCACACTACACATCTAAAACAAAGGCGCATATGCAACCGCTGATTGATTTACCACCATTTACGCAAGCAGTTTTCCATTTTGCTCTCTGAGCATATATTAACGTTTGGGATATTTATTTCTTCTCATCTATTGAAGAGATTATCTGCTTAAACCTAGAAAGATATCTGCATGCCGTATGGTGCTCGAAAAAATGGTTCTATCCTGTTCACTTTAAACCGCATAGAATTGGTTGCTTAAAATTAAGTCGGTGTCCTTGGCGGTCGTGGCACGACGGTAAGTACCTGCGGTAAGAAGTTCTAGCTATGCCCTACGGAGAGACGTATGTGAAATTTGTCAGTCCTACATTTAATTTAATCGTATCTGATTTAAAATTGTTAAGACTTATTAGAAACTATTAACACTTAAAGTCAATTTCAAGGTTAATTTAAAAAAGAAAGTTAAGTCTTTTGTAGATTTGTAATCGAATTTTTGTTTTGCTTTTATTGTTTAAATTAACATTTAATTTACCTGAATCATTAATTTATTTCTTTTAATATGAGCTATATTAACAAATAAATAAATATTTTTTAAAAAGTTCATGGGTTTCATTAAATGCACTAATGCCATACATCTCTGAGAGATCTTTTACATCATACGAAATATGATTACGAGTATCTTTCTAGGGTTAACAAGATATCAAAGTAGATCGAGCAAGCCTGAAAACTTTTTCACAACGGTGGACGGAGGTCGAATTTTTGAATAATGAAAAATATTCCAATAAACTTAGCTATTTTAAAACAAGGTACCTATTTGGAAAGGAAATAATTAATTTAACCCTAATCCTACCAAGGCGTGCCTCGGAGGCACATTCCATTCTAAAAGCGCTATATTTCTCTAGATACAATTTTAATCGAACTGTGTCTTTTAGTATTATAAACAATTGCTTTTTGACACATAAAACAACTAAAATAAATTTTAATATACGAGTATTTACAGAATTTTAGATATCGTGATAAACATACTTTACTGACACCCTCTACCAAGGTGAGCTCCCGAGGCACATATGGAAAATATTATTCTGAGCAGCACATTCGTTTCATTGTTTGATGTAATGTATGACGAATAATCTCCTAATTCACATTTCCCTTCTTAAAAATTCTATAAGTTTTACGGGGGATTCCCCCTTTTTAGGTTTTTTTTCAACTTGTTGTTATTCCTCAATTTGTTTGAAAAGAAATTGCAACCAGTTGATCCGTGAATTGAGTGCTTAATTCATAGGCAAATTATACATTGTTATATTATATATCTGCTATTGGCTTACATCAGTTCAATCGGTATGGAAATCAACACCAACTGCAAAAGGAAAAACTCGAGCGCACAACATTATTGCAACAGCTTTGAATAAGGTAAAGCTTCCACTTGGTGTCCACATTGATACCCGATTTGATGCATTCAGGTTGTTTTTTGATGATGCAACCATTGGTATTACAGTGATTTTCACTAATATAGAATTGTTGCGATTTATTCGATTTGACGATAAAAACAAAAGGACTGTTCGAAGGCAAAAAGATATATATAGATGGCATGTAACAAAAATTACTTGGTAGGATTAGGGTTGAGTTGTCTGCGCTTGTGTAATATCAAGGCAAAGAGGAATGTACTGTATCTGAAAAGATCATCTCCATTAACCATAAAAAGCCTGACTTATTTGTTTGGTTTGAAAAAGAAATATATAGTGTATATTTCGATTCTTAAAAAAAAATTGTTTCATGACTTCTCCCGCAGATGAGCAATTAACATTTAAGTGGTGGTTTTCTTTGGATTTTCAGGAATTCATCAGAGAATAACATTACATGTTTATGCTAACATGAGAAACAGGTTTTTATTGAAAATAAGTTTCAAGAAAAAAAAATTAATAAGAAAGTAAGTTTTACTACATACATGTTAAATTAAAGAAACAATTTTTATTGACAAGAAGTAAGAAACAAATTAAAATTCAGCTGTGAAAAACCTTTAGTTGATATGGAAATCCATGAAAAACATCAGGCTACATCAAATTACCACACTACACATTGGTACATATGTGATGTAAAGTTTGGGTGCTTACACCTTGGTATTTTTTATAAATTATGAACCTTTTTCCCTAGGCCTTACTTTGGAATAGACTAAAAAAAATGCATGCAATTTTTAAAATGTTTATTAGAGCTTTTAAGTTTTTTTCCCATTATGTTTTGAATATGATATCGCTTAAGTGGACGCCGCCAGTGTTTATTACGATTTGGGGTTTTTTATGTCATTTCCTATGGTTTTCTTCAGAGCTTCGCAAGTATAGCGTTCCATTGCTTATTCAGATAAATTTTAATTTTGTTTCATTTACAAATGTCTAAACCAAGTTTTTATTTGATGCCATTTGGAATGGTCATATACGGAACGACAACAAAACACGCAAAATGTACTGCTTCTGCAAATTTGAAATTTTTACAAAATACAAGAGTATATATTCTTGCAGTGTTTTCTGTATTCCTTTCTCAACGATTTAAGTATCACTTTGCGAATTAAACCTCTAATTACAACTTGCATATGCACTACCCCCAAACGTAGCAATTATAAAAATATTTTTTCGCAACGAACTTTCACTATATAACTAACAAAATAAATGCAATTGTTCACAAATTTTTAAAACTACAGCTCCCAAGCGCTTAGCTTGATAGGGAAAATTCAAGCAAAAGTGTTAGACAAGTAAATAGTTTGCAAAAAAAAAATAGCTATTTGCTTAAATTCTATTCCGTTTTGGGGGAAAGCAATAAAGAAAACAAAACAAGAAAAAACAAATAGAAAGTGGAAAAATGCAAAACTTTTGGCCGTTTGTAGTTTTGATTTGCGGATTTTGTGGTATTGTCCTCGGGCAGCAACCTCGACGTGACGACGAGGTGAGTGACAGTGATGCACAAACGTCATCAATCTTTTTGTTATTTTGTTCTGTGCTTGCATTTTGCTGTCCTGACTCCTGATGCAACATTTTCAGCGTATTTTGCTGTAGTTTTATTTCTTTGTTTTCTATCTACGATGAATACTTTTTCATCCATTTAAACGGATTTTCAATTACAGTGGCCGCCAAAAGAAGTTTTAGCCGCAGTCAAACCAACTGCAGATGCTTGTGTGCAAAAAACTGGCGTTACGCGAGGTAAGCTTACAAAGAGCATTTAAATATATATTTTTATGGAGTAGATTATGATACCTTCTAAAGGATAAACTACATATGTTACCTATGGTATTTATTTATTTTTCCAACGAAATTAACTTTGAAATTAGTGACCTAATGATGGGTTGGTTCAGTTTTGTGGGTTTTCTCCAAAGTTGGCGTTTAAATAACTTGAGGAACATTTCAACAAGTTTTTTTTATTCAACTGCTTTATTGACTTGATCAGGATTTGAATGCGTCACCTTCCGATCACCAAGTGATTACCATCTTTTACTTTTCAATTCATTTTATTTTTCGTATCATTTTATATTCAGGTGGTTGTTTTATGAGAACACCCGTGCAACTAGGCTATCAGCTTCCATTAATTACTATTGAAATGATGGAATGAACAACAACAACTTGTGAGTCCTTACACCTGAAGCAGGGGCTGGAGTTACAGCGCTGTTTCACGGCTTGCCACAACCGATCATCAGACTCTTATTTATGGTGCTTGTTCTTTTCATTCATTATTCTGGTAAAATATATTCCTTCTATGGGACCTGAAGCTAGAGCAGCGTCTTCTCAGGCAAGCACGCTACGAACTGCGCCATCGAAGCCAAAAGCTTAATTTAGTGTTATTGTTTACCAATTTGGATGATCAGACAATATTATTTTGCAGTTCATTCGGATTCCTTCTGTTTCAAGAATTATACTTAGAAGTATTTATTATATAACCTTACGTTTAAAACGAATTATCAAATCACTCAAAAAAATTAGAAAATCCATTTATTGCACCATTACGTCCCCATACTTCAAACTATTATCTCAAAAAGTGTCTATTCATTGTTCGAATATTTGTCCCTAGATGACACAAATATTTCATTACAATGTAAACCAAAAGTAACGGCGGCCCAAACATTTGAAAGCTTTTTTCTCGAAAAATAGATTTTTTGACTTATGATACTATTTGAGCGCGAGTGCGATATCTAAATTCAAGTTTACAATTTACTTATTTAAGCTAATTGGCGTTTAGCCTGTAAACTTTACTATATTCTTAGAGCTTTGTTCCAACCTACAGTGAATACTCTACCACTACACAGTTCAACACATAAGAGGAAGGAGGTGATACCTATTGAACTTCCTGATTGTCGTTTAATTTTATATTTCGTCCAAAATCACATAAAACGCGTTTCCATATAAAACCTGGTGTTCTGTTGAACTACTGAGGAAGAGGTTCAAAGTTCGAATCCCAGCCAGGCACTACAAACATTTTTTTCCACTTCCCCACCTCTTGCGAAAGTCTGATAAACATCCAAGAGTATAAACTGTCATGAGAACCTTCTCAAAGTTTGGGTTTCGGAATCGGCGTTAAATTGTGTCTTACTACCATTAGTGTCCAGAATAAAGCTTCGCACACACAAATAGTTGGAGACAACAGGTTTTTTGGGCCCTATATGGCCCGATAACATATAATACATATTTATATTTATTTAAATTTTAATTGCTTCGTCAAAATCATTATTTTTTTTTTTTTTTGAAGCTATACCTCTTTTGGCGCATTGAGGGTTAAATTTAAATTATAACGGAAACAAGTGGGTTTTCAAAAATCCGACCAATGGCGACAGCAGAAATGAAATAAAGTTTGTTGTACATTAGTTGAAGAACGCAGGAAAAATATCAATTAATGGACTGGATAATGATGGCTTATTAGAGAAGGTAGCTTCAATTTGAAACTAAGTTATTTTATCAGGCGGTTCTGGAACCAAAAAAAAGGTAGATATATTTACAACCTGTAGGAAGAGAATTTTTTCTACAATGTCTTTAGAAACCGCTCAGTATTTCTGACCCTAAAAAAAAACATTTTTCAATGTAAAGGGTTAGGTCAAGACCAGGGTTAGGGTCAAGGAAAGGGTTAAAATCAAGGGCATTTTTTGGGTCGAGGTCAAGGCTGTTATGAGGTCTTTGGAAACCCAAAATATTCCTTTAATACCGAAATTCTTTGTTCAAGATTATTTTCACCAAATTGAAGTTTTATCAATTGTTCTCTAATCTCCCTACTTGGTATACATTTTCAACAAGTTTTGACATAATTATCCCGCGAAAGGAGTATAACTTCAAACGCAATTCAGCACACATTTTTTTTCATGTAAAATGGCTCAGAAGACGCCATATAAAACTATTATATGTAAATACACGTGTGTTGAAATCCACACGTGTATTTACATAAAATTGTTAAACATATGTACACAAGTGCAATAGAGGCACTAATTAAAATTATTATAATATTGTTATTTTACAAGTCCGGTATTTAACAATCGGGTTTTTGGGGACTCAGAATAAAACGCATTTTCAAGAAACTGGCAAGCAGTTACAAGAAATACAACTAAAAAAACTTTAAGTTTGATGCATGGTTCTAACCACACCTGAATATTTGAAGTCTTTGGCAGATCCTACACACCATACCTTGTGGAGTAAATAAAAATAAAGTGCATGAATGTGTCGTACAAAACTTTTTGATCACCTTTATTTTTACACATTTATAAAGGAAGGTTCTTGTTTTTTTTTCACGTAGTGTTATGTTCGGTTTGTTTAATGCAGCAACATACACTTTGCAGTATAGGTATAATGTAATTATATTCTTTAAATAATTATAAGTAAAAATTTGTGAATGAGTAAATTAAAAATCATCTTGGAATTTAATTGGAAGAGCAAGAAATGGGTAATAAAAGTATAGGGACATTTTATTGGGGTATGCGTATGACACCATTCATAAATACAGCCATATTTATAAAAGGCACTACCCACTCTTTAACACACGTGTAAGCTGGCATGCGAATAGCTAACTTGTCCATAATATCACTGTTCTTGTTAATAATAATATTTTTCATCTGAATTAACTTTTTGCAAATTATATTCGAAAATTGAGGAAGTGTATTCCGTTCAAACTTTGGAAAGAATGTAAGCATGCCCAATATGAGATGACAGTTATCTCTCTTTCTCTCAATGTTTCTGTCTGTGAATATGATGCATCTCAATTTGTAAATGCAGGAACAACTCTGAGAATTTGTGAACTTTAAACGTGTGAAAGTTATTCGCTCCTTAATCTAAGTATCCTGCTCGCGGTAAAATTTAGTGACCTAGCTCCGATTATTCTGTCCACACCAAAAATAAATGCTCGCTAAATTTAGGATGCATGATAAAGATGAGATAAAAATTCATATTATTAACAGATGAGAGTAAATACCATTTATTTTTGCAAAAAATATTGTTTTTTGTCGATAAAATCCGTAAGAAATGTACAGAAAAGTTATGTAAAACGAAAAAATTAGACCATATCCTTCTTAGCAATTCACCCATACAACGATTTGTGATACGCACACTTTGTGTGGGATAGGAATAGGAATATGGTATGCAACAGTTCACCCAAGGGACTGTAGCCTTTCCTTATGTTTTTTAGAGAGATGTGTGTTACCCCACCTAATATTGGTCACTTTAAAAAAATAATCTGTGCCTGTCACATTGATACAAAATCAAAAATGTCAAGACAATGACAAGAATACCATCAGGTATATTTTGCAATAATAAATATTTGTGATTGTGAACTGATGAACGATATTTAATTTGGCACAATGGCTTCGATCTTCGTGAGTCTATTTGAAAGAAAAGGTATAAGGGAAGGTATAGGAAAAAATATATAAAAATGTATTTCCAAGATCTGCGGATCTATGCAAATTTATTCTTGATCTTATTGTCGGCTAAAATTTCAACCTTTTTAAATATCACCTTACCCGTTTTTGCCGTATTTTCACATATTCTTTGTTTTATCTTTTTGTAAGAGCTGACAATGCCATTTTCTAACTTTCACTCCAAGTATTTTATTTATTTATTTAAAACATACAATCAGATATATCGTTAGAGCCGTTCAACGAACTGTTATATGAATGAAAAAAATTAATACCTAACCCGTTTTGGAGACAATAATATTTTTGTAAACCACCAGTATTCAACTATTTTCGTTTAAACAGTGTAAGCCATTTTCTCACGCTCACCTCATATATTCAATACTTCAAATCCCATCAGAATCGCTTAACTCATTTTTGAGAAAATATGTTTTGTAAAAAAATATTAGGTATTTAAGGGCCCATATAGGGTCTTAAACCTTGCTTCTTCAACCATTTGCTAGTGCGAACTAGAAGGGACCTACAATTTTAAGCCGAATTCGAACGGCAATTTGAGAAGCTTCTCATGACAATTGATACTTCTGGATATTTTTCAGACGTTCGCAAGAGGTGGGGCAGTGGGAAAAAAATTAGATGTTACTTGGCGGGGTGGGATTTGAGCCGGCGACCTTTAGATTAGTAGTCCAAATATAATCGATGTCATTCGCACGATAGCTAATGAGGTAACGTCTCGAATCGACTACCATGGGGTATACACGATCCGATGCAACTGGTCTAGTATAATAGCAAAGTTCAACATTTTGTCGCACTACATCAACAAAATATACTGACTAAAATGTTTCAACAGTTTTCCACTTTAGTTATACCCCGACCATATTGCAATAGAGAAATACAAGGTGGGCAAAAGAAGTCATCCGATGTTGTTTGGCTCTCATTTTTTTTCTAAATGAAAAACTTCGATTCTGTTTTTTTATTATGTTTATTTGAACCTTTAGAATTTTATTGGCCAAGTCGAGAACATGATATCGGCCAAATGGGGGCCGTCACAATTGATTGCCATACGGGCTCGTTTTATGGCATTTTTCATCACTTCGGCGAGAACTTCGGGCGACAGATTCGCGCACTCGTGTCGAATGTTGTCCTTGAGGGCTTCTAGGGTCTCGGGCTTGTTCACGTAAACAAGGGACTTCAAAAAACCCCACAAAAAAAGTCTGGAACTGTTAAATCGAGCGAACTTGCGGGCCAGTGCAAACCGCCAAAACGAGAGATGAGGCGACCCGGGAACGCCGCCTTCAGAATATCGGTTGTGGCTCGCGCAGTGTGTGCCGTAGCTCCATCCTGTTGGAACCACATGTCCTCCAGTCCTTATTCGTCCAATTGCGGCAGAAACAAATCGGTTAACATGGCCCTATAGCGCGCACCGTCCACTGTTGTCGTTTGACCAGCGGCGTTATCGAAAAATATGGCCCGATGACTCATTCAGCGTGAACAGCGCACCATGCAGTAACTTTGAGCGGGTGTAATGGCTCCTCGTGCATTACTCGTGGATTTTCGGTACCCCAGAAGCGATAGTTTTGCTTGTTCACGTACCCGCTAAGGGTGGAATGAGCCTCATCGCTCATTATGATTTTGGTCGAAAAATCCTCCACTTCGTCCTCGAGATTGAGTAGGTTACACGCGTGTGGCGGTCGACAGCAGCAGCTGATGCATGGACTGGACTTTGTACAGGAATATGCGCAAGTCTTTGACCAAAATTCGCCTTAGGGACGACCAGCTGATTGCTAATTGCGAGGCACGGCGTCTGGTCGATATTTCCGGCGACAGCTCGACATTCTCGTCAACAGCGGCGATATTCTCGGCACAACGTTCGCTTCGGGGCCGGCCACTCTTGGCAATGTCTCGTGTGGTCCCATACTCTTCAAGGTTGGTGGCCAAACGGCGCAGTGTTTGCGCAGTCGGTGTCGGACGGCCGTAGAATCGGCGATGGAATTCCCGCTGCGCCAACACCACAGACAAATTGTTACACAAAAAAATAGACACGATTATTCCGCGTTCTTGGGTAGTGTATCGCTCCATGGCTTGTTCACTTGTATTCTACATCTGTATAGTTAACAAATATCAAAACAGATTTGACATTGGCGGCCATTTGTAAAAATAAGAGCATCTTCCAATAGGGTGATCTCTTTTGGCCCACCTTGTATAATTGAGAAAAAATTTGCCCATGTATTTATGACAGTTCGCCAAATATCATTATTACTATTGCATATTAAACAAAATTTCAATTCCATTTAAAATTTTGTTAACCAAAATATAAATAAACATTCCAAGCAATAAAAGCGCAGCCAAAGGGAAAGACTAGCGTAAAAAAAAACAGGAAAGAAAATATACGAGTGTGTAATATTGATTTTGACATAAACTTTAGTGCTGCTACAGATTAGTAAGTTCACGATGTACGAATAAAATTAAAAGTTTGCACTTTTACGAGGCATGTTGCACCAAATTGTGAATACCCCTCATATTTCGCAGTCAATTAAAGGATTTTTGAACAAATGATCAGTTGAACAATAGACTGTAGATCTTTTAAATAAGCTACAGAATGATATCAATACAATTTATTATAAAACACAAAACATTTTCATTGGTATTACCCTCGCAATGCTGAAATTTCAAATACAAATAATATTGTAACCGCTGATAATGGCAATGTGGTTTGGGACATTGGAAAGGTTTGCAAATTAAATGTATTAACTACCCCGCAACCATTTATACTCCTTCACTCACATTGGATAAAAATTAGATCAATTTTACGGGAAAATTAAATTCGAGATTTACTTTCGTAACTACCGAAAATCTGCTGTTTCACAAATCAGTGAAAGATGTGCCGTCTTTAATTGAGCGTTGTGTATGATTCCAAATGGTTAATATCAGATTTCTGAACTAGGACGACATGATAATGATAAAGTTCCGTGGAGCAAATTGATGATGATCTTGTCCAATAGTATTGCTTGGACGCTTTTCGTCATCGAATTTGCGGAATGAGTTACCAGAATATGCTAATTCTTTCAAAAGGGTAGTGTCAGTGGGGTTTAAAAATTTATTAAGAAATAACTTGGCCCCTGTTTGAGTACTTTTTATTTTTGTAAAGTCGCACATTCGGCAATTTTTTTACTCAATCCTCAATAACTTTAAGCTTCGATCACGATCAAAATTGTATGGCAAGTACCGGTATTTAGATACAAAAGAAGACCGCGAAATGTAAGCCTTAAAACACCAAATACACAGTTTGAATAAAATCCCATCACCCACTGTGTTTGGAGCTTAGGTTACAGTCGACGCGGCGGACGGAAATGCGGGAGACACTTTTTGGCCTTTTTATTGTTGTTATATCATACCTCATACTCAGTTTAGCTCGAAATTTCAACATGATTGCAATATCTTTTTCTTTAGGATAATGAACTGAACGAAAAAGTTAGAAATATAAAATAAGCAATATTTGTTACTGATGTTATTTATTACCTCATCCACAAAATATTGCTAAGTGTTAAGATCAGCACGATAAATAAAGCGTCTGAAAATCGGCTGTGGCAAGCCCCGAAACAGTGCCGTGAATTCAGCCACCACTCCACGTGATAACAATCAGAAGTTGCTATTGTTCATTAGGACAATGTAAAATTGACGGAAGCATTCTGACCATACTGCACGTGTGTTTGCACACAAAAACCACTTAAATTGTAATTAACTCTTGACCCGTTTCAATTCGTTCAGCCTCTCCCGTTTCACATTTAGTCCAACAAATTGTTGGCTGATGAATCCTATTGGGAAAATGAAAGAAACCCAATGAACTACAGTATATGTGGAGGCGTTTAAGAAATGTTTTATCTGTTCATTAAAATAAGTAAACAATCAAGCCCCATCTAGGCAGAGCTGAACTTGAATTAAATGTCAGTTAGTCGTTACATAAGTAAACAGGGCTGAAGGATGCCGTGTAGGTGGGAACAAAGGTGACAATTTGTCAGATGGTAAGCTGCATGCGGCTTGCTACAGAATTTAGCCATAGCTCAATTACAAAATTCTGTACTTTACTTGTTAGCACAAGAACGTAAACCAAACATCACATAACTGCGTTTGGTGCATAATATATACTATACAATCGGAGATATCAGCCAAGGCAAAGCAGTAACGCTAATCTAAGCCCATAACCACCTACTTATTTACATAGGTGGCGTGCAGTAGAAGCCGGAGTTGAATACATTTCTCACTTTTAATTAACAATGCAGTCGGCTGCTGTTTTAGCACAATATTAGTTGTCATCGAGAAGTCTCCCGAGTATATTTATTGGAAATGACAGCAAGGTCAAAAATTTGTCTTTGTCAACTGACGTTGGTCTTCAAAAACATTATTAAGGGTGTTCAAATTTGAGGTATCATTTTAAATTTTGAATGAAAGACGTATATTGTTTGAAATCTGTATTTATTTTTATTGGAAATTAATGTATATTGGTGTTCCGGTTAATAATGAAAAAGAATGTCATCCAAGTGACCTCCTCTGCTAGCTCGGCAGACTGTCAACCATTTACCAACATTTTGAATCACTTTTTTGCATAACCATGGTTCAACGGAGCATTTTTTCTACCGTATTTTGAGCGAAATTTTCTTTCAACTTCTGCAAAACTTTCACCATATTTAAAATAAGTTTTAATAATAGAAACGAGTTGCTCAATAGTGTACCGATCCATTTTAGCTAACGGGAATGTTTTCACTTCATACCTGAAAAAACTTCGGTGTAATCTAATAGTTGTAAAAAAAGTGGCGACCAATTTAAAATGATACGCCAAATTTGAACACCCTTTACATTTCTTAAGACCAATTATTTAATATAAGTTTTGCAATACAGTTGTCCAAAATTATATATTATTATACTGTTTCCTGTACAAAAAAAAAATAAAACAAAGAATAACACATAATATGATGCTAATTTGAAATCTATAATATAACTTCTTTTATTTGAATATGTGTTCCCATTTCTCAGCTGCAATTAAGGAATTTAGCGATGGGGAAATTCACGAGGATGAAGCGCTCAAGTGCTATATGAATTGCCTTTTTCATGACTTCAATCTCGTCGACGAGAATGGGGACGTACATTTGGAAACTCTCCTTGCCGTCATACCAGATAGCATGCAAGACTTTATGGAAAATATTTCGAAGGGTTGCGTTCACCCAGAGGGCGATACGTTATGCCACAAAGCCTGGTGGTTCCATCAATGCTGGAAAAAGGCAGACCCGGTGGTAAGTAGAAAACTATAAGAACTTTTTATATACAATTTGCCTACAATTACCTTTTCTTTGCAGCACTATTTCCTTATATAAATTGTGCGATTATCCTTACGAGCAGCGATTTTCCCAATGATGTCGACCTAACGCACTTTTAATATTATATTATTTTTTTAATTTTATTAAAGCATGACGAGAAAATGAAGCCACATTTCTTATTCGTTAAAGTTCTCCTTCGGCTATTCCTCATCATCATCCGCTACCATCAACATCAATCCTACATCAGGAATTTAAAAAAACGTCCTTTAGAGGATCTAACACTAATGCACAATAAATTGAAAAAGTAGTAGCGCAAAAAGAAAAAAAATCTCTTCGACACAAAATGTTGAATTACCATATTCACCCGCCACGCAACGGTTTCTTGATTTTTACACAGGTGTTGTTCGCTGAAGTGTGACAAGGACGATAGAAAAGAGAAAATAGAAGAGAAAAGTTTGAACCCCCTAATATTCGTACTTGGTTTGGGAAGCGTGAACGCGTGTAAACAACAACACTTAGGTAGGATCCTATCATCGACAAGGAAATTACACTTATTTGCCAACAAATAATCCTTTTATCATGTATGCATGATGATTGTTGCGTAATTTGTTCCCTGTTTGGCCTGGCTGGCGGTAGGTACACAACCCTTTTTTGTTTTTGTTGCCTAGGTACACGGTACACCTCGGAGGAGGTGGAAATGTGTATGAACATGGAGTACAGGGATGTGCTGTTGTCGCGTACCGTTGTTATTTGGCAGCGTGAATACATTTGCACAAGTGTAACTGATGAGCATAAGTTACAGGAAAATGTATGTTGCTCCGATATACACGTGTTACAATAGATGGAGTGGAATAAATATATGCAAACTTCCCATTTGATGGTGATTTACTCCCTCGAAAGGGTCTAAAATAAAAAGCAGTATAACATACGATGGCTTTTGTATTCAATCGAATCGGAGCAACGACGCAAGGCACAAACCCAGAAATGTTAATAAATCTGCGTGAGAATCTAGTCGTGTCGTCGAGCACAAACAAACTGGCAATTGATTTATGAGGCATCATGTATGTCCTACAGAGGGAATTATGAGCGTGTATTTTTCAGTTGTCCTTATATTTATTTCATTAGGCGATAGAATAATTTATTAAAAAACTTAAAGAGATTATTTACAGTTGCCGAGGCAAAAAAAAATATACTGCTATGCCAGGGTGAGATAAAAAATTCGATGATGGGAAGGAAATTGTGTTCCTTCTAAATGAAAATGACGGTGACATGAATATTTTGCAACAACAAGTGGTTCGTTTGCTGATTATGAAAAGACTCTAGTAACTTTAACCTTTCGCTACAATTTTGTATTTCTATAGGTATTATTGGACTGTTTTGTGTAAATCTTTGCGAACTGTAATTAAATATAGTATAGGGGTAGGTACCTACATGTTTCTTATAGGTTTGGATTGAATTCAAGGCCGGTGTTTAGAATTTTAGGCCGAGGTGAATTGGTAATTTTAAGTTTGGTATATATCTAAAGGGGCCCTTACATGGTCAATCGAATGACATCAATCACTATCATCTGTTTGTGAAAATGTATCTGTATGAGCCACACACATTTGGTGAAGTCTGATTGACGAAAATCAATGCAAGTCTGATTTTGCATGATGACCGTCATGCCGATTGATACGTGTAAGCGTTGGATTGACGTAATTACTTCATTGTGTTTTGTGTTGCGGAAGCGAAAACATGTGCGGAAAACTGAAGGACGATGAAGACCGAGCATTTGTATCGGATTTAATTGAAACGTATCGGTTATTACCGAGTTTATGGAATGTCAAAGGGAAAGATTATAACGACCGAAACAAAAAATGCAACAATATTAAGTTTTACTGCAAAAGTATAAAGAAAAGTATCCTGATGCACAAAAAGCGAATGTCACCAGAAAAATAAATACGTTGAGAACGAATTTTCGGCGCGAGCTAAAACGTTTAAATGAAATAAACAAAAGCGGATCCGGTGTTGATAATTTCAGTGAACCAACTCTTTGGTATTTTAATGAAATTAGTTTCATTAAAGACATCGAATATCCTTGTGTATCTCGCAGTACAATTCAAGAATATATTGCAAGAGCAATATATGCAATACATTCTTCCGTTTCCTTCATCACACATCCGTACACCACGAAAGCTCGCAAAAAATAAAAATTTTACGTCAATCGATTGAACGTGTAAGGGGTAGCGTCAATTCACACATACACGATGCATGATGTCGTCCGATTGACCATGTAAGGGCCCCTTAAGTCCCAATGGGACTCAAGAAAAAACTAACAGACCAGAACTACCTATGCCTTCTATAGTTTCATTTCTCCTTTCCGGAACCTTTCATCTGCTCACCCAAAGGAACGAGAAACTGGACTAGTTACAGGTTTTTATGATGCAATATAGAGTAGATTGTAGAAACGCCATGTTCAATAGGTACCTTGAAAAAAAAAAATATATATTATTTAGCAGACCTTCCATCTAAATCATAGAAATGCGCACAAGAGTTTGTTTAACATAAGTTGTAAGCACGAACTGAAGAAATTAATGTTTGAACAAATAGTTTTCGATTTTTTTTTTTTTAATTCCAGTATAAAATCTAGTATATAGAAACTCCTCCAGTATCTCGACCTTGAATCCAGTATACTACTGGAAGATCCAGTATAGCTGGTATCATTTAATATGAGCAAGCATTTAGGAAACAGCTTTTATATCACATATCTATCTCAGAAGATGCTCAGAATACCTAATTTGTGTGGAACATAGGTTGTTAGACAATTTGATAAACCATATCTGGCTGAGAAGGATGTTCAGGTTATTCCTGTCTTCAGACATTGAATCCTCATCATCAGAAGGATTATTTTTAGACTCAGTTGCACTGAAGTCATATAATACTTCAGTGAGTCACCTCCTTCCAAAAGACATTGCAAATTTTCAGGTTCTTTAGCATTTTGAAAGCTGTTTGCCTAAAAAATAAAACGCGAATAATTAAAAAGAGGATGTATGTGTCCCATGTTAAAATTAATCTCGTCAGTAAATATTACTTGATCCCAAAACGAATTCTGCTTCCCCAAGTGTTGCAAAGCATGCTCCAGCATAGCTGTCTCATTAGCTTTTCTGATTAATGGCTTCTGCGGCTAACTTCACCATGAATTCATTTAATAGTCAACAGATTTATTATTGTCTGAGGAAGCACATCAATTCCATCTTGAAATTGAAATCGCAATCCACAATTCACCGGCGACAACTGGAGCACTCTGCTTAGGATCCTCAGCAACACTTCCCACTTATCGCTTCTCCGTAGGGTAGGTAGGTGTGGCGGTTTGATAAGACAAACCCAATTAGCACCGAGTGCCGTTTTGTTACCACAAACTCACGCAAACCTGGGTATTATCGATTGGTGGGGGAGGCTAAATCCAACCTGCGGAGTTCAGGAAAGTTATCAGTTCCTTGATACTTTTCTCGGAGACTTCCTCAAGTGTATTGAAGAAATGGTTTCCCAATCTTCGTAGTCTGGTCCTAGCTAAAGCCGGACAGGTGCATAAAAAGTGAATTAGGGTTTCTTTTTCAGTTGTCACTTTGCAACTGCGGCAGTGTGTATTGTATGGGATGCCCAGCTTGGCCGCATGGTCACCTATAGGCTAGTGTCCCGTGATGATCGCTGTTATTGTAGCGATGTCTTTTCGGGTTCTACCTAGAAGGTCGGTTGTTTTTGCCTTGTTGTAGTTTGGCCACGTTTTTCTGGATATGACGCATGAAGTCAGCCTGCTCCACCTGAGGTTGGCTTTCTTAAGGTATTCTGCGGTGATATTTGCCTTAACTACTCCGAGCGGAATGTGGACTAGTTCCGCCAGAGAGCAGTGGAGAGCTGAGCCTTGCCTGGCCAGTTCGTCGGCATGTTCGTTTCCATAAACGTTACTGTGCCCTGGAACCCAGATCAGGGTAACCTTGAACTTATCAAGCAGGGCCAGCTCATTACGGCATTCTAGTACTAACTTAGAGGATATAGTGACCGAAGCGGTTGCTTTAATGGCAGCCTGGCTGTCAATAAGTATGGCGATCCTTTGCCTCGGTGTTATGTTTGAGTGAAGTTTGATCTGGCGACAGGCTTCACGGATAGCTAGTAGCTCCGCCTGGAAGACTCTTGCAGTATCCTGAAGTCTGTACGATTTTGCGATGTTTAAGGATTCCGAAAAAAACTCCCGCACCCAAGCCGCAGTGCATTTTTGAACCGTCGGTGTAGATATCGCTTCTCCGTACGACGATCAATTTTCTTTGTTATTAATTGATCAATTACATACTGAATAGAGGATTGAGGTCTTTTAACTACTTTTGCAATGTCGCCCAGAGATTTTCCAGCAAAGCTAACCTGAAATGCATCTTACTTAAGGAATGGAATACGATTTACCGGATTTGAATTGCAAACTAATTCAGTCGATGAAAAACCGGTTGCAGAAAGTCATAAAGAACAATGGAGTTCCACCTGGATACGAACTTTCGTTATTTGTTAAAAATAGCCAACTTTTTTACTTTTGTTTTTAAGAAAATCGATGAAAAAATTAAGTGTACGGTAACTTGTTTGGCATGCTGTTTGCTTTATTTGCTGTGAATTATTTTTAGTTTTAGTTTTTTTTTTAATAAAATGTTATTTATTTCGCTACAAAATTAAAAAAATTTTTCATCTCTTTCTGGTGGTTTTTAGATTCAATTGGTTCAAATTCAATAGTTTATCACACAATAAAAAAACTGCTGTACGGAGACTTTTTGGACTTAGTGTAAGTACATTATTGGATCCAGCGTCAGATATTCTATGATTGTAATAAAGTCCAATGTACTCCAGTTGTCCTTTTGAAAAATTCCCATGATTATTCAGGGTCCATGTTTGTTTATTGTAACTTTAATAAAGCGCTCAATGTGGCAGATTGTCCCTCTTGAAGTTTAGTATAAATTTCAATTCGAGTTGAAAAATGGCCAATGTGCTTTGATAATTTACCAAGCTCTGCACAATGGGTTCTATAGACTTTCTTCTGATGGACAAGACCAATGTAATGCTTACATAGTGGCGGATTCAAAACACTCTAGGAGGCGTCATCGTCAACCTGAGATCTCAAGTCAGAGGACATTGACAAGACGTTACCTTCTCGATGTTGAATTGCAAAAAATTCAGATTTGTCAAATATGTATATAAACACTTGCACTGACTATAATAAGAGTAATAGTTGAAAAGAAAATGGTCAAACTCGGTAAAGTTGGCAGAGGAAAGCACGATAACTATCCGAAATTATATTTGAAGTAAAAGAAAGTAGAAGAGCACACATTCTATTATTCTGGAGGAAGGACATAAAAAAAGTATTTGAGTCCAGAATTATCGTCTGGATATTATAGCCTAATCGAAAAAGAATGTAGGACAAACAATTATTAATTTTAAAAAGAGAGCTTTTAGAGTAAGATATTTAAAGAAAAGCTTAATTTTGCTTTTCATCCGCAAAAAAAACGATACATGTTCGAAGTGCGACAGTTTTGATATTTCGATAAAAGCTTGCGGTAAGGGTGATGAAGATAAATAAAACAAAGTGTGGAGAATAAAAGAGATGACCAGTTAAGATACGCCCAAATTGCTAACAACCAGAAAAAGATAAGCAAGGGAAAAAGCAAAATTGATCCAAAGCATATAACCGAGTCTTTCGACCTTGGAAAATAGCAGCCCCTTATCAATGCTCCACCTGAATTCGTTTTGTTGATTTGTAATATTGTCAGTGAGGATTCGACCAATGGAAACAATTATATTAGTAACCCTATTCTTAATTCAAACTTTGAACTCTCTTTGGGTCATGCCCAGCAAATTAACCCTGAACATAGAGCCAATCTGACTAACATAAACAAGACTGTACATAGTCAGATATTAACAGGATTTCTTTAAAGATCCTGGACAATTTAGCTCTTGGGAAAAGAGCGTAGACCTTATTGTTATAGTCTAAGAACCCACAGCAAATTTTGGGCGTGAAAGTATAACCAAAAAGCTGATACATGAACAGAAAGGTCTCCAAAAAGTAAACTCAAATGTCGAAGTCTGGCAGCGCTTAGTTGCAGCTGAGGTTAGTAATAGTAGGTTGAAAACGTGTTTTTTTTCCAAAATCTGGATTTTTTATATAACCACTTGAATATAGTATTAAATGAAAGAACAGACTGCCCTGATCACAGAAATATATGTGCCAGACGTCTTACGCGCAGCCATACCCTTGCCAGACGTACTAATAGTATGTTAAAAATCACATTTTGAAATAATTGGTATAACCAAATAATGGTTACACCAAAAAATTTGTGAAATCGCCCAGATCACAAAAATGATGGTCCCAGACGTTTTACGTGCAGCCAAACCCTTGCCAGACGTCCTCAAAGTATGCTAAAAGATAACATTTAACAATTCTGATAACCATATTGTGACAACAGAAAGGAATTTGTCAGAGCCACTGGTCATAAAAGATAACTGTTAAATACTTCACTTATGTCTAGTGAATGTTGCCCTAAAAGTGTAATTATCTTAAAGATAATATACAAGTATTTATACACCATTATTTGTAAATTAAGAACTTCAATGTTTATTATATGATATGTATTTATGTACATAACTGAAAAATAATATATACTTGTATATAATACGTTCTAAAAGTTATTCATTATCAGTTTCATCCGATGAATCGTTTATAAAATTATCTTCATCATCGGAAACATCCACGTCATTAATTAATATATCCTCCAGTCTATCAGGGGCAACATTTCCGTCGAACCATTTGACTTTATACTTGTTGTCATCTAATACCCAACCCACTCTCTGATGGTGATAACAGAATTGGTTCATTTTTTACAGCATTCTTCCATACGCGACATAGGCATGGCATTAAAAAACGACCATCGCCGGTTAAGAATTCATAAAAAAAAACTTGGCAGCACACATGCACCTATGACATGCACCGTGACACAGCTGTAAGTTGTAGTTAAGAAATTTGTATTGAAAATCCTGAAATTGAAAAATATTTACTTCCGCCAATTGAAATTGATGCCAACCATATTCTAAAATTATGAAAAACAATTTCACATTAACAGATTTGCTAAATTCAATTACCCTTATAATGAAGTTTGAATAATAATAATAAAATCACGAATAAAATATTCGGCGGGATGTGTCAGTGGTCGGCGGGATGTCAAACTTTGAATTTTCTTGAAAAATTCATCGCAACAATTCATCAGAAACGAAGAAAATGGATTTTGGAAGCACTGTTTATCCCCGCTAAAGGACTTAGCGGCGATAGCTATCCCCGCTAAAGTTAGCGTATATAGGATAAGTTGTTGTTGTATTTTACATGCAAATTTCAAATTATCCCTATATCCGCGTGCAAAGAAACACGCCTACTGTGTTGTTATGCCTTGTTGTATTTTCAGGTACGATTTTTGCACTGAATATTTCATTGCTTTCAGGCACTGTGTACACTAAAGACCGAGATAATTACGTTAATGGAACTATGTAGATTATTTAATAATTAAATATAACTTACATTCATTTCTTTGCATCGAAGATAAAACCTTTTTAGAAACAGCTGTAAATAGCCGATAGCACTTGCTATGGTAACCACTTACACTATCAACCTTCATTGGAAGATCTATATCCGAGTAGGTACTCGTATTTAAAATTTCGAATTTTCCGACATGTCAAAATTTGGGTACATTTTTCCAATGTTTTGTCATCAAACAAAATTATATTTCCGCATTGTTTCGGACTATCACTTGAATGAAGAACACATGTACTATCTACTTCTTAGAAACGGTTTCTTGTTTTGCATGATCTACGTCAATCACTTGCACTTTAGTGCAACATTTGTAACCAATGGTTCGTTTCTGCTATGACAATATGGTTATCAGATTTGTTAAAAAAATTTCCTTTTAGCATACTTTGAGGACGTCTGGCAAGGTTTTGGCTGCACGTAAAACGTCCGGGACCATCATTTTTGTGATTTGGGCGTTTTCACAAATGTTTTGGTGTAACCATTATTTGGTTATACCAATTATTTCAAAATGTGATTTTTAACATACTATTAGTACTTCTGGCAAGGGTATGGCTGCGCGTAAGACGTCTGGCACCTATATTTCTGTGATCAGGGCAGTCTGTTCTTTCATTTAATACTATATTCAAGTGGTTATATAAAAAATCCAGATTTTGGAAAAAAACACGTTTTCAACCTACTATTACTAACCTCAGCTGCAACTAAGCGCTGCCAGACTTCGACATTTGAGCTTACTTTTTGGAGACCTTTCTGTTCATGTATCAGCTTTTTGGTTATACTTTCACGCCCAAAATTAGCTGTGGGCTCTTGGTCTATTAAGGGTACAACTTGGTATCAGTTTTACCCCAAAATGCTTATCCTCCGTAGGCACTAAAGTTATCCAGAGTTATCCAAATCAATTCAATAACCAACAGTATCCCTTCGGTCACTGATATCACCACAATTTGGCCATCAAAACAAATCTGGGACCTCCTCGGTCGTATGCACCGAACCCACAACCAAGACCGGAACCTACAGAAATGTCAAATGTATGGACTGGACAAATCAATTACCAGTACAGACCACGACCCTACGCAGCAAGTACGCAGGGAAAAGACACTCAGGCCCCTCTATGCAAGTACATGCTTAATATCAGACAAATTATCACATAGATTCTTCTACCGCGGAAACTTCCCAAGAAGACATGAACAATTATAATCAAATCACAGAGTCAGAAGATTCAAATTACGAACATACATTGCAAGACTATTTGCAAAATCAAGAACAGATGGTAAAAGCAACAATTTCTGAACAACTATTTGAGTATAGCGATATACAGACTGATTCTTCGTTGCCATATCTCCAATGTAAAACGAAGAGTAGGGAATGTTTCAATTTTCTTATCGATACAGGCTCAAGCCAAAATTATATCCAACCGAAGCTAGGTAAAAATCTTCTTCTGAATGATCAATGATTCTTTGCTATGTCAATAACAGGAAACGTTATAATAACTCAATACACAATGCTTAATCTCTTTGGTCAAACGAATGTTCACCAAGATCTTCAACAAATCGACTTGCCGCTTACTGAAGAACATCAGAACAAATTGGTCACAACAAATTCCAATTTGCATAATCAACCAAAACAGCGATAATCAAAACCCAAACAACAAAAACAACTAAATAATCTTCAACTTCCTCAACAAAAGAGAGTACTACGGTCTAATTCAAACTCGGCGGATTTGGTTCCCGATACAATTGGCATTACCTTAGTACACTCTCAATTGCCGTCATGTTCAACAATTTCACCTGCTGCTACTACTATAGGAGTAAGCCCGTCACCTGACATTGAAAATCTGACTACTGGGATAAACGATGAAAATACTCCCTCATCCAATTGTGATCTGAAAACTGTAACACCCCCGTTTGCAGTGTTTTTGTCTCGATTGGAGTATGGTACTAAACCTTCCGCTATTATTAATTATATAGCAAAAAAGGGTATCAACACAAAAAACATTAGATGTTTAAGCCTAACAGCTGATAATCTACCTGGCCGAATTTCTGCGTCGTTTAAATTACTTGCTCCATTAGCGACTGGCAAAATTCTTTTAAATCCGAGCATTTGGCCAAGGGACATACTTGTCAAGCAGTTTACAAACAGGAATAATGAGAATAATGCTAAAACCTCTTCTTCAAAAAACTTAAGGAAGTTGCCCTCTTCTACCAAAACGTAAGAGGGCTACGAACTAAGTGCACTAAATTCTTGATAAGCTGTTCATATGACATAATTGTTCTTACGGAGACTGGCTTAGATGATAACTTCAGCGATTCTGTACTTTTCCCAACCTACTTTGATAATAATCGATGTGATCGATGAACGGAAAACAGCGTTTACAAGCGTCTTGGTAGTGTGCTTATAGCCATTCGAAAAAAAATTTAAAGCGATAGATGTTGACCTTAGTAGACATCGAAATATGCCGCAGCCATTTTAATTTAACATCCACCGCTAAATTATACATCGTTTGTGTTTACATCCCACCTAGTGCTCGAGTAGATACTGTAACGAGGTACACAGATGCTATTCGTTTCATTGTGAGCCTTCTAACTGCCTCGGATTTAATTTACACTTTTGGTGATTTTAATCAACCGAATATACACTGGGCATCGGGGGACTCTGATTGTACATATCTCAGTCCCGTCAACCCCCTATCTGCAATTGGTGCGTTGATTGTTGATACGCTCCACTCACTTGGTCTACTCCAGGTGAATCACGTTAAAAATACTATGGATCGTACTTTGGATCTCATCTTTACCAATAACAGCGACGAAACTCTTGTATCGAGGAGCCTCACTCCTCTTGTCCCGGAAGATTCTTATCATCCTTCATTAAAACTTTTTTGCAATTTAAGTTTTAATGAAACATTTATTTGTGAATCTTTCAGATTTGATTTCTTAAATGCTAATTATAATTATATAAGTGAAGAGCTTAATAATTATGATTGGAGACCATATCTATCATTCGAAATTAATGATATTTGCTCCAAATTCTATGCGGTTATTAATTATGCTATCTTTAAATATGTTCCTGTAGTTCGCGTTAAAAATAAGGCTGAGTCATGTCCTTGGGACAACGAAATAACACGCTATATAAAAACTCAAAAAAACCGAGCCATCAAGAAATGGCGTTGTAGTTTGGCAATTGAAGACTACGTTTTGTTTAGAAGGCTGAAGTCTGAGTTGAAAACATCTCTCTACCATGCATACCTTGTGTGCTTTAACGATATACAGAACACCATTGTTTCCAGGCCAGATAAATTTTGGAAATTTGTTAATTCTAAAAACAAAAGTGATGGTTTTCCAGCCTCACTATCTTTTAACGGATGTTTCGCGGATTCTCCCGATACTATTTGTAATAATTTTGCAAGCTTTTTTCAATCAGTTTATTCGAAAAATGACTTGATCATTGATGAGAATTTTTTTGATTATATGAATGATTCTCCTAATGCTCTTTTCAATAGTATGATACTTTCTGAAAATGATGTTTTGAAGAATTTAGCTGCTTCGGAGTCCAGCCTTAATCCTGGTCCTGATGGTCTTCCTTCTATTTTCCTTAGAAACTGTGCGTTTCCTTTACATAAAATCGTATCATATTTTTAATTTATCTTTAAAAACTGGCACATTTCCATCTGTTTGGAAAACTTCTTTTATAGTTCCCATTTTTAAGTCTGGCAGGAGAAATAAAATTGAAAACTATAGAGGTATATGTAACCAATCTCTTGTTACAGAAAGATTACATTTCTATTGTAATCCCTCATATGCAGCAATCAGCATGGCTTTATAAAAAAGAGGTCAATTGTAACCAATCTTTTGTTATTCACTAACTTTGTGATCTCTGAAATCAGTAAGGGTAACCAGGTTGATGCGATCTATACGGATGTCAGAAAAGCTTTTGATCGTGTTGACCATAAAATGTTACTTTTTAAACTTACAAAATTGCGATTTCCAATTTTCTTTTTAAAATGGCTGTCTTCCTTCCTTACTGATAGATTTCAAAATGTAAAGTTTCGTAATAATTTTTCGAAAAATATATCAGTAACCTCTGGTGTTCCCCAAGGAAGTCACATTGGGCCTCTACTTTTTATTCCGTTTGTGAATGATATTGTCGATTTCATTCCTGAATGTTCTTTTTTTAATGTTTGCGGATGACTTTAAGATATATTTACCGGGAAATGATTATCACTCTTTTAACCTTCTAAATTCATATCTTCAGAAACTTCATCTGTGGTGCTCTAAAAGCTAGCTTTCATTAAATGTTTCTAAATGTTCAGTCATAACATTTTCCTGCTGTAAATCACCTGTCATCTATACGTATACTTTTGGTGGCGTAGTCATTCCCCGTGTTTCTGTTATCAAAGATTTGGGAGTGTTTTTAGACACTAAGCTATCATTTAATTACCATGTTGAGTCTATCACAAACAAGGCAAATAGAACATGGGGAATGTTAAGGCGCTATGCTTGTGAGTTTTCTAACGTTTATGTTATTAAAACTTTGTATGTAGCTTTTGTTAGATCTGTATGCGTCTATTGTTTGGTATCCCTACTATGGAATTCATATTAATAGAATTGAATCAATTCAAAAAAGATTCCTAAGGTTCGCTCTTAGAGGACTCCCTTGGTTTGACTTAAGCAACTTACCACCTTATACAAGGTGGCGAAAAAGTAATCCTCCTATCAGAAAATGCTATAAATTTTGCGATTGACCCCTAATGTCAGTTCTGTTTTGACATTTGTGTAGTAAACACATGCGAAACACACGTTAATAAACAATGTTACGCTACACTACTGCAGAACGCGGAATATTGGTGACTATTTATTTGAGCAATAATCGGTCGGTGACTTTGGCACAACGTGAATTTCGTCGCAGATTTCCTACCCGTCCAACGCCTACTGGTGAAACACTGCGACGTTTAGCCGCTCGCCTCGAAGAGACTGGCACAACACGAGATGCTGCCAGGCGTGGCAGACCCCGGAGTAGCCGTTCTGCAGAGAATATTGCTGCTGTAGCCGAAGATGTCATGGAAGCGCCGTCGACATCGACCAGACGACGTGCCACGCAAATGGGTATCAGTCGACGGTCTTTACAGCGAATTTTGGTACAGGATTTGAAGATGTTCCGTACAAAGTCCAGACGGTGCATCAGCTGTTAGCTGCTGACCGCCAATCGCGTCTAACATACGCTCAAGCCATTCTTAATCACCACCAAGAGGAAGATGATTTTTCATCAAAAATAATCATGAGTGATGAGGACCATTTCCATCTTAGCGGGTACGTAAATAAGCAAAATTTACGCTTCTGGGGCACTGAAAATCCGCGTGTAACCCACGAAGAGCCATTACACCCGCTCAAAGTCACTGTATGGTGTGCTGGTTTCGCTGGAGGAGTCATCGGACCTTTTTTCTTCGAAGACGTCGCGGGCCAAACGGTTACTGTGAATGGTGAGCGCTACAGAGCAATGATCAACGAGTTCTTTTTGCCGCAACTTGATGAATTGGGATTGGAAAACATGTGGTTCCAACAGGACGGTGCAACGGCACACACTGCACGTGCCACAACCGATACGCTGAAGGATGCATTTCCCGGGCGCCTAATCTCCCGTTTTGGCGATTTGCACTGGCCAGCAAGATCGCCTGATTTGACCGCTCCAGACTTCTTTTTGTGGGGCTTTTTGAAGTCGCGGCTTTATGTCAACAAGCCTCAGACTCTTGCAGCTCTTAAAGACAATATCCGTCAACAATGTGAGGACCTATCGCCGGAAGTTTTGGCCAAAGTGATGGAAAATGCCATAAAAAGGACTCAAATAACAATCAACTGTGGCGGCGCCCATTTACATGACATTATATTCTCGACTTGATGTAAAAAAAATTAAAAGACCAAATAAAAATAATCCACAAGAAGAATCAAAGTTTTTCATTTTTTTTTTAATTACAGCCAAAAAACATCGAAAGGTTATTTTTGCGCCACCTTGTAAATCTAGGTTAAAATTGATAAGCTTAGAGTCATTAGAAGTTAGGAGAACAGTGGCAAGAGTTGTCTTTGTGGACCCTAATAGGAGAGATTGATTCAACAGACATTCTAAGCCTTCTCAACATAAATGTTCTATCATTTAACCTGCGATGCACTCGAGTTTTTAGAGTAGACGACTCTCGTACAAACTACGGTCGTTCGTCTTCGGTTAACGGTTTAATGATATCGTATAATGCTTATGTCAATTTAATCGATTTTATCTTATCAATTTCCGCCATAAAAAGAAAATTACTTGATAGTGTTCAGTCATAATTTGTTTGCTCTACGTTTTCTATACGTTTTCTATATATACGTATTTTCTTATTTCATCTATTTAATTTGTAATGTATGACCTTATGTCTATGAAAGATTTTGTTCTTTGGTAACAAGAAATAAATAAATAAAAATGTTTGGAATTTTGTCTTCTTTCAACCTTGAAATCCTTTCACGGAATCCTTGGTAATAACAGTCTCAAAGATACTCGTATATCAGGTGTTATTGACACTAGAGAAAACTTTATGGAAATTCCTTATAAATAAAGTAAAGTTAAAAATGAAACAACAACAATCGCAATTAGTAAACTCGTTAAATGAAAACATTTTCCACTTGTCAGAATCACAAAATTCTACAATATATTCAATTACCTATTATAAATTTTTTTCGTTGTTCTCTGATCCGGATGAAAAATTAACAGATACCACAAACGTTTTTGGCAAAAAACATACATCTTCCGACACCCCTGTCTATACAAAATTTTATGCATACCGTGCATCCTTTAAAAGCGAAGTTGAGAACCAGCTTAAACAACTTCTTGAGGAGGTTGTCATAAGACCGTCCAGATCACTATACAATTCACCACTGTGGGTGTATCAAAAAAAAGGTGTGAGCCACGCTGCACTCACGGTATAGTTGATGTGTAAACATGTAGGCACAGTTGCCCGTCAGCTACCTAATTTGTTATCTAGCTAACGCCGTAACTAATTAACTAACGTAGTTAAAAAAATTTAACATACATAATTAATAAAAAAAAAACCACGACACGCGGTTGTTCTCAAACGGTCACGCATCTACGTACTAACCGCGCCAAACGTCGTTTAATTGCGGTGATCTGTCGAGCAGTGATTAACTCACGTGGTAATAAAAATTAACGGGAAAATCTGACGATGACGGTGACGCTAGATATTTCCAACTAGCCCCTACCGAGAAAAAATATATTTATACATCAACGAGAGCAAAAATGTTTACACATTAAAACCTGAATCGGCTGGTAATAAGGAATTCAAATTAGTTGCCAACTATAGAAAAATAAACACTTTACAATCGTAGAATTCCTTGGAATTCTCACACGAAGGTACAACAACCAATGCAGCGAAAGTTGACGCAGATATAAACGTTTTCAAGGCTCAGGATCGACACAGCAACTTGGCGCTCTCCAGATAGTCGAACCACCAATCTAATCGACCATGTGTAAATCGATGCGAGGCACGCATCCAACATCATAAACGTACACGCATTCCGAAGGGCAAACGTCGACTCTAACCATTTC
This sequence comes from Portevinia maculata, assembly GCA_949715645.1. NCBI lineage: Eukaryota > Metazoa > Arthropoda > Insecta > Diptera > Syrphidae > Portevinia > Portevinia maculata. The sequence goes on along the minus strand of OX454525.1, from coordinate 335,364,356 downwards.
CTTAATGCGGCTAAATTTAAAGCTCGACTGTACAACGAGAACATGCTGCGAACTGCCCAAAAGAAGAAATTCAACGTTAGAAGCCTTAGCACACCTGGAGTAGCCAGAGTCTACAGATATACGGATAAGCGAGAGACTCTCCTCATTTAAGCATTTCCAATAGCTGCTAAATGGGCTTCCTGTAGAGAGGGTGATAGGGCAAGAAGAGAACCCACGTCCTGTCAATGAAGAATACATCAATTCATCAACCAAGTATAGGTGCAAAAAGCATGCCCATAAGATACTATTCAACGATTTGTAGGAACATCTGAAGCCGTTCTGCAACAAAATAATCGCCACGTACCATTGTGGCTTCCGGCCCAGCAAATCGACAATAGACCAAACCTTCACACTAAGGCCCATTTCACACATAGCCGGCAGCCGGTTAGCCGGTTTTTTTAAAAAACATTTGTTTTCACACACATCCAGCAGCCGGCAGACAGCAAGTTATGAAATGTGAATTTCGTTCCATTCGTGGCGATCGATAGTACTCGTATGTTGGGAAATAAAACCACTTTCGCGAAGTGGACTTAGTTCCCATGTAAGGTGAGAAATAAATTCCCAAAACTCTGAGTGGTTTTAGTTCCCTTTTAATGTGAAGTAAATTCTCACTGTCGACTAAGAACAAAATAAAATTAAAGAGTCAAGTAGGTACTTTGCAATTTTTATTAACAAAATAGAAATTAACTTCTAACTGAGACAGAGTAATATAGGTACCGTGACCTCGCACCTACTCCAAATCAAACAGTGACCCCAAGCAGGGGGTTGCAGGGGGGCAGCATGCCCCCCCCCCCCCATATGCATTGCACTGTTTATGAGATTAGTTACGAAATCGCAAGTAGATTCCATAAATAGTGTAATGCATATGGGGGACATGCTGCCCCCCTGCAACCCCCCTGCTTGGGGTCACTGTTTGATTTGGAGTAGGTGCGAGGTACGGTTTTGAAACTTTGGCCTTTTGTCACCATGATAAGCTTAAGACTTTGCTTAAAGAGTGTGATAACTAACTGCACTTTACAGTTTTTTGTTTAATTCTAAATGTTGGATGTTAGTTCCCTCTTCTTATATTTGAATGTGGACTAAGTTCCCATAAAAAATGGACTTAGTTCCCACTTAACATGGGAACTAAGTCCACTTCGCGAAAGTAGTTTTATTTCCCACTAAGTGGGAACTAAGTCCCTCAGTGGACATAGTTCCCGTGGACTTATTTCCCAGCACCAAAAAAAGAAGGCCAAATGGAATTCATTATAATAATCCTTCGGATAATCAAAAGCGGAAGGAATGTGGGAATTTTTACGTTTTATTTAATCAACTGCGCGAAGATCCTGAAAAGTGTTTTAATTACATTAGGATGAGTTTGTCAAGTTTTAATTAACTTGTCCACAGCAGATATAAAACTGAAAACCACAAACCAAAACCACAGAGAATGTGGTTTGTGCTGAAAACCGACTACAGCGACCGTGTGAAAGCGCAATTTGATTTTATGTATCCACTACCGACTAGAAAACCGTTTACCCGGTTTCGGCAGCCGGCTGTGGCACTGAGGAAAGCCGGCAGCCGGCAGTCCGGAGCTCGACGTGGGGATGGCTGAATTCGGGATCCCGACAAAACTAATCCAGTTTAAAACACGCGTTTTAATGTGCAGTTTGGAAGCAGTTCTTCCGAATTATTCCAAACTTGTACCGGATTTCGGCAAGGAGATGCGCTACCATGTGACTTCTTCCATCTTGTTCTGGGGAAAATAGTGCGAAGGGCAGCTCTCAACACGGAAGGCACTATCTTCAATAGATCCGTTAAGCTACTGGGGTATTTGGACGATATCGATATCATCGGCCGTTCGCAGCGTGCCGTGTTGAGACTTTCACGGCGATTGAAGAACAGACGTACTTTTCTGATCTCACTTGATCTGACCATTTTCACTCACTTTTGAAGTTCTGTTTTTTCGTCCATTAAACAATGATATTTACCAGCTTAAATACGACTTTCAAATCATTTGAAATATTTGTTTAGAATTTGTCCTGGCATAGGCAGTTACTCGTACATAATTAGTCGAGCTTCTATATTGTTTGACCCTTTTTTTGTTCTTCTGAACTGGAGGAAACATTTGAAATGGTAAAATAATTCACACTCAATTTTGGGTTACATAACGATGTTTTTTTGGTTAATCAACTGAAGATCCTACGCCACCGCATTTAGGTGAAAGGCCAATCAAATATAATGTCACTAATGTTATCAAAACATTATAAAAAACATAGGGACGGGCTACAGACCGCTTGGGCGAATTGTTGGATACCCTATTCTTATTACTATCCCTCATAAGTGGGCGTGACAAAAGTTTAAGTATGGTTGAATTGTTAAGAATGCTCTACATATTTTGTTATATAACATTTAAAGGATTTTATCAAAAAAAAAACGCTCCCTAGCTCAAACTTGGGTGTTTCAATAAAATTGTTTTATTTAATTGTGGGCGTGTCAGTAGGCAGATTTCAAAAAAATTAACACATGAGGATAAAGGGCCCCTAGAGAGTATATATTAAAAATTTCCGCTCCCTAGCTCAAACTTTGGTTTTTCAATAAAATTGTTTATTTAATTGTGGGCGTGTCAGTAGGCGGATTTAAAAAAAAAATTAACACATGAGCATAAAGGGCCCCTAGAGAGTATATATTATAAATTTCAGCTCCCTAGCTCAAATTTTGGTTTTTCAATAAAATTGTTTTTTTTAATTGTGGGCGTCTCAGTAGGCGGATTTTTTAAATATTATCTCCCGAGCAGTTTTAGGAGTCATAGATCATTATATAAAAAATTTCAGCTTGCTAGCTCAAAATTCGATTTTTTCGAAAATGTTATTTTTTGAGTTTGTGGGCGTGTCTGTGGGCGGATTTCAAAAATTCGTAAACCTGATTATTTCGGGACCCTAGAGAGTATATGGTTAAAATTTCAGCTCTCTAGGCCCAGTTTAAAGGCCTAATTTTTGCCGACGGAAGGACGGACGGACGGACATGGCTAGATCGACATTACTATCGATGCTGATCATAAATATAGTAACTTTTAGGGGGCTACGGGCAATATTAAGGTATGTTACAAACTATGCGTCAAAATTAATGTACCCTTAGAATAGGGTATACAAATGTCCAACAATATATAGGCTTGAATAATAAAGCTGCCTATATGAAAAACAAACTTTTTGTAATACGATTCCTTACGTCAATGAAGCTACAAATGTAAGAAAGGAAATATTAAACATGGGTAAGGGCCATAGTCCGCTTCGGCGAGCTGTTGGATACCCTATTATTATTCCTATCCCTCATAAAGTGGGCGTGGCAAAAGTCTACGTAGGGGTGGAGTTAATAACGCTCTACATATTATTTTGTATGGCAAAAAACTTTGTGTAACGAAAGTGTTCAAAACGGCTTTGTCTATATACTTTGCGAAGAATAGAATTTTTATTTACAATGATTTCTTCAATGAAACGGTTTTTTTTAATAGTAGGCAGATTTTAAAAATGTTAAAGCATTTAGGTGCCCTAGAGAGTATATATTATAAATTTCAGCTTCCTAGTTCAAACTTTGATTTTTTGATAAAACTGTTTTTTTTAAATTGTGGGTGTGTCAGTGGGCGGATTTTAGGAAATATATGTCCCTAGAATTTTTCCTTGAAATTCGATTTTTTTAATAAATTTGTTTTTTTGATATTGGAAACGTGTCAGTGGGCGGATCTTACACTTCATTATTTCGGACCCCTAGAGAGTATATGGTTAAAATTTCAGCTTTCTAGTTCTAGTTAAAAGGACGATCGACCTTAATATCGATGCTGATCTCGAATATGGTAATTTTTAGGGGTCTACGGCCAATATTAAGGTATGTTAGAAACTATGAGTCAAAAGTAATATACCCGTAGAATAGTGTAGGTGTATAAAAATGATAATATTAAACGAAAATGTAAAAACCGAATTAAATATAGGTTGTATTGAATACAATACATTGGGTTAAGGCCAAAATAATTAATACTTTTATTTTATCTTATTCAGAAATGATCGCTGAAACAAAAATAGCTTCCGGTAATAAAAGCACAATTTATGTTAAAAGTCTACCGACAACCAAAGTGGAATCTTGTGAATTATTTGCAATCAAAGCTGTGAAAAAGGCAGCTTAATTAAAAAAATAAAGTTTAATTAAATTTTACAACGTGATAAAAATCAATATGGTATCAAAATTAGTTTTACAACCTATAATAGTTTTCTTAATCTTCATTACACAATTCTGTAAACATAAGCAACACTTTGTGCATACCTAACCTACTCAATAGCCGTCCACCTAGTTGCCACCACAATCAAGCACAGCCAGCATAGTTGAAGAAGTCCCGACTTGAATAATATTTTAAAGCCAATATGAAGGATCACTAACGATTAACAATGGGTCGTATGCAAAACGATGAGTTCAAGCTCTTTGCTAACTGTTCTGAAATCTTTCTTATCATGGTACCTATGGAAAAATAAAAGCAGTGATCGAGTTAGATCTCATGTTATGAGCTCGATCTCAATGTGTTGAGATGCTAAGGTCGGTTTTAAATCAATGTAGTTCACAATGAACGCAAAGATAATACACGGATCTCTAAATCGGTTCCAAAACTGGTCACGATACAAGAATAAAAGCCTACAACATCCTTAAAATCGAACATGAATCAATTCCAATACCTTTGGAAGCCAATGATGTCAAACGAGGATGTTTGAAGTTAAGATGGGAGAAGTTAGCAGCACAAACATTACATCTAAATACTCCTGTCCGCGATCCAAATGATGGTTAAAAAGCGACCCGATTTGAAGCGAATGCGATCCGAGGATAATACCCGCCTCAATCCGAAGCGAAGTCGCACTGGGAAGACAACCGTCGGCAAAGTATCGTATAGCAATATAACGAGCTATGTTAGACTGGGTGTTGTACCAGTGGACATCGATCGTAATCCTCTGTCCAAGGAACAAATGGATTATGGATACCACGTTCGAATAGTGTGACAAGGAGGTCAAACAAGCCTTCCGCGGTACTACCTTCAAAGCGGGATGGCTCATGAATGTATGTGAGGACACCACGACTGCAGAGTGGATGAATACAACCTTCGTCAAGCTAAAAGAGAAATGCGGGTTAGAGGTGATGCTTGTGGGAGAGGAAAATTTTTTCCGCAGATTACCGGCGTAGCTAGCGAAAGGATCCCAGCCTTATTAGATGGCCAAAACAAAGAGCTGAACACGAGAACGTGGAGAGTTCTGCAAAGATCTCATGAGCGAGACATCGCACATATGGTCTTTGCTATTAATGACAGCACCATGAGGAGACTCGTGGAGCTGAAGCGTATGGTCTCTTTCCGATTCGGACAAACCAAACTTATCCTAAAAAGTGCTGACAAGACGGCCAAACAGGGCCCTAAAGATCAGAAACAGCACGTTTTGGGTAAAAAGGATGTCACAGCACACGGCAGCACCGCAACTGACCCAATTGGGGCCAGCACCAGCGCTGCCGCTAAGGCTGCAGCTTCAAGCACGGCAACACCTGTGCCAGAAAAAGAAGCTACATGCGCGAAGTCAAGCGCAGCCGAAAAGGCCGATAGTGCCCAAAGCACTGCCAGAGAAATCCAAAAACGATTCAGGCCTAAGTTAGGCATGGATCGTAAGAAAGCACTGGCACAAGAAGGACATAAAAACAAAAGTTCTAGAGGCAGACAAAGTGGTCTTCCTCAACAGGGTATCGTACGTAGGAGAGGTGACAACAAGCCCAATAGAGTACGAAACCCTGAATACAGACGCAAATGATGACTACCCGTCGCAGCGTTTTGCAGGCCAACCTGCACAGGGCTATGGGTGCCTCGGACACCTTTAGCCAGCGACGTGCCGAAGGGAACATTGCTATTGGACTAATCCAGAAACCATGGGCAACCAATGGTAAGATATCCGGATTAAATTGTAAACACAGAGAGCTAATTTTTGCCAAAGGTCCTTTCAGACCAAGGGCGGCTATCTCTATTAAGAAAGATATAACATTTTCTCTCATTCCAGGTTTCACAACTAGGGACCTGGTGGCGGTTCTAATAGAGCACCACAAAGGCCGAGAGCTGCATAAATTTGTATGCGCATCGGCGTACTTTGCTGGAGACACGGATGTAGTGCCTCCCTTACCAGTACAGGAACTTATCCGGTACTGTGAGGACCAGAAAGTGCATATCCTAATCGGCTGCGACGCAAACGCAGATAATACCATCTGGGGCAGCCGAGATACAAACAATAGAGGTGAGTCGTTATTAGAATATTTATATAGCAATAACCTCGTTTTTCTAAACAAGGGAAATAGTCCTACGTTTAGAAATTCCATAAGAGAAGAAGTTTTAGACCTTACCATCTCATCTCTTTTTATGAAGGATATTATAAAGGGCTGGCATGTGTCTGGCGAGGCATCTCTATCGGATCATAAGCACATCCGATTCGAGATAAGATGCAATGCCGAATACGCGTCAGTCCGTTATGACAACAGACTGACTAATTGGAGAACTTACCGCGAAAATCTTCCGGTCAGATCTGACATGCTGCCAGAAGCACCATCAACAACAAATGATGCAGATGCTGCCCAATGTCAAATAAATGATATTATTCTCGCCTCATTCAGAAGTACTTGCGAGGTTAAACGAACCGTGGTTAAAAGGTGCGTACCATGGTGGAACGATAACCTTGAGTCTATTCGAAAGGGAGAGAGAAAGCTCTTTAACAAAGCCAAACGCACCGGCACATGGGAACAATATAAATCCATGCTGACCATGTACAACTTAGAGTTGCGCAGATCCAAAAGAGCCTCATGGCGTGCAAACTGTGAGAAGATCGAAAAACTTCCAGAGGTGGCACGCCTCCAAAGGGCTCTGTCAAAGGATCAAGAAAAAAGCATGGGATTGTTAATCAAATCAGATGGTTCAATCACACGCGACCGGGAAGAAACGCTGAAAACTTTGCTTCAGGCTCACTTCCCAGGGTCTCACACGATGGTCATTACAGATGACCACACAGCGGAGGTTTCAATTCCAAGAAACCTCAGCAGAATTAATAGTTTATCCGGAACACTTTTTACTCCGGATAAGGTTAAATGGGCAACTAACTCATTTAAACCATTCAATGCATCAGGAACAGACGGTATTTTTCCAGCCCTCATTCAAAATGGAATAGAATTTGTATTACCATCCATGATTGCCTTATTTAGGTTCAGCTTCAACTGGGGGTATATACCATTTACCTGGAGGGAGGTAAACGTAGTATTTATACCTAAACCGGGAAACAAGCCGAGTGAATTACCTAAATCATATCGTCCGATAAACTTGACATCGTTTTTTCTGAAAACAATGGAAAGGATTATTGACATCCACATTAGAGAATGCATATCAAAAAGCATGCCTCTGCACCCTCACCAATATGCGTACCAAAAGGGCAAATCCACGGAAGGCGCTCTGTTAAGACTAACTACAGAGATAAAACATAGGGACGGGCTACAGTCCGCTTGGGCGAACTGTTGAATACCCTATTCTTATTCCTATCCCTCATAAGTGGGCGTGACAAAAGTCTAAGTATGGTTGAATTGTTAAGAACGCTCTACATATTTTGTTATATAACATTTAAAGGATTTTATCAAAAAAAACGCTCCCTAGCTCAAACTTGGGTGTTTCAATAAAATTGTTTTATTTAATTCTGGGCGTGTCAGTAGGCGGATTTAAAAAAAATTAACACATGAGCACAAAGGGCCCCCTTTGGAGTATATATTATTACAAATTTCAGCTCCCTAGCTCACACTTTAGATTTTCAAAAAAATTGTTTTATTTATTTGTGGGCGTGTCAGTGGGCGGATTTTGAAAAAATTTTATCCCGAGCAGTTTTAGGGGTCATAGATCATATATAAAAAATTTCAGCATTCTAGCTCAAAATTCGATTTTTTCCAAAATTTTGTTTTTTTGAGTTTGTGGGCGTGTCTGTGGGCGAATATCAAAAATTCGTAAACTTGATTATTTCGGGACCCTAGAGAGTATATGGTTAAAATTTCAGCTCTCTAGGTCCAGTTTAAAGGCCTAATTTTTGCCGACGGACGGACGGACGGACGGACGGACATGGCTAGATCGACATTACTACTCGTATCGATGCTGATCATAAATATAGTAACTTGTAGACCCCCTAAAGGGCAATATTAAATTATGTTACAAACTATGCGTCAAAATTAATATACCCTTAGAATAGGGTATAAAAACGCCTACCGTTGCAAAGAGATCGCACTTTGTGCCTTTCTGGACATAGATGGTACTTTTGACATCACTGGATATGAATCCATATCAAATGCTTTGTACCATAGCAACATAGGCAAACCAACTATTAAATGGATCAAAGCGATGCTGGAAAGTCGCAAAATAACTGCCTCGTCAGGAATGACCTCAGTATCAGTAATAGCCGTAAGGGGCTAGGGGGAGTACTTTCACCTCTTTTGTGGTCAATGGTCATCGATGACCTGCTACACAAGATGAGCAATTTGGGCTACATTACAATTGGGTACGCCGATGATATTGTCATCATAGTCAGGGGCAAAGACTCAATCGGAGTCACATCAAAAAGAAATATGCCCTAAAGACAGCCATAGACTGGTGCATCAAGGAAAATCTTTCCATAAATCCCAGTAAAGCCGTCATCGTTCTTTTCACTAAAAGGAGGAAATTAGACCCAGGCCTAATCACAATAAACGACACGGTCGTAGAGTATTCCGACGAAGTCAAGTATCTTGGAGTAATCCTAGACAAGAGACTTAACTGGAACTCTCACATAAATAATAAAATCACTAAAGCTAATAGAGCCTTATGGGCCTGTCGTCGCACATATGGCAGAACCTGGGGAATCTCTCCAAAGATCATCCACTGGATCTACACAGTGATGATAAGACCCATTATAACATACGCCTCCATAGTATGGTGGACAAAATCCACACAAAAGGTCGCAATAGAGAAGCTCAAAAAGGTACAACGGCTTGCGTGCCTTGGTATCTCCGGAGCCATGCGAACCTGTCCACCAGCTGCCATAGAGGCAATAACAGCAATTACACTTCTCCACATATACATTCAAAAAGTGGCGATCCGCAGTGCAATAAGTGTAATACAGTTAAACGAGATAAGTCTTAATGATCATCCGGTACTAAAGACCCTTCTCGATGAACTGCCAGAACTTAACATGAACTGCGCGGTCACAGACCGCATTCAAAAAACACTATGCTTCAACAAACGGTTCTCCACGGAGATCCCCAAGAGAGAAGCATGGGTTAGTAATAACTCACCAAACAGCCACAACGGCATAAGGTGGTATACGGATGGTTCTAAAATGGAAACGGGGTTGGAGCGGGAATATACGGACCACACAAACGCTTTACGATACCCATGGGAAAAAGTCCTAGCGTATTTCAAGCAGAGCTCCACGCCATTCAAGAATGCGAAAGCCACATTAATTTATCTGGCATAAAAGGTGCAACCATCCATATATTCCCGGATAAGCAGCTATAAACGCCTTAGCTCGGGAGTCGGACAGAATCCCGAAAAACGTAATCCCGAAAATCCCGAAAAGCCACAATCCCGAAAAACTAAAATCCCGAAAACCCACAATCCCGAAAAGCCACAATCCCGAAAATCCAAAATTCCGAAAGACCAAAATCACGAAAATGAAACTAAAAATTTTATTGTACCAACAAAAAAATTTGGCAAATTTATTTAACAAAATAAACAAAATAAAAAACTTCAAATAAATAAAACATAACAAAAACAGTTCAAGTCTTACAAAAACATATCAAAAACGATCAATGACAAAATAATTGTAACGAAGTAATCTTCGCCACATGTGCTGTGGCACCAAAACAACTCCCCACCACCACCAATACATCAGCAAGCCGAAACCAAAACTCACCACACCAATACCAACCCACCACAGCACACACGCTCGCACACTCCCACCAATACCAACACGCGCGCCCACACTTACCACACTCCAGCTCGCAAGGTCACCACTGATTGGATGCGCAAGACTCACAGGAAATGTAATTTCAGTCGAGTGGTGGCCGCCGGACCAGACACATGACAGCTGGATCCAGCCAACATGTGTGGAGCAGAAGCGCTCTGGCGGACACTACGTTCTCAAGTAGCAAGAGCGGGCAGTGGGGACACAGGGTACGCAGCTTATTGCGGCGCAGGTACTCGCCCCTCCTAGAACGTAGTTGGTAGAAGGGAGTTGGTAGGCTGTAGTTGGTAGTGTAGTGTAGTTATGTAGAAGGCCACAACAACAACAACAGAACAACATCAACAGCAGCAGAGACCACAACAGCAGCAGAGACAACAACAGCAACAGAGGCATCAACCACAGAGATCACGCAGCCACAGAACCAGCACCACCACGGAGACGCCACAGAAGCAGCACCACCATATAAAAGAGGACCGCGCCTAGGATTCGAGGAGTTCACCGTCGGAGCTTAGCCACGCCGCATCGACGCCAGGAAGCATCGGAAGTTATTTTTATTAAGTCAAATAAAGTTTGAAGTCTAGTTAAAAATTAATTTTAGCAAGTATTTGATTTGTCGCACATTTCCTGGGTGCTCATTCGCGGGTCGACTCTTTCCCCCTCCCCTTTTTCTATTTCTAGGACCCAGGCATTCCCGCTTAGCCTACCCCGGCTGGGAAACCACGTTATATAATATAATACAAGTTCTAGTTCATATTGTACGCAATTATTCTGAGATAACTTATTTCAGAAGGCTTTCGCTGCTCACACTCCCAGTAAAATGTATCCTTGTATTTTTTGTAGCCGTCAATAAGCAGTTTCTCACGCTGTTTGTTGGTTTTCACGATGGACACGTTCATTTCTACTTAAGACTTCAAACACAAAATATCACTGATAATATGAAGTTTTTAATTATAAAGGCATGCACGATATTCACTTTGTATTACGATGTTAACTGTCTAACAAAAATCTAGTCGGTCAGCTATCACACTATTTGAGTTCAGCTTAACTGAATGCACATTGCGAATTGCAAAACATTACAACGCAAACAATTGCAAAATATTATTACGGTAAATGGAATGGACAAACACTTGTCTATTTTACATTCAAAATTAAATAAAGAATCCCGAAAACGAAATCCCGAAAAATAATATATAAAATGAAAAATTTGCGCAAATTTTTCGGGATTTCGTTTTCGGGATTCTTTTTTCGGGATTTTGGCTTTTCGGGATTCTGGCTTTTCGGGATTTTGGATTTTCTGGATTTTGGGTTTTCGGGATTTTGGATTTTCGGGATTTTGGTTTTCGGGATTGTGTCCCCAACCAACGTAGCTCGTATACCATTGACTCCAAATCAGTCATGTACTGCTTTAATACCCTACAAACACTGGGAATAAAAAACAAAACCAAATTATGGTGGGTTCCGGGTCATGTCGGGGTAGAAGGTAACGAAAAAGCCGACGAACTGGCAAGAAAAGGTTCGGAAACACCCTTCATAGGTCCCGAACCCTTCTGCTGCACTCCTAGATCAGCAGCAACGGCAGCAATTAAAAGCTGGGAATAAAGAAAATGTATCTATCTTTGGGAAAGCATCCCAGGTCTAAGACAAGCCAAACGATCCATTCGGCCCTTTAATCAAAATGCCAGCAAATGTCTAAACCTAAGCAGGCATGATATCAAAAACTTAGTAAGGTAACCACTGGTCACCATGGTTTAAGATATCATCTACACAAAATGAGAATAGCAGACTCTCCTGAGTGCCGACTCTGTCTTGAAGAGGACAAGTCAGCTGAACACATTTTATGTGAATGTCCAGCCCTTAATGGAATTAGAAAGAAGATCTTTTTCAGGGAACAAATGAGCCCCGAGGACATAAAGAATTCTTCTACTGGTAAAATTGTCCTCTTTACACGGAAAGTGGAAATTCTACTAGTTTAAATTTTTCTGGCCCATACCGTACAAAAGATCTTTTTAGGTCGAAGTGCCCTTATAAATCGCCTTGGCGAGCCAGAATTAAAAAAAAACATATTGACGGGCTACAGTCCGCTTGGGCGAACTGTTGGAAACCCTATTCTTATTCCCATCCCTCATAAGTGGGCGTGACAAAAGTCTAAGTATGGTTGAATTGTTAAGAACGCTCTACATATTTTGTTATATAACATTTAAAGGATTTTATCAAAAAAAAACGAAGCTTTTGTAAAAAAAACGCTCCCTACCTCAAACTTTGGTTTTTCAATAAAATGTTTTATTTAATTGTGGGCGTGTCAGTGGGCGGGTTTTGAAAATATTAACACATGAGCTTAAAGGGCCCCTAGAGAGTATATATTATAAATTTCAGCTCCCTAGCTCAAACTTTGAATTTTCAAAAAAAAAAAAAAAAAAAAATTGTGGGCGTGTCAGTGGGCGGATTTTAAAAATAACTTTATCCCGAGCAGTTTTAGGAGTCATAGATCATTATATACAAAATTTCAGCTTTCTAGCTCAAAATTCGATTTTTTCCAAAATTTTGTTTTTTTGAGTTTGTGGGCGTGTCTGTGGGCGGATTTCAAAAATTCGTAAACTTGATTATTTCGGGACCCTAGAGAGTATATGGTTAAAATTTCAGCTCTCTAGGTCCAGTTTAAAGGCCTAATTTTTGGCGACAGACAGACGGACATGGCTAGATCGACATTACTATCGATGCTGATCATAAATATAGTAACTTTTAGGGGTCTACGGGCAATATTAAGGTATGTTACAAACTATGCGTCAAAATTAATATACCCTTAGAATAGGGTATAAATACTCCTGTCTGGGTGCATCGGATTGCAGCATGCTTTCGTGGGAAACACCGAATACGAGAAACAACGGGAACTCACATATCCGTCGCTTAAGCATACGACTGCAGGTGGTGCGTATGTTCTTGATATAATAACATTTTTATGTTAGTATGTTCTATTTAGATCTTAAGGCACGAAACGTTCTTATACAATTTTCTTCAGTTAAAATAACGTAAAGACTTTTAACTTATATATCAATGGCAAGGCGACTGCTGTTCTGCACAGAATGGAAGATATGAATTAACTTTGCGAAGAGTAAAACTCTTGTGTTCCACACCCCAGTAAGACTAGGGAATATTGATTTGAGTCGGAATCATAAAAAATACGAATATAAAATTCCAACGGACTCGATATCGAATCGAAGGCTATTGTGAAGTATACATATATATGTGTTCATTTGGACTACAATGTGCGGCTAAATACCCAGTCACAAAAGTTTATGTCTCTCGAACATCTTTTCGACTCCAATTACCTTAGATCCGATGTATATAAATTCAAGTTGACATTAAACGTAGATTTGTACATATAAAGTAAACATTAAAATTTTCATATGAATATATATAATTTGGTATCATAGGGTGGATATTTAGGCTGCTTAACGAAAGGAGGGCATCAGGTGTTAAGTTCCGTATATCATATATGTTGCCATTTAATCTGTGTTGATTGTCTGTGTTGTGAATTGGATACGATGTGGCCCATTGTTTGGTGGGGTTTGCACAGTTACCAGCACTGGATGGTATTACGCCCCATCTAAACTGGGTTTCTGCGTATCGGTCGTGTCCGGTACTGATCCTGTCGAGCTGAATCTACTTAATCAAATTAATAGCTTTTGGGAAGTCCCTCTAGGGCCCAGGCTTTTGCCTACTCCATATTAACATTGAGGCTTGACTAGTGTATAGATGGTTTGCCTGACTTTAAGCGGTACCGCGGTGGGAGATTGGCTCTAAGGCTATTAAATAGAAGCAGGCTGACTAGGTCTTAGTAAGGCTGCAATTAGTTTCATGTTTAGGCTCTAAGCAGCTATTGCAAGATTGTCAACATTTTTGAGCATTTTTTTCGGAATGTCGTAAGTCCCAGTTCTGGCTGCACTCATATAATATCTCATGTCATATGGTATTAATCCTATATACGTCCAATTCTGACACATGATCGTGAACCATATGTATGTGCCTTGTATTAAGGAAAGGGGGGGGGGGGGGGGGGGCTACTGGGAACCCTGTGATTGCCTACTCCGAGGTAGTACACATAGCGATTGCGATATGTTGAGAGTGACTAGTGCAGTTCAGATTTCCCGAATCCAGAATCATGGGTTAGGATCAGGGTAAGGTGATTGATACATTCCAACCTAATGAGATAACCTCATCGAACCTCAGAATGCATTTTATTCTCTTTGCAGGTAATGCCGATTCGGGTAGCTGATACTATCAGAGCATGGTATTAGATACCATGGAGGGGGGATCAGGTTAAATCGACTGCAAAGTATAGTTGTTCGTTGAAAAGTGTGCTTGAGTGGATACATACCACCTGAAACATTTTTGTATCTGGATGCATATGGACACATGTATGATTTTAGCAACGTACCTATTATTGACCATACAGCTAGAAGGGCAAAAGATAAACGTATCATCCTTGAACCATAAAAATCTAGAGATGAAAAAGACTAACCTTAGGTACGAAAACGAACCTGAAAGAGATAAAAACAATGTTGATAGTTGCAATCGTAATTAATATAGGTGCCTAGACTGGGTAGAAGCTACTCCGTAGGTTAAGTTACACTGGCCCTGATATGCGATTTATTTGTTGTCGATGATTGAGCTTAATGAATGAGTTCTCTTCATGAATGCTCGTACTTATAGCTTTTTGCGAACGTCTAACAAACATCATGAGAAGATTCTCAAATTTGCCGTTCGGATTCGGCTTAAAATTGAAGGTCCCTTCAATTTCGCAGAAGCAAATGTTTGGGGAAGTTAGGTTTAAGGCCCTGTATGGGCCCGTTAATGCCCAATATATATTAGTCAGATTAAGTTTTGTATAAATTTTCTTTTTTTTATTTTAACGCTTACTTATTACAAGTAGAGGTTTTCCCCATTGTCTAATGATTGAAAGAAATTTAAAAAAATGTCAGTAATATATATACATATATTGCAAACCTTCCAGGTCTTATACTCTAAATAAAATATTTAATGAAATAGTTTTAAGTTTTTTTAAACTGACACATTTATATTCATATAAGCTGAAGCTGCTTGAAGCCGTAGGTACAGCGTCAGTCACCTAACGGAAGTACGAGCACAAGTCGGCAGACCCAGCCTCTCCCAAAAACGTCCTAGACAACTAAACCTAACTTAATAATTAACTAGAGCAACGCACCACCCTTCCACTCAAACAACAAAATTCGGCGAATTGCTTCACCATATCAATCATATCCTTCTCCACTATTGCGGTAGTAAAACGGAGAACCTCAAGAGCTTTGGCGACGACACGCCAAGCTGCGATAGCAATTGTTCAATACCGGGATACGGTCCCTCCTCTGTACTAGCCTTTTTGCATCACTGGCTATAATCCAGCCCGCCACGTACTCTCTATGTACATTTCATTGGGATAGTAAGCCCCAAGGATCAGAATATTGTCGCTGGCCCATCGCCCTTGCAACGTGACTAAATGAGGAAATCGTCAATCCTAATTAACTGAGTCCCATCGAATAAAGTTGGATACAGGCGTTCGGATCAACTGGAGTGGAACTTGTTGCCCCTATGATTTGGAGAAAACATTCTCCATTCCGCATATTGTACATTTAACGCACTCACAAACGTCACCCACATAACGCTACAGTGCTCAGCATCTTAGATAAAGTATAAGTATTGTCATTAAGCATTCGTTTTAATTTGTTTGCCTCTATATAAACGTAAAACATTTGCATCTGGTTGAGCTGAAATTGCATACGAATTTCAAAATTTAAACAAAATACCCATGTATCTACATGGTTCAAGATACAATAAAGCCCCGTGGCATAGGCATCCCCATAGTTATTACTGAAAAATGTTCCGCCCCCATTCCCGCCAAAGTATTCAACTACCTGCAAGCATTACACAATTTGAAATTTAATTTAAGGGCTCAAAATAAATTTCCATCACTCTAGTTTTTCAATAATAGCAAATCCTATCGCTTAGCGTGCACACAACGTTTTCTATTATTCGTCCTTGCATCGAATGCAACATCAACCAGCATCGGATTTATATTACACTGCTGAGAGTAAATCCGTGGATGAGCGAACGGAAATCACCCACGAAAAAATTCTTCAAACCCAGTTGGCGAAACAAAAAAAAACCGAAGCAACGAGTGAGTAGGTATCTATTACTCGTGCTCTTCCTACTTACAGCACAACTAGCACATCGGTCCGGAAAAATGCGATTCTCCTATTCCGAGGTCATAAATAAAACTTAAGCGATGTTAAAGCCAATAAAAAGTGTCGCTCCCGGCTTAAGCATTTGAGAAAAAGTTACAATCGAAAAATTTGTTCGAATCCCTCTCCGTTCACTCAACTGGCAATCGTCCAGCCCACAAATAGTGAACCGGCGACAGAGCAGAGAATCCTGGAGCTGGGGCCAGAACCAACACAAACCTTCGGGCTTATCGAACGAAAGGGTGATACTTTTTCTCGGCTACAGCCACCTCACTCTCATAGTAGGTACCAATACCACAATGGGTACCCGGGACAGATGATTTATTTCTTTTCCCGTACGCGGTAATAATCCGCCCGAGCTACAAAGTTTTGCATTGGAGAGCCACACCGCATCAGTAATCGCCACTATTTTTGGCTAGATAGGAATGGGATGCTTTTGTTTCCCTGTTGAGCCATAATGTGGATCCTCGATATGTTTTGGAGGTAGTTCGAAAAATGGTGAATGTTAACCGCTAAACCACCATTACTCTTGTCGGTGGCATCCTTTTCCATCGTCGTTGTCGCCGTCGCTGTCGTGGGGGTGAATTTGTCGGTTTTTGTTCCTGTTATCCTTTGCTGATGTCATAATTTTTAAACTAATTTGTATGATAGGACGGGAAAAGCTGGATTTTCTGCGGTTTTTTTTTATTGGTTTTGGCCTGGCAGTGGAACTCTGCCACGCCACAGGGGTTGAAGTTGAATATATAAACTGGCGTTTGCCAAAATATTTGTTAGGGTTGAGAAACTGCTCAGACCATTTCAGGCAAATTGAGAAGGACTGAACTTGACAGTAGACGGGTTAAAATATTATTAAGTTGTCTTCTTTTTTTTTGTGTTGAGTGTTACTATTTAAAAACAAAACACTTGTATCGCGTTCCGCAGGCGTGTAGTTAAAGTGTGCAATGGGGACAACTATACAATGTTCACGTGGTTTTATATTATGGACATGAAAATTGGCTAGCCTTGCTGACCAGAGGTGCAAAAGTGGCTTGGATAGGATTCGAAAAGATAAAACTGTATTCCGTTTAGTTAATCTTTATTAATTCTCTTTCAATAGCTTTGTTCTCTGTTCTTCGGGTATTTCACTTATTTCATACCTCAACTCACTTTTAAATCAATATTTTTAATAAACAATCAAATCTCTTTTTCAGTATTTCCTTCTTTGCTCTTTTACCACTGTTACAACGATTGAAATCGCACAACTTCATCGCTGTTGTCTCGCTTAGACCAATGCTCAAAATGTGATGTCCGCCTTCGTATTCTTAAATAACAGCCAGAGTTCCAATGGCGTACAAATTTGTTTTTAAACGATTTTCGTGTGGTCTTATAAAATTAAGTTTATGTGGGATAGGGTCAATCCAACAAACGACACCTCACAACACGATTTGGCGATGTACATAGCACACATAGACGATGCTAACAATCACACAATGACTTTGCACATAAAAAGTTCAGCAAGTTCGTGCGACGCTAACAGTGTAAGCCCGTTCAACCCTTTAAACGCTTACCAAAGCGGTTGACTTTTCTGCGTACCTATCAAAGAGTTTCAAATTAAAATCAGTGATTTTTAAATAAATAAATTGAATTAATTAATAGTCTTAATATATTAATTCAATATTATAAAAGTTTTTCTGTTTTTATGGGGGATAAGCCCTCGCAGATAAATATATCTACAATTTTGTTCTCCTATCTTCTTTATAGTATACGTTACACAGATCCGAAATTCAACATTTCCCGACGAAATTTCGAAATTTCATTTCATCCGAACAGAGAATATTTCATATGAGAACATTTCATATCACAGCTACGGTCAAAACTTGGTTGTGTGAGTTTTTTTCTTATGCAATCAGAAGGTGGTTGCGCATCAATATTCAATACGCTAATAAAATTTACTTTAAGGTGAATTTAGCGACTTGATTTGAGTTTTTGTCTTAATATATTTGTGGTTCACCTTTGCCTTTATTTGAGTAACTGAGTAACGTGCGATGATATTTACATGACTTGTTCGATTCGTCAACCTTCCAAGTGCAGAGACGAAATTCAACATCATGCTGAAATTCTAGAAAATGTGTGAATGTCGAATTTCGTTTCGGTGGAAACGTACTATTTAGTTAGTCAGTAAAGGGCAAGAGCAAAAGCTGCAGCGCTTATTGATAAATAAGGAGGGCAAAATCAAGTACAATGAAAACTCTTTTGTCCGGAAAGCTCGGGACCGGATGTGTTCCGGACAATCCATTATTCCGGATATTGGAGGTTCAAAGATTTCGAAAATAAATTAGTTTTTTATAAGTACATATGTATGTATTAATGTGTAATTAAATTTAATTCATGTAAATACATTTACTTTAAAGTTTTGTAACTACAACATCTATTATGTTCTTTTTTAAAATGAAATATATATGTATATCCAAAGTTTGTTGTCGCAGTTTCGGTGTTTCTTTTATAAGTTTGTCTTGCAGTCTGAAAGGCTGCATCAGTTCTTTTGGCGCTTTTTCAATTGAGAGTATAGCCTTAGTTATATTAACACCATTAGTTTCAAACTTCGGTTTCTCTGGCGCTTCCACTTTCACCTGTATTTTCTTCAGAATTCGGAACCATTTCCACAGTTTCGGTGTCGTTTAAAGTGCCATATGCAGGAGCCTCTGTCTGAGCCACAGCCAATCCAAGCGTTTAAAGCTTTCGCATCAATTCCTTCAAAAGTTGGACAATCTGCATACAGTGCTGTAGTATAGGTCAGGATTTTGTCAACAACATCCGTTCTTTCATACCCAATCGATTTCTCAGCCTCATTATCATCATCGCTCGGCATTAGACTGTACCATATGTTTTTTAAAACAAAGATGTTACACTGTTCCAAGCGCGAGAAAGGCTCCAAATCGCATTTTTTATCTTGAGCCTTTTGTAAAAATGTTCATAGCTTTGTTCCTCCTCGTGGTTGAGAAAATGACGCACAATTTCTTGGCGGTAAGGAGCCTTTAGACTTCTTATTACTCCCTGGTCAGGAATAACTGAAGTACAGTTGGGAGGGAAATATTTGACCGACACGAAATCTCTATCGCAAAGCTCTTCATCTGGATGTGCTGCAACAAAAGAATGATTTTGCGATTTTTGTGCAATGTCTTCTTGCTTCAGGAATGAAGTTGTTTTCGTACCAATCCAAAAATATGGCTTGTTTAATCCATGCTCATTTGCTGGCCTATACAAAATTAAAAATTAGTTCAAAATACGATTTTATAACTCAATTATGTTTTAGACTTACCTTAGACTTCAGAAGTTCAGTTACATTTTTTAGAGACCTTGGACGGACGCTATTTTCTATCACAAGTAATTTGCACTTATGGGTGTCACCTGCATTTGCGCACAAAAGACCCGTTACTATATCTTTAGATTCCTTTGTGCCACTACGAGAAGCCTCCGAGGTCAAACCTTACGTTTTCTTCGGCAAGACTTTCCAAAAGACCCCAGTTTCGTCGGCGTTATAAACTTTGCCTTCATAAATTCTCGGTTTGTAGATATTGAGCTAAATCATACACGAATAAAACAGCAACTTCGTGGTCTGACGATACACTTTCACCCGATGATTGCAATCCGTGAATTCCATGTCGGTTCTTAAATTTTTGAAGCCAACCCTGAGAATAATTGACTTTAGTTTCAATTTGCATATATTCATATATTCATGGAACCTTTTAACTTTTTCCCAGATATTGGAATACCTTCGCTACGCCTTTGTCGAAACCATTCGTATAGTGCCTCGTCTAACTTGCGAGTCTCAGCTTGTTTCAAAGTCTTACGGCTTCGATTCCTCTTTGTGTAATAAATATCCGCGTAAAACTTTTTAATAGCATCCTTATTTCTTTTTATGTCGTCAATTGTTAGCTCTCCTATTCCATATTTGCTACAAATAAATCGAACACTTGTATCTTTCTCTAAATGTGTTAGAATGTTAGCCTTATCTTTAATTTGAAGAACTTTACCTACGTGCTCGTTTTGTCGACATTATTGATACAAAAATGCTTACTGCAATGAATAATCAAAGAATACGAGTGCTCACACATTCCTGTGCAAATCGCAACATGTTTGAAGATTTACATGTTCTATGTATTTCATCGGCAGGTATACTGCATTTCGGATATTAGAGGGTTCTCCGGATATTAGAGTGTAAATTGAACAGACGTTTTCTTGAAAATAATTCCGAATATTGGAGGTTGCGGTTATTGAAGTTTCGGTTAAAAAAGTTTTTAATGTATATACTACCAAAATGATCACAAAACGTTCAATCCAGTATTGAAAGAAGATACCTAAGAGCCCATCACACGATCAATGTTAATTGGCGAGTATTTTTGAGGTTTTTTTCTTCGCCAAGCGACATTGGTTTAAAATACAGGGTGGTGCACGAATCATGCTACAAAAACAAAACGAAATAACTTTTTAGGGTTCCGTAGCCAATGGCAAAAAACGGAAACCTTATAGATTCGTCATGGCTGTCTGTCTGTCCGGGAATGTCACAGCCACTTTTTTCCGAAACTCTAAGAGCTATACTGTTGAAACTTGGTAAGTAGATGTATTCCGTGAACCGCATTAAGATTTTCACACAAAAATAGAAAAAAAACAATAAATTTTGGGGGAAACTTAGAACTGAAACTCAAAACTTGTGGGGTATCTATGGATAGGTCTTCAAAAATGATATTCAGGTTTATTATACGAGTATCATTTTTTTCTCAACTGAATAGTTTGCGCGAGAGACACTTCCAAATTGGTAAAATGTGTGGCCCCCCCTCTAACTTCTAAAATAAGGGAATAATAAAACTAAAAAAAATATATGATATACATTGCCATGCAGACTTCCACCGAAAATTGCTTTGAACGAGATCTAGTAAGTAGTTTTTTGTTTAATACGTCATAAATCGTAAACCGCAATTTACCTTTCATTCAATCAACTCAAATATAAAAATGATATTAGAAACCTCAATATCATTTTTGAAGACCTATCCATACATACCCCACACGTATGGATTTGATGAGAAAAAAAATGTTGAGTTTCAGTTCTAAATGAGGAACCCCCAAAATTTATTGTTTTTTTTTTTCTATTTTTATGTGAAAATCTTAATGCGGTTCACAGAATACATCTACTTACCAAGTTTCAACAGCATAGCTCTTATACTCGTAGTTTCGGAAAAAAGTGGCTGTGACATTCCCGGACAGACAGACAGACATGACGAATCTATAAGGGTTCCGTTTTTTTGAAATTTGGCTACGGAACCCTAAAAAAACAAAACATTTAATTTCATAAACATAAACCTTATTCGTAAACCGTTCAAAGGTACAACGAACTGCAAGAACTTTTATATGACGTTACTTGCTGCTACGGAACCCTTCATGGGCGAGTCCGACTCGCACTTGGCCGCTTTTTTTCTATGTGAGTAATCGAATTATTTTTTTTTATTTGGCAGGTTACTATTCAGATTTATTAACTTGAATGCTTGGGATACTAAAAAGAGGATTTGGATAGTGCAGTGGTACCATGCTTTGCAGTCCTTTATTTCCGTCCAAAGGGAATTTGGGCTGGAGTTTGGCGCGACTCCCACATATATGTAGATATACCATTATGAGGCTGGTTAACATGTTTGTCGAATCTGGAAGCATCGTACGAAGACCGTACCATCGATATCCATATGTTCGGGTTCAAGACACAATCGCGGCTGTAGCATTGTCAGTTTAGGTAAATCCAAGTGTTTCGATTCGAAACTTATCAGCGCAAATTGGAGTTAGCAGACGGTCTTTACAACGGATAATTCATGATGACTTAAAATTGATTCCGTACAAAGTATTGCAAGCAATTAAACCCTCTGGATTTGCCTATTCGACTGGAATTTTACCAAAAAATTGCTTGATAAATTGCTTGTCTATGTCTGATGAGGCCCATTTTGATCTAAACGGCAATGTAAATAAAATTGCCATATATGGAGTGAATCTAATCCAGAAATACTCCATGAGACGGTACTGCACGCAGAACGAGTCACTATGTGGTGCGCAGTTTCATCAAGTTGCATTGTGGGGCCATGCTTCTTTGAAGAAAACGGTGTAACAGTAACTGTCAATGGGGACCGTTATTTAAAGATGTTGAAGGAATTTGTTTACCCAGAACTGTGTCGAAGAAGTATCCGTTTCAACAACATTTGAAACAAACAAATTCATTTCCAGAAACTCAAATTTCCGCTGGCCAACAAGGTTAGTCGCGCCAAACTGACTGCAAAACGCTTTTTTGTATGGGGTTATGTCAAGCAAGAGGTGTACAAAACGAAACCAAGGAATTTGGCTGAATTGAAGCAGTCCATTAAAACAATAATTGAGACGATCCCGAATTCAATCCTTCAGGCCGCAATGAATAATTTTCTGATCAGGTGTCGCATATGCTTGGATGAGCATGGAGGTCATTTACGGACTTTCTTGTTAGACTTATTTGAGTTAATAATTTTCAATAATCAATCAGCGTCCTTTACATTTTACAAGAATTTTTTGATTTTAGGCTAACAGTTTTTTTATGTTTGCCTTTATTGCATTTTTATTGCAAACATACCACAAAAGTATCCTCGATAGATAATTCGTGCTATTGGCTTTGCACATCCAAACAATTAAGTGAAAAAAACTTGTATACCCTTTTTTAGAACCCGAATTTGTCATAAATACGAACAAGTTAAGAAGATTAAAATGGAATTCATCTCATTGAGCAAGGCTTTAGTTTGCTTCATTAACAGAATATTGCAGTGTATCCTCTTACGATTCGTAACGACCCTAAGTCATCCACCATTCAAATAGCTTCATCTCGTTCTGTTTGCATTAGAAAAAAAAACATTTCCACTACTTCCAGTTAAATAGAAAATCCCGATTAATCTGCAATGCATATATATCACCAGCATTCAAAGAGTTTGTTTATTTTTACCCAACGAGGTGTATGAATGAAACTCTACCGAACTTCCACAATCAAAAAGTTGTTCAACCATAACCAACTTCATCTATGAATAAAATTTACATTTCGCAGAGTAATTCACTAGTGGCAGAATGCACATGTGTATATGTGCTTTATGCAAATCGAGGTCATTTTTTGATTTATGCTTCTAATTAACTAAACTACTACTACGACAGCGACAACGACAACGATAACGACGAAAGGACCCTCCTCATTGATACTACGACAAATTCAAACGTTTTTTCCTGTTACTACTTCACATCACACAGCTAAAATCAGTAAATGCTTGTACAAATTATCGCAGAGCTGTGGAAATTCAAAGCGAAATCCATTTGAAATGTGTTCGCTTTGAGTGAAGAAAACCCGGAAATTTCTTTGCCTTGCTAGCTTAATTTTGTTGTATCATTTAAAATGAAAAATACTTCACACTAACTTCAGAAGATATTCTATTAGGTCTGGGAAATTTGTCAAGAACTCGCTATTGACTCCTCCGGGATGAAAGCTTTCATTTCGATCGGTGTCGGTGGCGGTATAATAATGGTTCTGGCTTTCAATAAAATTGTGTCCCCAAGCTTGCTTTTAACTGCAAATTTTAATTGGGGTTTTGAGTTTCATTTTCTGCACAAATAGGCAAGATGACAAAAGAAGTTCGGCGGAACCTAGTTGAAATGGGAGGTGTGTGCGGGAGCGCCCTCTGCGGAATGTTGAATTTCAACAGTACCAATAACACATTCAGCCGGACCGGGTGGCAGGGGAAGGAAAGTACTACATAGTTCCGCCCATTGTTGGTTACACACTCTATTGAGGATGGAATTCCAATGGTTTGATGTACTTAATGGAGGTATCGCATGTGAATAGATAGTTTCATCGCTTCAGAATGTCTTCATTGTTATGAGTTTTATGTAATAAAGAACTTGAACGTTGTGGCAGCGGTTGAGGGTTTCATCCGAATAGTGGGCTCCTTTTTCTATTTCCTACACTGAGGTCTTTTGTGTGGAAATTAATGTGCCATATGTGGATTAGAAAGGATATCATAACTTTCGGTACATACACGAACAAGCACCCTTTATGTGTGTACACACTTGAAATGTGAGATTTTCGCATAATTGAACTTTTTTTTTTTTTTTAATTTTGAGATGGGGCGAATTTTGCACAAATAATTATATGTGTGTTTACGATTTTAAGTGTCTGATTTAGTCAGGAAAATGATTTAAAAATTTCAATCCCGGTATTCCAGGATTTTATAAAAATTAAAAAATATTTTAAAGCATAGAGCGATTTTTTTTTCTTATTTTGAAGAGAGACGAAAATACACTGGTTTCAGCTTTCCCAAAATTTGGGAATTAAAACCTGTTTCACTGTTGATATTTTTTCTTATTTAATGCATACGCAAAGATCATAATTATATAAAATAATATTATTTTTCAAAAAACTGCTCTCATATTATTTTTAACAAAGATCTCTGCTGTTAGGACAACACTGCCCTGCAGCAATCCCAAGCTACCTAAACTCTTAAATTCTTAACCGAATGCATGTCCACATTCCTGGACCGCTTATTCGATGTTGCGGTCCATTCATCAGAGGTTGAATTGAATCTTTCACCAGTTTGCTTCAATTCTTATACTTCTGCTTTAATACGATTCCTTATTTTGTTGCGGGTGGCAATGGTGCAATAGTAGTGTATTTGCTTACTGAATGGAAGGTCGTGCGTTCGAATCCCGACCAAGTCCATTACTTTATATCGAATATATGAAATCATAATCTCCCTAAGCAACTTAGACACCACCCACGGAGAAAAACCCTACAACTGCATCCAAACACTTCTTTCCTATCTCTCTATTCTTTCTAATAGTAAGTAGCACCGAAAAGCATGCAATGAAATACGATCTAACAACAGAAAAAAACCCTTTAGCGCAAGCAAATTATAAAAAAAAAAAAAATCTTATACTTCTGCTTTAATATGATTCCTTATTTTGTTGCTACTGTTCATCACCCGTCTTATGATATTTATTTGAAAGATCTGTATATATATGTAGATATACAATAAGTTCTCGCTAACCATCCGATGTCAAAAAAATAAAAGTTGGAAAGGGCAAGCAATCACCGTCATTAGGGCCGAGATCATAAAGCGTGTCGTCGCCCGTTTAAAAATATTCAGACAATTTTCGTTTTGTTTGGTGATTTAAGTTCCTTTGGTACTGTCTCCTTGATGATGATTGCAGCTCCGTTATCACTTTTCATACCCTACTCTAAGGGTATATTACTTTCGGGTCATAGTTTGTAAAATACCTTTATATTGCCCGCAAGCCCCTAAAAGTTACTATATTCATGAATAGCATCGGTAGAAATTTCGATTTAGCCATGTCCGTCCCTCCTTCGGCAAAAATTAGGCCTTAAAACTCGATCTAGAAAGCTTATTTTAGCACTTGGTCTTACTGCACTTTGGGTAAATGAATTCGTATGGACTTATTTCACTTTGAGAACGCGAACAAAGGCCATATATTGAAATATGGCCTAATTTCACTACTGCAAAGTGAAATAAGGCCATATTTTCAAATATGACCTTATTTCGTTTGGCGTTATTTCACGGCACCGCTAATGAGTAGTAAGCCGAGGAAATTATGTACACATGTTTCAATCTACTGAAGCAAATATGTCCCATTTTCGTCCCGCTTCCTTTACAACCGATTTCGAACAGAGCCTTCGAAACGGAATTCAATAAACCTTCCCTGCTGCTGCGATTAGAGATCTCTCCGAAAATTTGGAAATTGTGTCCCGATGGTGTGGGACATAAGTCCCAAATCAATTTTTTGGTGGGACATAAGTCCCAAAAAAAAAAGTTGGGACTTATGTCCCTGCGCCAAATATTCACTTTTAAGAATTTTTAAAATCCGCCGACTAAATCGAAAAGTCAAAGTTTGAGCTAGGAAGCTGAAATTTATAATAAAATGTTTTTCAACAGGTAGAGCGACAGGGACAGCAAACGACGCCGAATTTCTTGCCGCTCTTTTGACATTTCTCTTCAGTAAGGTTTGCCATTTCATAATGGAAAGATATACGAGCAAACAACGAGTCGAAATTATAAAAAAATTACTACCGAAATTCGAAGTCAGTGGCCTCAACGTTAAGAGCGCTAAGTCCAATTAATGGTCGTCATAATCGTCCTAGCAGATCAACAATTGAGCGTCTAGTGGAAAAATTTGAATCCACAAGCACAGTACAAAATGTTCCAGTGCCAGTGAGACAAAGAAGTGCCCGTAGTGTCGAGAATATTGCTGCCGCTCAGGCTTCAGTTGATGAAAGCCCAAATGTGTCTCTCACAGGTCGTTCTCAAGCGTTGGGCATCTCTGTGACGTCGTTGTGGCGAATTTGTTGGCTACCGTTCAATGATAACCGAATATTTTTGGCCCCAATTGGATGATATGGACTTGGAGGACATGTGGTTCCAACAGGACGGCGCCACAAGCCACACAGCGAATGCCACAATCAATTTATTGGAAACCAAGTTTGGAAACGGTGTTATCTCACGAAATGGTCCAGTCGCTTGGCTCGCCCTGGGTTCAGCGTCTGGACTTCTGCAAGCGTGCCCGTGGTGGCCATGCAAAAGAAATCGAATTCCATACAAAATGGCATCGAACGTACGAGTACTTTCACAGGAATAAAGAATTTCATTGATATCCAAAACCGTTTTTGATTTATTTAAACTTTTGTAGCGCTCTTATTGAAAAACCCTTTATAACTAGCTGCACCCGCCTGGCTTTACCCTTGCCCGAGAATTCTATTGGCCAATATGTTCGAGTAGACTTCCTTATTATTGTCTATATATTTTTTTTTTTTTTTTTTTTTTTTTATAATAAGCGCGCACTAAAGGGATTGGTTGGGACCCTTATAATGTATTAGCTACACAGCGCGGGCGTTAAGGAAATTAGGGTGAGAAGAAAAGGAGAGATGCCGATGCACATTGGTTTTGAATGTCTGTAGGTTATAATGTGTAGGAAAAATGGAGCGGGGAAGAGCATTCCACATTCGTGTTGTACGGCTGAGGAAATATTCTTTGAACTTCACTGTACGTCCGAACACAGGCTTGAGGGTGAACTGATGAGCATTCCTTGCATGGCGGGTATTGCGGTTGAAATGTTCAAGGGGAGGAATGCAACTGGCTATTTCGTTTGAGCACTTATGGTGGAAATAACGATAAAATAACGACAGGCAGGAGACATTACGACGATGACTAAGAGAGTCAATCGATCTCGCGATGTCTCGGTCGCCAATGAGTTTTATCGCGCGTTTTTGGATCCTGTCAAGTAGCTCCAAATAAGTTATTGGTGCCCCGGACCAGATATGAGCGTTGTACTCGAGTTTCGGACGAATAAACGCCTTATAAATTGTAGCCAGATCAGAAGGGGTGAAATATTTCTTACAACGCTTAAGGAAGCCTAGACATTTCGCGGCGTTCTTGGCGACATCGAATATGTGGTCATTCCAACGAAGGTTGTCATTAACACACATACCGAGAATGGAAAGTCTTTCGGTTTCAGCGATGCAAGTGCCATTCATAGATAATGGCAGTGTGTGTGGGTTTTGCTTTAATGACAGGAGACAGCATTGAGTTTTGGAAGCATTAAATTCCACTCTATTGGTTTTACCCCACTGAGTTATGCTGTTAAGATCGGAATTTAATGAGCTTAACATACGTTGCCGTTCCAGTTCCACACCCGAAGATGAGGGGCGTGACCCAAGAAACGAATATGAGAAGGTGAGGGTACTGTCATCAGCAATGGAATGGATTGGATTAGAAGTAACAGACAGGAGATCATTTATAAAAATGAGAAAGAGAGTCGGGGATAGAACAGAGCCTTGGAGGACACCAGCATTTATTTGGTGAGTTGCAGACTTGAAACCGTCCAAAACAATTTGAATTGAACGGTCCGAAAGGTAATTTCTAATCCATTGAAGAATAGTATCATCGATTCCAAATGCACGCATTTTCGACAAGAGAGCTTGATGCCAAACTCTGTCAAATGCCTTTGAAATATCAAGCGCAACGATCTTACTTTCACCACCTTGATGAAGAGATTGGTTCCACTTTTTGGTTAGATATGTCATCAAATCACCAGTGGACCTGTTGCTACGAAAACCATACTGCCGGTCATTAAGAAGTTTTCGCGATTCAAGATATTTCATTAACTGGCGGTTTATCAGCGTTTCCATGACCTTAGAAAGAAGGGACGTAAGTGCAATTGGTCGGTAGGAGGAGGGAGAAGAAGATTCGCCTTTTTTTGGTACAGGCTGGACAAATGCTGTTTTCCATCTTCCCGGAAAGAGTCCTGAAGAATAGGACAGATGGAAAAGCTTACGCAATGGTTTTGCCAGCGAAGAAGAACACCTCTTCAGAACGATAGGGGAAATACCATCTGGACCAGCGGATTTGTGAACGTCAAGATCTTGAAGTACTCTAGCCACTGTACGAGTGCGAAAGTGGATTTGTCCCATGGAGAATTCTACGCGCTCGAGTACAGGGGGAGACAAAGCACAATCTGGGAGCGTTGAGCTGACTGCAAAGTGAGCAGCAAGCAGATTGGCCTTATCTATATGTTGACGTATGTTGCTGCGCCTAACAAAAGAAGACCGATTTTGGCAAAACTTCACAGAAACACTCTCAGGCCAATACCGAAGATTGCCTGATTTGAGCTCAACCGGTGAAAGGGACTGCACGTTTTTCTCCGCATGGCTTAGGCCGCTCACACACCTTCGTTGTTCCGCTTAGGGTAGGTACTTGTTGTCTGGCAGGCGCCTATGTCAGCTTACTTGTGCGAATCAAACAAAAAAGCGAAAGTAAAAAACTTCGATAGAATCACTTTTCTTTCACTTTCACACCGATTGTTATCAATGTGGGAAAAGCAACTTTCCGATGCCCGATTCACAAACAAAAATGTAAAAAAATTCAATAAGAGTTATTTGAATACAACTTTGAACAAACGATATCTCAAGAATGAAAGTGCGCACAAACACCACTATAGGATTGAAACGTTCGTGTGGTCTCCCTATTTCATATGGTTCGGATAACAAAATAGGTGCGGTCTCTGTATCTGCATTTTTACACGCATACGCACATTTGCATGTGTACTGACTCAAATGCCCATAATTCACACACCGATGCAGATACAGATATCGCACATAGAAAACATCATTTGTACAGACGTCACCTTTCATGGAAAAAATTTTCATTATAATCGGATAACGCGTTTGGCCAAACACCGGCAACAAACTCAAATATGGATTGATTTTTATATATATAGATTTAAATTGTGAACGTGTTAGTGGGCGGATTTTCAAAATCTTTACACATAAGCATTAAGGGTCCCTAGATATGAAATATTCCCAGTTTCAGACTTCTAGCTCGAATTCAATTTTTTCGATAGTTATGATTTTTCAGATTGTGGGTGTAGCGGGCGGATTTTAAAAATATATTATTTCGGTCCCCCATGGTATTATGTTAAAATTTCAACTTTTTAGTTCGAGTTTTAATAATTTTTGCCGACGGACGGACGAACATGGCTAGATTGAGTACTTTGCGACAACGTCAGTGCAAATGAAAAAAAAACTTGCAGCAGAATGAAATGAAGGAAAACAATGGCGAATTTGTATGGTGGGCGACTAGTTTTGCGCGAACATTTCGTAAAAAGTTTATAATAAAGTGAACTTCAACAAAAAAAAGTTCCACAATTCAGAAACACTATTTTTGAATACTAAAGTATAGAAGGATTGTGTAAAAATAAAAGTAAAACCGTGAGAATCGCGTTGTTGTTGCAGAAAAATATTTTTCTTTGGAAACAAATTAAGCTGAACAATTTTCTATTCATACATTTTATACTTATTAATACAAACGAAGAACAACAATAAATTATTCACAAAATTGTACAAAAAAACTGAAAATGTCTGTAACTTGTTGCATCAAGAGCTGCAAAAGGATTTTTGGTCAACATGTTCTCTGTTTTTATTGCATTTTTTTGTTTTAACGTACTTTCTAAGGTTTTTTTTCTATAATTTGGTAGTTTACTCTTAAATAGCTTCTATTTTCACTTAAATATACACTTTAATAACAATCACAATGATTTTTCCATACGATTTGTGCATATTTCAAAAATTTTATCATTCAATTTGTTCTGACGTTTAAGAAAGGGATGCGGCATTTTAGAAGGAGATAGCTTCGTGAAGTGGTCTATCGAAATTACTATCGATGCGCCCATCAAATATCGCTTGTCGTAAAAGCCGACCATGGGGGGAAATCACATCTAGGCAATTTTAACATCCAGGTGAGCCTAGCAACACATTTAACATTATAAAGCTGTCCCACAAGTGTATATGCGAATCCGTGGGTTAACACGACTGGAGATGATCGGTGTAGTAAAAAGTCGATCAAACAATAAATCAATAAAAGGAGCGTGTACGTGTCGTAATCATAGAAAAGAGGCAGGTCTAATAACTCCAATTGCAACAACACCTAACACCAGCATTTGTTCGACCTCAGTGATAAACTGATCTGAAACTAGGAAATATGCCGACGTCGATTGAGGTCGAAACCTCACAAGAGGAACAGTAGGGATGCAGTAAAGTATGAGGGTTATGATTCCATAATCCTTGTCATAACCTCACCGTAAAGGAAGAAGAAGAAGACAATCAATGCTGAAAACGAATATGGTAACTTTTAGGGATCTACGGGCAATATAAAGACGAATAGGGTATAAAAAGATATCATAATACGATAGTTGCGAGAATTATTTTCAGATAGACGCCGTCATACAAATCTCGAAACTAAATCAATGCTTGAGAAAAGAACAACTACATCCAAATCGGTTACCGCGGCAAACAGGTACCTAGAAAGCAGGCTCACCCGACCCGACATCGATTTGATTGAATGGAAAGAGCACGAAGCACGTACCAAATGAAAATGGTTGGTATCCCATATTCAACACATATATTAATAAATTTAACTCAATTGTTTTGCGATCTGCTGCGAAGGAGAAAATGTTTGTTGCTGTAAGATATTCAAATCGATGTCAGCAAAAAATGGTTTTAGATATGAATATTTTAATGATTAGGTCATAGCAATCCCGGAATTTTAGTGACCAGAAAATGATCGGGAATCGGGTTCCCTGGATTGCAATCTGTAATTGAACTACTACATAGTTCAAATCACATTATAAAATTTAAACATTTTTAACTGCCCCACCCCAAAGTTGCCTTTCGGAATTGGCTTCAAATTGAAGGCCAAATATATAATTGTGGACTTGCAAATTTTTGTTTGCTATGTTTTAGGGCCTGTATTTTATTTATTTGTGGCTGCGCGTAATTGAAATGGAAATATTCGAATTTGATTGTGGTGTTAAAGTTACTCCATGTATGTTTAACGGGTATTTAACTTCTCGACGCATTTTTGGAAGAGATATTTTATATCCTCGCAACGGTGAATGTGTCGCAGTCTATAAGCCCATGACGCAGTAAATTATTTGTGACGTAATTCTTGTCAGAAAATTTATTATGTAATTTGTATTGTTAATTAGCAATATTTAAAAGAATTGTGGTACTTCCAGAAATTGCATTGTTGCAGTGTGTTATTTCCTTTTTTTGTAAGAAAGGTGGACACTGCAGCGCCCTCCAAAACAGACCACTGTTCGTAAAAGGGAGAAATCAATTCAATGCAATTTTAACATTAAGCCACCTTTGTCACTAACTCATATTACAGATGATACCGTGCGGCTGTGCATTTGATCAAGGAAAATGTTAGAAAATGAGCATGTCCGTCCGTCCGTCCGTCCGTCCATCCGTCTGTCGGCAAAAATTAGGCCTTTAACCTGGACCTAGAGAGCTGAAATTTTAACCATATACTCTCTAGGGTCCCGAAATAATCAAGTTTACGAATTTTTGAAATCCGCCCACAGACACGCCCACAAACTCAAAAAAAACAAAATTTTGGAAAAAAATCGAATTTTGAGGTAGAAAGCTGACATTTTTTATATATGATCTATGACTCCTAAAACTGCTCGGGATAAAAACTTTTCAAAATCCGCCCACTGACACGCCCACAAATAAATAAAACAATTTTTTTTGAAAATCCAAAGTTTGAGCTAGGGAGCTGAAATTTATAATATATACTCTCTATGGGCCCTTTATATGGGTGGCGACGGTGTAGAGGTTAGTGTGTTTTCTTGTGACCCGTGCGGTGCAGGTTCAATCCCCATGGGGAACAACAACATACGCCACCCAATCACATGCCTCTACACCAAAAAGGAGGATTTCTGCCTGGTGGTACAATGGAACGTTATCGAGTCTGAGTGCTCTGGGATTTGGATTTCCTTTTTATATAAACAAATAAAAAAACAAAAAACATGGGCCCTTTATGCTCATGTGTAAATATTTTCAAAATCCGCCCACTGACACGCCCACCATTTTTTTTTTTTTTTTTTTTAAATTCAAAGTTTGAGCTAGGGAGCTTAAATTTATAATATTTATTATATACTCTCTAGGGGCCCTTTATTCTCATGTGTTAATTTTTTTTAAATCCGCCTACTGACACGCCCACAGTTAAATAAAACTATTTTATTGAAACACCCAAGTTTGAGCTAGAGAGCGTTTTTTTTGATAAAATCCTTCAAATGTTATATAACAAAATATGTAGAGCGTTCTTAACAATTCAACCATACTTAGACTTTTGTCGCGCCCAATTATGAGGGATAGGAATAAGAATAGGGTATCCAACAGTTCGCCCAAGCGGACTGTAGCCCGTCCCTATGTTTTTCATTCTATTTGATAAAATTCTGATTCTAAATATTCATTCGTTCAAAATTCCGACAGTTTGTAAAAATATGTAATTAAATAAATTTAAAATATTCCTTTGTGTGTATGTATGTGTTTTTTTTAGTAAAACAATATTATTACAGAACTTAAGCTAAATACTTTTAAGTTTTTCCTTTTATTTTTACAAAGTTTATTTTAGTGAAAAAAAAAATTTAACTTATTAACGGAGTTTACGAAATATTTTGCTTAGATGAAAAATATGAACTTAGCCATAAAGAAGTACACATTCAAATTCAACCTGCAATAGGATCTGGGGTAGGTTTATAAGGCAAAAACGTTTAAACTTTTTCGTGTGCACGAACGATTTGCATTCCTGATTTACTGAAATGCTAAATCGTGTTTCGTGTCGCTTTTTTTACTCCACCCCTGTTCTGTTTTTCAACATTCTTTTGATTTTCTTGTTTTCCAAAGTATCTTTTTAGTTTGTTTTTTCTTTTTTATTCTTTCCGTATTCTCTTGCTTTTCCCATTTCCCCTTAAGAGCAGGCAGATATTCTACTATTTGGACGTTTTCTGACGCAGAGATCCAAATATTATCCTGTCTTTTGCTCTGAAGCCTTCGTTTTTGTGTTTTTTCGGTGAGTTCGACCATTTGTTTTGCGGTAAACAAAACAAATAAATTGTAAGCAGGGTGTTTGGAATTGAAATGTCAATACATTACGAAATGTTTCTTGGATATAATCTAAGAAAAAAGTTGTTCCACAGCAAGGGGATAACTCCAATGCGGACTTCATTTAACGACATTCAAGAAAATTATTCAATATAATGGTTTTAATGGAGTACCACCTTGTAATGTTGACTTCATGTGTGTACTTGGTGTGATGTTTGATCAAAAATTAAACTTCGTGTTGCACATCAATACAATTGCAAATAAAGCAAACTTTTTTTTTTTTATTTATTACAAGAGTTATACGTTTCATTTATTTATTTATTTCATCAATGGATTAAATCTGCTGACTACATTAACAATTTATATTATATACAATACTTTTAATAATTACTTAAATAATGGCAATTTTCTGTTACTTGCATACATACAAAAAAAATTACAGACGAAGACTTAATAGCTGTAAGACTTCTCGTTTAAATTTATCTCTATTCGTTACCATGTCGACTTCATTGCAAACGATGTTGTACATTGTTAAAGACCGCGAGATGGGCTCATTTAGACCATAGTTAGTTCTATGACTAGGTATATAAAATAGTACATTTCTGTTTCGAAGTAGTCTTTCCGGAACATAGAACGTAACCAAACACAATAAATCGATGGAATCTATTTTATTGGAAAGAATATCTAAAATAAAAATTATACTTTGTGCGTTTCTTCTAACTTCAAGCGCTTTTAAATCAATTAGAGCACATCTTGAAGAATAGTTCGGCATATCACCAGTCCAATTCAAACATCGAAATGCGAATCTTGTAAATTTTCTCTGAATTTGTTCAATTCTTTGGATCCCATTAGCGTAAAATGGGCACCAAACTACAGAACAGTATTCAAGATAAGGAAGTACTAAAGAATTGTATAAGGTTTTAAGTGTGTAAGCATCTTTGAAGTCTTTTGAGTTTCGTTTTAGAAAACCAAGCATTGAATTACCTTTAGATGTAACGAAATCGATATGCTGCCGGAAATCCAACTTCGAATCCACAAGCACACCAAGATCCTTCACCTGTTTAACTCTTAATAGTGGGCCTTTATTGAATTTATATGCATAATTGATAGCGTTCAGTGATCTAGTTGCACTAAGAATCCTACATTTAGAAAAATTCAATTCTAGGTGATTATACTTACACCAGCCTAGAAAAAGATCTATCTCCATTTGAAAAATGGAACAATCATTTATCGATCGGATAGATATATAACATTTTAACATCGTCGGCAAACATTAGACAAATCGACTTGCGAAATGTCAATGGCAAATCATTAATAAAAAGAAGGAAGAGCAATGGACATAGATGACTTCCCTGAGGAAGACCTGAGTCACCTTTAATTGGTACATATAGAGTAAAGCCCACCTATATCGACAATTTGTTTTCTATTAGATAGGTAGGACTCTAGCCATATAAGAAAACGACTATCACAACCTAGCATCTTCAGCTTATGAAGTAGTAAACCGTGATGGACTCGGTCAAATGCTTTAATAAAATTTGTGTAGAGTACATCAACTTGGTACCCCTTTTCCATTTCATTCAAGCAAAAATTAGTGAAAATACAGAGATTTGTAGCCGTTGAGCGACCTTTTATGAAGCCGTGTTGTCCCTGTGATAAAAGTTGTTTCACAGAGTAGTAGAACTTATCAGTTATATTTTTTTCCAAAAGTTTTGGTATAGCCGAAATCTTCGAAATGGGTCTATAATTTTTGATTAACTGCTTCGACCCACTTTTATAAATAGGATTATTAAATGATACTTTCCATTCATCTAGAAACTCTCCTGACCAAAGAGATTTATTGTAGAGGAAAGTGAGAGGAAAACAAATAGATGAGGAATATCTTGATAAGAGAAGGGGCGGAATTCTATCATAGCCTACTTTTTTAGAAACATCTATTTTACATAAGACATCTAAAACTTCATCTTCAGATAACTGCGGAAGCATATAATTAATATTAGGTTCAAAATTTGAATACATTGATCTTAGATCTCCGATTGAGTCTGTATTATATGATGATTTAAAAAATTGTGCGAAAAGATGACAAGAAGACTGTAAATCATTAGATTTTTCATCTTCATATTCCATTGACTGTGGGAACTGTGACACATTGATGCGCTTCGAATTAATAAAAATCCAGAAAGATTTGCTATTTGCCTTTATGTTTGACTCAGTTATATTGCTTATATAAAAAGCAATTAAGAAAATCAAATTCTCTTCTGAGTTGAAGGAACCGAGTTCTATCTTCATTTAGCCCCGTAAATTTAAAACGCTTGAAGGCTTTGTTTTTGGCATTTTCTAATTTTTTTAATCTGCTATTATGCCATGGTAGCTTAAATGTTCTCTTATTTTTAGAAATTGGGACGAATAGTTCTATACCTTCGAAAAGAATACTTTTAAACCTTGTGTACATATCTGTAATTGATTTTGAAATATATTTTTCCAATCAAATGTATTATAAAAGTTATTTAATGCAATGAAGCGACCTTCTCAAAGTTAAATTTTTATTTTTTTTCAATAGGTGAAATATTTGCATACTCTTCAAGATTTACCTCAAATGCAATATGGTGAATAGATTTATTTACCAATGGAAATTGAAAAGTTTCTATATGATGTTTTAAATCATTATTAATAAAAACCAGATCAAGAATTCTGCCCAGATAGTTGTTAATATTATTAATTTGAAAGAGTTCAAGAGCAACTAATGAATCGACAACTAAACTTTCAATTTCACTATTTGCGTTAAATGGAACTAACTTTTGTTCGTTTTCTATAAAAAAAACCAGTCGATCTCACCAAGATTGAAGTCGCCTAGTATACAAGGATACTGTTCAGTTGTCAGTTCATTGACTATAGAAATGATATTTGAAATGTGAACAATATATACCGACTTGGCGAGTATCAATCGTATCGTTGCTATAATTTTATAAATAAACTTATTGATGGAAATAAAAAATTCATTGCGCCTTTGGTCTTTTATTAACTCCAAAGGTTCGTCGCGAAATCTAAGGAAAATACCAAATACAGTTTTTTTTATTTTTTATTCTCGTACCAATTAGGAACGTTACTCTGTTGTTAATACTTTATTTAATATTGACAACGGATGTGTTTTGCATTAACTAAATTGTATTTATATATTCACTATGTACCTACCTCTTGAAATTGTTTATATTAAAATAAAGTTATTTTTTTATTTAATCATATTTTATATATTTATTATTTTTTTTTTTCATCTATCAGGTAGAACAGCTTTAAAGATTGCGCATATACAAAATAATAAAGGTACATACAGTAAATATAAAAATACAAAATTAAAGTTAATGAAATAATAAGTTGGCGTTAATTACAAAAAAAAATAAGCTAAAACAGTAAGACCGTTGCTTTAAAAGTAATCCCGATTCGAGGTTAAATCCAGGCAATTATCATCTGAATTTAATAAAAAGATGGATCGATTAATCTGTTCAGACAAACCATAATTTGTTCTATGCGCCGGCGCGGCGGTAAAAACAAATGCCTGTCTCTTAGAACTCTTAGTCCATATTAGAGACTAAAAAGAAGTTCGCTACAATTAATTCTATTTTAGACAATATCCTTCAGGAACACCAAAGACTGCATACCTCTCTTAACTAACACAATATTTAGGCCTAATAATAAGCAGCGACTATTAAAAATGGAAGCTCAGAGTCCCTATTAAATCTTCTCCAGAGCAAGGTGTGTGGAGCGTTTTTGAACCCGTTCTAAGAAGAATGAACCCCATAATAAGGATGAAAAATTCAGGTCTATCAATAAGCAGCTACTATTAAAAGATGGAAGCTGAGAGTCCCTATTAAATCTCCTCAGACCAAGGTGGATGGAGCATTTATGAGCCCGTTCTACTCGAGAAGAATGAACCGCATAATAAGGATCCCAAATTACACAACAATACTTCAATCTGGATCTAATTAAAGAGTTCGAATGGATACGAAAATTTTCAAAATTCATTTTAATAAAAGTAAGTAGAGAAAAAGATTTAGGAGCAATGTAATCGATATGCAAATTGAAGCTTAATACTTCTAGCCATATAGGATTGAAGCAAGGGTCTGTGAAGTTGAGCAATCGTGCAAACTTTACATTTCGGCAAACTAAGGTCCAAATCATTTTCGGAGCACCATTTTAAAAATAGGTTCATTTCATGTTGGAATATTAAACAGTACGAGAAGATGGAGACTTTTAAAATTATCTGCAAATAATAGATAGAATAGGCGATAAATGAGCAATCTTCCAACCGTTTAAACGTCAGATATAGAGAAGACGAATAGTTCTTCAAGAGAACGGGATGAACTAAATAGGGCACCAACGACCATACCACGTCGAGTTAATCGGTTCTCGTCAGATCAGCAAAATTAAACGACGTTAGGCGCGGTTAGAACGTAGATGGTGGACCGTTTGAGAACAACCGCGTGTCGTTGGCCAGTCCCATCTACAGAGTTGAGGTAGATAATTATACGTGGTATCACAATGGACCTAAATTGGTGTAAGTGCCGACAACCACCTAAACCTAACCTAACCTAACCTAAGTCGGGTACATCACCTTTGTTAGTATCAATACTATTAAGGGCAAGAAGAAGATCGCCATCATAGAGCTATAAGTTGCCAATATCAATTACAGTACTAATATGGCTAAAACAAAAATTATCTCCATTGTTAACAGGTAGAAAGTTAGAAGCTAAGAATTTGGGAAAAAGTTCGTTTGTCGATTTGTAGCCATTCAATACCATGCTATGGGAAAATAAATTCTTTTGGGAAACCAGACGATTTTCGTTCGAATTATAATGGATCTAAAAGCACCTACAATTTGCTCTGATTCGAGATTCAACAGACGAAATATAGCTTCGATAGAGAAATCTTTGCAAAAACCGGAATTCCTTGTCCCTACCAGGCGAAGAGCCAGATCTTTTCATCTCTTACAAAAAAATAGTTTTTAAATTCTTTAAGTGACTAAGTACAGCATTGAACTATGGGACCGATTTATATTTATAAATCTCAAACGCGTGTAACAAAATAAGTTTAAATGTGTTATACACGTCACAAAGATTTAACCCCAAAATTCGAATATGCCAATCAATTGTAAATATTATTTAAGCCTTCGTTATTAGCTTTTTTTAAATTAAAGCAAGCAATTAAAAAAAAACAATCATTCTCGCATTTAACGTTATAAAACATATAGGCTTCAAATTATCTTTTAAGTAAAATTTGTTATTTAGTTCGATAAAAATAAATAAATTATGAGTATAAGCTCAACGACACGCTATATTCCACCCGGGTTAGAGAAACATACCCGTATGCACTTGCAGGTAGGGAAGCTACCGATTCCCAAAAAAAAGTCTAAGCATAAACTCAGTATTGAAAATTATACCAAAATTAACTTCTATCTTCAGGCTATCGGAGAGTATTGCTCTGGAATGTTATATCCGTTTAGTCATAAAAACCAAACGCCATTTTAAACATTTAATTTCCTTTTCAATTATAAACGGAAACCAGCTCACCATAGAACATTGACCGCAATAAAAACGCAAATCTCTCATGCAATTCATCCGTTCACTTGCTGAATAGTCTAGTATGTTTGCCAGAATTAAATCTATTCATTTCAGAAGGGCTCTGCCCTTAGAAGGCCCCACAGACGAGTACTATCGCATCAGCAATAACCATATATAAAATAATAAAACGGCAAATTCAAGTATAATAACTTCCCCCTCTATACTGTCCAAAAATACGGGACACTGGCTTATAGAACGTCATACAAGATGTCATCGACATCATTGGTCACATGCCAGCCACATTCCTTTTTGGGTCTGTGTACGAGTCCAGTATGTATCCAACATCACGTCTTCCGAATTGACTTTATCCCTTAAAGATGTGTTGCTTGTTTCGCATTCGTTCTCAACCACTCCCCCACACACATTTGCATTTACGAAAAACAAAAATAAATGAAAATAATATTATTAATACTGTACAGCACATTGCCTCGGAGCTTCTGGTTTGTCTTCGCCTTATTCAAGGAAAAGAACCACTTTTTGATCTAGCATACTTTCCAATGTCGATTAGGTTAACGCAACCAATCAAAATTTCATGAATACAAGACGTGCTTACATCAAATTAATAGCACCACTTACCCGTGGTAGTCACTGTGCTACGTTTCGACATCTTATTATTGAGTCCTTGTGTGTTCGTGCATGGAGCACAGTTTGGGATTATGTTAAGCAATAGTATGACAATTTCGAAGGATCCGAACAAAAAAAATGGCGTTGGCAAAATCGTTTGATTGAAAATGGCAACAAGATGAAAAGTTATGAAAATTAATTTTCCAAACTCACACCGTCGATATATTGTTTTTGGTTTTAAAGAAACCCCCATCTGCACAGAGTGACAAAGTATGACATGAATCTGCTTTGGGGGCGACGAAAAGGGCAAAACATTCCATTTTAGATTTTGTATTTTGGCTCTAAGTAAATTGGGACGTGATGCACATAAACGTGACCATTTTGCGTAATGTCCTCGTGAACGGTACCTACATGGTAGTTGTTATATAAATTACATATCCCCAAGCTTGCTGAGTGACTGGCTGCTTGATAAAGTTAAGGTTTGTCGGTCCCCCAGGCGGTGCTTTTGGTTATGACAGGAGCACCGTGACGATGTAGTGTTTTGAGGTATATTTTTTGGATTTAATAAAATGCTGTTTGTTCTTTTTTTAATGTTGGGCATGGTTAGATGTAATCAGGCACTAAGATGAAGACGGTAATCGTTACCATGGGACACCCTCATTTTATGTACTGCGATGGCACTGGGAAATTATAAAACCACCTGCGTCCATAATGGACAATCTACCATTGAATCCACCGTTGGGAATGGTACCTACTGTGTGTAGGTACTTTAAATTTTGATGAATTTTCTTTTTTATTAAATTCATTTTCGATTTTGTACAATTTATTATGTATGTTAGCAGCGCAACATGTTGTATTCGTGGAATCTTAGATGTTATGTATTGCGTTACATGAATTGTTTTCCGTAAAGCTGTAGGGGATCCATTCGTTTAGTCCTAACGAAATGCCAATAAAGTGGATAAATGTGAGTAAAATTGATGCAGAGAACATCCTGAACGCAAAAAGTCTATCTTTTTCTTCACTGTGGGAGTCACTTACAAATAAAAATACGAGCAATGGCAGGTCTTTTTCATGTCAAGTCTGGTAATGAGAATTTACGAAACAAAGAGTGGGATCCCAATCACATGCTTGTTACAAGCGGCATACATTTGCAAGACATTTTTTGGTTTTGACATCTACCCATTACGATTCGAGGCCAATTTCTCTTTTGTAAAAAAAGTAAGCGCTCCGCAGAAAAATTACCGCTTCACCGAAGAGCAGTTCTATGCCTCAAGTATGCAATTAAAATCATGAGGAAAGGCTACAGACTGATTGGGCGAACTGTTGGATACCCTTTCCATATGCAGTTAGTTGAAAGTTTTTGTCAGTTGCTGAGAAATTTTTTTTCGGTTTAAATTTTTTTTTTTACCAAAAATGATCAAATTTGGTCTATGCTCCTCCAGAAGGATCTCTATTTACCTGCGATTGAAACAAAAATCAAAAATCCCTCTCAGTACCATCGGAGCTGCGATGATGGAACCAACGCCCACATGTTCATCATCAGAGAAATCCGATCCAGGTTACCAAATGTTCATGCACCTTTGGCTGAAGTAGTCAATCAACAACAAATAGACCTTAGTATTTCTTGTTTTACGAAAGCTCTAGAAGAAAGTATTGAAAAGGCAGTTCCTAAAAAAGAAATTCGTTCTCATATTGCAAACAAATTACCTATTAACATCCTTCAACTAATAAAAATCCGTAATAGTAATCGAAGAAAATGGATTAGAACAAGAGATCCTTTCTATAGTTCTGAAGTTAAGATTCTTAATGTCTTAATAAAAGATTCAATCTCAACTTTTAGGAATCGATCATGGAATCATAAACTACAGAGTTTAGATAAAGAAAGCAAACCATTTTGGAACTTAGTGAAAATAATTAAACAACATTCCAGCCCTTAAAGTAGGAAGCCAAGTAATGGTCTCTAGCACTGAAAACGCAAATATCCTAGCAGAAACTTTCTACGATAACCATTTGCTAACTGGCAGTATTCCTTGCAATACCGCTGTCGAATCAGTTGTCAGTGACTCAATGAATACCATAAATCTAAGTTCTTCAAATGACACTCACGTAGATTCTTCTTTTGAAGATGTCAGCGATGTAATTTTGAATCTGAAATCAAGAAAATCTACAGGTTTTGATTGCATTAAAAATGTATATCTTAAGAACTTGCCGAAATCGGGAATCAAATATTTACAACTACTATTTAACTGTTGTCTGAATTAAGTTACTTTCCCAATGCATGGAAAACAGGTAAGATTATACCAATTTTAAAGCCTGGTAAAAGCGCAAAAATATCAAGCAACTATAGACCAATAAGTTTGTTAAGCTCGCTTAGTAAATGCTTTGAGCAAAATATTAAAAGTAGAATTGTTTCTCAAATAACAAGTCATAACACGTTACCACTTGAACAATTTGGTTTTAGGGCTCATCATAGTACAGTCCACCAAGTTCATCGAATAACAAAGTATGTAAAAACAAATTTTAGCACAGGAAAAAGTACTGGAATGGTACTTCTTGATGTCGAGAAAGCATTCGATAAAGTTTAGCATGATGCTTTATTACATAAACTTCTTAGACTTCAGTTTCCTATGTACTTAATCAAAACAATACAATCATTTCTGTTTGAAAGAAAATTCAAGGTTTCGATAAATAATTGGTACTTTGATATTTATAACAATTCAGCAGGTGTACCTCAAGGATCGGTGCTTGGTCCAATCTTGTATACCATTTTCACTTACGATTTCCCATTTTTAAACAACTGCGAAAAGGCAATATTTGCCGATGACACCTGTATCTTCTCGTCAGATTCAGTTGGTTTCAAGATTGAAACAAACTTGCAATCACAGCAAGACACCGGTTATCTTTTTCACACGAAAAAGAAAAGCCTATTTCCTGCCGAATCTTCAAGTTAATGGTGTAAACACTGAATGGCGTTCAAGTGTTAAGTAGCTTGGAGTCCATCTTGATGAAACTTTAACCTTTGGCATGTATGTGCAAGAAGTAATTAAAAGGATCAATATAACCACTAAAACTCTTTATCCCTTTATAAATCGGAAGTCCAAACTAAGCAATGAAAACAAGCTGCTGATTTGTAAAGTCGTGTTCCAAGCAATTAAGTTTTATGGTTCACCCGCATGGGGTAGATGTGCAGCTAGTCATATTAGCAGACTCCAAGTTGCCTAAAACAAGCTTTTGAAAATGATCCTTAAGCTTCCATGGTCCTTTTCAACAGCTGAACTTCACGCTATTTCAAATACGGAAATGGTATTAACTAGAATTGCCAACTGAATGAACGTCATCTTACATCTTGCTTATCTTCAGATAACCCTCTAATTTCAAACCTAGCTTTATAGTTGTAGTTCTATTATTTAAAATATAACTTATTATGTGATATTAAACTTAATTATTTATTTCCTTTATTCACTATTTGTATGATTTTTTGTAATTATTTATTAATTTATTATATGATTTTTTGTAATTATTTATTTATTTATTATATGATTTTTTGTAATTATTTATATTGGTTGTTATATATACTTACTTGTTGTTATATATTATTTTGTACTTTATTTATTTATTCTTATTCTATAATTTTAATTTATTTATTTATTTCTATCAATCAACTTATTATATTTATTTATTCAATATATTATATTTATTTTCTTACCTATTATTGTACTTATTTATTTATTTATTATATTTATATTACGTTTATCGTTTATTTTGCTTTCATGTTAATTTATTAGATTTCCCTTTGATATTTAGTTATTCATTTATTTATTCACATTGATGTAAATTATAATCATTTTTAGTTTGTTTTATATATGTAAAACTTAAAATTTGTTTTGAAAAAGGTCCCGCACCGCCCACCCTACTTCTCTTCAATCTACTTACTTACTTACTTAAGTGGCGCTACAGTCCGGAATGAACCTGGGCCTCAACCAACAAGCCTCTCCAATTAGCCCGGTCCTTAGCTAACTGCCTCCAGTTGCGCACTCCAAGTTGGTTAAGGTCGGTTTCCACTTGTGAACGCCACTTAAGGCGAGGTCTTCCTCTACTGCGTCCGACGTCTGGCCGGGAATCGAAGACTCTGCGAGCCGGATTATTTGTGTCCATTCGTTCTACATGTCCTAGCCATCTTAAACGTCCAATGCGGAGTTTTTTGACCAGGGGCATGTCGCTGTACAGCTCTTATAGTTCTTGGTTGAATCTTCGTCTCCATAGCCCGTCAACGCAAAATTTTTCGAAGAATTTTCCTCTCGAATCTACCAAGGATTTCTTCATCCGCTTTTGATACGGTCCATGCTTCAGCGCCGTAGAGCAGGACTGGGATGATCAGGGTCTTATATAGGATCTCCTTAGTACTTCGAGTGAGGGCTTTACTACTAAATTGCCTTCTTAGCCCGAAGAAAC
This sequence comes from Portevinia maculata, assembly GCA_949715645.1. NCBI lineage: Eukaryota > Metazoa > Arthropoda > Insecta > Diptera > Syrphidae > Portevinia > Portevinia maculata. The sequence continues at coordinate 335,319,958 of OX454525.1, read as the reverse complement.
AGCGGTTGGCAAGAGTAATTCTTCGTTTAATTTCTGACGAGATGTTGTTGTCAGATAATAATATACAATCTACTTGTATATTATTATCGTTGTTTTATTATTTTTTTTTTGTTTTTTTTTTTTCTAATGAGGGTTTTTTCCTGTAGCTTTTCCTTCAAATTCTTTGTTAATTAGTTCTTCTTCTTTATTAAAGTGTTTAAAGATTATCAGTAGTAAGGTAGATTTATACCATAACTCTGTAAATTGTGCAATATAGTTTAAGAAAATAATGTATAAACATTCTGCTGCAATAAATACAATACCATACATCATTTTTCCAGGATTAAAGGACCCGTTTTGTTGTTGCAAGGACCTCTCAGTAAAATAATGTTTAACACATTTATACGGTACGTTTTCTAATTAAATTTTGGAAAAATATCCTTTTTCCAGGTTTAAAGGACCCGTTTTGTTGTTACAAGGACCTCTCAGTAAAATAACGTTCAACACAATTACACCGTGCAGTTCCTGATAACATTTTGGAAAAATATCCTTTTTCCAGGATTAAAGGACCATTTTTGTTGTTGCAAGGACCTCTCAGCAAAATAACGTTCAACACAATTATGCCGTGCGATTTATAATTACATTTTGGAAAAATATCCTTTTTCCAGGATTAAAGGACCATTAAAATAACATAATATATACATATACATACATATATAAAATAGGGACTTGCAAGAATCCAATATTAAAGAAGACTTAAAGCAGTCGAACGACTTAAAATCAGCCTTAAAGCATTCAAAAGACTTAAAATCAGTCAAAAGACTTACCGTTAAATGAATGCAGTCAAAAGACTTACTGACTGCACAAAAAAAAGACTTTTAGAAGACTTACAGCTGACTTAAAGAATGCAATAAGTCAAAAAGGATTGCATTCTTTTAACTTACAGTCAACTGACTGCTTTTTTTTACTGCCCAATCACAATGTTCAAAATGACTGCTTAATGTTGTTTTGCAGTTAAATTCATTAACTAAGTCAATAGACTTACATAATAAGTCTTTTAGTTCATTTCTGCAGTATTAACTTAACTGCTTTTTTTACAACTCTACGCAGTGGAATGGCCAAGTGAATTGGTTCGCGCTATAGGCGGGGGGGATATTAAGAAGGATATTGTCCACAAATTTTGATATTACTGTTTTTTACATTTTCTTCAAGAATTAATCGAAAAAACCAGGTTTGTCAACCGCGCACCCAAAAAGCTAGCGTGACAAAAAATGTGTATGAACGAATGTGGGAGTCACTTACAAGTTAAAAAGGACTTTATCTAGTTACTTCGCAAAGGACTTTCAATTGCATTAAGTTTACCTTTTTGTTTTGGCTTCTGTGAGCTTGTGTTCATTTCATTAACTTTCATTTTGATCAACTTTATCGATAGTATTTTTTTTTTTTAAATAGTGCGCCGTTCTTCTAAAAAAACTCTTAACACTTGATTATGCTGACCCCTAATGATCCGAATTTCAGCTTTCAAGCCTGAAATTGAAGGCCTCAATATAAATTATAATAAAGCAACTCAAATGAGTCGACGACCAATATTAAAGAATGTTATACACTATGCGTCAAAATTAATAGCCAAAATAGGGAAACAAAATATGACTGAATACCATCAAGTAATATTATTTAAATGCAAGGAAATGACAAGTCAATTAAATTATAATCTACGTTATACGATATATATATATATGATTAAAAAAAATATTTATTAAGAACAACCGTGTTTTCTACAAGTGTGAGTTGTAGTGCTTCATAGATTGAATAGTTAAACATTCATGTTGAGAAGGCCTAGAATTTCCAAAGCTCACCTAATGTGATTCTTAGCTTACACAACAGAGGCATACTCCAATAAAGATAGCACAAATAACATACACGATTTAAAACCTCACAAGCAGATCGCCCATTGCTCATATTGGTTAACCCATTTGATAAATAGGAGCAAGTGTAATATTAATTTCTTATTTAATTATTAAATATATATTATTTATTTCTATTTTATTATCCGTTATTGCCACCACCGTTAAAATAATATTTATATAGTTTTAAGAGCACCACAGCAAATATGTCTGATGACCTTATCCTTAAGTCATCCTCAAACATTAACAGAGAGCAATAAGGTAGAAATTTAACAATATCATTGACAAACAGAATAAAAAGGAGTGGGCCAATTTGACTGCCCTGGGGAACACGAGAGGTCACAGGTATTTATCGGAAATAATATAAAGAAACTTAACATTGGTTTCTTATCTATCGCTGAGGAATGAAAAAAACATTTTAAAAAGCAGAAATCCAATACTAATTTTGTAAGTTTGGATAAGAAACCGTGTTGGCCATTAAAAGCACGATTTTCAAAATCACGAAATTGGTGAACAATAAAATATTGGTCACCGTTGACAATTGCAAAAAGGTTTTAAGGAAAGAGACGTGACCTTTCAATCTATAACTCTTAATTTTGTTTCTGCTACAGACGTATAAATAAACTTTTCCAGACAGGGTGTGATTTGTTTTTGAGAAAATAAGAAGCTGGCCCTCGGGACGACGATTTTGGCTGTACCTCAGGCCAGCAGCAATTTCTAAAACATTATTATTTCCAGAAAAATCTTTAATATTAAACATAGGAATGGGGTAATCACCCAGACACTAAAAAACATGTTGTTACCAGCGAGCCATACTGTAAATACCCTATTTAAAAAAAAAATATTGTAAATGGTAACGGAAGAATTCGCTAAAGTTCCATTTAAAGACAGTGTTTTTGCGAAACCATCAATTTTGTTTTTGGAATTAATTAAGTTACAAAATGTATCCTTGAAATTTAAGACTATTATCTATATCATTTTTTAGTGAAATGATTTAAACTTAGACAACAAAAAGTAGTCTTCATGTTTTTCGATTTTTCACGTTTTTCGGAAACGGATAACTTCGGGAGACCCACGATATTTAAAAAATCAAAATCCCCAAACCAAGGTTAGGTCCCTTAATCCCGCGGGCCACCCAGATAGGCGCCTGCTGGACGAAAGTCGCCTACCCCAAGAGCAGCAACGAAGTTGCGTAAGCGGTACCTGCCGCCTTCGGAAAACCAGTTGAAATTCCTTAGTGCCGCGAAGCGGTCCACTTAGATACTGTTCGATCCCATAAATTTGCAACGGCGTCCACCCTCTAAGACTCGAGCCTATCAAAAAAAAAACTGTTTTTGGCGCCAAACATTATATCTTTGGTAGGCTCGAACTATAGAGGATGTTGTGTTTGGGGATTTTGGTTTGTGAATTTTGATGTGTGGATTTTAGTTAGGGGATTTTGTGAGTGGGGAATATGGAACCAACCAGTTAACTTAATCTTCTCATTCGCTGCAGAGTGGCAGGCTTAAACAAAATTTGATTGCCTTCAGTGATTCGAAATCGGGAAGCCTACATATATTTGTTGATGCCAAACCGGGGAACCCCACAGGTGGAGCAGGAACACAGTAAAGTGTGAGGGTTATAATCCCGATCGTAATTTCTCTGTTTAGAATGAAGAAAACCATCAACGTCTCAAAAAGGGCCTAAGTCCTGGCTTCCTCACCCATTGAAGTGTGCAAAGTTATATTTTTAGCACGAATGAAAGGGACCAACAATTTAACGCCGATGGTCTCAAATCAGTAATTAGTAAATCAGGCGCATCTATATGACCGTGACTAATGAGCCTTCGTTGAGAAAGAGATATCATTTGAAGAAGCGTGATACGTTGACTTTAAGGAGGAAGGTCAAATGGATCACTCTATGGAAGTCGTCTTAGGACAAATCGAATAAATGTAAGATGGTACGATAGAATGTACGTATTAACAACATATTAGTGTTTATTCTCAAGTGTAATTTTTACAGAGATAAGTTCGATAATGTTAAATGAAAGTCAATCTTGGTTCACTCCAGATGAGCATGACTAGCAATCAAGACACCTCCTCCGACTGCTTTTAAGTCATTTTGATGACGATCGTTTCTATAAACTGAGAACTCATGATTGTCTAAAATATTGAGTTCCGTGTCTAAAATACCGGCATTTAGCCAAGGTGAAGATATCATATTATGATTAAAGGCAAATTTGCAGACTTACATTTACGAAATAAGTGTTTTTTTATTCAGTTTTTTCCGAAATTTCGTAATTTTATTTGTTTGAAATAGGTAGACATATTAAGATCGAAAGCCATCATGAAAAATCTAAAATGGTTCATAATCCGCCTATATTTGGCCAGTTTAGTCTATGCCATCACATTGACAGAAAAATGTGACATATTTATGTGCAAGAAATTTCAAACAAGAATACCACCAAGCGTATTTTGCAGTCATAAAAGTTGGATCAGTGTCGAGCAAATATCTGTCATAAAAACATTAAAACAAAACAATCATCATTGTGTATGTGATTGATTAAAACTAAATTTCCAGATGTTTTTTTGTTGTTTACTTATGATTTGTAAGAACATAATTATATTATACCTTAACGGAATAATGTTTTTTACATGCTTTCACTTTTTAAGCGTACCGATGCAATTAACTACATTTAAAAAGGTGTACTATAAATATACATACTCAAAAAAGTAGTGACGATATTGTTTTCAACACAGATATTCACCAGACTAAATATACTTTTTTATTAGAGTTCGTAAAATATCGCTCGCGAACGGTAAAATAAGGATCTTTATAGTTCTTTATCGATCTTCTCACATACCATAAAAAAAAAAGTTCACGAACGATAAAGTTTTCGATCTTTAAAAATGTATAATTCTCTCACGAACGAACTGTATCCTTTTTTTCTGTATCTCTCGTTCGTGAGAGATCTGAAAAAAGAAATTCAGGTAGAATATGGTTCGCTCCCGATAAGGATCCGTAAGGATCTTTAAAACAAATCATTCTCTATTCGCGATTTATATTTTCAATAGTTATTATTTTGGTTGAAATGGGAAAAATAAAGACATTTGAGTTAAATTAATATGTTTCTTATTATGAAGGAGCTGACGAATAAACTTGCATAATTTGTGAGAGAAAATTGAGCAAGTAGTGCTGGCAGTGCGATCAACTCAAGTCGCTGTTGAACGGGCTTTTAGCGCTCTACCAATTTTTTTTTTGACAAAAAACAGAAACAAATTATTCAAAGAAACAATCAATAAATGTTTTGTTAGTTTTTTTTTACAATTTGCGTACACCTTATAGTGAAAACCACAGCTCAGGCATTTTGTTTGTTGCTGTCTCCCAGTTAACTGAATGCAAATTTATTCCAAAATCTTAATATCTAATAAAAATACTTTTCACTTATGTTTTTTCAATATTAAAATATGTAATACCTATAATTTTTATGTAAAATGACTTTTTTTTATGAGAACCATTCGCGAACGGATCTCAATAGTTCGCACGTGATAAATTCGCGAACGAACTATATTTTATAGATCGCAACAGATTTGATTCGATCGTGAAAACGAATTTTATTTTTAAACGATCCGAAAAATAAGGTTCGCGATGGAATCAGAAATCGAATTCCTTTGCGAACTTTTCATGGGAGAACGAATCATATTTTATCGTCCTGCGAAAATTGTTTTTTATTCAAACTGAATTTTGTAATGCAGTCAAGACAAATCAAACATAGCATCTACATATAATCTACGTTGGTACGATTTTATTTTCCATAATTTTTGGATGGCCGATTTAGAAAATGGCCAATGAGAAAATGTGATTCGGAACCAACTCATATAAAAGCGAGAGAGTTTTCGTACGAACCAGTCTTCCACTTTATTTAGTTTTAAAGAAGTTTCAGAATTACTTCGCCTTAGATTTTATGTTAGCTTCCATGTTATAACTTTAATAATAGATAAACATGGTAAAGACATATTTTGAAGCTCGTTATTGCACAAACAACTGAGGTTAGTGCAAGCAACAAATTGAACATTTACACAGGAGAACTACAGAAAAAATCGGCGAATACGATTTTTCTTTGGTGCGTTGGTCGAAAATATTTGATTTCGATTTTTTGTTTTTTGTTTTTTGTTCAGAAAGATATGTTCTGCGTTTCGTACCTTTTCTTCAAATTCTAAGCTCAAACTTTGATTTTTCGATACAACGGATTTTAAAAATTCTTACAATTGACTATTAGGGTCTCTAGAGAGTATACATATTTTCCAAATTTTAGCTATCTAGTTCAGGTTTAAGAGGCTTAAAATTGCCGACCGACGGACGGACGGACATTTCTAAATCGAGATGGCTTTTGGTGCTCACAAGTATACTATCTTTTAGGGGTCTACGAGCAAAAGTAAGGAATGTTTCAAACTATGAGTCAAAACAACAATACTCCTAGAATAGGGCATATAAACAGTTACCTACCTACCTAGCTACCTACCACTGAAAATTTATATAATCTTAACATCTTTAATGGAAATATGCACTATTTGATAAAAGATCAAGCAAAAATCAATAATGGCAGCATGCACGTTTCGAAATCGTAAAAAAATATAAACAGGCCCAAAACTAATAAACCATAAAAATGCAACACCACCATCTTTTGATTGACTTCAGTTGTGAAGTGATCATAAACTGGAAGGCCTGGCAATATGCATTGAAGTCCAACCGACGAGCCCCACAGGCGGACCACTAGGAATTCAGTACAACATACGGGTTATGATTAATGCTTATCATAGCTTGGCCGTGAAGGAAGAAGCTGACCACGATCAATATTCTGAAAGAATATGAGGCAGTCGCTATTGTAGGTAATCCATTTTTACCGTGTGAAAATTTGGTTTCGAAATATCCTGTTATAGGTGATAACCAAATATAATATGATCGGTATCTCCATCTATATAACATCCATTCAACCATTCCAGAGGCAATAGCTATGTTGGTATGTAATTCCTACTTTTTATAAATATTGAAAATCATAAAACTGAAAATAAAACCCTAATACCTGGTGCTCAGCGCGCTTAGTAAATCTGCCAAGAATTTTCATGTAATAACCGCAAAAATGTAACCAAAGCTCATAGGCTCTTTAAATTCCTACCAGATGTTCATCCGTGCAATTTATATCCATTAAAAATCCGACCCCTTTTCTTTATTTCTGATATCATATTCTTATTCTTGTGGCAATATTTTTTTATTATTTTTTTAGCATGGCAAAATTTCAGCACCACACCCAATTGCAATTTTTATTACTTGTTATAAATTTTGTTACCTATTTCCCACCATATCGCCGTTCCGCACTGGCCGACCATGCCATTTTTCTGCCGAACCCATATACCTACGTATAGCTCAAGAAGCAGAACGGAATTCCTATGTTTTCCTTGTCTCTGCCGGCGGGTTCATTTGTGAGGGCCATTTAATTTATTTCTTTTTTTTCTCCTAAATCGAGAAAAAAATTTCTTTGTCAAAAAAATAAAAATGGGTCCAAAGTGAGATTTTAGCCTCCGTCTGCTCCTGTGCTCCAACTTTTACTCGTATGGTCGAAGATATTTTTTTTTCATTCTTATTTTTGATTTTCATTATGTTGGAGGAACATGTTAAGAAAATCTCTCAGCCGGAAGCTGAAAGATAAAATGAAATATTTTTTATTCATGTCTCCTTCTTTTACTTTGAAAAATTACTTACTTATGAAGGAAAGCGAAAAATATCTGCAGTGTTCCATATTTCATTTCAAGCGTAAGCATAATTTTACATGTCCTCCTTGCTGGTTCGGGATCTTCTCCTTTTTTTTATTTATTTTTTTTTTCTGGTGTCGAATAGAATTTTGCATTTTAGGTAAAGATGATATGTTGCTATTTTGTATGTAGATGAATCTTAATGTCACAGCATTTTTATTGTAAAGTTCAGGACTTTTATGAAAAGGAAAACATACACACACAAATGTTACTGTGTTAAATAAGAAAATTGTAACAGATCAGTTGCATTATGTTTACTAATAAAAATAGTATATGTCGGAAGCTTTTTTAAATGTCTAGAAGTTCGAGCATTGCCCACGGCCCACTTATTAATTGACTGGAATACACTGAGCTACAAAGAAAGTGGAGTACCTTGAAATTCTGCAATAACTTCAAGTAAGTTCGAAAAACTCTTTTTTTTAATGCGCTTTTGTTTATCAATATAATACAAGTAATTCATGTGAAACGGAAAAAGAACATTTATTACCATGGTTTCGTCCAACTGGTCCGGTTCCTCCGTCAAGGCAGAGTGTTTCTGGAAGTGCCTAATCTTGTTCCCCAACATGTCCCAAACGTTTTCAATGGGATTCATGTTCGGCCTTATCGCAGGCCAAGCCATCACATCAATTTGCACTTCTTGCAAGTACTCGGTAACGCACCAAGCGACTCATTGTCCTGCATCGACAAGCATTTTTTCCGAATAAACGGTGCGAGTGGAACCATATATTCATCCAGGTACACTGCAGCCTTCAATCCTCTGCGGTCCCGGGCACGCTGATTCCAGTTATCCAGACCAAGCGCTCTGGCTTCCGCGATGGCTTGATGTTTAAAACGGAGTTCGGGCTGTTCTTCAATCGTCGAAAAAGCCTCTAACACGGCACGCCGGGAACGGACGATGATGTCAGTATCGTCCGCAGACCCCAGTAGTTAGACGCATTTATTGAAAATAGTTCCTTCCGTGTTCACACCTGCCCTACGCACTCTTTTTACCAGAACAAGATTGAAGAAGTCACATGATAACGCATCTCATTGTCGAAATCCGGTGCAGGTTTGGTATAATTCGGACGAGCTGCTTCCAAGCTACACATTACACCGCATGTTTTCAAGTGTCACGCAACATAAATGGATCAGTTTTTCGATCATCGCCATATAGTGAACAGTAGGTTGGATAGGATCTTATATGCGACATTTAACAGGTTCCTGTTAATTTCCATTTCGATAATTCCTGTAAGACATAGGATTGCCGTTCTTGTAGATGGGGCATACTGATAGTCCAGTCATCGGGCATGCTTTCTTCCACCCAAATTTGGTTGATGATTTAGCACATGCACCCAATCAAAACATCACCTCCATGTTTGACAGGACGTGCTTCCACTCTTGCCCTATCATTCTCTCTAAATGATGCCCATTTAACAGCTTTGTTTCCGTTTAAATACATCTACTATTCCCTGTGCTTCGTTGAGTAGGTTTGCTTTTTCGAAGTATCTGCGTCCTGGTCTTGAAGCCAGTATCCAGTTGCTTTGCTTTCTTGTAAAATGTATGAATTTTCAAAATTCATAAGGCCCAGATTTAATATGGTTTTGAATATTATTTATATAAATAAGGTAAGCCTGAGGTAAGAAAATTTTGAATTCAGACTTCAGTTTTTTATACAGCTTATAGTCGTCGACCCATAGAGTCCAACGCCATCACCCATACGTCCTGTTTTCTTGAGTTTTCAGGTATCGCGTTGTTTCTAACTAACAGGACAGGAGTCTTCCAGATAGTTTCGGACATAATTATTTAACATATTGTGGGTATTGCTTTTGTTTGTGAAGATGAGGTCCAAGGTACGGTTCCTATAATTCTTTATGGGATTTATCTAAAGAAAGCATAAGGACTGTAAAGTATGCACTATGTCAGCTTCAGGTCCTGATAGGTAATCAATAGGGTTAAGAAACGTACAATCAACATCTCCTGGGGTCAAAATAATATTGTCGATTGAAGTCACCAAAGATATATAATTTATCTGCAGATTTTGGGGGGCGTTGCAGTGTTATTCTTAGCACGTCCCTGCACCGCCAGGTTTTTTACCTGCGTTGATAGTTTGTAACATTATTAAAAAAAAGAATAAAAAATATAAAAAATAGGTTTGTTAACAAAAAACGCCATATAATTATTAATATAGTATACAATAAATGAACTAGATGCCTAGCTCTTATAAAAGTCTTTTCGGTGTAATATACTTATATCTATTCCTTTGAAAAACGAAATTTTAATAAATAATGTTTCCAACCAAAAGTACCAACCTTTTTTTCAAGTCCTACAATTTCGTTTTAAGATGCAGTCGTTTCGTTTTCATAGTCAGTCTGCCAAGTATACTTCCGTTCCATTCAGATAGCGCAAATTCCGTTTCGTCTACTTTCCTTACTCCAGGCCACGAAAAAGAAAAGTCTCCACTCTCTTAACCGATCTTTTGTTTCTGCTGAGGTCCCGCTTCCTTTTTTTGCATTCTTCGTTCAAAAAAAACATAGGGACGGGCTACAGTACGTTGGATACCCTATTCTTATTCCAATCCCTCATAAGTGAGCGTGACAAAAGTCTAAGTATGGTTGAATTGTTAAGAACGCTCTACATATTTCGTTATACAACATTTAAAGGATTTAATCGAAAAAACGAGGCTTTTGTAAAAAAAATCTATTTTTTTGATAAATTTTTTTTTTTGAGTTTGTGGGCGTGTCTGTTTGCGGATTTCAAAAATTCTTAAACTTGATTATTTCGGGACCCTAGAGAGTAGATATATGGTTAAAATTTCAGCTCTCTAGGTCCAGTTTAAAGGCTTAATTTTTGCCGACGGACGCACGGACATGGCTAGATCGACATTACTATCGATGCTGATCATAAATACAATAACTTTTAGGGGTCTATTAAGGTATGTTACAAACTATGAGTCAAAATTAATATACCCTTAGAATAGGCTATAAAAAGGAAAGAGAAAATATTCTTGTGTTTCACAAAATGTATGGTTGTTCGACAAAGCCGCTTGTCCATGCTTTTGGCAAGTTACGAGTGATGCGAAAGAGTGCGAGGGCTATCCCCGGTTGAAAAGCGAATGACAGCGCTTGATGGGAAACCAGCTTAAGCGATGAAGAACAAAATGCGAGGAATTAGTCAGTTGGTTGGTACTCGTCAATAATCGCGGTTATTATCCTTGACGACGGGAAAATAAAATAGAAAAAATATCGCGATCTTAAGATCGCTCGGGGCGTGAGTGGAAAATTTCTTTTGCCTGTTTAAATAAACGGCAAGTGAATGAAATCACCGTTTTGAAAGAAAAAGAGAAAACAAATTAAATAAAATAACGCAACACGCAAACGATGAATTTGGATTAAAGTGCCGCGGTAAAGTTAGGAACGCCGGAACCACCCATATGTCCCAAGTGTAGTGTTAACGCGCGCCATCGACTCAAGTGCTAGAAAAAGCTATAATGGTACGGAAGCCCTTTATCGTCCTGACTAGTTTCCCCTGGTCCCCTTCTGTGTTCCGCATGAGCAACAAGCCACCTTTACCAGTGACAAATGATCGTAAACCGCCTGTGATAATTTTAAATACTCCATGCAAAACACCTATCGCGGCGTCACTCACGTGTCCCAAGCTAACGACGAATTAAACCATCGCTCAGCGTCATAGTGTACAATTCCCAGAGACCATACGAATTACGGGGATATTGCTCACGAAATATATGCAAAATCTAATGGTTATGAATCTGGTATATACAATTACAGTTTGTTATATCTACTTATAAATTTAATTAAAATATATAGTCTACTACATTGGAATTAATTATAATAGTGTACTACAGATAGTTATCTTAATTTTTTTTTTCTATTGTCATATCTAATCTCCTTGCTTTTTTTATGCACTTATTATATTAGATTTATAGTACCTTTATAATTTAGTTTTGGCATTGTCTAAAATCAACATACTAACAATGAACGTAATTTTTTTCCTACCTTTACATATCTGATGTAATATTAATCGAATAAAATGATAATTTGAGTTTCTAAAATAGATGGTCTCATTTCTTTGGCAGAGTTGTGGGTGGTCGTAATGAAAGCATAGGGCTTTCCTTTTGGGTGCACGTTTTTTTTCTTTTCAGCGGTACTTGAACAAGGAAGGATGGGTACAGACCGTACTGATCCGCTGCGAGGACGACCATCAGTTCCTCATATGGACATGTTAGACCCCGTCAATAGTTTCACTTTTTTTATTTTTTTTTAGGTTTATCTTTTGAACTTATAGCATGCAATTTTCTTTATGTAGTGGTGATTAGTTCGATTTCTCGGATGCACGAATACATCCTTAGACGAGCTTCAGCTGAGACCAGCAAAGCATGCACCCCGCTTCCTATAGTACCGAACTGTTTTCTCTCCCGTTTCCTTTCCTTTTGGCTATCCCAAACCCTTATTCCCTTTCCCCTTAAATTTTATCACGCCTCTTGAGTTGATTCTCTTCTTCTTCTCTCATCTAGACCACCTCCATTACAAAATCCCCTTTTGTTGAGAGAATAGGGGACCAAAACTGTTTAAGTTTAATAGACATGACTTTCCGTGCTCTCAGTTGGGACAATTTGTTTAAACTGTGTCCATTTTCTTTTTTGCTATAGCATATTGTAATTATAAGTAGGGCCGAATATCAATAAACGTACCTTTTACTAACAGGATCACAGAAGCCAAAATCGGTATATCTCAGGTGTAGTATGAAAAAACGATGACAATGCGGTTTTCATCAATACAAATAATAAACAGAGATTATGCAAATAAACTACTACAAAAAAATCTCTAGAAAACATAGCAAAATGTAACCAAAATGATAACAATACATGATGAAGTTTGACTGTGCCACTTTTTTGTAATTCAGTGTATATTTCTTTGTTAGTACATCCTTTGGGCTTTGCCGCTTTCATGTATATTTTTTTCAAATTAACTTTTCAGGAATACAAATATTGATCTTTATTTTACTGAAAGAACATTGATAGGACCCAACTACCGTGAATATGCAAACAGTGTGCCGCTTGGAAAGATTTGTATATGTACTGTATAACATTGCAGGGGCGGATCAAGGATCCACCTTATAGGACAGTTTGGCTCCTTTTCTCATATTAATTGAAACGAATGACCTCATTTGATACGTGAAATTTGCTGCTGTGCTTAATGGGAGTTAACCTAAAAAACCATACTTACTCGCGCCATAAAACGGTACACTTGACAACTGATAAAGTCCCTCTGAAACCTGTAAGTAAACCCTTTTTATGTCAAGGAGCATCATTAACCTCTATTCGCCACATACCGAACGCCCTTAAAAAGGAAAAATATAAACAATACAACTTGTAAGTAAGTATACTTTGTTATACAGGGTGCCGCACCAATTGTGCTACAATAAGAAAATCAAATAACTTTTTTTTTAAATCAATGTACATATTCCATTTATTTATTTTTATTGTAGAGAAAATTCAATTTTATTTTATGTAACTAACTCAATTATTGTTTAAATGGACTGCTTCAATTCAGTCAACCTCCTTGCTTTCGCTCTGTATACCTCTTGCTTGACATAACCCAATAAAAATAGTTTGGTGCAGTCAGGTCAGGTGACCTTGGAGGCCAGCGGAAAATGAAGTTTCTGGATATTAATTTGTTTGGAGCTCCGCCATAACCGGTCTGGCTATGTGTACAGTTGCTCCATCTTGCTGCAACCAAATGCTGTTGAAACGGATACTTCTTCGGCTCAGTTCTGGGTAAAAAAAAACTCCTTCAACATCTTTAAATAACGGTCCCCATTGACAGTTACACTGTTTTCTTGAAAGAGGTATGGCCCCACAATGCACCTTGATGAAACTGCGCACCTTACAGTGACTCGTCCTGGGTGCAGCATGGAGTATTTCTGCAATAGATTCACTACATAAACAACAATTTTGCTTATTTACATTGCCTCTTAGATCAAAATGGGCCTGGGCCTCATCAGAGATAAACAAGCAATTTATCAAGCTGTGGTCTTCTTCGCTCATTTTAATCATTTTTTTGCAAAATTCCAGGCGAATATGCAAATCCAGAGGGTTGAATTGGTTGTAATTTGGACTTTGTACGGAATCAAGTTTAAGTCATCATGAAATATCCGTTGTAATGACTGTCTGCTAACTCCGATTGGCCCTGATAAATTTCGAGTCGAAAAGCTTTGTCTTGCCTGAATTGACGATGCTACTGCCGCGATTGTGTTTTGAACCCGAACATAAAAATCTCGATGGTACGGTCTACGTGCGATGCTTCCAGATTCGACAAACATGTTTACCAGCCTCATAATGGTCTATGTACTCGGGACGGAACTGAAGGACTGCAAAGCATGGTACCGATGCACTATACAAATTTTATTTATCCCAAGCATTCATTTTAATAAATCTAAATAGTAACCTGCCAAAAAAAAAGAAACCGATTACTCACACAGAAAAAAAGTAATTACGTATTGTTTTTGTAGCACGATTCGTGCGCCACACGCTATAAACCAGTGAAGATAATAACAAATGCGGCCCACTCCTTCAAAAAACGAGCAAAAAAAGCTGTTCAACGCTTCTCATGTGAAGTTATTTTATAAATAATTCAGTTTTTTGCTACTTTTTCAGTGTCCAACATTTATCTGATCATATTATGAGGACCAGAATAAAATACTTAAATCCATTGATTGATTGGTGAAGTGACTTTGCTCTTGCCGAACAATATAGAAACCGTATCTGAAATTTTAATATTTCAGAATGTAAGAATTCAGAGGCAAAAAATTATCCGAATACAGCAGATTATTGGCCTCATCTGTTGTGCTCAGTGTTACGGAGTCTACTTTTTATTTAGTTGGTATGCGAATGGATTGAATTTTTTTTTCAAAACTCTCTGAAAATTTAAAACTAATTACATATATTTACAATGTCCACCTTAATGCGAATAGTTTGGTCAAATGTGGGGCTTACTACCCCAATGAAATGTACATAGAGAGTACGCTCCGGTCAGGCTTTATCCCACCCGAGGCATTTATCCATATTGATTCAAAAGGGCTGGTACAGACGAGGGATGGTATCCCGGTCTTATACCATCGCTACCGCAGCGCGAGAGATAAGCGGCTCCTCCATGACGGGGACGTCGCCAATGCTCATGAGCTCCTCCGTTTTAGTACCGCAATATCGGAGAGGGATAGATTCGACACGGAAAAGCAATTCGCCGAATTTTGGTGGCTTGTTGAGGGGGGAGGGGTCAACATGCCCTCCCAGGACGGTGCGTTACTCTAGGTAACATCCTCTTAGCTTATAAGTTAGATTAAGTCAGCTAGGGCGTTTTTGGGAGAGGCCGGGCTCGCCAACGTGTGGTGGTGCTTCCGGGAGTTGACTGACGCTGTAAGGCTTCAGTCGGCTCACGGCGGCGCGTGTGCACGTTGACGACTGCCAGGCGCTCGGAAAGCAATTGGGATTTTGACCACTTGTTGCGCAAGGCAACGAGTGCTCAGAAGCCTAATTATAGGTAGAATATGCTAAGTAGTTTAAGTAAGTAGAGTAGGTAGTTTGTAATTTGTTTTTTTATATAAAAATATAAAATTTGTTAAAGATTCCGAGTTTTCTTAACAATTTTCTCGATGAAAACATAATTATGTAAGATTAGTTCGTAAAATAGTTTTTAGGCCGAAAGGCAATAATTATAAGATATAGTTAAGTTTAGGGCGTCCGCATAAGGATCAATAATCTAGAATATGTATCCTGTTAATTTTAAGTTAGATTTAATCATTTTTGTCTAGTAAGTAAGTTGATATAAGCTAATAATTAATAAAAATGAATTTAAAAGTAAAGTAAAAAAGTTTGGTCAAATGAACGACTTCAGGAATCTAAGTTTTCTGCATTATTAATATTAGTTTTTCCATGCCGCTGGTTCACTAGTATTGGTTTAAAAAATTACATTTAAGACGTTTCTTATTAAAATAATGGATGGGATTCTCATGGCAGTACCTATGTAGTTTGCTTTAGAAATTCTACTGAACCTTTTCACTCATCATCTATACATTACATAGAGAAAGAAACTATGGCAAACGCCTAGGTGGCGTGAATAACATCGATCGAAATAAGATCAAATCTTCAAAATTTGTCGTAACTGTTATTTTAAAAATGAAATAAGATCAAACTTTTGAGTTTGGATTTATTTTAATTAAGAAATTGAAATGAAGCCAATTTGACGTTATTTTGTTTTCGACTATTCCACATTTATACAAAAGTCAACATAGCCCAGAACATATTTTGCATTTTCTTACCAGCACATGGATTATTTTAATCGTCATCAAAACCTACAATATGAAGGCCCACTCACCCCCTTCCTTATCTTCTGACAGAGATTATCGGTATATAGATGCATATGCTCAGGATGGCGTCCCATCGCCTTCAATCAATCATCCATCTAATGATTACACTCTTAGAGTAGTACCACCAGCTTTTGCAGTGTTCTTATCGCGTCTGGAGTACGGCACAAAGCCATCGGACATCTTAAAGTATATTGAAGAGAAGGGCATTGCTCCAAATGGCGTAAGATGCATAAGCTTCACAGCGAATAATTAGCCAGGTCTAATGTCACCTTTTAAAGTTATTGCTCCTTTAACGATTGGAAAGATTTTGGTTAATTCAAACTTTTGGCCCATTAACATGCCAGTCAAGGAGTTTACAAACAGGCCTCGCTTTAGAACATCTGTTTCAAAAAACTTAAAGAATTAGCCTTCTTCTACCAAAATATTATAGGGCTAAGGACAAAGTGCACCAAATTCTTGCTTAGCATGTATAGTTACACATCAGGCATCATTGTTCATTCTGAAACTGGTTTTGATAACAACTTTAATGATGTCGAATTATTTCCATCCAACTTCTTTGTTAATCGTTGTGACTGAACCGAACAGTGTCTTCGAGAGGCTTGGATGAGAGTAAATGCTCAGTTATTACATATTACGTCGTAAATCGCCTATCACGTATACCTATTCTTTCAATGGAATTGCTATTCCGCGTGCCTATTGAATAAAAGATTTGGGTATGATTTTGCACACTAAACTATCTATTATTCATCACATCGATTATATTACAAGGCGCTATGCAAGTGCTTTTTCTGACCCATAAGTTGTCAAAGTTCTGCATCTTTCATTCGTCATATCTGTTGTAGAATATGGATCCATTGTTTGGTGTCCCTTTTATAATGTTCATATTTTAAGACTTAAATCTATCCAAAAAAGGTTTTCCCAGGTTCGCCATAAGAGGACTACCTTGGGTCGACTTTACTAACTTACCCTCCTATCAGTTAAGGCTTATCCACTGATCGCTTAAGAATAGTAGAACAGTAGCAAGAGTTTTTTTTTACATAGGATTCTTATTGGTGAAATTGAATCTGCGGAGATCCTAAGACTTTTAAATTTAAATATCTTTCCTCTAAGTTTATTTGTAGTAACCGATTGTTCAATATTGCTAACTCGCGTACAAATTACGGCCGGTCCTCCTCTATTAGTGGTTTACTGATAAGTTACAATGATAATATTAATTTAACAGATTTTAACACATCGATAAACTACTAAGTGGTATTCGGTCAAAATCGTTTGCTCCATATATTTCTATTTCTTAAAAAAAAAACAAAAAAAAATGTTTTACACCTTGTGTCTATGAAAATCTCTGTATTTTTCTGAAAAAGATTATAAAAATATAAAAAAACATTTTTTTGATTCAATTAGTCTTATGGCCACGTGGAGTTGTAAAACCGCGAGTTAATCCCATCAATGGTGCAATATGTAAGGGGCATACTGCCCCGAAACCCCCTGCTTGAGCTCATTGTTTGATTTGTAGTTGGTGCGAAGTTGGGTATATGCAAAGTTTCTGGGAATTCCCTTGCAGAGAAATAGCTGCGCCATATCCGGAAAGATATGGCCCTGCATCAATGCAACAAGAACTCACGATCTAACAAATAGAACCCGAGAGGTGATTGCCAAAATTGTGGAATATCACCATTGGACAATGAGCTTTCGGTACCCACGCTGCCAAGTTGGGCATCCCATTCAACCCACACTGCCGCAGTTGCAAAGATCCAGTGGAAATGGAAACAATTCACCCTTACCTCTGTGAATGGCCGGGCCTAGCTAGAACTAGACATTCCACACTCGGCAAAACATTCTTCGACAATCTATCAGAATTAAGCAACATAAAATTCAGCAATATCATTAAATTCCTCCATTCCACAGCCTGGATTTGAAACACAAATTGACACCATTGGTCACTTGAGTGGTGGCCGTCTTGGTGTAACTAATCTAACACCTACCTTCCTCCTACCAACGTGCCCTTCCTCAAAACATGGTGCAGAAAATCGTATGCTTAACTAATGTGAACAACTTCATGGCACCGACAGAAAGCTACAGAATGTAATACCTACACTTTGGGGTAATAAAGCTTGCTGTTATGTAATAACAACGGCGACACTTACAAGAAAATAAAGGGTCCGCCATCTAACGTTTTTTTTTCAACTAGTACTTATTTCGTGAATGGTAACACTTAGCTCATGTCTGATTTGACAGATAATTAGTTTTATCCTTCCGCTGAACGAATATGGTTGTGTATACGCTTGAACAACGCTGGGAAATATTGCGACATTACTTTGAAAATCATGGTAATGTTGCAGAATGTGTGCGAAAATTGCGTACGGATTTTGGAAGAAGAGAAGCACCGTCAGCTGCGTATGTTCGTTATCTTGTGAAAAAAGTGAAAGATACTGGCATCCTCATCGATAAACCAAAGCGAGAAAAGCCAAAAACAGTGCGTACACCCGAGAATATTGCTGCTGTGGCAGAAAGTGTGCGTGAAGCGCCATCAACATCAATTCACCGGGCGTCGTTCTCAACAACTGAACATTTCGGAGTCATCATTGAGACGAATTTTGCATAAAGACCTTGGTATGACGCTACTATAGGCTACTGCATGGCCAGCCGAGGCAGCCATTTGAATGAAATTATTTTCCATTATTAACCGGAAGGATTGCACTTTCAAATAAAAAAAGAAATTTGAGAAAATATTCAGTAGTTTTTTTTTATAGCATTTTCAAAAAAAAAAGTTATTTGGCGGACCCGTTAGTATAACTTTTTTCAAATAAAAAAATATTTTTTTTTGTTTTTGAATCGAGTTATTTTGTGAATAATTTTTGGAAAAAAAATATGCTTTCAAACTCAAAGTTTTGAAATATGTTTTTAATATAACTGAAACAAAATTGTGAAATGAAGTACTTGTTGGCTTTTATTATTCACTACCCCTATCCATTTCTTGTCAAACGCTAAAAACCAGATGGTTTTATGTCTCTGGTTTTTGAGAAAATTGAAAACACGAAAAGTGTACGATCAGAAACAATCGTTTTGAACATTGAGCCGTATTCATAAAGAAAAGGATATGCTTATACTTGCAAAATATGAAGCAAATCCTTCTGTTTGTATTCATAATAATTTCGAGCAGAACCTTATACTTTCCGAGTAAAAGCATATACTTTTATTCACATAAAAGTAAATGGGTATGCATAAACTTGACCTTTTACTTCAAATAAAAAGCAAATCCTTCAAAAAGTCTGAGTTAGATCAGTAGCAGACTCATCTCGGTAGTAAACGGTGGTGTTATCCGATTTTTAGCGCCATGGCAGATGTTGTGCATGTGAGGGATGCTAAATATTATAAGCCCCGCTTATCTACACTTGTTCGTGATTTTAAAGATTTATACCGTTTTGAAGAGAGAAATTTACAGTGGCTCGCGGACAGATTTTGAGGTACGAATGAAGAAACTCGTGAGGTGCCTTGTCAACTGCCCATAGAATGAAGGTGTGTTTGCGATATCTCAGTGATCCTGGATATCACAAAGCTATCGGTGAAGAACTGAAGAACTTGGTGTTAGTCAAGCTACGGTATCTCGGACTGTGAATGCAGTAGTTGACAGGTGACAGCATAGTTGCACATTCAACTGATTGGATCAAGTTTCCAACTAGCAACAGTGAAATAACGGAAGCAAAAGAGTTACGGCAAAGGAAGTTTAAATTTCCGACATCTGTTGGTGTAGGTAATCGATTGTGCCCACGTAGGGATACTGAAACCAAAATTCTATGCAGATGCGTACATTAATCGAATGTTCAAGCCACTTGTGATGCCAAAGAAATTTTTACTAGTGTTGACGTTAGTTGGCCTGGATCCGTACATGACTCGAGAATATGGGAAAATTCACAAGTGTGTCTGAAATTAAGAAATCAAAACAATGTTGTGCTCATTGGTGGCAGCGGATATGGGATAGAACCATGGCTAATGACTCCATATAAAAATGCCAATTCTGTTGCGGAAGAAAAATATAATAAGCTTTTGAAAAAAGAAAGAGTAATTATTGAACGATGTTTTGGACAAGTGAAACGCAGGTTTCCTATCTTACAGTACGTTTGTCGGGTGAAATTGGAAAATATACCAAAAATAATAATTGCCTGTGTCGATCTCCATAATATCGCTAAAAATTTAGGCGATCCTGATTTCGAACCTGTTGAAGAGGCACTAGAAGAAAATCATACAGAAGAAAATCATTATTTCGATAACAACAACAGCAAAGAACTACGTTTTCGCCTTCAAGGACAAGAAATCCGAAGAAACTTGAGTATTATATTAAACAATATTAATGATATGTAGTTTACTTCAAATGAAAATTTAAGATGTCTTTTTAAACCAAAAATACATTTAAAAAATAATAAATTTAATTTTTTTTTTTTAATTTAATCCAATTATGTTTTCATTACAATTTGAAGTACGATTGTTCCCCATCGCTAACAGTTGTTGGTATAGCTTTCTTTATCATTTCTAACTTTTTTTTGCACAACACTCGTCCGGTATTGCTGTAACAGAACTAAGCGTTGAAGTTCTTTTGTAGTCAGTGCTATAGTTTCATCTGTTTCATATGTACTTGTCTGTCGCTAATTTTTTTTTTGGTGGTAACAAATTTTGTGATGGTTGAGAGACACCACCACATGCTTCCTCACGAGATACTTTACTGCTTCTTCGTTCATCAGCTAGTTCACTCCCTCTTTGCTGTATAGATTCGCCTTCATGAATACCGACCTGGATGGCACCACCGATTCTCCCAATAGTTGGATTGCTGTCACCTTCCATAGCCTTTAGGCTCGTTTTATTCAGTCGAAGTTGAACTCAACTTGGGGATTTTTAATGTCAACTTGAGAAATTGCTTTTATTCACTTAAAGTTGACTCGCTCAACTTTAGATATTCGAAGTTGAGAAAAGAGAGAGTTGATCAACTTTGAGTTTGCTCAACTCACCGAAATAGTGGAAGTTGTAGAGCAAACTTGGGATTTTACGTCAAATGTCCGATTTTTTTTCTCATTTCTGTTTTTGATTGTGCGAACTTTAAATCAAGTGGTGTAAATAATCAAATATTAATTTTTTAAAACTTAAACAATGTATAGTTCAAATTATTTCTGGGAAGGTTGGCCATCGTCTGATTCGGGCAGCGAAGAAGACGAGCCCAATTTGATCTGTAAAAGACGGCAATGCGAGATGCTACTACGTGTTGGGCTCGAAAAATGAGACGACCGCGACTTCATATATCATTTTCGTCTCTCAAAGCGGACGACAATGATGGTGCTCCAACTTATAATGAATTCGTTGCCGTAAGACGAGAGAAGGTATTTTACGCCGAATAAGTTGTAATTTTATGTACCTATATTCCATAGTGGTTTTCTTCTTCGATAGATCGCGTGAATTACGACCAATAACCCAATTATTAATCGTATTACGGTACTATGCACTCGGATCAATTCAATTGGCGGTGGCCGATTTCATAGGGGTAAGCATTGCCACCGTGCATCATGTGCTGAAACGAGTGTCTGGAGCGATTGCCAATCTTTCGCCACAATTCATTCGTATGCCGGAAACCCACTTGGAACTACTGCAAGCAGCACGAGACTTTTTTGCAAAAGTAAAATTGCCTCGAACTATCGAACACATATGTTCCTTCGGGTACGCCATTGCAATCAACATCAACAGTCACTGACAATTCGATTGGTTCGCACATATTTTCAGCCGATCTTAGATCAAACTTAAAACAGTCCAATCAATGTAAAAGAGTTAATGAGAAAAGAAAAATAAACAAACTTTAAAAATGTATGCTTTTTACATACATACGAGTATATTTAAATAAAAATGGTATCAAAATATGTACTTAATCGCAAAAGTATTCTTTTTTTGCTGCTGCTGTGGGGAATGATGATGAAGTTTCCAGCGGATTTGATGGTGACGGATCGGCACTTTTTCAACGTGCTTGCCTTTATTTCCTTCATCCCACCCTTGTGTATAAAACTACACATAAGCTACCTCTTTGCTTGTTTTTTTCAAAAACCACTAATCACTAATTTCCGGAATTTTCTGAATTTATCATAACCCTTATATTTTAAGGAAACGTATTTCCCCATAAAAAAAAAGTTTATGACGGTTGTTATAGTTATTAACTACCTACTTGTGTAGATTTCTACGCATGTGAATATTAGTGCATTTCATATAAAATGCCAGTTTCATTGAGTCTTTTCGGAAGTGAACATTGTGCACATAGATAATGTTTCGAGCAAATTATTTTTCGGAAAATTGGGCATCATCTTCTTCGGATAACGAATATGATGAAGACGAAGATTGTTTATTTCTCACGTGTTGCACTTGACATATGGGACGACCATGACTTTCTGTACCGTTTTCGTCTTTCAAAGTCGACGGCAATAATGGTGCTTAATCTGATAAAAGATTTATTGCCTTGTGACGAGAGACGATAGGTATTTTATTTAAACTTAACCTAGTTTGTATTTGATAGAAATATGTTTATGTCATTTTTTAGATATACATAAGCACACGCAACATCCAGTCCATACCATTCACTAGGTTTGAATAAAGAACGAATGCCAGGAAAAATATGTAAAGCAAAGAAAAAGTTTTAAGAAAAGCGGTACTGTATAATGCTTATATACAAATGTAATTGAATTAAATTTTAAATAATATTAAATATATTTTCAAAAAAATGTATAAACTCGTAGAAAATATCACGGCTTTTTGTAACATTTAAAAGAAACACCATGAAAACAGAATCGTTTTCAGTACTCTGAATCTGTTTCCTATTTAGCTTTCTTCTTTTTGTCAGTAGGAGACTTTTTAGATCCGGAACACCTGCATAGAACAGCAAATATAGTTCCGATGACAAAACCAATTACACCGAATTTTAGCAGCTGTGACCTATCCATGTTCATCAAATTGTCATTTATAAAGTCGTTCCTGTAATAACAACATTAAAGAACACTTCTAATTAACTAAATTTAACCAAATTCTCACATGGGACTAGCAATTGTTGGAACAATTTCTGGCTTAGTCCTCTGCAAGTGGATGTTCTGAGCAAATTCAATGAAACTCTTTGGAGTGTATTCCTTCGTCCTGTATCGGAAGTATTTGAATGCTATAAAAGATAACCAAATTTAATGAAATTCATTTATTAACTGCACCATGTCTTACATCAAAAACTCAGGAGATTCCTTAACTTTGGGCAACATTCATCTGTCGCTTTAGAGCAGCACCTACGGCTTCCGAAACAGCGTATAGTCTTTGGCAAATGATGCAGTCATTGGAAAACTTAAAAACTACTTTAATTTACTTAAAGAAACAACACAAATATTTTCTAACCTTACACGAAAACAAACCAATCACCGGCTGGATCTCAGCAAATAAAAAGTTGAGACTGATAAATATATTATGTGTCATCTGTCACAAATATCCCAGGGAATTTCTTGAAACAGCAAGTTAGTCAACTTGCGAATGTCAAATTCCAAACCGAAGGTTGTAATAGTGAAAAAAAACATTTTTCAACTTGCAGTTCAACTCTTGAGTTGATATCAACTCCGAAGTTACCAAACTTGGGAGTTATCAGCAAGTTGAACAATAGTGAATAAAACGGACCTTAGTAAACGCTTCTCCCAATCTAACAGTTTGATCGCTTTATTCCCAGTTTTTTTCAAGTCCGTTGTTTTCTTCAACCTTGTCTTCATATTGTTGATCTTTTTTAACAAACCTTTAGCATCAACAGGACTACTATAACGGGATTATCGGACACACCCTTTGCTATGAACTAAAGTTCGTTACTAGCATTTGTTTCATTTTCACTAACTTCTTCAGTGCTAGAGTAATGCATATTTAGAGCACTAAGGTATACGTCTACTCACTAAATAAAACCTTTTGAAGTGATCCGTAAGATAACAGAAGTAGTACTGACCGAAGAGAAGGAAAGGCAGCTGGCACAACAAAAAAATTAAGAGCATCAAGCATGTCATTCAGCGTTCTGACGAGTCTATCTTTTACTTGTGCTTGAAGGATATACTCGCAAGTATAAGGTAATCATTATGAATATGAAAAGAAGGAAATGCTTATACGAGTACTTCAACATTTTACTTTAAAGCATTACCTTATACTTCTACCTTATACTTGGGAGGATATCCTTCGTTTTTATGAATACGGCCCATTTTCGCCTTCTTCTTTTCTTTATGATGAGGAGGAATTTTGGATCCCACTTAACTGCGTTCCTACTGTTCCGCCTGTCCCGCAAGGGCACTTTGTTGATGTAGTACATTCCAGCTACTGAGACATCGTGTAAGCTAGCTTGCTAAACAAAATGCATCATTGTGTACGTGCTATGTATGACTGTTTGAGTTTTCATTGTACATTGCGACGGAGACTTTGGTGCAACAGACTCAAACCTTGACCAGGCAGGTATAGTCTGGCAGGTTTTCTGTTGAGCTTTTGGGGGCTCTTCAGAAGACAACACCTCCACCCGAGAGGTTAAATCGGTACCACGGGAGTCAGTGACATGCCCATGCTTGACTATTGGGTGGCCGCCTTAGTGGGAGCATCGTGATGGTGTGTGTGACTCGCTTGAATAGTATATATGCTCTCTAGCAAGGAGTTGTAGTTTTCATGCCCTCTCACATGTAAAATGCAGAAATTGTACTGGGAAGAACCACAAAATGTGGTTTAGACAACTTTTGAACGCAGTCTACCGAGGGCGTTTGACCAACGTTTTTCTCGCTGCAGCTGGCGACGGTGAAGAGGTTAGTGTGTTGGCTTGTGACCCGTGCGGTGCAGGTTCAATCCCCATGGGGAACGACAACATATGCCACATATTCTCCAGCCTCTACAACAAAAAAGAGGATTTCTGCGTGGTAGTACAATGGACCGTTACCGAGTCTGAGTGCTCTGGGATTTGGATTTCCTTTTTTTTTAAACATAAAAAAGGGTCCGCTGCAGTCAAATTAATAGTCCCGTCACTGCACGGTCTTTTAAACCGCCAATTTTGTCGATGAAATTATTTTTTAAAGCTTATAACTCTAAGATAATGAGGGCGCCAAAATTGTTCACTTCTAACGAAACTTTTTTTATTAAATTTGTTCCTGTCATGTACTTAGGCATTTTTCTTTCAAGTTTGTCAATAAATTTTCAAATACGGGTTAGTGATGGTGTTCATTATGCCATCAATTTATTTCTTAATCTTTGCTCATTAATTTTAATTAAATTTGAGTCCAATACACTCACCAATAACACTTTGGTCCTTAAAAATAGAACAAAAATATTTAACACTCACCAATCACTTGCAATTGGCGAATCATTCGTCCTATTTTGATCTGATCCCTTTCAATTGCGGTCATAAAGGATAGATTAATTCAATGTGGTTAGGATTATGAATTTGAAAGACACCATCCCAAAAAACAGGCTATTGATTTACACTTGGCCATATTTCTATTTCCCATAAATACCATTTGAAATACGTACAATCAAATCCATTTCCAGTAAACCGACAGGAACTAAGTCATTTTCAAAGTTCCCACCCAATAGCCAAGGCCATTTGTCGAGTCTATCTCAATTTGAGTACACATGGAACCAGACAGCTGATTAACTGTTCCTCCGGCTGCCACTAATTCGCTTTCACAAAGTACCGTATCTGGATGTCGACATCATCACCTCGCAACTCAAGAACCTAGACGTAGTAATTGCACCAATTAGGTTTCGTATTGGATTAAACCGAAATGAAATTATTTAAATCCCCACCAATGATCCTTGCGATCCATGGATTCGTTAATTATGAAATAACCGAAATGGAAACCTAATACAAAGGACCAACGGCCATCAATATAAGTAGCGCAGCGACTCACAAGTAAGAATAGCTTTATTTGTCACCGTAATCATACCCCCACTCAGATAGTGAAACCAGCTTCTCGGAATAGAATTTAGTCTCGCCCTGGCGAAAAACTGCTGATAGATTAAGGATACGGTCACGGCAAAATGAGATTCAGCAGTACTTACCGAGACTAGATGAAGACAAATCGCATCATAAATAAGGCGAACTACCGGTCGATGTATTGCACTCCTCCGTGTTCAGGTCTTACTTTCGGTCATCCTTTCCTTGAGCAGCGCAATCCTTATGAAAACAGGATGGAGACCAATCAAAGGAGAAGTTTTTAGACGAACTGCTTAATGGCACACAAACCCATGGGAGAATGACCTGTTTTGGTTTGTGGTTGAGAGTTGCGACTGAAGTATTGCGAGACAGATGTCGGCAGGGGTAGCAGACGGACGTTAAGGACGGGACGTTAGAGTGGTGAGATTAAGGCTGCGTTGGAGTTAATGATATTTTCCATTAAATTAATTAGAACTAGGACCATTGTGTGGTGCACAGAATAGAAATGTTGATTGTTAGCGCGGTATGTTCCAGCGTGCTTCTTTTGTGCTTGGAATACAAGATGGCTTCTTTAGGACAAATCACATTCCGGTCGCATATCATAAAATTAATAACGAAAGAGATTATATATTTGCTTAGACTAATAGTGCCGGAGAGGCAGGAGAAGTCTTAATCCTTCAAAGGGGGTGTTGAAATGCCGAATTGATTTGTTTTCATTAGGCGTATAGGGTTTCCGAAAGTTTAATAATTAAGCTCTTCATTGAGAGAGTATCTTGCATATAAGTATTATATAAGTAGAAAGATATAATTTATTGATATTATCTAGGGACAAGTGTGAATAACGCGCACAGCTTGTGAACAATTCTAAAACTAGGCATTTTGCTTACAGCCTACCCTTTTTAGTTGGCTGAACTTGGTATTAACACAATTCGAGCTGTAAATTTTACGTCAATGTGTTTTGCAATTTAATATGTTATCAAACTCGTATACATAGCACATAAACATTTAAATTCTAATTCACAGATATGTAGAACGCTAATGGTATTA
Organism: Portevinia maculata; assembly: GCA_949715645.1. NCBI lineage: Eukaryota > Metazoa > Arthropoda > Insecta > Diptera > Syrphidae > Portevinia > Portevinia maculata. The sequence goes on along the minus strand of OX454525.1, from coordinate 335,292,938 downwards.
AAGTACAAATCCATAGAAATAATTGTTCCTACATCTAAATCCTCAGTCGCCTTGTAAATTCATTGACATGCAGAGTTGTTATTTAATATACTCGTAACATCAAATTTTTTTCACACCGCATTCCGGGGGGAATATGATTCGTCCTTTGTATTCGTAGTCTCTAAGCCGCTGCCTTATTGTTTCCTTACAATTATATTCTGCAGTCTTGCTGAAACAATAGCAAATACTTATTCTGCAACCAGACGTCATAACTCAACTATGCTATTATGTTAATATAAAATTCAATTATTTTAGCATTTAGCCGTATGCATATTTCATTAAAATGAGACATCTGCCGTGTCACTGTGAGCAGGAGTAGCAAACAGAAAACACAGCAGCACCACCAAACACCATATCGCTTGCGGGCATCCGTAGTTTGTTGTTTCCTGCTAGTTAGTTTCACCGCATATTACCTAGTCCTTGGATGTTTTATGATAAGAACAGACCGCTTCTGTTTGACATGGAACGGCTTGTTCCCCTTTTTGTGTTTGTCCCTTCAGTAACAGTGGTTGTTTGTTGGAACAAAAGTGATGTCCTCCTTTTTGAGTGTTGACGCCTCCTTCCTCCGAGAAAATAAATCATAAAACCATTAAATAAAAATATACACCAAAGGAAAGCGTATGCGAGTTCCTAGCGGCCGGTGCGCGTTTCCTTGTTGTTTATATTGAGCACTGAAGCTGCATTAAAGAATTCGATTAAATTTTTTTCAAATGACATTAAGGAAGATTGATGTGGAGATTATGCAAAGAATGGAATGAATAGATAGTGAAGAAAAATGTATTACACGAAAAATATGTTGATAAAGCTACCTTCGGGAAATTTAATGTGTTCAGAGGACTAATCGTTTTTAAATTATGTATTAAAGTTTCTGCAACGACTATGTAGGGAGGAACGCAAAAGGATTTAAAGCCGATTTTTTCTAAGTGCATAGATCCACTACGAATTGAAACACGGAATTTACTTAAGTGCTCATAATGAATTCCCTGAATGAATGAAGTATAAAGTGTGTAGGTATGAACTTTCGTTCGATCAATAAAATGTAGTTTAATGAAGTGACTTTGAGACACTCCGTCATTATATTGTCGAAGTCAAATTGATTTTGTTTCATGACAGTTACAATAATAAAGGATCTTCTTTTTGGAATTTTAAAACGAATTTTGGCCAATATTCTAAACGCAGAATATTGAGAAGTGCGTAATCACTCCAAATCATCCCAATTATTATTTTAATAACCTACAAAATAAAGAGTATTAAAGTCATAGTGATTGATTCCAATCAAGCTCGCTCGTTTCCATCAATCCTGGGGAAAAACAAAACATTTACCGACTGTTAGCGTCTGAACAATCACGGAGAAAAAGAGGTTGTTGAAACTATCGAAAACAATAGTCAGTTCAACGTTTTCCGGTTTTGATTTTCAGTTTATAGCATAAAATGTTGAATTTACGACATTGCTGAATTGTTAAATTAACTATCAATCTGTCGAATTAATTGGGTAGAGTGCATTTAAAAATAATAATAACAATAATTACTGAAATTGAAATTGAAAATCTCAACATGAACATAGTTATAATATGTTGTGTTGATATTAAAATTCTTTCAGTAAAATCTGCTATTCACAATACTCAAAATCAACAGGCAGTTTGTTGAATTACAATGCACACTGAGTAGGTAGCAAGATTATAATAATTAGAGATGTTTTTTTCTGCAACTCAATAGTAACTCACTCTTTGAGATCAGAGAAAACGATTAATACTCTCTCTCTTTGCTAAATTCAATTTGAAACATTGCACAGATTGTAGACAGCTTTGGTTTCCTCGATTGACCAACGTTTATGGGCCTAAAGTTTAAAATTTATTTACATATTAAATAAACATTTTAAACTTAAAATATTTACCTTTGGCCATGCTTTTGTCTGTTATATACCAAAAAGCAAATCAATATAAAAAAGAAATATTTTGTTGACGTTTAAGTAAACTTGCCGGAGTTTTTAGATGAAGGTCTTTTATACAAGCTAGAAAGCTGCAGTTTGAAACAAAGAAATCAAAATTTGAGCTAGGAAGCTTAAATTTGGAAAACATATGTACTCTCTAGGGGCGCGAAATGCTCAACTATAATATTTTTTAGAATTCGCCTACTGACACTCCAAGTATTTAAAAAAAACGCTTTATTGAAGAATACGTGAAAATACAGGACAATTTTTTTCATTTCAGCAAAAGGGCATCCAATTCACTTTCTGGCATGACTCGGAAAATGTATTTAATTTCCAGCGAGGCACAACTTCTTTTAATTTTTAAACACATGTACCTATACTTATGTATTCCATATTATTATGTAATTTGTGGGCGCAGTAGCGCAAGGTTAGTGTGTTGGACTACTTATCTAAAGTAACATCTAAACGATTTTTCCACTGCCCACCTCTTGCGAACGTCTGACAAACATTCAAGAGTATCAATTTCTCAAATTTGCCGTTCGGATTCGGCTTAAAGTTGTAGGTCCCTTCCACGCCGCATAAGCAAATGGTATGAGAACCTAGGTTTTAGTCCCTGTATGGGTCGTTAAGGCCTAATATTTCTTTTTATACTTATGTATACTTATGTACTTATGACGTTCGCAAGAAGTTAATGAAGACTTAAATAATATTCTTAACTGGTCGCGGAAAAATGGTCTATGCGTTAACCCACTTAAGTCCAAATGCTTGGTTATTTCAAAAAAAACCATTGACACGTCTGATTTTCCTAAAACATAGTATGTTCATGTATGTATGACAGTAATCAAATTAAATTCGTGGATTCAGCTAAAAACCTTGGTATTACGTTTACAAAAACACTGTCTTGGAATACCTATATCAGACTAACAACTGGGAAAGTGTATGGAGGGCTTCGTATGCTGTGGACAAACCATAGAATTACACCTTTAAAAACTAGAATGGTACTAGCCAAAACATTACTGATTCTGTGCATAAGCATAAACTGAATGTTGCTTACAACAGCATAGTAAGGTATATCTATGGAGTAAGAAGGTATGACCACATTTCTCAATTTTCCAAATCTATATAATCTCTTCAAATTAAGAACTCTAACATTGCTCAACAATATATTGCAATCGCGTCAGCCACCTTACCTTTTTAATAAGATCTGCCAGTCGCGTTTTATTAGACCTTTGAACCTTGTGCCAGTGCATTACGCATCTTTAGTATCCGAGCGCCAATTTAAATTCGATTTTAAAATCGATTTTTTATAAATGCGATGGAATGCTCTTCCTCGACATCTAAGGATGATTAGCTGTACGGCACTTTTCGGAAGGAGGCTCAATGAGTACTTGGAGACATTAATGTGATGATGATTCTTTTTTGTTATTTATCTATCCCCTTTCTTTTCTTATCCTTCGCTCAATGTTTATCTTTCCTTTATTTTCTTTTTCTTTTTGGATTACAATAATTATATCTACAATATTGTTAGATTCTTTTTCCTATTTTTGTAATCTTATAACGCATTATTTAAAGATATCAATCAAGCGTATGCTATCTAAGAAGATAATGTATGTTATTGTATAAGTCTATACCAATAAATAAATAAATAAAGTATATTTTTATAACTTTTGAAATCAACAGTGAATTTCCTCTAAATGATTTCAGCGGCTATAACCTTCAATCTTAGCAAACAATTTTTTCTTTGAAGATTCATTTTTATTTTTGGTAAGCTTTTAACTAACTTCTAGACAATAATTCAGAAACTAGCATCTATTGATCAATCTCTTTACTAACTTACTGTCCCTATACGGGTGCTTTAAGATAAAAAAAAAAAAAACTAAATGATTATGTCTGCTTATGATTGAGTTTTTTTAATTTAAAGGTATTTTTCACCAAGAAGGTACAAAAAGAAAAAACTTGGTTCCTGTATATCTTTTTTTTTTAATCTTACAAACCACTTTAACAACTTACAACTTAACCCTACTTATACTTAAAGCAAAAGCAGTTTTTCTTTAAGCAAACTAAACTTCTTACAATCAACAAATTATATCTTCTTATAGATTACTTAAAAAACTAGAACAGCCAATTTATTTTCACTTTGACAGTCTCTGCTTAATACTAGACCTAAAGTTATGTTAGTCGGCCAAGACACTATTATTCAACTTTGAATGACTGAATTAAGTAGGCAAACTAATTGTGGGTCTCCTGTTTTTGCCTATCTAGTGGATCCCGATGGGACACAGCCCTACTAAACTGAAGGCGCTCTGCTTCGGTTTATGCTACGACGTCCCGATCATAAAAGAGTTGACTATCCATAGCACAGCAACCAACGTGATAGATTAGCGGCACAGCCAATCTACCCTGTACAAGCTCCCTGCTGTATAGGTAGAGAAATGCATCGGGCGGTAAGAAGCGGCTTAGACGCGCATCTTCGTAGTATTCGTTGTTGGGATAGTAAGCCCCAAAAATAAGGCGAGGACACCGCTCATGCAATGTGACCGCGAATCAGCTTTATCAAAAAGTTATCTATCATTTTTTTTTGAGCTCCGTTGTATACGACTTGGTTGGAATAATACCGTGTGCACTCCGAATTTGGTAGTCTGGGCAATCCCATCTTAGCAAACTCTACTGAGTTCTGAGTTCACTAGCAAAATACTAAGTGAAGATTTGATTTCAGTTTACAGGTAAAATTACGAAACAACTGCTAATAGAGGCTTTTTTTCTGCAAGTAGTACTCCTTGCAGAAAAAAACCTCTATTAGCAGTTGTTTCAGCATACTTGTGTTTTGATAAAACAGCTTCTCTCGTAAAATTAACTATTATATTATTAATGTTGATTTTACTGATTAACAAGTCTTAAAACCATAGATTCGACAGCCACTTTAACTGGTTTTCAACCCTTTTTGCAGTCCTTTTGTCTTTATCTGGAAAAATGCTATAAAAGACACATCCAAATATTTGTACAATACAATTTAATTATTATTTTAATAATTAACAAAATTTACCTTACATACATAGATAAAGTTAATAAACTAGTTATTAATACAGTTATTCAGAAAAAAAGAAATTCTAAAATATGAGAAGAATTAATCTGTAGTTAAACAAAGCATTGATACAAGTTAACATGAGCCAGCTGATCTAACATTTCAGGATCAGAACAGCCAGTAACCTGGGAATGGATACATTGGTGACGGTTGATCGTGTCATTAGTAGGTGGCTTGCAATTGTAAATCGGTCGGTGGTGTTAGTGTAACGTGAATTTCGACGTTGATTTCCTAATCGTGTCGCGCCAATAGGCCAAACATTCCGCCGCTTAGCTACTTGACTCGAACAGATTGGAACCACTGGAGACCTTGCAGGGCGTGATCGCCACAGGACTGGTAGTTTAGTCGAGAATATCGCGGCTGTGCCTGCCGATATCGCTGGGAACGAAGAAACATCAACGAGACGACGGGCCACGCATTTATGCATCACCATACGGACCCTATAGCGAATTTTAGTGAAAGACTTGCACATGTCCCGGTACAATGTGCAAACAGTGCATCAGTTAATGCCTGGTGACCATCAGTCGCGTGTGAATTACTGCCAAGCCGTCCTCAATCTCAACAACGAAGAGGACAATTTTGTGTCGAAAATCATCATAAGCGACGAGGCGCACTTCCACTTAAGCGGTTACGTCAACAAGCAAAATCTTCGTTGCTGGGGCACTCTTTTACGGTCACTCTTACTGCCGGAATTGGATGAGCGGGGCTTGGTGAATATTTGGTTTCAACAAGACGGTGCAACCGCACCCACAACACGAGCCACAATGGGTATTGTGAATAAATCGTTTCCTGCTCGCATAATCCCCCTTTTAGTCGATTTGGCAGGGCTAGCAAGATCGCCCGATTTAACTATCCTAGTTTTCTTTTTTTGAGGCTACTTAAGTCGCGGGTTTATGCAAACAAGTCTCAGACAATCCCAGCACTAAAGGAGAAATTCGACGGGAAGTTACCACCGGAACTCTTGCGGAAAGTCATGGAGAATGCGATAAAACGGACACAAATGTATATCAACACTGGCGGCAGCCACTTGAAGGATATCATCTTTTTCACTTAACAGAAAAAATTGTAAAGATCCAAAAAAGATTTCCATCGCTCAAAATTTGATGATTAATTTTACTAAAAAGACTGCTGACCTGCAGAAAAACTACTGCTCATTTGTGTCGGGATACATTGAACTAGGGCCTATGAAAGCAGATAATAATATCGCCAGATCACAAACCGAACTTTACTATCTTCCACATCAGCCGGTGTTTAAAGAAGATAATACAATTACAAAACTTAGAGTGGTGAAAAACCTTCTTTAATAGAAAGACTGGGTTGCCAGAAAACAAGTCCAATTTTGTGGTGAACCACGTCTGCTAAACCATTTCGTCATTATTATCGTCTTCTTACTGTGACGTATATAATATTCTGTGATCCATATACATTACGCCAACTTGCCCTAAATTCATTGAAAAAGTATCCAATTGCATCGAGTATAGTTTTAAACGACTTTTATGTGACTGACTTGTTGACTGGGGCGGACCCCATCGAGGAACTTTCTGAACTCCATGGGAACTTAACTGAATTGTTGGGTAACGCCGATATTAACTTGCGAAAATGTAGTTGCAACTGTCGATCATTCTTAAAATCTTTTCCTGGCAATCTGCGTGAACATTCAACATTCGAGTACGAATTTTTCGAGTCCCTAAAATTATTGGGTTTGCTTTGAAACCCTCTTAGAAATTCATTTCTATTCAAGGTGTCATTACCTGATTGATTCACCTGCTGTCAAATTCTATCAGACTCGTCTCGGGTATTCGACCCTCTTCGATTTTTGACGCCAAGCATCAGCAAACTACCTTGGGATGATATTGTTTCTGCTGATATTTCAGAATATTGGCTGAGTATTGAATCTGAAGTTCCATTGCTACATGGCTTTTAAATACGTCATCGAATCTGGTGCAGTGACTCAGTGGAATACCATGGGTTTTGCGACGCATCACTGCGGTCATCTACTCTAGAAGTATAGCCCGATAAAAGAGTTGACTATTCTTAGCTTGGTATTATGTGGTGCTGTCCTCCGCTCTTGAGTATTTGCCAAATTTAAAACGGCCCAGGGACATAAGTCCCAACTTTTACTTTTGTGACTTATGTCTCACTTAAGTGGGACATAACTCCCAAAATTGATTTGGGACTGATAAAATAAAGCTTCGCACCCCTGCTTGGGGTCACTGTTTGATTTGGAGTAAGTGCGAGGCTTTATTTTATCACTTGGCCTTATTGCACTTTGGGTAAATGAATTTCATGGCAACGCTAATGAGTAGTAGGTCGGAGGAAATTATAACTACCTACACATACAAAAAAATGTGGGACTTATGTCCCTGCGCCATTTAAAACCTCATTGCACGATGAATCGTTGCACCTACACTCATGGACCAATTCTTAAATAGTTCTGCAATGGTAACATGGTCCACCAGCCGTTGGGCAACCTTCATCGCCAACAGAGTTACAGAAATAGCTGGATTAATCCCCATTTCCTTTTGAAACTATATAACTTCAAAGTCAAATCCAGCTGATTGTGCCTCTAGGAAAATCCGCCCTTCAAAATAAAAATAATTTGCCCTGATGTGGGGGTGGGGACCCTCTTTGGTAGCTGAGTCATCAGATCAGTGGGCCAATCAAAAGGAAATAACTTTGGACAACGTGTCTCGCTCGTCTTCATGCATGAGAGTCATACGTATACTCTCTTCTATTTTCGTTTTATATCTAACTGGTGCATTCCATCGTCTTAACGTACTTCTGGTTTATCAACTTCATTTGAAATACATCATGCTAAAATATTTCTTTTATCAAGCATTCAACAATTGTTCTTTGCGAGAGAAATAGATAATATCAGCAAACATCAGTCTGTTCATTAGAAGTCAAGGATTAAAATGTATGAGTGCCGTAACCTAGTGCCAGAAGTCTCCTTCCAGAAGACCGTGTGAATTTCGCCATGCCGTTTGATCGTGTTAGAGTTGACTTCGCTGGTCCAATTAATTTGCGATTAGCTCGTGGTCGTCGTCCAACATTTATCAAAGCATACATTTCGCTGTTTGTATGCTTTGCCACGAAATCTAATCATCTGAAGCTCGTTGGCACCCCTTTCCACAGATGCATTCTTGGTCACTTTAAGTCGGCTCGATGCTCGAAGAGGAAAACGTACAATAATATTTTCGGACAATGAAACACATTTTAGAGGAGCCTATCGTTAACTAACTGAAATGCATTCATTTTTGCTTTTTCAGAACACAAAGGAGGCATCATTGCTGATCATCTACCCAGGGATAAGATCTCGTGGCCATTTATTAAATCATCCCCACCGGACTTTGGAGGGTTGTAGGCGGCAGGCGTTAGGTAAGTTAAACTTTATCTAAAGTGCGTGTTCGGCTCAGAACTAAAAACTTCCACAAAAGAGTCGCTTGGACTTCAGAAGATAATGGTATGATGAACAATGTTGTTGGCAAATCAAGTCAATGCTAAACCAAATCGGCGGTCAGAAAAAACAAGTTCAAGGGCAAACTGTTTGTAAATTACATTAGAACGGAACAAAAAAAATACAACTCAATTGTAGCACGTTATAAACATAAGTAATTCAATTTATTCCACATTTTGACATTTGTTTTTTCTTGAGTTTGACACTGTTATAATCTTCGTAGGATGTGTCCGATGGTTAGTGCCATGTTGACGTCATATTCTCCAACAGTGCGTTTTTGGTTAACACGTCCTTACCTATGAGGAGTTTTACAACTTTCTAAGACGTATCGACGAGGCTTTGCTTTACTTCCGACCTCTATGCGCACGTTCAGATAATGACTTTATCGCACTAACACCAGCTAATTTTTTTATCAGCCACCTTCTAATGTGTTTCGATAAAATCAACAAGCTATCTGTTGCTATTACAGTGTTAATTGTTATTGAAAAATATAGCAATTGTAATAATTCATTGGCTTAATTAACTTAAAATTGGCGATTACATCAGGTTTTGCTGTTGATACTGCATATTTTTGGAGGAATTTGTTTACCAATTTGCGTTTGACAACTTTGAGCTATTGAATTTATAACATTTGTTCTCTCCGATTGGTTGAACTCTTATGACTTGTCATCGACAGACTTTTAGTTAGACTTTAAAAGCCAGGGTTAAGCACGAGGTATGCAGATAACGTGGAAGTAATTTTAAATGGTAAACAAAAACAAACACGACCATCCCTGCAGAATGGTTTACTTCGCGTTTTAGAATGGTGTAGTAATAAAGAGCTCTCCATAAATCCTGCAGAACCGTTCCCCTTTACATGCAGAAGACTGTTCAATTTTGAATTGTCACCATTTAAGACCGGACCACCTTAAGCTACTCAGTAAGGTAAAATATCTTGTCGTCTGTATGGTAGAACCTCGGATCTGATTCCCAAATGATATCGTGATCGTTACACCTATTATCACATATGCGACCATCATATGACAGCCGAAGGGGCTTGAAGAGCCAACAGTTACCAAGCTCCAGAGGGTAGAATTAGTTGCCTGTCTCAGCGTATCAGGTGCGATGCGCACATGCCCAACGGCAAAAGGAAGACTGCTACTAGATGCTGGGAATGCATTTGGATGCTTGGAATGAATTCTATGATAGTTAATTTCTACTACGATGCATTGCAATCCCTAGGCAGATACAACAAGATTTAATTGGTTAGGAACCCTACTTTGAATAACGAATCTACGGATGAACATGCAAGGGCTGGCTCAGAATCTGTTTTCTTACGACCAGAACCCAATTGCCAACTGGATTACCGCTTGGTGTTTGTTGGTTCGTGTTCCCAATTATCTATCAGTCCTGGTAATGATTATTGGGAACACAACCTTCCTGTAGCCCATTTCGAAAATGTTCGGCCTCAAATCCTAGTCCAGAAAAAAAATTAAGGTTTTAAATATGGCAAAAACGTACATCAGTTGAGTACGAAAATACGTTTTCTTGAATCTCATAAGATCGTGTGGGTGGCAACTGAATGGAAGGTCGTGCGTTCGAGCCAAGTCCATTACTTTATATCTAATGTCAAATCGCCAATGTCAAATCTGTTTTGACATTTGTTGACTAGACAGATATAGAATACAAGTGAACAAGCCATGGAGCGATAGACTCCCCAAGAACGCGGAATAATCGTGTCTATTTTTTTGCGTAACCAACCTTAAAGAGTATGGGACCAAACGAGACGTTGCCAAGAGTGGCCGGCCCCGGAGCGCCCGTTGGGCCGAGAATATCGCCGCTGTTGACGAGGATATCGAGCTGTCGCCGGAAACATCGACCAGACGCCGTGCCTCGCAATTAGCCATCAGCCGGTCGTCCCTAAGCGAATTTTAGTCAAAGACTTGCGCATGTTCCCGTACAATGTCCAGTTCGTGCATCAGCTGCTGCCTGTCGACCGCCAAACACGTGTAAACTATGCCCAAGCCATCCTAAAATTCGACCAAAATCATAATGAGCGATGAGGCTCATTTCCACCTCAGCGGGTACGTGAACAAGCAAAACTATCGCTTCTGGGGCACCGAAAATCCACGAGTAATGCACAAGGAGCCATTACACCCGCTCAAAGTTACTGTTACTGCATAGTTACTGCATGGTGCGCTGTTCACGCGTCATCGGGCCATTTTTTTTCGAGAACGCCGCTGGTCAAACGACAACAGTGTACGGTGCGCGCTATAGGGCCATGTTAACCGAGTTTTTTCTGCCGCAAGCGGACGAATTAGGACTGGAGGACAGGTGATTCTAACAGGACGGAGCTACGGCACACACTACGCGAGCCACAACCGATATTCTGAAGGCGGCGTTCCCGGGTCGCCTCATCTCTCGTTTTGGCGATTTGCACTGGCCCGCAAGATCGCCCGATTTAACCGTTCCAGACTTTTTTTGTGGGGTTTTTTGAAGTCCCGTGTTTACGTGAACAAGCCCGAGACCCTAGAAGCCCTCAAGGACAACATTCGACACGAGTGCGAGAATCTGTCGCCCGAAGTTCTCGCCGAAGTGATGAAAAATGCCATAAAACGAGCCCGTATGGCAATCAATTGTGACGGCGCCCATTTGGCCGATATCATCTTCTCGACTTGGCCAATAAAATTCTAAAGGTTCAAATAAACATAATCAAAAAACAGAATCGAAGTTTTTCATTTAGAAAAAAAATGACAGCCAAACAACATCGGATGAGTTCTTTTGGCCCACCTTGTAGTAAGTAGCACCGAAAACCATGCAATGAAATACGATATTGCCAGGTGCTGCTTGCTGTTAAAACACAAAAAAATGCTTACGCTGTATTCTTAGCACTATAAGGGTACTGTAACAACAGAAAAAAAAACCCCTAAGTGTAAGCAAATTATAAAAAAAAAAAAAAAAAAATAAGTATCATGATTCATTCAATATTGCAACCGTTATTCATGTTTAATTTTAACACAGCCTTTCACAAAAAATACTTATCGAAACTAAAATCGTTTAGGTACATAACATCGACCTGTGTAGATACGACTAGGTGCGATGTGCCTAGATAACAATTTGTACGAATGCAAAAGTTTAACGCTTACGAAGAAAAAATAAATTTCAACTGCTGTCCTTGCGAAATATGTCATTTGTTATTTATTGTATAGGTATGCATTGTTCATAAGACTATTTTGTACAATTTACAGAAATGCGGTATACTCTACCTTACTACTGAAATATTAATTATAAATGTTTTAAAGAATTATAATTAAAACTATGTTTGAAGAAAAAGCTACGATAAAATGACAGGAATTAAGTGATTCAATATCAAGCGATATCTTGCGGAAAGCGTTATTTGAGGAAGAACATAGGCCGCGGTGGCATTTGAAAGCTTAACCATGTTCAAGCTTTAGCCACGGTCACTTTTTAATTTTGAGAGTAAATGAAATAAAAAAAAAAATATTTTCCTTTCTTTTTATCACTTCTGTTTTGATCTACAAGTAGTTCCGGTATTAATCCGCCAACTTCGGACTTCTTTCTGTTCTGGTGATCACGACCACGAGAGAAGCGTTTTGGAACAGCATATTAATTGTTTGAGTTGGTAGTGTTTTGGAAGGCAAACTGCGCATTCATACTCCTTACAGTTTGCTGGTGGTTTAACCTTATGTTGGAGCAAGCCTATTTATTAATACTTTTCCGATTCTAAACAATTTCGCGTTTTTTATACCGCCAAGTCCAATTATGAATATCCCGGTAAATGATCAGATTACGCCTATAATAATAAACAAATTATTGATATCATAAGCCGATATAATCCAGCTAATTAAAAATAAACACCCACATGCGCACATAATCAAAGCTGTTATCGTTACATAACACGAGATTATCGCGTTCTAGGGTCTGTCTACAAATCATTTGGTTTTTCCCGAATCTTATACTTACTCATATCACCAATTCCAGTCAATTATAATGGATGTTTTCAATTAATCTGCATAATATTCAGGTACTCTGATGCATGGCGAACAATACCTTAACATTCTATGTTCAATTTACGATAAAACAATCCGCACATTACAACACGCCAGTTCGGTTTATGGAAATTTCATCAAAATTAATTGAAACCTGATACTAAATTAAGCTTTTAACGTTAACAACAATATTGATTGGCATGCACTTTACAGCGTACATTGCCGCAGTTGATTTGATATCTATAGCATGTACAAATACCACATTCGCCTTCCTACCTGCCCACACATGCTCTTATGTAGTTACTTTATAATTAGCCAATTTGCTAATTATAATAATTTATCGCGAAAGCAAAATTCCGTGTCGGCTGCGTATCCATATTGTCCCTACCACTTAAATCTTAGTAAGTGCTGCCGCTAAACACTATGCTGTCACAATAAGAAGCAATTTATCATTGTTGAAAGTGCTGTTGGCGGACGAATATTACCACCCGAAATTGCTGTGTATAAAAACAGACTTAATTTAATACGGAAATAATTTATCGTCTAAACCACCCTATCGAATACTGAACAAAAGTGATTATTATCGATAAACGAACAGTATCGTTATTGGTTTGGTGGGCTGTTGATTGGTGTGGTCAACAGGAGGGAGCGGAAATGAAGTGTAGTTAATTTTTAATATTACAATGAAACACATGCTTAAGGCCACATTACACGATAATTGAAGTCACATGACTTGCCATTATAATTTTCGGTATGCTTTCTCAAATGATCTGTCATTTATGACAAGTCATACCGTTTTGTAATTTTCATATTTACGCGTCTTTAACTTTCAATTTGATTTCCTGTTTCAATTATTTGTTAAAAAAAAATAATAATAAAAAAACTTAACTGAGGGAAAGTTGTGTGGAACATTTTACCAATCGCGTTATTTATGTCGGGCCTTTCTACTCCAAAAATATACACATAGATAGAAGTGTACCAGCTTCTTTTTTTTGTCGGGGTGCGAGACTTTCTACACTGGAGCACTCAGACTCAATACTGGTCCATTACCAGGCAGACACACCACATTTTATTGTAGAATTTCCTAAGAAAAACGAGAAGGCGCTTCAATGATAAGGAGCTTAATTTTACAGTACTCACCATATCCGCACCAAATACTTGCCACCTGATACGAGCAAAAGCAGGACAATCACAGAGGAAATGTTCCGCAGTGTCGTCGCTTTCTCCACAGGCTTCGCAGGCTTAGGCCTAGCACCTTAAGGTTCTTGGCAAAAGCGTAGTGTCCCATAAGAACGCCAGTAGTCTGTATGCAGTCTTTTCTGTTGAGAGACAACAACAATGCCGCGGATTTCCTACAGACGTCGGGGAGAATTTGCTTAGTCTGTCTGCACCCTGAAGAGTCATGCCAACGGCGATTGTGTTCATATGAAACCCAACCGTCAATGGAAGCCCTGACCGAGGACGCAGGCAGACAAATCGCTGGTTCAGGTCCTGAGAAGTCCCCCTCTGAGCCCTGTCTAACAAGTTCATCGGAGATCTCGTTTCCCATTATCCCGTTATGACCCGGGACCCAGACAAGTCTAAGTGAATTCAGCCTTCCGACCGAATTCAGAGAGATCTTGCATTCACGGACTATTTTGGAGGTGGTTAAGGGGTTAAGCAAGGCCTTAAGCGCAGCCTGACTGTCGCTACAGACGCAGATACTTCGCCCCCTCCACCTGTTCCTCGCAACATAGTCCATGGCCATTAGGATAGCATAAGTCTCCGTTTGGAAGACTGACGCATGTTTGCCTAACGAGAAGAAAAGTCTAATGTTGTCACTCTCCATGAAAACACCAGCACCAGATCCTTGATCGGTTTTGGAGCCATCCGTGAAGATTCGACTGTTTGAAAAATTATAATATAAAGAAAAATATATAAAGATACATTAGTTGTTGAAAACTAGAGTGAATTAAAGGCCCTCAACTCAACGACGTACCTCCAATGCGTTGCTAACCAAATATGTGCGGAAGAAAACAATTAGCAAACATACGATATGCAGGAGTAAACCTCACTGCTAATCCTGGATATGTATGCAGGCACAGGAGAAAAACCATACACTGCACAATACACACAAACCAGTGGTCAGTGCGCACAACCACGGTATAAGTATAGTAAACAATCATTACACATCGGGGCAAAAGCATACGTATGCGCGGGAGAACAGATCACCGCCCATGCAATCACCGTTAGACGTATCGTGAAGATACACATGAGAGACTAAAACGAGTCGAGCTAATCGTACAACTTCGAGTACTAATTCAAAAAAAAACGAGTTCAAATCGCACCACTTTTTGATCTAGATCGCAAGCTATTTGAGAGTTTCTATTTGAGAGGTTGATTAATCGTGAATGTTTACGAGTTTGAATACAAACGAGTTAAAGTATAATTAGTATGATGTTTTGCAAACAGCGGAAAAAAGATAGTTTGCAAGCATTTGATTGCGAATATATAAATGAAGATTGTGATCACGCCCTTTCAAAAATCATTGAAATCCGACACATCGAACAAACTGCGTGACCCTTTTGAACCATTATGGACCACCCTATCAGCCAAATGGAAAATAATCGAACTGAAAAGCCTGTCAAAATGGGAGTGGAAGGAGAGAATATTACGAAAAATTTAGGGTCCGTTTTTTAGCCGAAAGTAGTAAATGGTCAAAAGTTACAGACAATTTTTTTTTCATAAATTTTATTGGTTAACTAAAGAATTTTAGTGTCTGCGGTGTTCTGTTTACTAGAGTGCTGTTCATTTATTTATTTATTTACTTATTTATTTATTTATTAGTTATAATAAGAATCGGTGTACATAAAGAGCAAAGCACTTATAAAGGTATATTTTAAAAGGTATCCATGTCGCAACCAAGAAGTTTGCGATGTTCTGTTGAAACGTGGTCATATCTCCGTAGATTGAAGACATACCGAGCAGTGGAATTAAGTGCCTTTGTTAGCTCAAGAGGAGAGATGTAGTCCGAGTCAGCAAAAATTTCACAATCGTATGAGATAATAGGCACAATAAGTGCTTTTACAAGTTTTAATTTAACTTCAATTGGAAGTATTGCTTTGCTGACAGATAAACCTCTGAGCGATGCATATATTTTGAATACTATGGAACAAATATGGCACTTTGCCGATAGTAGGGATTAACCGCAATAACTTTTATTACCTAAATTAATTGAACTAATTGCGGTCGCTACCGCCGAGATAAAGTACCGAACTTCCAAAACCGAAAATAAACGTCAAAACCACGGATCGTCGTATACCAAGCAGTGCAACAAGAATCGCATAGAATGCAATTTCCCGGTAACTCAGCCTGGGGTGGGTTCGTTTAGAACGAAATCAAAAAAACCTGGAATGTTAGCTTACGCTGTTGAACACTTTTCGATGAGCGAAAAAAAAAATGGGCGCCACACAATTTTGTGGAAAATTGTGAAACCTTGGTACAGAACCACTGAAATAAAAAGGTAATTTCCAAAAAAAAGGAAGACACAAAGGTTTTAAACAACGGTATAAAGCTCCGTTGGAGCGTGGTCACTTTATTACTGGAAGTCAAACAAATTGAAGATAGCGGAAAATCCGATGGCAAAAAGGTTAAAGTTATTATGGCCTGAAGGGCAAATAAAGGTGACCGGCGTGACCCGCTATGGCGTCGCCCGGAATACCAAAATGGATTAATGGGTCGCGTGTCCCGATCGGTTCGCGGGATAACTTCGCGGCAGAACCCTACCAGACTATTAAACTATAATGCACCTAACACAACCGAATCACAAAAAAAGGGTATGCACTGACAAATACACTCTACTTAACTTTGTGTTGGGATCCCACTCCTTAATCCTGTCTTCTGTAATTCTGTCCTGCTATTTTTCCTCCTTCTGCTGTAACTTCCTCTTCCACTTTAATTGTCAAGTCTCTACTTTAATCTTTTTCTTTCACTTTTCTTCAAAAAAAACAACTTCGCTTTAATTTCTTCTTTCGCTATTTTTTTTTCTTTGTACTTCGAC
Organism: Portevinia maculata; assembly: GCA_949715645.1. Lineage (NCBI taxonomy): Eukaryota > Metazoa > Arthropoda > Insecta > Diptera > Syrphidae > Portevinia > Portevinia maculata. The sequence continues at coordinate 335,276,402 of OX454525.1, read as the reverse complement.
AAAACTCCTGTCACAACCAAAAAAACAAACTATCTCGTTAGCCGGTCGACCAAGAAGTGATCTTCCAGAACTTTCATTGTGCCAGTTCGGCCAACTCTCATCTTTCACACACTCGCACACCCATTGGTAGTGGAATCCCAATCATGGCGTGCAATGGACGTCCGCCTATGTGTTGGTGGTTATCCGCCATATCCCACTACCTTCATTTGTTCCAGCGAGCCAACGGCAGACCACATTCAGCGGCACCGGAGCGTGTTCGCAATGGTGTGCGTGAGTCTGAACGTTACCCCCTCGCTATTATTCCATCCACTCAATCCATTCACTCTTATACCCACGATCCACCACTGGAAAGTCGGGTTATTGGGCTGCTTGACCGACCTGGAACAATCTTTTCATCAAAAAAATCAAAAGCTAATCTACGTTTGACATTTCTCGTCGAGGTTTTGCCAAAGTAAAAGTAAACAAACCAATATGCAGTCAAAATTATTAAAATTACCCTTAAATCGGTGGAAAAGGAGTACTTGGATCTCTAAAACGATGACCCCTATCAGGAGGAGAAGAAATTTCAGGACGACGTTGTAATTAAACCCTCCCAGCGCGTGGAGTAGTGCAAAAATCCCCATAGGACCCAAAACAGAGCAAAGTGAGTTATCATAAATTTTAGAAAGCCGCGAATTTTACTCTTGTCTGGTGGAATCCTGTTCAGAAAGGATATAAGGGTCTTGCCCATAGCGGGTCATTCCTTACATTCTGTTTAGTTATACAGGAATTCTCCTTTTGTTTATGTTGTACGTTGTTTCAGTTGTGTTGTGTTGTGTTGACCAATCTTCTGTGTGTCTCGCGTTCCTCTTCAGTGTTTGCTAGTGTTGTCACGTCTTCTGCGGGAGTGTCTTTTGTCTTGGCCGTCCGCCTACACTCCTCTGCTGCTCCTTCGGTGCTCCTACGACGGAGTAGAAAGGAAGAGCGTCTTCTTCCCCCTCATCGAACCTAACACCCCACCGTGTCAGTGGTGGTTCTTGCGCAGATGTAAATGTGTAGGCAGTCCACCCACACTTATCTGCTGCCTCTCCGTATTGTTGGAGGGCACTCAGGATACGGCCGTGTATTTTGCCGCATTGCCCTTTGTCTCGCACGGTTGCTAGTGTGCAGACAATAACGTTGGGCCCATTTCGCATGACTGGTGCGTTACTATTGCGTGGGCCCTTTTTAACGGCTGATATTTTGCCGTATCGTTGGGGTTTTCGTCGTTCTTTATCCATTTCTGCTTGATCTTCAGGCCTCTTCTCTCTCAACTGTGGTTTTTCAGGTTCGTACATCGGGGTTGGGTACCTGTGGGGGGTGGTACCTTCGAGGTTCGAGGAAGGTGGCCCAAAGGCTGATGGGACCTTGGTTGCCCTCCACTTTCCTATGACCTCGCAGATGCCACCCAATAGAAGAAGGGTACGGGGAGGGAAGTGAAGGACAGAAGGTGAAAATTATTGCGTGAAAATATTCCGCAACAATATGGCTGCTCCATGTAAGCTCACTGTTAAAAATAATTCACAGATTTCGTACATGGTTGACATATTCTACATGGGTGGAGTATAGTTCTATAGGAGGAAAGATAGAAAGACGAGGTGGATGCTTAGAGATGGGGATGATTTTTTTTTCAGGATTAAGCTTGAGAGCATTTTGTGTGGTCCAATTCGTAATAGAGCGTAGATTCTGGTCATTTAACTCTTCAAGTCAATGTCGTCGTTACTACCGGAAATATTTTTTTTACATAGACCAATTTCGCGAATTCGGTTCCAAAGAAATTTTGAGGATCAGTCAGAATTAAATTTGGCACTATAGTACCTCAATTTTGCAGTTTTTATCATGCATGTGACATGATTTCTGCTGCATTTATAGTCTGCATGCATTTCAGTACAGCGAAACCTTTTCCAACGTCGGTACAATATGTCCCTTCTCTTCATAGCATCAAATATTGCGGTTGAAAACCAAGGACAGGATTTTGTTTTAGGAACTCGGATTTTTCATGGAACATGTCTGTTGAACAGGTTACATTTAGGAACTCTACTTCTTTATTAACATGTGACGACAGATAGATATTGCACCATTCAAGACTAAGGCATTCAGAGAACAGACTTTCAACATTAATACTACGAAAATCACGATACTGGATGGGTTGTGGGGAACTTCTATTTACATTTACATTGAAGGTAGCGAAAATAAGGTCATGATATAAAAAGACAGGTACAGATAGTTGACTGTAACATTTCACAAGACTTTCATCACTTGCCAAGAAAACATCTAATAATGACTGTAAACATATCGGTTTAAAATGGGTTGCGTTAGTAGAATTAAGGAAAAACAAATTAAGAGCCCTCACAGTGTTAATAAATGAGAAATTAGTAGACCTATTAAGTAGGTTCATGTTAAAATCACGGCATATTTGGTTTTAGTCATCAAGCAAGACATTTCTTCAATAGTATCACATACAATACTGGAATGAGATACATCCGGTGCTATATAAATCGTGCCAATAACACACTTATTTTCTCCATTTAAAATGTCTATAAAATAAAATTGAAAATTATTTGTGCTATTGGAACAGAGGAGATGTTTCGATTTAATTGAGTTCCTTACATATATAGCAGCACGGCCCCCTATTCCACCATGACGATCTGCTCGGTACAATCTAAATCCCCTTAGCGAGAAAACATCATCTTTACGTTTCCAATGATATTTTGTAAATCGAAAGCCAATGAGGTTTTGGTGCTCAATTAGAAGCTGATGGCGTGGCGGACGTTGTAGTTAGGTTAGGTTAAGGTGGCTGTTAGCTACTGGCAACACACTTAGGCCAATGAGGTCCGTTGTGATGCTAAATGGATTGGAAGTTTCGACCTCTACTCGCTAAACCATTTGTAGCTTCTAATGAAGCGCGATAGACTTCTAACATCTGTGTTAGCTAAGTCACTGAGTTCATCGGGAAGAAGGCTCCTGTCCTAGATAGAGATTTATTTTATGGGAGAGTGCAGGACATGTATAGATTAGGCGAGGTGTAGTCTCCTCCTCCTCCTCGTCCCTGCAGCTTCTACAGAAGTCATTTGATAGACGCCAAGCCTTGATGCGTGAGAGATAATGTTCAGTCAGTTAAGTGAGATCAAAACCAAAGAGCGTCGCAGATCCAGCTCTGGCCAGATATGCTTGGTCGCTAGACACGTATTACTATCTGTCCACCTAAGGTTTGTACTCTCGACTGCGGATAGCTTAAACATAAGTTTTCAAGTAGGACGTGGTAGTGTTAAAATATGATTTTTTCGCGGATGTGGTGATGCATGAGCAATTGGACACAAAGATTGGGCCGGAATTAATGGAATTCGTAAAGGTTCTATAATCCATCTCCGATGGTATCGGGATGATTGTTTTAATGCCGTAATGAAGTTTAGCCAAGGGAAGTTAAACCTGATGGGAGGAGTTGCTTTTGTATGTGAACTTGTGTTTTTTGCTTAATAAACTCTAATGGTTGGTTTTAAATATCTCAAGTTTTCTTGACACCCGAATTTAAAGATTTACTGGGAGTAAAAAAAGGAATCGTGTTTTGGCATGCCAAAAGACAATGTAGCATAACGTTTGAACTTATTTCGAGGTAAGTCCACTGCTATTCATCCCTTTGATGCGAACCAATTTGTAAATTTAGCCACACCACAATTCATACCACAGCCTTTTAAACCAAAATGAAAAACCAAAAAAAAACATCGCTCATTCGATTTGTATATTTCAAACAATACGCTGTCGCCTTTTGCGGGACTTGGTCTAGAATTAGCTTCGAGTAGGCGCTTCAGTGATGAGGAGCCTAATAACTGCCATCTGATACGAGGACAATTAAAAAGGAAATGTTGCGCAGTATCTTCGCTTTCTCGTTGTTGATATCGCTAAGCCCAGCACCTTAAGATGCTTAATAAAAGCGTAATGGCCCGTAAGAACACCAATTGTTTGTCTGCAGTCTTTTCTGTTGAGAGACAACAAGTTAAACCGAGTAAGGTCATGGAAATACATGGAAATACAATTTGCTTCCCCTGGCACCCCTTCTTGCGGAAAAAAAATATTTGGTACCTATGCAATTATGTAATTGATTTAAGGAATTTTGAATCTGCAGACAAAATGTGTCTTCAAATTCGTTGGGCAGATTCGGGGTTTTGCAATTCCATTTGCCTTGTATAAGAGTAAATGATAATGATACCATAAAAATGAGCTTGAAAGTTAAAAAAAAAATCAAAGTCGTACAAATGATATCATCAATACGATAGACGACTATACGTGATGCAAGACTATTATTGATATGATATATTCAGGCGATAATCGACTTATTAAAGCTCTATTGTCCTCTCAGCTTCTTTTCTGATTATATTTATAACTTTTTTCTCCGGATACCCTGCTCATCTAATATATAAAATTCTTGTGTCACAGTTTTAGTGTTTATACTCCTTCGAAACGGCTTGACCGATTTTGATGAAATTTTATATGTATATTCCGTAGGTATGAGAATAGGTTTATAACTAATTTTTATACTACTAAGTGATATGGTGGTCTACCACAAACATTTTTTTTTTTTGACAATTTTTTTTATTTTTATTTTTTTAAGATTTACCATTCAAAAATACATATAATTCTTAATTTTCAAACATCTACCACCAACCCCCATTTTTTAATAGCAATATTAATACTGTAATAATCTTCAACTCTCAGTGATCGATAACTGATTTATCATTTATTAGTTTGTTTATTATTCAGTGCGTGCAAAATCTTAAGGGGAACAATTTAAAATAAAAGAGAAATATATACGTGTTTTATGATTGTGAAAGGAAGGTAAAATAATAAAAGAACGAATACATTGTCAGTATACTGTTTTCCATCATTAAGTACATACTTCAATTTAATCTATTTATGTGTGTAGTAAACAATGCCAGCAAGACGCAAACGGAACAATTTGGACCGTCGAACGAATAGAACGACATACATGCGAAATAGAAGAGCCCAAAGATCAGGCGAACGAGTCCAACAAAATAATGCAGATGTGGGTATGAGCATGGCACAATTTCGTGAATCACAATCACAAGAGGCACGAGCTGAACGAAATCAACAAAGACAATTGGATTGAACGGCTTACTTATCGGTACGGATCCAGATTCTAACCTGCTCCTGAAGTCAACATTTAATTCATGTTTCCAAATGACATCGTTCGGAGCAACAGAAATAGTTAAAAATAATGCTGGAAATGGTCAACAATTCCATTCAAAATTCAAAATCAAAGCCAAGTTTATCACAAAGTGGGCTCATTGCTGCCAATGCCGAATGAACTACATAATTTTTTAAAAATTTACTTTATGGGCGGTGGGGACTCCGAAAACGCACTCGCCAATCGCGTGGATGCACGTTGTGGCTACAATAACCTCAATTCACCATATGCCAGACGCATCGTCGGCGAGTTTGATTGTCTATAGACATTTTCACCAAGCTATCTCTTTCTGAAGTGCGGAATCCCTGTCTTAAACAACACAAACAAATTGAATGATAAAATTGTAGAAATTTGCACAAATCGTATGGAATAATCATTGTGATTGTTAATGAACTGAATATGAAAGTGCAAACAGAAGCTATTGAAGGGTAAAAAGTAACAAATTATAGAGAAAAAACTTGAGAAAGTATGTTAAAGCAAAACAAACAATAAACTATCCTTTATCCTATTCTTATTCCCATCAGACACCTAAAGAGTCTATATCATAAATTTCAGTTTCCTAGCTCAAACTTTGACTTTCCAATAAAATTGTTTAATTTAATTGTGGGCGTGTAAGTGGGCTGATTTTGGAAATTTTATCTCCCGAGCAGTTTTATGAGTCAAAGATCATACAAAATTTCAGCTTTCTAGCTAAAAATTCGATTTTTTCGATAAATTTGTTTTTTTTTAGTTTGAGTTTTTAGCGTTTCTGTGGGCGGATTTCAAAAATTCGTAAACTTGATTATTTCGGGGACCTGGAGAGTATATATGGTTAAAGGCTCAATTTTTGCTGACAGACGAACGGACATGGCTAGATCGACATTACTATCGATAAATATAGTAACTTTTAGGGGTCTACGGGCAATATCAAACTTCGCGTCAAAATTAGTATACCCTTAGAATAGGGTGTAAAAACAGTTAATATGTTGACCGAAAGCCCTGTTCAATTGTATTTAGATATCTAAAATATTTGATTAGAAAACTTTTCAACTTATTTGCTTCCAAACAAAAATATTTTTTTGCCACAAAGCAATTGTCATGGGTTCACTTTTGTTTTTCGTACAGAATCTTAATATATTGTTAGATTCTTAGTATTCTAAAACGTGGTTTGGATACTCCTTCTTAGTTCCGAAACTTTTTTTTGTTAAAATTGGATTTGTTATAAACTTTTTTGGAAATATTTGCGAAGAACGTATTTCCCGCCATGCGAATTCGCCATTGTTTTCCTTCATTTCATTCAGCTGTTGGTTTTTTTGTTTGTGTTCATTTGCCACTGACGTTGTCGTGAGGTACTCTATTGAATGAGCACAATGAATTGTTCAAATTATTCAAATCACACATGCACAAATTACAATTCGAATGAATAGTCAAGTCGTTCGAATGTCTATTTTCGTTCGAATTATACCGGTTTTCCTCAAATAAATTTTCTATTCGATCGCATCTCAAAATACAAATTCTGCTAATTCGACAAACTATCGTTCGAATTCGAATGTCAAAATCAGCATGAATAATCTTGAGTTCATTGCTGATACACACCGTTCATATGACGCTCTCCAATATCCGCTAATGTTCTGAAAGGGACAAAACGTCCACAGCGCTTAATTCCTCTTTCAGTCATAGACCACATCCACACACACTTACAATAAGTTAGTTATTTTTCATTTCCCTACAAAAATATTCACTAGAAATAATTTATATGGCAAAACAACGTTTGCCGGGACAGCTAATAAATATATAATAATTAGAAGTGCTGATATTCTTTTTTTTTCAATGTCCAATACCTCTCTGTGTCTGAGTCTTTTTTTTATTTGAATCACCTTCGCTTAATCCTTCAAAATAAGTTCTTTCTTTGTAGCCACCCTGATCAACTTAATATAGCTTCATACCCTCAACATTATGTTTATAATTCAAATTGCAAAGCCGCTTTGAGCATTCGCCACGTGTCATTATCTATTATAAGTAAACATCGAAACCACCGGATCAACCTTAACACCACTTGCCTCCGTTTTTAATTACTCTTCATTTAAATTATAATCCGCCTATCAGATAGCTTACAAAAGCCCTCCATTCAAAGTACTATGTTTCGACAATTTCATGCTGCGAGTGTGCTCCTCGGGAAGTGTATTCGCCATGGCATGCTGGCACTGAACCCATCCAACTGAACATCCTCAAATCGTAATCAAAATCTAATTAATAGAGCTACATCGTGTTTGCAATGGCAACTGGCAACTTCATTGGCTTCACCCGCCTCCTGCTGGAAAATAATGAATGAGAATGGACATAATTCGCAGCGGTCTCGAAAATATCATTTCGTTTATTTGGCTCAGCCGCACAAACTCCATCGCATCCTTTGCTTTCACCGGTTCTATTAAGTCAATAAATTTCACCACAATCACCACATAACTAAGACCCAAACCTCTCCGAAAATCAAGTCCTAATTTATAATTTGAAAGTATTATCGAATGCTCATTAAGTTTTGGCGGCGTAAAACTAACCATAGGATTCAGGATTCAGCATTGGGTGTATGCGTTTCAGTTATTGTTTTCTCATATTTGAGGACTATGCAATTACTATCAAATCAAGATCATATTTTCTTTCTTGTAAAAAACGGGGTGGGGCATTTGTCGAATTTTCCAAATTTATTCAATCTTAGGAGCAGCAGAGGTATACTCTTTCCGCCACCATCATTTTGGGATATGAAATCGCCCGGAATATTATAATTGCGCTCATCACAAACAAATTAGCTTCTTTGCAATGAAGCACCCATCAGTTCTGCGCTTGCCCCACGCCATTCAGCAATAATGGTGTTGGGCTCCACATAGTCGTAAATATTCGTTTTCTGATTAAAAATGAAAAGTCCTCATAAATGAACCGCCACCAAAAAAAATTAGAGGCTTCTTTTTATTCGATTCTCTAACAAGAGGGATAGAATATCCTTTGTTGGACGCAAATGCTTTTAATTATCTAAGTCTAAGGAATAAATTGCCCTGTAAATAGGGCGGGGTGGAGTGCTGGAATATAGAGTGGATAGAGTGTCCTTGTGGTTAATTAGTAATACCAAGAGCCTTGGATTACAATTTGTGGATTTGAAGTAAGTCGCATTCATAGCTCTGCCACAAACACCAAAGACGCCGCCTCGACAGTACGAATGTCAACATAATTTTATCCTTTTTATTTGCAGCCGTGAAAATTGCGTCGTAACCTCTCCGTTTTATTAGCACGGAAGGTTTTCTCTTGTATTTAAGTTGTCGTTTGATGCAGCGAAAGCAGAACTCTTTTACAAGGATGGAGGATAATTTCAGCTTTTCTGAAAATTGTATTTAATCTGAAGGATTTAATGCGCAGCCTTTACTTTCGTGCAATAATACACGAATCGTGTGCTCGGAATGGAAAGTGTTAAGATTGTTACACTTTGTTCAGATAGTTTTAACGAACATTACGAGTGTTCCGCGAGCGTTGCCTTTTGTATGATATTTTTCATGGGCTATAATAAAGAAACACTGTTGTATGGGATAATATCAAGTAATTATTTTTAAGTACCATTTTATGGGTTTGACTAAATATGTAGTTGTAATATGTGCAGATCTTCCTAGAATAGTGTTTCAAAATATAAGCCATGATGCGTCTAGAGAACTTGGTCAACATGCCTGAGGTTTTAAAAAGTTCAGGGCATTACTCATTGTTCGACAATTGAGCCACAAGAATAATATTATCCAGATTGTGTTTTGTATCCGCCTATGCTTGAGAGTGTTGAGTTTGCTATGGGGAAAGTATATTTTCGTACTCGCATAGTTGCAAGGGTTCTCAAGGTTGTCAACATCCACACATTTCATCTATAATTCTGAAGTAGTGTTCTTCTTCTACGCTGGCAAAACCATTGCGAAAGCTTTTCCACATTTCATATTCTTCTGGAATCTTTCCGACTCAGTGGAAAACTGCATTTGTCCAGCCTGTCTCTAACTACTGACCCATAGCACCAACGTCCCTTCTTTCCATGGCTTTGGAAATGCTGACAAATCATCAGCTTCTGAAATATGTATATTGAATCGCGAAACGAAACGAAAATTTAACGACCGGCAGTATGGGTTTCGCAGCAACAGCTCCACTGGTCATCTAACGACTTATCTCACTGAGAAGTGGAACCGATCTATTCATAACTTTGGGGAAAGGAAGACAATTGCTCTATTTCTAAAGCATTTGACAGGGATTGGCATCAGGCTCTCTTCTCGAAAATTAATGTTTTTGGGATCGATGTATCTCTTCTTCAATGAATTAGAAATTACCTATCTGGCCGGCGTTTTGGATGGCTATAAGCCCGATACTCACCATATAAATGCTGGTGTTCCCCAAGGCTCAGTTCTGTCTCCGACATGATTTCTTATTTTTATTAGTCTGTCACTTCTAGTCCAAAACATTCGTTCGCTGATGATAGTACTCTCAGTTTTTCATATTCGTTTCATAATTTCCGGCTATCTCATCTTCGACCATGATACTGGAACAGCAACGTATGTTAAACTCATTAAATTCTGATCTTTACAGAATAATTCATTGGGGTGAAACCAACTGGGTAGAATTCAATGCTTCCAAAACGCAATGCTGTTTCCTATCATTGAAGCGTAATCCAAATAACTCCGTTATCCATGAACGGCACTTCCATAGAAGAAACCGAAAGGCTTTCCATTCTCGATAATGTGTGTTAATGAAAAGCACTGCTGGAATACTTTACCCCATCTGATTTAGCAACAATTAATAAGGCCTTTATTCGGCCTTAGCTTGAGAACAATTCTCATATCTTGCACCTGAAACATTCTTGCACCTACTATATAGAATACGAAAACGTACAGTAAAGACCGAAATATAGGTGATTCTATATGGGTCACCGTAAAAATGTCGCATAACTTCCCTTGTTTTATCGCTTCTTCTATCGTCAATGCTCTGATGAGATAGCTAATTGCATTTCTCCGCTTCAGAAATTCAGCCGCAACACTCGTCAGGCATCGAATGCCAATCAATTTACCCTTCAGCCCACCTTCGAACATAATGCAAGATAAAGAAATTCCTTCTTAAGTCGAACAATACGCATGTGAAGGCTGTGCTTCACTCCTTTTTTCCTTGTGCGCCAGTTTCTCTCTTCTCGCCTATCTTTCTCCTCGTGCTGTGCATTACCATCATTCGGGTATCCAAACTATTGAGAATTTTTTTTTTGTGGTGCGAGGCTTTCTAAACTGGAGCACTCAGACTTAATTTTGGTCCATTGTACTCCCAGGAAGACACACCACTTTGACTCTTTAAATTTACTCGTTTTCCTTAGATCGCTGTATTCCTTAACGAAGTACATGACATAATTACATAAGACTTTCGCTCAAAAAAACAGTTGACATATTTTTACATAACTAAGATATTGTAATTGTTTTTTGAAAATAAAATTTTATGATCGAAATTTTATGAAAAAAAAATGCCAAGCTTGAATTACGGAAAATGGTACACCAATGTATTTTTTGTTGTTGAGCGAAGCCAGCACTCAGCTTACAATGCAGTGGTTGAACGAAACCTGCACAATGCTAACAACATTAGTTCATTTTCGCAATTTATGTATAAACAACTGTGATGGCACTTTCGGAAGTTTTGGTCGAAATTGTCACGGGAATAATATGCAAAGCTTTCAATCGCGCGCCAAATGGACAAAGCAGCTCTGCGATAGCCATCGGTGATATTATCATTATATAGAGGAAGACAATCTTCTACAACTTAAATCCCGACTAGATGGAGATATTCATGTCTCTGCAGAATGCAAAGACGGCATCATGCAAGTGATAACACTGAAGATGAAGACATTCAGTTCTTCTAAAGTTCTGTTATTCGAGTTGTATGGGGAAAACTGAAAACACTTTAATTCCAAGTTTTCGTAATATGGAAACAGAAATATTTACCCGTTTTAGAGATATTGCCATTTTGCTCAAGGACTGTCATTCGAGTCTTTATGGGAAATACCGCGTATGAAATGTTCTTAATCTCACCTTTAGTATTTAAAACAACAAAACAACTAATTAAGAATCGTTTATTGAGAGAATTAAGGTTTTGAGATTAGAAACTTTTATATGAATAAAAAAGTAATGTAAAAATGTTTTTAAAATCTGCGTATGCGGATTGGTTTAAGTACTTTTCAATATTTTTATTTCAATAAATTATTCTTCTTGGGATTTTGGCATGTTTGTAAAATACCCTTCTTAATTTTACGACCCTTTTTTACACTCACTCACCCAGTAATAAAAATCTTTGAAACATATCAAAATCGTTAGAGCCGTTTCTACGAAAACCAGTGTGTTTTAAATTACTTGTAGTAGGTACTGTTTAAAATGATAGAACAAAACCAAAAATTGCAAGTGGTGTGAGTGCGACCCAGAAGGTCCACACAATCAACTTCTTAGCGTGGTATCAATATGATATCAATAATTAAAAAATAGGAACAAAAGAATGAATTGGTTTCAAATAGAAGATATAAATGCATATTTTTCAGCGAGTCTGCTAGTTATAATACCACGTCGAGTTAATCGGTTCTCGTCAGAACAGCGTAATTAAACCACGTTGGGCGCGTTTAGTACGTAGATGGGGGACCGTTTGAGTACAACCGCGTGTCGTTGGCCAGTCCCATCTACAGAGTTGAGGTAGATAATATACGTGGTATCACAATGGACCTAAATTGGTCAAAGTGTGTCGGCTTCTGCCGACAGCCACATAAACCTAACCTAACCTAACCTGCTGGTTATAATACAAATGAAAAACATTAAAGGAGAGTTAGCGAAAACTCAATAAAATCAATATTATCCGATCTATTCATTTATTTTTAAATTTGGCTATTTATTGCTTTTATGTATTTCTATTTGTTCCTATAGAGCAACTTTCATAAAAAATTCTATGAAAATATCTGATACGGGTTGCCACCAGAACAAATTTGATGTGATAAATCTTTGTAAAGAAATTCTTAAATCCACTGCCAGACCGAATGCGTTGTTATTTCTTTCAGATCCTATTGAACTTAATACGCGTCGATTAGCACCACAACGAAGTCGATATCATTTTTTGTACGCTGGATACCTTGAAGGAAATATTTTTCACAATCGACTTACGTAAGTACGTGCATACACAAATATACACACACACAAATATACATATTCTTTAACACCTTATCGCATTAAGGACGGTCTGCGGTTTTCGAACCATCTCGGACTAAGCAGCCTTCGTCATAGCTGGAAAGATATTACAGAAAAACGCCTGGCGGACAATATGCAAGGGAAATGGCAAGAATAAAATTAGACGAAGCATCAACTTCAATTGCTGTGTGTCAAACGAGGTGGGACAACACTACAAAAGGCAGGTGGTCCTACAAGCTAATCCCGACAATCGAGACCTGGCAAAGCAAGCACATGGAATTAGCAACTACCACCTTACGCAGTTACACGATAGCTTGCCATTTTGCTCAGAACGTTCAGACCAGAACGAATCTGCCAATCCACCGTAATAGACCATACGTTGGCAGTTTCTAACCTGGGAACAACGTTCCAAAATAAGCTGCGAAGAGTAGAAAAGATAAGGAGAGCGTCAGAGCCAGCAGAAGCGTTAGAAGCAACTGACAGAAGAAAATACGATATTGAAAATTATGTAGGCGAATTCCTGGCATCGGTTTTGCAAATCATGTATTCCATCTTTTGAAGATTACCACATCCGTTGGCACAGCCATACCTGTGAAAAACATAATCTGGCCCTTCAAATTTTAAAATATGTTCGGCCCAATTACAGTATCTTCTTCAATGCTGGGAATATTACCGATCTTTTTGTTATAACAAAAAAACGGCTGGACCGTTTCAAAGTTTTTCTTTCAGTTCATATTTAAGTCAATACGCGTCGAAAGGAACCAGAACGATATCACTTCTTTTACTCGAGAAAACGTGGACGAACAATTTTACACACACAGGCACACACATGCATTCTTTTGAAAAAACATATTTTGGATCTTAAAATTTTGAAATATGTTGTGAATCACGATTTTCCTATTTGGACAATTACAACAACTTACCCAGTATTTGAAAGTTAAGAAAATCGCTGCTGGATATTTGGCCATAGACCTCAAAAACGAAATGTGAAGAAAATCCGTCTACGTATTAGGGTTCCATAGGTTACCTATTACCCCTACCGTCGCAGGAGCAGAATAGTTTGTGAATGTGATATATTGTTCTTGTTGTTTTTTTATTATGTTTCTTATGGTGTTCATCCGCCACGACGTTTGGGTGCATTAGCTCAGTGGTTAGTGAGTTTGAATACTGACCGGTTCAGTTTCGTTTAATTTATTGTCTTCCTCCAGCCAGGTTGTCTCAAAAAGCACAGCTGTGTATCGGCAATCTTGAAAGTACATGATAATATACGGATCGCAATGGATCAAGATAAAGTATCAATTTTGACATTGCTCGATTTCACTAACGCTTTCAATTCAGTAGATCATGAAATTTTATTTAGTAAATTGCACCACAAATTTGGTTTTTCTTCATGTGCCCTAAGTCTAAAGCTTTCTGGATGGCCGTAAACAAGCCATTGTCGTTAGCTCCATTCCGTCTGATTTTGTTGATCTGAAAAGGGGAGTTGCTCATCTATATTAGGTCCTCTGCTGTTCAGTATGTTTATTGATGGCATAGTAGATGTAGTCAAATATACCTCATATCATTTATATACGCAGACGATTTACAGATCTATATTTCATTTCCTTTGGGACTCATGGAGGATGCCGTGAAGAAGATGCAGATTTATGCACTATACATGAGTGGGCAACAGCTTATAACCTAACTTTGAACCCAATCGCAAAGTATAATAATCTCTAGATGAAACCTATTTCCCAGAAGTTATTATGGATACACATGTCATTCCGTACAATTCAAAAGTTAAAAATTTAGGTTTTATTTTCAATAAAAATCTAACATGGAAGAACATGTGAATAAAGTAATTGCTGTAATTTATGGTGGTCTTAGGCGTCTCTGGAGAATGTCAGCTTATATACCTAAGTCCACGCGGCTAACTCTGGTTAAAACCTTATTAGCACCATTTATAACATACGGGGCCCCTTTGTATGCTGGAATGGATTCAATAAGCAGGCAAAAACTAAATGTAGCTTTCAACTCCTATGTTCGATTTATTCATTGCCTAAGAAGGTTCGATTATGTTTCTCATTTATCCAACTGCATTTTTGAAGTCTCAATCATGTCTGAGAGTGTTATCGAAATGTGCAAATTTATATATGGGTTGTTACATTGACGAACTCCGACTTATTTGTAGGAGAAAATACAGTTTTCTACATCATCGAGGACGTTAAATATAAAGACACTTAGAACTTTAACATCACAAACACGTAGACCTTTTTTGCCTCTAAGTGCCAGGATCTGGAATATACTGCCTACTCAAACTAAAATCATAAACAATTTAAATTACTTTGTCCGCTCTTTAAAGGACCACATTCAGAACCCTGTTGTAGCTATGCGTTTCACCCCATTTTTGTTAACTACGAGTACTTTGTATTATTATTTTCTTTTTCTTTTTTCCCTTTTACAGTTTAAAATATTATCTTATAAATAACATTCGAATTATTTTGAATTATGCTTGTATGTTAAGATACTACTTTTGAATTTGACATGTACATAAATATATAAATATGAAATATTGTAAATTTTAATGGCCATAAATGAGATGCCCATCTCAAGGCTATTGTTAAATAAAATAAAATACAAATACAAATACAAAAAAGTTGCCCCGAAACACTTTTTTGTCTTTTTACTGGCTCAGTTCTTATGGAATTCTGACAAATAAAAAAGAATGAAATTTGTCATGAGAAGCTTTTTAAATTTAGGGTCTTTGCTATCTGTATTGGTTTGAGAAGCTAAGTCTTAGCCACTGTATGGGCCGTAAAGGCCTTATGTTTTATTTATACCGCCGAAGACCCTCCTCTGCCACGATACTCACACCCTGGAAGATAAATAATTTTATTATTGTTACGTTCATTCAAAAAAAATATTAACACGTTATGTTTATTACGCATTTTTTTCGAAAATTGAACCGAAAGTCAAAAAATTAACATGGGCAGGAAAAATGAACAGGTTAAAAATTGGATACTATCTTAAGACTGAGTTAAGATATAAAATTTATTTAAATGCAATTACAGAGGCTAATATTTCTTCTAAAAATAGAGGCCTAAACGAAATTTCTATCATTAGTACTAACAGCGCAATTACCGTTAACATGATTCAGGGTACACCCAAGTAAGCCTTTTCTTAAATCCTCAATAAATGATATAAAAATTGGAGATAGGCCCTTACTGTAGAACAATTTTTTCCTTAGAATATACCCATAAATCATGCCCTAAAATATTGTCTACGAATTAAGGGACACCCAGTATATCTAATCCAATGATGACACATTTTGGCATTTACAAAATTTACACAAAATGTCAAACCCACAAACTCCAAATCTGCTACCGCCTAATTAATCTTATCCCGTTATTTCCTTAGGACACCGCTGCTCAATGACAGGTACGTATTAGCATTTGGTGGAGTTATTGATTAACTGATTCGGGAGTAAATTCAACACCCCCAAATCACTGCAACACTCAGGATAATTAATCACATACACATAAGCACTAACCACCAAGAGATAACATTAAAGCAGATTCAATGGAAAATTATCTGGTTAACACATGGAATCACGCAGCCGGCCTTACAACGACCACGTCGCCTTCATCGTATTGAACTGCTTTTGAACAGTTGATGTAGGTACTCGTACCTCTAGAAAAAGTGAAGCGAAAATGAATCCTTCACTTAAATAGATATCCAGGCAAAGAGACCAACAGCGCCGCAGCTCCCTTAGCCTATCACCGGCATTCATAAATCTCTTCGAACTTAATGTGCTCGGATTATAGTAGGACGAACTGATAAAGGTAATTTCCTTTTTAACCCCGTCGTCGTCCTGCATACCCTCCCAAGTTCAATTTGATGGCAAACGCAACCTTCCCGTGGTGAAACGACGAACAAAGAAGCATCAGCTAGCATTTAAAATCACTTTATTTGCTACCATTTGGTTTTTCGCCTTTTCCTTTTCCTTCATTCATCTTTGTCTTTGTTCCTTCGCCAAAAACTATCGTCCATTTATTCCCGACAAGAAAAGAAAAATTAACAGTGGGTTCAATGTAGACAATCAAACGCAGCTCAGATAGCAAAGGAATGCGAACAAAAAAATCATCAGGACGCGGAACACGGATCACCTCCTGCTTCTGGTCAATTCGCAAAGACGACGATCAGGTGTTTTTTCTACGAAGACGCATTTGAGAGAAATCCGTGTCCCGGATTCGTAATTTTGAAACATCCCTTTTTAGGCGGTACTCCTTGAAACAGTTTTTTTTTCAGAAGTTTTTCCTCATTAAAGGAGTTTTTTTTGTTGCGCAGCTCATGTGCCATGTTCCACGCGTTTTTCTATTTTCTGTTTTTCATCTGATGCTTCATTCTCTACCGGGAAGGGAAGGCGAACAAAAATTGCTTAATGAAGTAAAAATAGGAATAAATCTAGTTCGTAGTAGCTCCTGCAGCTCCCGAGAGTCGAAGAAATTCCCTTAAGCAAATTAATTCTATTTGAATTGATACAAAAGAAGCGCGGTAATAGTAGCAGTTAAGTCTGCTTAAGGGCTAACAAACAAAGCGAAAAGAAAACTACGGTCGTTGAAGCAGACAAGGCGATGAGAATTTAAGTAGCTGAAAACAAGCTCGAAGAATGGGGCAAAAGAAGTGAGTAAATTAAGAGACCAAGAACTTGGATTAACTGCGGAACTAAGAGTTTATTATTTTTCAATGGCATTGACGTTGAATTAAGTTCAATGACTTGTAATTAGAAGTAACGCGAACTTTTACTTATATTTCTTTCACCACAACTCACCGCAGATTAGAATGAAATTTATAACCTACCCAAGGTGGTTTATTTTTTTGACCGGCAAGATGAATCTAAAAGATGATAAGGCTCTGACATTTAATATTTGAGAGGTATGGTTAGTTACATGTAGACTTAAGGTATGCCTTAAACTGACCTTTTTAACATTCCTATACCCGCGCCAAGAAAAAATAACACATATACCTTCACACGGTACCTGAAACCTCAAAATTCTAGAGTGTGTAAGTCATATTTTGATTTATTTTAGGTTGATAAGTTTCAACATGAGACAGTCACAGTATTTGTCTTAGAACAAGCTATTTGCAAATGTTAATGCAACAAACATTTCAAAATTGGTATTGGAACATTCCAGTTTTCTTTAAATTAGCTAACGCTACGGGGGCAAACAAAAGTGCGTTCTATTGGAAAAAAGGCTATTTGATAGCATACATACCTGATGTTAATGAACTTAACGATGTTTTCCTTACCTCGGCGAATAAGAAGTCATGTTTTTCTCATGAAGATCAACTATTGTTTGCGTTTGATTTGACTTTGAAGTCGAGTTATTTGGATGAGCATAGTATGCTGTTTAGTCTGTTTTCCGAGAAAGTCAATATTAGGGTGAATATTTTTTTTGAATATAAATAAATGATCTGCCCTTGTTTTCTTAAATATGTCATTTCACCTTTATGCGGATGATAACCCCAAATATAATTCTGATGTTCATGAGTGATATGAATTACCAAGAAAAGTGACATATTTCAAAATATGACGTTCGTGTTACTCGTAGCAAATTCCCAAAATGAAACGCGCGTTGGATGTTTTGACTCAGTTTGAGTAATGTCATTCGGAAAAATCTACTAAAACGCCACATATCGAAGTCTCCTGACTTAATATTTTTTTATGAAAATAGTTTTGAAGATACTTTGATAAATATAATTTCCTTACAGCCGATTTCTTCACCGAGTACTAGCACTAGTACTAGTATTAGACCAAAAATTGATACTCAAATAAGTATTAAGTCATTTGTTCACAAAGTACTAACGTGAATTTGGTCGATTTTATTTCTTCACTTCCTGCGTATTCTTGTCAAAAAAGTAAATACTCGTTCGATTTTCGTTTTAATAAATTGTATTCTTTTTTTGTTGTCTTTTTTCTGTGATGATATTTTAAATTGTTGTTTAGCAAATGGATTTGATTTTTGGTGGGGACAACTTGTTCAAAAATTTCGAGGACGACCTTGATATGGTGGGAATTCGTCGATCTGAGCGCCGCATCTACCATATGCCACAACGGAATACAGTTAATACTTGGGACGATGTGGACTTTTTTCGGCGATTTCGGTTGTCCACAATAACGTTTTTTTACTTTCTTCAATTGGTGGGGGACGAATTGCAGCATCCACACCCACGGTAAACATTTTTTATGTTATTTTAGTTTTATTCACTTATTCCTTTTTATTCACGATTTTACCAGTAATCGTTACATATTGCCTGAGCAGCAATTACTGGTCACTTTAAGATTAATGGCAAGTGGATCGATGCAAGTAGCGGTTGCCGACGTTATTCGCGTCTCAGCCGCTATAGTGTAAGTCGCATACTGCCAAAAGTATGTATGGCCTTGATACGCCATTTGGACCGATTCATTCAAATGCCAGCAACATTTTCAGAACGAGAGGTGGCCGCTGCTGAATTTTATCGCTTTGAACAGTTTCCACGAACAATCGGGGCAATCGATTGTACTCATATTAAATGTCATGTTAAAGCGAAGGTTTTCGTAACCGCAAAGGATTCTTTTCTCTTAACGTGCAAACAATATCGTCGGCAGATTTAAAGGTTTAATACGTTGTTGCAGGATCTGTGCACGATCAATCTATTTTTCGTCACTGAAATGTACGCGCGCGATTTGAGGCAGGCGAGTTTGGGAGCCATATACTAATCGGTGACTCTGGGTACTCAAACACACGCTATTTGGCGACATACACTGCGAATAATTCTGCTTTTCCGCGAAAAGAATCTGCACTTAATTTAATTGTTTTAGTTAACAAAAAATTAAAATTAAATATAGAGCTAATATTTGTCCTTGGGATCGTCCTCATCATCGGAAATGCTATCGTCATTCGTTTGAGTATTATGGGTTCCGTGATTATCTAATACTTCCGAGACGAACGTTTCAAACGCTGACGGATGTTCGTTGAGTATTGAATTCCGATTGGCGCAGCGAGACTTTTTCGCGCTATTATTTTGTATTTCTTGTTTTTCCATTCTTCTGTGACACCAAACATTAAATAAAAATGTTCGTAATATAAACAATACAACCAAAATATTACTGAAAACTTGCACTTACGAACAAAACTATCTTCGTATGAATTAACACAAAAAACCAAATAAAACTATATCAGTTTGACGATATTATGACATTTCATATGTAAAAATTGGTACTAGACCAGTTTTAGACGTACTAGTGGCTAGTACGGCTTGGAGCATTTAGCTCCGGTACTAGCGATGTGAAGAAATGAGCAAGTACTAACTTTTCGTTGGTACTGAGTATCAGAGCTAGTACCTGAGCTAGCTAATCTTGGTACTAGACAGCGTAATACTCATGTGAAGAAATTGGACGTTAGATAGCTAAATAAAGAGTACTAATTTATTTAATCACAGATAATCCAAAAACATCAAGGATCAAGGAGTTGAACGATTTAAAAATCATCTACCGCCCATGGTTCCCGGAAAAAGACTCCCCGAAAAATATCTGCCCGTATCCCATTATAGTACCTGCCTGTGTGGCACGCTTCGGTGTTAAAAGGGTTTCAAACTCTGAACACCTCTTCGACTCACAAAGTTTTAAACTCTGGACACCTCTTGCACTCGTAGGTACTCCAGAACTTAGATGTCATTAATTATGTATTAAAAATTCATGTAATCGAAAACTTTAGCGATTTTATCGAAATTTATCCGGTAGTCTATAATAAAACTATTCTTAAGCTAGATATTAACCAAGCTGCAAAATGCAAAAATCAATTACAACCCTTAAAGGGATGTGTCTACACGCCGGAAGTTAACATTTGCCAGCCTACAACCTCGGAATGCATCATGCAGTTGCTAAACAATAATACTGCTCTATGCGCCTAGTGGACAACTATTCTCCCAATGGCAGTAATCGTTTGCACACTATTCCTAGTTCTCCTCCGACGCAAAAGGCAAAATACCGTCACATCAAACCAAATTGATTCCATAATCACTCAAGTAAGAGGTCGAAACGAGGACGTCTCGAACTTAACAGAGGGAAGACTTAACACACACAAGACGCTTCGTCATCAAGCGCCGGACATTGAACCATTCGATAATCGGCAACCTCCACCGAGCCGGCAACCCAACACCGAAGCACATTCCATTCAACCTAGGCAAAGCTGCGGACATTCAACCGCAACCCCGTTCGCAACTCAACACCGAAAGAACGAAGTCGGAAGTGCAGGCGTAAGCATAAAGCTAAGGTAGAATTAAGTAGAGTTAAGTTATTGTTCAAAATGACAAAATAATAAAGATCACTTGATACCGAGTCATCAACCAGTGGGTTTCTTTTTTAGAGGAATTCCTCATTTAAAATAACTTATATATTT
The DNA here is from genome assembly GCA_949715645.1 of Portevinia maculata. Lineage (NCBI taxonomy): Eukaryota > Metazoa > Arthropoda > Insecta > Diptera > Syrphidae > Portevinia > Portevinia maculata. The sequence continues at coordinate 335,255,571 of OX454525.1, read as the reverse complement.
GTGACTAGAAATTTTTCCGAGAAAAATGTTTCCGGGAAGTTTTTTTCCGGTCCCGGTACCCGTGTATTTGAATAATATGCAAATGAAATGAAATTGGTTACAACCCTTGGATTCAAAATAAATCGGTCGCCCTGTGCAGTCGACCCTACAAATTTCGTTGTCGGGAGAATACATGCGTGCTTGCGAAAACGTTGGTTGTCTTCTATATTTACCACAGTAGACTATAAATTAGGGCCTGTCCCTTAATTCTGCTAATTTTTGATTACTCTTTTAAAGTGTATTGCAAGCTTGACTCCCACTCCCAACACAAGTTGCTTGTCACGTATATGGGGTGCCTCCACATGATCACATATAAAACTACCACAAACTGGTGCTTATTTTTACTTTTCAACATTTTTAAAGGCTGCTGCGTTGTAAGTTCATGAATAGTTATTAATAATTATAGATCTCCTGTATATTCCTTCAAAAAAATTTCATTTGCCCAACCCACCATGGTCACTGAACCTTATAAGGTGCACGTTTAACTATTTAAACTCTAAGCGGCTCTTCCTCATCCATGTTGCCAGATTCTGGAACTCACTCCCGTCCACGACAAAGCAAATAATTTGAGCTAATCAATTTTAAAATTCCGCGCTTAGGTATTTATAACTAGAACAACTAATATTCTCCTCTTTACATTCACCAATTTTATCTTTTCGTTCTACCTTTGTCTCATACCGTTTCTTCTACTCTCTCTCTTTTTCTGCATTATTCCATGCTTCCACCTCGTTAGTTTTATATAAATTGTATTCAAGATTGTTGTTATGTACAATCTCTCCGAAATATGTACTGTAAAAGACTACGTCTAATAAATTGAATTGAATTTAAATTATGTCAAAATTTTGTTATATTTTTTCACGTCAAATGCATTTTTCTCAAATATTTTAAGAACAGATTTGCTTACCGAAACTTTTATCTCTGATAAATTCTCTATGAATTAAGTTAGACAACTTTTTCATCCACGACTCTTCCTACCTTACAAAATTCACTTGCCCATTTGTAAAATTATATTTAACTTTCATTAATGTTCTTTGGTAAACATTTTTTTCATTTTAAATCATATTTAAGAAATTGAATAAAAAATACCATTCAATTACAATTTTGATAAACAACTTAAGGTTTGAAAAAGTAAAAGAGAACTGCGAGCAACTTTTATAATAAATGCAGATTTGAGGAAGATACAGCTTACAGGAAAGTAAATGCTTGTGATTTCCTGGGACACAAGCACCTACGCAGTAAAAAAAATATTTTGTTCTGATAAGCTTACCTAACCTATACAGATTATAAAAATATTACTAATATTGAAAGTAAATTAATATTTACAATAATGAGCTAAAAATTGTTGATTGTAAAAATTGTAACAAATGCAGTTAAAAAAGGACGATTAATTGAGTTACCAATGAGGCGTAGCAGAATGTTTTTGAAGTACTCCCTTAAGAGATACATTTCAACATTTCAGTAGCAGGCTCACGGCATAAAAGGGCGAGATTATTTGGACCAACACAAAATGTTTTTTTGTAAGCATTACATAATAGGGTAACCTAGAGATGATTGTATTAAAGAGATACCAAATTTTCCAATGAAAAACGCTTTTCCAACAAACATGCTGGGCACACTGCACAACGATTACTGCAGGAGCTGCAGGGACGTTGAAGAAATAGAATCAATTCGTCACTTACTGTGCGAATGTCCTGCTCTTGGATTAGCAGTTCTTGGCAGCTACCTCTTTGAGGAGCTGGAGCTAAGGAAACTCCCGACATTTACAAATAAATCCAGGTGGTTCTAGTACAGCGGATCACTGAGCTTTTAAATAGCGGAATATTTTTGTGTCATTTCAGGTCTCCAAATGTTTTAAGAATCCCATCAATGGATTCAAAGAGCACAATGGACCCAAACTAAACTGATGGTCTAAGTGAGCCGTGACATCTGTCACATTTACCATTTACCAACCTACCTACCACAAACAAACAACGACAAAATCTTAAATTCTAATTTTTTGAAGAAATCATTGGTAAAATGTAAAAATGTAATTAAAGTGGTTTCGAACAATTCTTTTATATAACGTTCTCCACCATGCCCACTTTTAAGGGGCGTTCTTTTACTTAAACTTTGTTTTATTTAAGAATGTCCTTTAAACGTTGAATAACAAAATATGTAGATCCTTTTTAACAATTCTCCCATAATTAGATTTTTGTCACACCAACTTAATGAGGGATAGGAATAGGAATAGTTTGTCCGACAACCGGACTGTAGCCCTCCTCTAAGTTTTTTTAGACTTCATCTGTTTCTTCATTGTTTGTTAAATTTTCCGTTGACTTTTCTTTATTTATTGAACATTTAGTTTTTAAATTTATATTTATTATAACATATACAGCTATAGCAATAAACATACAGAAGAAAAAAAATATGGAAAAATAAACATGGTTATGACTTACGGACAATAAAATTTTGTTTTTGTATAGTAAAACTATTACATTAATAGTTTACTTATCTAAATCCAATTTTTTAAACATATCGTATGAGGTGAAATTTTTGTTGAATAGGTTGGGATCTCTAGGTTTTCCGTAACTGTCATATTTTGGAAGTAATAAAGGATTGGGGCTCTATTATAAACTTTATTTGAGACTTGCAAGTAAACTTCGTCGGTTAGGTACTGTTTTGCAATATGGATTCGCTATCTGATATTTTTAAAGTATGTGGTGTGTCGCCACATAGAGTTCCTTCGTTTTTTGTTTTTGGCATTACATAAAGCCATGCGATTTTGTTTCTCAAAGTAAAGGAAATCTTGAGTTAAAGCTTAAAAATCTTGTATTCACAGATTTTTTAGGAGTTTGATTTCCTAAAATTAATTGTATAATGCAATTTTTCGCATTGTAATTATGTATAACAAAATTGTGTTTGCTTACAAAATGTTCTGGTTAGCTCATTATTATTGACTGCAAAAAGATCGTAACTGGTGGAGACATGCTGATATATGCTCTCTTTATATTTTATGGATAGTGTGTGTTACTTTAAACAGATTAAACTCTTCGTTCACCATTGGTATGCTTACTTGAACCATAAAGATATTATTTACACAAAAATTTTCGTAGTTGTTGCTGGTGAATTGATTATGGATAGATTCTTCATTCTACACATTTTTAAGTTGTACAGGAGTTCGGCTTGTATATGGATTAATTTGGAGTTAAATATGTCTGAATTTAAAAATCTACTTTCAAGTTTTCTTAGTTTCGCTTTTTGTAAAATATCTAATAACTCAGATTACATACATACATATTAGGCCTTAACGGCCCATACAGGGCCTAGAACCTAGCTTCTCCAACCACTTTTATGCGAAGTGGAGTGGACCTACAGTTTTACGCCGAATCCGAATGGCAAGTTAGAGAAGCTTTCTCATGACAATTTAATACTCTTGGATGTTTGTCAGACGTTCGCAGGAGGTGCCAACAACACGCGGTATTCCCAAGTGGTCCTCCATCTAAGTACTAACCACGCCCTACGTCTTTTAATTGCGGTGATCGAACGAGAACCTATTATTTCCACCTCGCAAGGTCGATAGCCCAAACAGGAAGAACATTTAAAGAAAGGATTAAGGAACACATACCCACACATAACACAAAATCAATATATGCTCAACACCAAATAGACCACAACCACAACTACAATAATTTAGAGACGAACTTAACACCACTACGCATCTGCCAAAAAGCTAAACAACTTGACGCGAAAGAAGAGTTCGAGATTTACAAAGCATACAAAATAGAACGAGACAAACTACTTAACGATGAATTAGTTTCAAAAACAAATCCACTATTCGACACAGCAATCAAATATCCCAAAATACAAAAGGAGACAGACATAACTTACACCAAAAGCCCCACACCCGCAGAACACTTGGCTGCAAAAATAAATAAATAATTGACAACAAATTAGTTAATCCGCCCAATAATGGAGTAGAAGCTCCGAAAAGCGTCGCTATATAAAAATAAAATCAAGTTGTGAAAATTAAACAAATTAAACTGAAAAATAAATTGTAATAAAATAAAAAACCATTTGTTTTATGATAATTTTTTTATATATTTATTCGTCACACAACCGGAGACAAACAAAAAACAACAAAATGTATGTACTACATTAACTTCTGCTTCATTTAAACGTGACAGCGCGTCTGCATTTGTGTTTAAATGACATGCTTTATGAGAAACCTTGAAATCGTTCTCCTCAAGGTAAATACACCAGCCCATTTTTCTTGAAGACAAGATCCTTTAGGTTGAACATCCATACAAGTGGCTTGTGGTCGGTGATAATTTCAAAATGTTACCCCTTTCTCAATGAAGGCTTAATAGCGATATCATTTTTTTACAGCAGCTTATATCCGGTCTAATAGATGCACCTGACTTGCTGTCATCTATTGGCTTTAATTTTCGGTGTGGTGCCCATAATTTACGTAGTGTTGATTTATTGTTTAGCCCCCATCATAGAACGAATTATGGGAGGCATGAGCCTATTAGTCGCATGAGTAGAATCTATAATATAAATGATCATGTGATTGACTTGCATGTTAGTAAAATTAAGCTGAAAAATATTTTGCGCAATAATACCTTAATGTCTTAATTTATTTGCATGTTTTGTGTTTGTGTTAGTATTTCATAGGTACATAATTATTGTATTTTTAATTGTTTTGTCCTTACTAACACCTGCACTAAATGATGAGCCTGTGGGAGCACTTTTAGTGGCGGCAAATTTCTGCTCGTGATAGTTGCAGTCTAGTCACAACGCGAGAAACACTCGGCAAAGTGCAAAGACTGGCGTGCCTGTGCATTACCGGAGCAATGCGTAGCTGCCCATCCGCAGCCATGGAGGTGTTATTGGAATTGACCCCTCTACACATCATGGTTATGAACGAGGCAAACAAAACAATCCTTAGGATGGCAAAGGAGGGAATTGGGAGAGGGAAATGCATAGGTTCGAAAGAACACGGTGACTTACTCAAAAAACTCCCACTTCTTGGCATAGCTAGGGACGATAGCATCAGGAAATTCAACTTCGAGAAGAATTTCCAGATAAAGCTCAGCAATAAGGAGAACTGGAGCAATTAATCCACAACTTATGGACTGAGCAACCACACAACACGGTGGTACACGGATGTCTCGAGGACCGAGGAGGGAACTGGTGCAGGAGTGTTTGGGCCAGGAACTAAGCACTACGAATAAATGGGCAATTGTACCAGCATCTTCCAGGCAGAAATATGTGCCATAGACAGGTGCGTTCGAATCAACCT